>OZ010787.1:609298747-610498747 GCA_963932465.1 Maratus speciosus
GTTTTTGAATAACAACACCTGCCAGTTTCATGCGTTTCCGAATAAAAATAAAAAATATGTGTTAAAGCTGCTCGTTTGTATTTACAACAGCCGAAGTTTTCGGATTTTCTACTTGTCTACGATTGCGAAGGGGAATATATTTGGTACAGAAAAAAAATGTTTATAAATTAAAATAAAATTTCTGTGTTTTATTATTATTTTTTTTTAACATCGAATTTGACAATATTTTCTGAAAGATCTATTGTGTTTACAAAAAAAAAAAAAGAGACAGAGAGAGAGAGAATACGGTTTTTGATTATGTAGTTTTTGAATAACAACACCTGCCAGTTTCATGCGTTTCCGAATAAAAATAAAACATATGTGATAAAGTTGCTCGTTTGTATTTGACAACAGCCGAAGTTTTCGGATTTTCTACTTGTCTACGATTGCGAAGGGAAATATTATTTGGTACAGAAAAAAGCATATTTTTATAAATTAGAATACAATTTCTGCTTTTTTTTTACATGGATTTTGACAGTATTTCTAAAAAATCTATTGTGTTTAGAAAAAAAAGAGAAAGATAATACGTTTTTTGATTATGTAGTTTTTGAATAACAACACCTGCCAGTTTCATGTGTGGGGCCTCAGATGAGGGCGGTAGCGTGACGTAATCTCCTCAGAGGCGTGATTACAAAGGTTTTAGTTAAGATGAAATTATTAAAGGTTTTATTCTCGCAAAACAACAAGAAATCTTGACTAAATACAATGTCTACACTAACACAACAAATACTTAGGAAATTAATTTGATGAAATAAAGACTTGTAAGGTAGGAATATCTAAAATTGTCCTTGACCGGATAACAAATCAGAGTCCAGATTAGTTATATTCAAGAGTCTCTGGGAAACACTATGGTCCCTTCTAAGTAATCAAATGTCCGTTAAAGGTGCGGACTAAGGGCGCTTTTCCACTTACCGACACGACAACGACTAAACCGGACGATAAATTAGTACGATATCGTGTCGTCTAGTAAACTGCTTTTCCATTTAACCGATATCGTTTCCCGACAACCTGAATTTTCATCGTCATTTCATTCCAAGATAGCGGTACGATCGCACGCGTTTTGCTATGTCTCCTCAGTATAATAGTGGGCGTGGCACACATACTTGTTTTGGCAATTTCTTCACCAGCGCTGATGCCGAAGAGGGCTTACCTTGTCAATTATTTCAAATTTAAAAAGAAATTTTATTCTTATACAATTATGATTATGTCTCTGCTATTAGAAATTACATTATTTTTTAATATTTTATTTGAACTTAAAGCAAAACGTGAATGATTTAAAAGCTTGTTTTATAAACATTACACTGTACAATATTATAGTGAAGTTGCACTCTAAAAATAATAGTATAATAATTAACTGTACACATACCTGCCAGGTTCCCATATTTTGAGTATTCCCCAACTATTCACTTTATCTAATAAAAATTCTAATAAAAAGAATATTGCCCAGTTAAACTCATGGCATTGAGCTCACAGGCTATTCACACTAATTGTATATTATACTCTTATTTAAAAAAATAATGCCCCTCGAAAAATAAATGAAGAGATTAGCCACCGTTTCCCCCCCTTTATACTTAACCAATGAACCTCCAAATCTAATCAGGGAAGCTCTTTAACATAATAAACTGGCATACCAAATTTAAAGCAAATCAGATAATTCTGCATGAAAAAAACATTTCGCTAAATTAGGCGGGGTATTAGCTCCCCCATTTCTCCCTATGCTGAACCAATGAACCTTCAAATCTAATCAGAAAAGCTCCTTATCAGAATGAACCCAGAAAAAAATTAAACTAAATTAGATAATTCTGCATGAAAACCCGTTTATCCAAATTAAGGGGATGGCAGGGATGAAAGTGCACTAAAGTTATTTTGTAGCAGTAAAATCTATTTTTGTAGCAGCAAAAATCAGATTTTGTAGCAGTAAAACCCATTTTTGTAGAAGCAAAAATTAATTTTATAGCAATAAAAGCTGTTTTTGTAGCAGATTGAAATTCTAATGCTAATAAATAAGAAATTTGCGTATTTTTCGCGACCTTTTGACTAAATTTGCGTATTTTTCGCGACCTTTTGACTAAATTCGCGTATTTTTTGCGCTCTTTTGACGAAATTTGCGTATTTTTCTCGATTTTTTGACACAGTTCGCGTATTTTTCGCGATCTTTTGTTGAAATTAGCGGGTTTTTTTCAATCTTTTAACGAAATTCGCGTTTTTTTCACAATCTTTTGACACCGTTTTGTTCATTTTTTGAAGAAATTGGTGATCTTTTGACAAAATTCAGTTTTTTTTCGCTACCCTTTGACAAAACTCGCATGTTTTTCGCGATCTTTTGGCGAAATTCACGCGTATTTCTCTCGATCTTTTGGTGAAATTTTCGTATTTCTCGCAATCTTTTGAGTTAATTTGCGTATTTCTCACGATCTTTTGACAAAATTCACGATCCTTTGTTGAAATGGCGTTACAAGAAACGAAATTAGCGTGTTTTTCGAAATCTTTTGATGAAATTTGCAGTTTTTTGCGACCTTTTCATGAAATTTGAGGTTTTCGGATCTGTTGATGAAATTTGCGGTTTTTTCGTGATCTTTTAAAGAAATTCGCGTTTTTTCATAATCTTTTGACCCCGTTTTGTTCGTTTTTTGAAGAAATTAGCAACCTTTTGACAAAATTCACGTTTTTTCCGCAATCCTTTGACAAAATTCGCGTGTTTTTCGCGATCTTCTGACGAAATTCGCGTGTTTTTCGCGATCTTCTGAGGAAATTCGCGTGTTCTTCGCGATCTTTTGACGAAATTAGCGTGTTCTTCGCGATCTTTTGACGAAATTCGCGTGTTCTTCGCGATCTTTTGACGAAATCTGTGGGGTTTTTCGACCTTTTGACGAAATTTGCATTTTTTCTCGTCATCTTTTAACAAAATTATCGTTTTTTCACGCCCTCTTTTATCAAAATTATCGTTTTTTCACCATCTTTTGCCAGTGTTTTGTTCGTTTTTTGACGAAATTAGCGGTCCTTTGACGAAAGTCGCGTGTTTTTGGCGATCTATTGACGAAATGCTCGTGTTTTTCGTGATCTTTTGGCAAAATTCGCGAGTTTTTCGCGATCTTTCGACAAAATTTGCCTGTTTTTCGCGATCTTTCAACAAAATTTGCGTGTTTTTCGCGATCTTTCGACAAAATTTGCGTTTTATTCGCTATCTTTTAACGGAATCGCGTTTTTTCACGATCTTATGACCGCGTTTTGTTCGTTTTTTGACGCGATTAGCGATCCTTCGAAATTACCTTTTATCTTTTGAATTAATTGTATTCGCGTTTTTTTTCGCGACCATACATCGCGTATTTTTATAAATATTTTGTCCGCTGTTTTTTTGCTTTTTAGACGAAATTAGCGGCTTAGAATTTTTTCTTTTGTTTTTGTTTCTTGTATCGACGAAATCGAGCTAAATTTCATTTTGGCACCAAATATGTTTTGGCGCAAAATGGAAAGAAATAGCTGTTTTGTAGCAGCTTGGCGCAGGTTTTGCATCCCTGGGAGGGGACACTTGCCTCCCTTTCATACTTAACCAATGAACATCCAAATCAAATGAAGAAAGCCATATCGGAATAAACTGGTATATCAAATTTGAAGCAAATCGAATAATTCTGCATGAAAAACCCATTTATCTAAATTAAAGGGGGGACTAGCCACCATCCCCCCTTTACACCTAACCTCCAAATCTAATCAAGGGAGCTCCTTAACATAATAAAATGGTATACGAAATTTGGAGCAAATCGAATAACTCTACATGAAAAACCCATTTATCTAAATTAAAGGGGGGGCAGTCCCCCTTTGTACTTAACTAATGAACCTCCAAATCTGATCAGGGAAGCTCCTTAACATAATAAACTGGTATACGAAATTTGGAGTAAATCGAATAATTCTGCATGAAAAACCCATTTATCTAAATTAAGGGGGGGGGGGTAGCTCCCCTTTCGTCCTTTTATACTTAACTAATGAACCTCCAAATCTAATCAAGGCAGCTTCTTAACATAATAAACCGGTATACCAAATTTGGAGCAAATCGAATAATTCTACATGAAAAACCCATTTACATAATTAAGTTGGGGGGGGGGGTAGCCCCTCTTTTCTCCCTTTATTTGTAACTAATGAACCTCCAAATTTACTCAAGGCAGCTCCTTAACATAAACTGGTATACCAAATTTGGAGGAAATCGAATAATTCTACATAAAAAACCCATTTATATAAATTAAGGGGGAAGGGGGGGGGGGCTGGGCCCTTTTTCTCCCTTTATACATAAGTAATGGACTTCTAAATCCAGTCAAGGAAGCTCCTTAACATAAAAAACCGGTATACCGAATCAGATAGTTCTGCATGAAAAACCCATTTAACTGAATTAAGGGGAGGGGGGGCATTAGTAATCTTTTTATGACAACCATATAATAAATGGATGACCATGAACCACATAATTACATTGTCATTTCTAACCATTTTTGTGATTTCTGCCATTACCAGTATTATTTTCCTGTACCCCCAGCAGGTCAGCCACGTTCCCTCAGGGATACGCGTACCCCAGGTTGGGAACCGCTGCTCTAAAATATCATTTTTATGCAATTCATATATATTCTTTAAAAAAAAAAAAAAAAAAAAAAAAAAAAGAAAGAAAAAGAAACAGAAATAATAGATGACTATCTAAAAGTCTATAAACTGTTATGCATAATTAAAAAAAATATCTGTTGAGTGTTTTAAATTTTTTTATTATTATTAATATTTCTGATGCTTTCTTCATTTAAACTATAACAGTTTGGAAATGACAAAACTATAAAATTAAATTATTTATCCCTTATTAGTTGTTAGCATTTTAAAATATTTATTTGTTAGTGTGTTAGTAATTTTATATTTTAATTGAAAAAAAAATTAAATTTCTTGTGTTAAATTAAATCTTAAATTTAAATGTGTTTTATTTCTTATGTATGTTGCGTAATTTATTTAAATAATGGCTTTAAAGTTTCATGTGAGTGTGAAACAAGGCCATTTTTTTTTTTTTTTTTTTTGGTACTTTTCGGTTAGCCGGGCGCCAGTGTTATACATATAGCGTATATATACAATATGTGTATATGTATATATAACACTGGCGCCCGGCTAACCAAAAAGTACCTTTTTTTATATAAAAGAGGCTTAATTTCCATGGGGGGGAAAAAACAGGTAAATAAATATTTTATGAAACTCATTATTAAACTATTATTAAAAAGTATAAGTCACTTCTTTTCAAACCAATGCTATTGCTAAAATTTGGTAAACGAATTGTTTAATTAACCAAGTTTAATAAGTGCTTGTAAACTCTAAAATCATCAAACTATATTAGGATTTTTATAATAGTTTTAGATGTCCTGAATAACCTTTTATAACATAAACATGGATTTTCAAAATTATTAATGAAATAATAGGATGCATGAAACATGTTAAAGCTGCAGTCATTAATTAATGCAGTATATATGAGTGCTATGCACACGTGAAATCAGTGGATGCAGCAAACTTGTGCAATGATCTCTAAAATGCACAAAATTTGTTCAAGCCACAGTCACATGTATGAGCACTGCACGCACATGAAAACAAACAGCAACAAAAATTCATGGATGCGTAGATTCCCAAAAGTTGGAAGAAATCGGTGGCTCCTAAACCCAAAAAATCCTGTGATAACATTAATGCAACACAATGCATTAAAATAATAGCGTTTATATCAGAAAAAAGAAAGAAACCTAAAACTCTCAATCTCTAAAATGAAACTCATTAAAACTGTCGTGATCAATGCATGTATGAGCACTGTGTGCACATGAAAACAAAGTAAAAACAAAACATCATAGCTTGCAGCAAACTCGCTGCACAGCAATTCTGAAAATGCACAAAATTCGTTAAAGTTGCAGTCACTAATGCATGTTATATAAACACTGTACATACATGAAAGCAAAAACACTGAATGCAACAAACTCACTTTGCAATCTCTGAAATCTTTCAAGCCACGGTCACTAATACTAATGCATGTATCCCCCCCCCCCTTTCCAAAAAAAAATCATTCAATAAACTTATGTAAATTGTAAATATATAAAAACATTTAACAGAAACAACTTTATCAAACTGTCATAGGTATCGCCCTTGCCAATAAATGAAAAAAAAAAAAAAATACTTTCACAAAAAACTGCACTCAAGGATTTTTTCCACATAACCGTTTCAAGAAACCAAATGAAATGATCCAAGAAAAAAAAAAAAAAATCCTCAAACACACCATGATAGACGTTATCAAAAATATTGAACAAAGTAATATTGCAAGTGGAAGCAATTTATTGTTGCGAAGTGTTTCGCTTGTTCTAGGATTCAACTCAAAACAACCTTATACATTCCTTTTTATAGGAACCAAGTGTGAGGATATATACAACACCCCTGATAAGGGCCTTGGCATGATATCAAATGTACAGTGAGATTGAATTTAGCGATAAAAACAAAATTTTCAACCGCACTGACTAGCAAATCTTAATTTACATTTTGAAACCTCAAATTACTAGTATGTTCCTTATTCTTTATGAAATAATCAATGTATCAAACACACAAACAATTTCTGCAATATGGGATACTATTTAAAACATATTTGTGAAGGAATTTATTTGTAACATAAGTCATATAATACAAATGTGTCACTTAGAGGGATAAATGCACATCATATAAAAATAGGGTACTTTTCGGTTAGCCGGGCGCTAGAGTTATATATACATACTTATATACATACATATATGTATATATACATATTATACATATAAGCATATTGTATATATACACACATATACATATAAGTATATATATAACACTGGCGCCCGACTAACCGAAAAGTACCAAAAATAGAATTATTTTCTTTAGTTGATATTTTATTTTCACAAAAATTTATGTTTAACAACAACAAAATTTCAGAAGAATGGGTTATGCCAAAGCCCCCATAAAAAAGTATACCAAGAAAACCGAGAATGCAAAAATGCACAAAAATATATTTGCTATAGGTATAGTGTAGCATCTGTTGTGTATTTCTATAAAAATCAGACAAAAGTTATCAACTGCCAGCTAAGTTTATTTATATTATATAAATTGAGGAGAAAAAAAAATGGATTTTATAAAAGGACAAACTTATTTCATTACTTTCTTTTAAATTATCAAAATACTGGTGTGATTGCTTAATAAATACTAGGTTGTTTACGATTACCAATAATTGCACTTGTTTATATTGTTTAAATCCTAGACTTAAAGCTTAACTAAAATAGGCGTAGTTTCAAAATGAAAATAATAGTGACAAAAATGCATGGGGAAAAGTAATATATGCATTTTTGAAAAACATCTTTTAAGCAATTTTAACCCAAAAATTAACACACTGAGTTATTAACTATATAGAAATATCAATAAATGAAATATAAAAGCACAATTTTTACAGTACAATGTTTACAAGCACTTGTTAAACTATATTGGTTTATTAAATAATAATTTGTTTACGAAATTTTAGCAATAGCGTTGGTTTGAAAACAAGGTGAACATAGCTAACTAACGTACAACACTTAATACTTTTTAATAATACTTTAATAATGAGTTTCAAAAAATATTTATTTACCTTTCTTTTTCCCCCACAGACTTTCAGCTCTATGTTCATAGTCTGAAAATTGGAATATTTCTTTCCAACATCTTTCATGAATCATTTTGTTTGGATAACTGTATATTTTATCCTGAAAACAGGGCCTTGCTTCTACAAATGAACACATTTTTAAGCCATGATTTAAACATACACAACACACACACGAGAAAAACAAAAAAGCACGTTAATTAGTAAACAAAACATTGCAAGAAATATGTCGTAGCTTTGTATCGGACGATTTGAAAGGAAGGTTGGCTGTTCCACGACAGAATTTGTCGGCGGCCGATATCTTGTAATCGATGACGACAAAAACGTCATCGTATCGTCCAGTGGAAAAGCGGATAGCTGAAATGAATGCATTTTGCGTGCAGCGGTGTCGGATAACGACAATCGTGGACGATTTATCGGTGTCGTGTCGTTAAGTGGAAAAGCGCTCTAACGTTCGCCCGTGCGTTCAGCTTTTTCGCCGATGCTCCCAGCTGTGGCCCAGCTGATCGGCCATTGTTGCCGTTGAGAGAAACAAGTCTCCCCTCTCCTCGGAGCGACCTCCGAAAAATAATCCCGTGAAAATCCTGGAGAGAAACTTTTCTCTCCTTCAGGTTGAAGAACCTCTTTTCACGTTTAGCTTCTGCTAAACTCTTCTAAAAGTCAACTAATCCCCCTGATCTCCTCCGAGATCTCGTATATATCCTTCATTTCTCTCTCGGAAAACAATGCTAGTTTCCAACATCCGCTGTTATTGGTTCGCCCGTCAAGACCCTTTTGACAGCCGACCTTCTAGTGGCTGGTCGGGGGGCCCTTCCCCCCTTTTTGCACACGGCACTCTCCTGTCAAAGTATGCGATGTCAAAAAGCACTTAGCGGTATATTTAGGTGTTACAAACTGGGAACCAGTGGTCCTCTTTTTATGTACTATGTTCCAAAGTGTCATCTTCATAAGATCGATCGCACTGAAGTTATTTACTTTTAAGTTACCGGCAAACTCTGAGACTTAGACGAATTTTCTAGTGTCACTCCCGAATACATGCCGTGATTCTGTAGCATTTGTGGGGGTTTTTATGTGTGGAAACTGTGAAAAGGCTAAGTTTCCACAACACCCCCCCCCCCCTTTTAGATAATATTCTGGCCGCGGGACTGAATATTTTGAACACAAAGGGCAGCTCAAAAAAAATATTTTTGAGTGGCTCACATAAAAAAAAAACCTATATTTAACTGCCTACCTGTCCGTTTCTTAAAATTTTACAGAATTCCTTCCTACCATTTTTTTTTTTTTTTACAAAATTCTATATGCTAATACCATTTTTAATACACATTACAAAATACAAGAAAATTATAAAAGTTTTACTATATACAATTAATTTGTCCCTGTTTTTCTGTATACTATTCTGACCTGCTCAAGAAGTCCACATGAGCTATTTCTTTGCCAGGCCTATATTTAATTGCATACTGGTAGGGTTGCAAGGTTAATGCCCGCCTGAGAAGACGAGGATTATTTCCTGAATTGTTTTTTAGGAACGTTAATGGGTTATGATCACTCTCGATCAGAAATTTTTGTCCGTCAATGTAATGCCTCAATTTTTTTATGGCAAAAATTATCGCTGCACATTCCCTTTCTGTTGCGCTGAATTTTTTTTCCGTTTCCGTAAATTTTCTGCTCAAATAAATAATGGGATACTCCTCTGAATTTTGTCTCTGCGCGAGTACTGCTCCTGCCCCTGAATTTGACGCATCTTTCTGAATTATAAATTCTGCGTTATAGTTGGGGGCATACAATACAGGCCCCTCTGTAAGTTTTTCTTTCAGAGTGTCAAATGCCCTGTTTATTTCCTCGCTCCATACTATTGTTTCTTTTTTCTTTTTTCCCTTTTGTGCCCTTGTAAGTGGTTCTACAATCGAGGCATAATTTTTTATGTAGCGCGAATAATAACCTGCCATTCCTAAACATCTGCGGATTTCTGTTTTCGTTTTCGGTGGCTGTAATTCGGTGATCGCTTTGATTTTCGCTTCGGCCGGCCGCCGTTGCCCTTCTCCCACTATGTGCCCTAAATACTTCATAGTCTTTTGCGCGAATTTGCACTTCGCTATTTTACCGTTAGCTTTGCTTCTCTTATTCTAGTAAGTACCGATCTAAGATGCTCCAGGTGCTCTTCCCATGTCTCTGAGAAAATCGCCATATCATCGAGATAGGGCAGACAAAACTTCTCTAACCCTCTCAGGATTTTTGCCATGAATTTAGAAAATCTGAATGACGCATTGATCAACCCAAATGGCATCTTCAGTGGGAAATATCTCCCAGTGTTTGTAATAAATGCGGCTAATTTTTGAGCTTGGGGCGTCATCGGTATTTGCCAATATCCTTTGGTCAGATCGAGCACCGTTATGTACTTAGCTGCTGAAACTCTTTCTACTCTGTCCTCAATATTAGGGAGCGGATAATATTCAACTTTTGTTACAGAGTTCAATTTTCGATAGTCTATGCAACAACGAGGATCCTTACCAGCTGATTTCACAAGGATCATGGGCGAATAGTAGTCTGATTTTCCTTCCCTTATAATATTTAATTCCAGCATTCTTTTTATTTCCTTTTCTAAAATTTCCTCCTGTCTGCGGGACATTCTATAGGGTCTTATTCTTATAGGTTTGTTATCTGTGACTTCAATATCATGGATTTCCATGTGCGTAGTCCCTGGGTTATTCGAAAAAAATCTCCCTGAACTCCCCCAGTAAGATTTCTAATTGCTGCAATTGTTCGGGGTTGCATCTCTCTTTTAATTTGCTATCCTCTACAATTTCTCCGAAGTTATAACTGTGTGGCTCATCTAAAGGAAATGCTATTTCCATCTCTTGTAAGTCCTCTAAATTATCTCATTCGTGTGTTAATATATTTATTTTTTCTACTCTCTGTACATATGGTTTCAGTAGATTTACATGAAAAATTTGCGATTTTTCGCGCCTACCTGGGACTTCTACGATATAATTTGTATCCGAAATCTTAGCGGTAATTTTACCTGGTCCCGTCCAATTCGCTGACATCTTGTTTGCTTTGTTAGTTACTAATACGAGTACCTGGTCCCCTGGTTTAAATTCCCTTTCGACCGCCTTCTTATCGTACCAAGCTTTGCGTTTTCCCCTGCTTACTACCATATTTTCGTCCGCCAGCTCCTGACATCTTTTTAGCCGATTCATTAGTCCAAAAACGTATTCTGTGACTAGCTCAGGCTCCTGACTGTCACCTGTCCACTGCTCGTATAATAATGTTTCCGGTGTTCTCAAATTTTTACCGAAAACGAGCTCCGCTGGGCTGAAACCTGTTGAGTTGCTGACCGCATTTCTCAATGCTAGTAGTGCGTGGGGCAAATTCTCTTCCCAATCCTTTCCATTTTCTGTGCCAGGTATTCCCTTTAGAGCCAAAAGACATATATCATTCCTAATTACTCACACTGTTGATGAATGATCGTACGGCAAAATAAACGCGAAAAACCAGACCAAAAAATACGTCGTTATCGGATGGACATTCACATACGGAGCAAAATTTCTCCATCCAAATACGAGTCACTCCCCACCGTGAAAAAACCATTAGGACTTCTGCTAATTGAGATTTTCGGCGCAACGAAAAATAACTTGATATATACCCCCTGACCATGGCCACATACCTTCCTTATCCTATTTTTAAAGATTGTTCAGAACAAGATGCTAGAAAAAAAAAAAAAAAAAAAAAAAAAAAGTGAATATTTTTAGCATACCATCGTGTAACATTTGGTGCATACTTGTATGCCATAATCAGAGTTGGGCAGTATCGAAAATACATGTATTTGAAATACATTTTCAAAATACATTTATATCTTGTATTTTGTATTTTAAACAAATAAGATCAAAGTATTTTTGTAATGTATTTTCTGGTGGTTTTACAATGTATTTTGTATTTTGAAAATACTCAAAATACATTTTTTCCAAATTTCAAACTGCCATGTTTAAACCGCAGAGAGAAAAGCTGCGATTCACTAAAAGGAAATGCACGACTGTCTGTTTTGATTAGTTTTCAAATTCTGTTTTGGAAGTTAAGATAAACACACTTTTCGACTATTGCTGAAATAAGGAGGATGATGAATATGTTGTTTTGATACAGCAAACATATTCTCGCTGATTAGTTACAAAAATAACTTTTACATATCTTAATGTTGTTGTGGGAATTACAAGAAAAAAGAACATGTATTGTGATAGACCGGAAGGATCTTTCAGAGTTTTTTTTTTTTTTTTTTTTTTTTTTTTTTTTTTGTCTAACGGTTTTATTTAAAAATATTGAAGAAGGATTTCTTAAAAATTCGCCTGCTTCATTCATTATATAATTTTTGTAAAAAAAAATACATTGGACAGTAACCGCAAGAAAATTGCTACAATGAACTTTTAAAGGAACAATTTGACTATGAAAAAATGAAATGTATGACTTTGCAAATTTTGCATTCGAATTATTCCTACTTTTTATAAATATTTTATAAGTGTTTTCTTTTTACGAATGTAAGAGCTTTCATATTTTTCCTGCTCTATATTAAAAGTTTCAAGACTTTCATAGTAAGTGCAAATGATTTCTTATTTCTTTGCGCTTATATATAGTTTGATATTTTACCTGGTGTTTTAATTTTAAAACTGCTTTATGCGAAGAATTCGTACTTTTGTTAATAATAATAATAATTCAACTTTTGTTAAAAATCATCTATTTTTTTCATTCATATTTTTGCATTCAGTAATACATATTTTAAATTTCGTATGCTTTATTTCTAAAAAGCACCATAATCGAAAAATTGTGCCCCAAATATTTTATTAGTGGATGGCCTAAAAAATCTTGCGTAGTTGGGAGCTCTTATTAAACACATGCGCATCATATAAAAAGAAAAAAATACATTTAAACTCATTTAAACAATTTTATTCGGTGTCATTGTACATATGAGATTATTATAAAATGTGTTCTTTTGTAGACATATACTAAAAAAGACTGATTGAAAAGACTGATACTAGACTAATTTGTTTTTACATTCTTGTAATAAATAAGAAGAAAGTATTGGTATCGTGAAAATTTTCGACTTTCGTTTTTTGCTTGATTTACACGTTTCGGGATACCTTGAACGCGATTTAATTATTTTTGGGAAATGTGTGTCTGTCTGTTAGTCTGTGTGAGACACAATCTTTGTGGCCCTTCACCCTCAATAACTAATGCATGGAGTTTAATACTAATCAAACTTCAGATTAAGATAGACCTAGGTATAACTTAGCTTTGGGTTTATTTCACCCAACAGTCGGTACTGCTATGCTTAACTATTTTATTCCACGATAGCTATGTTGTAAGAACATATATACAGAATTTCATAAAACTGCTTGTAGGCCTGAACGGAAATACTTGCCGATTAGCTTTTAGCGTATATCGCTTAAAGCTAAAGGGTATCAGGTGGTGCTGCTATGCTGGGTTTTTCATGATTTTCCCGATAACTATATCCAAAAAACTAATGGACAAAACTTAATCAAATTTCATATTATTTTAGATCTTCAAATAAATTAATGCTGATAAAATTTGGGGGTGCATCGCTAAGGAGGTGGCGTTCTTGTGCTGCGTTTTTATGATTGCTGTAACATGTATGTAAAACTCTCGTTTTTTTCCCCCCACCATGTCAGAATGATCATATTTGTAAATCGAATTGAAATGAAATAAGTACCACGTAGATAAAAAGGTACCTTTTTAAAATAAATTTTCTGGCATTTATTTGATTTTTAAAAAATTTGAAGTTGGCAGGTGTCCCGTGGGAGCTATAATTGAAGAACTAGAGCACGGAATTTCATCAAACTTCGTCATATTCAGTTAGTATGGATGACATTCTGGTGTATATCGTCCTAAAGATGATTTTTTTCTGTGCTGTGTTTTTTACGATTTTCAAGATTTTTATATCTCTGCAGCCATTGAATAGAATTGCACCAAACTTTTTATGCTTTTTCTGAAAATCAGTACTGTTTCAATTTTGGCTTCAAATACTCAGTAGCGGGCGGTGCTATCTTATGATTCGTGAAAGAGATTCCTTATCGATCCATAATCTAGAGGTCTGCACGGGTCGGAATTTCCAGACACGGGTCCGGCCCGCCCCGCACAAAAGTTATCTTATCCCGTCCCGATGAAAAAATTAAAAGTTAGGCCCGAGCATGGTCCGGCTCGGCCCGTACAAAAATCAGTGAAAACAGGCCCGGCCCTTGAGAAAATCAATTAAATGAGGTTCGATTCAATTTCTACAAAAAAAAATAAGATTTCTCTAAACATACAATTAAGATTCCTTTAAAGAATACTGCATACATATTTATGGAATAACTTTACAGTATATTTTAAAATTACTATGTGTTCGCAAGACAGAAAATACACAATAGCAACATTAATGGTTACTTAGCGTTTTCAATGTTTTAACATTCAAATAAAGATTCATTAAAAAATTAATGTAAGTTAGAATAAAAGAAAAAAGGAGGATTAAAACATGATAATTTTTGAAGCTGTATAAGAAAAAGCAGATTTGTGAAACTATTACTCTGCCATTTAATAAGGCTTTTCTCAAATCCAAAGGAGCTACTTTCTGATGCATTTCAGAATTCATCAAACCGCGAGCCGGGCCGGGGACAGACCTCGGACCAAGCCCGGGTCCGTGCAGACGTCTACCACAATCAATTCATGCAGTTATTCCTACTGAGTAACTACCTTTAAAGGGTAGTTTATTCATTATGAGTTATTCTTGTAACTTTCGTACACTTTTAAGCACATTGTTGACCCAATGTTTCAGTTTTGTTTTTGTTATCTTTCGTTGAAGCTTAATTGATTTTGCTTCTTTATTTGGAAATTTATAATTTTTAAAAAATTAATCAGTTTTGAAAATCAGCTTTGCATTTGACTAATGCAGTTTAATGCACAATCATTTTTTTTCTTTTTTTTTTTTAATGTATTTTGTATTTTAAATGTATTTTGTATTTTGAATTTTTGAAATTTGGAAAGTATTTTGTATTTTGTATTTTAAGTTGAAAAAACAATGTATTTTGTATTTTGTATCGAAAACGGTTATTTGATGTATTTTGCCCAACTCTGGCCATAATACGGTTATAATATGGTTATTTTTCTTTAAAATTAATATTTATTAAACTATTAAACAGTATATTAGTCATCTTAAGATTGACCCAAGATAATTTCTAAAAGAGTTATTTATCTTATTATTGAAGAGCTGAAATAAAATAATGTTTAAAAAGTATAAAAATTGTAACAAATTTCACGTTTTCGTTAATGATAAGTATGACTTATGAATTTCATTTAGTATTTCAGCATTTATAGAAATATTTCTAAAAACTATTTTTTATACCCTTTTATATAAAAATTTGCCTGTTTGTTTGTTTCACAATTCCTAGAGAATATGAAAAGCAGTGCGATGAAATTAACACCAATTATTCGCATGAATCCGGGAATGTCTTAATGACTCTCAGGACTTTAAATTTTTAAATAGTGTTCAAAATATTAACTACATTTTGCCATTATAACTTTAAACTGAGTTTCTCAGAAACACAAGTAAAATACTTCATTTTTGTGGAGGGAAAGGGGAAAATAATGCTATCCGAAATGATAAAAAAAAATATTATTTTTGTTTTGTTTAAATAAATCGATTTAATGGCTTTTAGTTTACGTTTTCTTAAAAAAGTTACTTAAAGCATGATAATATGACTTCTACATTTATTAAAGATTTTATCAAAAAGCTGAAATTTTTTCATATTATTGATCTGTATGAAATAATATTTTCTGAATTTCTTTAAAATGTAAATAACATGTAAAACAATAAATATCATGACTATATAAATAACATGAAATTTTGAGCATGGATTGAACATACGTACAGGGTATATAATAAAAAATTTGTCTAAAACATAAGCAGAAGATTAGTCACATATAGAAGTTGACCACAGTCGAAGCTATTATCATCTCAGAACGACAATTTTTTCCCTTTCCTGCGCTGTAACGTCTAGAAATTCGAATCAAAACACCAAATTTAACTGCATATCTTAAAAATTCCTCTTTCTTTCTGAAAAAGGAAAACTGTTCGATTGCTTTGTTTCTAAATAAGTACACATGCCAATTTGACACGTTTGAAAACAAAAATGAATTAGAAAATGTATCAGAAACTATCAAGTTTGCATTTCAGAAAAGTCTTAAATGAATCAGGCAAATAAACAAACATTAACTTGACAATAGTGGCAAGCTCTCTAAATTTTTATCCAAAATTAACTAGATCGATCGAATTTTACTACCCGTATACCCTTTTACTATAAAGGCATTGTACTATTATTGCATCAAAATTAGGTAACTTGCAAGATATAATTTCCGTAATTTTCATATAATCTATATTGTAAATTCTAAGCATGATTACTTGATTATATTGAAATATTTATCAAAATTAACATTTTGAACCTTTTTTAAATGTAGAATTGAATTAAATCCCCCCCCCCCTCCTCATTCAAAAGGAAAAAAAGAGAGAGAGAGAGAGAAAGATAGCATGCTATGGAAAATGCAACAAATCGGATGACTACGCCGGCTAGGATATTTTTAAAATGTGAAAAAATATTTACTTTTTTACGTAGTATAAGCACATGTGTTGCGTAATGTAATGTGATTGCATTCAGATGGTAAGCTTAAAATTTAGAATGTTTTCCAGTTCACATGAATAATCAAAACCCTACTAAAATCATTTTTTAAATTTTAAATAATAATAATTATTATTATTATTTACTATTTGAGGAGCTGAGCTAACTCAATAACATTACACAAAAGAAAGCAAAAAGTTATATTTCTTGAAAATTTTTGTTTGTCAACAAGACCAAGAGGCATCTATCTGTATCTCACAAATAATATATTTGAATTTCATGATAATTGGAGCAATCTTCTAATAAATATTAGATTTCCATAGAACAAAATTAGGGATGTAATAATGATCTATTAGAAGAAAAATTGAGAAATGAAAATGGCTTGTCTACATAACATAACTTACTTTATACATTAATGTTTGTTTATACAACCTATCTACTGACTTCAAGAATCGTGTTTTTAAAAAATCATTTTATTCAGCGCCAGGTTTTATCAACATTACAATTAATTTGAATTATTAATAAAATTTTGAAGTGAAAATTCTATATGAAAAAACAAGAAAAAAAATCACTTATGTTATTAGCCGCTGCATGAGTATATCTTTGAAATCGAAAGTTAAAGTTCAGATGAATTTTCAGAAAAAATAATTGGCAACTTGGGAAATAAATATATGAGAAATTATGAGTAAACTATATACATTTTGTGCAAGAAAATTAATTTTTAAATGTATTTAAGAGTGAATAAGTGTAATTATATTTCAGTCGTAATTTCTTTTTTTTTATTCATTTAAAACCTTATTTTTCTTATTTTAGTCAATTATGTCTGAAGTGGGTTTTGTTTCATTTTAAAATTTTAATTGCAAAGATTCCGTACTTTTTACTTTCTTATTTCGATAAAGATATTTTCGTTTTCCCCTACATAAATATTTCAAATATAATTAGGCAATTAATTTCTTATCTACATTCTTCAATTCTTCAGATATTTCCATAAGGTGGCTAAAGAATCTAAAAGCATTTTTTTACATTAATGTAAATGTTGTTTGCATTCGATTGTTACCTGATGAATAGTTTTAAGTTATTTTTCTGCCTCAAAAATCTTTTAAAAAATCAAATTTATTTTCTAAAAGGCGTTGTGTTTTTATAGAAAAATGGAAAAAAAAATAACATAAATTTAGAATTTTAATAAAAATGTATGAAAACTTGCGGATTTTTTTTCGCTGTAATCATTGAGATTTTTTGCGGATACGTCTTTTCATTCATTTTTAATTAACCTATTTGCTGCCAACCACGAGTATACTCGTGGCTTTAATTTATTTATTACTTTGTCACCACTATTTTAGAATTAAAAAATTGCTTTATTTATTGGCAGAAATTTTACTGTATTAGTAAAGCGAAATTTACATTTCTGAATTTGTGGTGGCATACGACTTTCAACAAGAAATTTGAAATTTTTTACTTTATAGTTTTGGCAGCGAATGGGTTAACAGCAATTTTCAAGAAAACAACGTGTTTTAGCGATATGTGAATGTCCTCTTTAAAGTCTCTGTTGACAATTTTTTTAAAATAATATCTTATCCATCGTCTGTGTTTTGTATGTGCTTATAAAAGTGGATGTTGACATTAGAAATAATGTGTGACAGTATTCAGTATAGTTTAGAAATCACAAATGCGTTAGAAAGTAGCTATCTGAGATGACATTTAAGCTTGTTTTCAAAGCTAAACTGCCTAATTTCTGTCATAATTCCTAAATCCATTTTGGGTTGTTAAAGCTGGACTGATAGGTACTCAGCTTCAGCTACATTCTTGAATTGTTCAGATGTTTCCATAAGGTTGCTAAAGAATCTAACAGCATTTTTTTACATTAATGTAAATGTCGTACGTGTTAATACAGGTACACACGATAGGTACGCTATTCAGAAGCTAATCGTTTTCTGATTTAAAATCATGAGACTGACAGGTGTATTTCTATTCAGAAGCTATGAAATCGAATATTTTTTTTCCTTTTTCAATAAAGGCTTGCGATTTTTTAGAAAATGCTGTCAAAGCTAGTGCTTTGAAACGAAATTCAGCGTCACAAAAATCGCATATCACTTAAAATATAATTCAGTTATCGAAAAATGAAAAATCTATTTGAATCTAGATCACTTCAATTGTCATGTTTACTGATGTTTTGCTTTTTACGTCAAAGTTTAGAAAGCATTTATATTTTACTAAACATTTTGAAACATTATTAACCACTAGGTGGTCCCTGTCAAAATTCGACGACATAAAAGATTTTTAAAATGTCCTATCTAATAATCCCACGTCTGAAATTCATATTGTCCGGAGCGTAACCATTATTTTAAGCTAATCAATGTTTATATAAAAATGTATACATTTTTAACAATGATAATTGAAAATCTGTAGATGAGCCAGTTTTTTAATGTTTTCATTCTTTGTATAGTTCTTCATTTCCTTTCCATAATTCTGATTGGTTGTTCTTTTCTTATGGTCTGGAATCGCTTCCCTCTTATAAATTGGCATACATTGTCGAACTTAAAAATACAAACACACATGCACACATATACACTATATTGCCATTAATGACCGGCAACTTTCAATTTTAGACATTTTGTCGAATATTTAGAAATATACTTGACAGATTCTTCTGGAATTTCAGAATTGATCATCTTTCTGAATTTTTACGATATTTGACTAGATTTTTTTAGTGTTGCTCGATAGAGTTGACTATTAAATTATGTAAAATGATCCTTGTTATCGTTCGCGCATACGCAGATAAAAATTATTTCATACAACTGCTCATATTTCCTAAAATATTTAATATATTTATATTCCAATTGCACTATATTATTTCTACTGTATTTTGTCAATTTTTCTGAAATCGGTGTTAAATTTGGTTGAAAACCCTGCATGTAATAAGCAAAAAACATGCAAGAATTTTTTAATTATTTTAAATAAATCGCTATATCTCTGTTAATATACGTGCTATTCTTGCACAAAATAATATACATATTACAGAATGTCTGTTTATTTATATTCGATAGTGGTAGATTATTTCGTGCATTTTATTTTACAGGGTGATCCCAAGAATTATATTTTCTTTGATTTTTTGTTGGCCCCCTAATTGACCCCCCCCCCCTTAACAAATCGACATTGCTAAATATGAGGTCATACCTATTCTTTTTTATCCTGAAATTCCAGAAGAATCTCTCAAGTATATTTATAAATATTCGACAAAATGTCTAAAATTGAAAGTTGCTGTCGCTGGTCATTAGTGGCTATACAGTCAAACCTCGTTAACATGAATACGCTTAACGTGAATTACTTTTAACATGAATTGTTTTCACAGTCCCTTATAAAAACGAATACAAAGATTTGGTACTGATAACATGAATTACTGTTAACATGAACAAAATTTTGATTCCCCTTGAGGTTCATGTTAACGAGGTTCTACTGTATAGTGTATATGTACATATATGTATGTATAATTCCGAGCATATTCTGATGCAACATATTTGAACTAAATCAAATTAGCTTCATAATAATTTTATGTTCAACATAGAATGAAAATCTGGGTTTTTGTGACAAATTTCACTTTAATGGCAAAGTGCTATATCTAATGAGTGCTCTGATCTTATGATTAATCGGCTCTCTTTTTTTTTTCCTTCGTAAACAAATGTATAATATTTATTAAATATCTGATTTACTATGTACTTTAATTTCCAATTATGCAATTTTAAGTAATTTAAGGCCGAATGAATAAAATGTTTTAAATTAAAGTACTAGTTTTTACTTGTAGAAAGTCAAATTTTTAGTGTTAGGAAGTGTTAGAAAAATTTACTAGAAAGAGGTTTTAAAAATATACTTTTCTCTGTTGAAGAACGCGAAACGTTGATACGTTTTTTAAACATAAAGTGATACTTGCAGGCATGATTACTGAAGGGATTTGTAATTCAATATTTTCATTCTTTAATAAATTAATTGCGTTCTTGAGTTATAAGCGACTATTGTTTCAGAACGGGGGTTATTTCCCTTTCCTGCCCTGTCGTGTCCGGAAATTCATATAAAATGCCACTTTTGGCAGCACTTCTTGAACAAAAAAAATTTTTTTTACCGAAAAACGAGAAAAACCGTTGTATTATATAGTTTCTTAGCAATTCTTACAAGCTTGCTAATTTTTTACATTTCCGAACAAAAATGATTTTAAAAATTGTGCCAGAAAATGGATGTGAGAACAACTCGTAAAAATTACTCATTAAATTTCGTATTTATCAGTAGTGAGGCGAATTTTGAATCACTAATTAATCGTATTAGCCACTTTTATGAATCAAAATCAAGTGTTAGTGTTTTTAGATTAATCGAAATTTACCACTTTCTTGAATCATATTCCATTTAACGAAAATATTTCATTTAAACGGCTATTGTTATATTTAAAAATGAAGAAGCACATAGTAGATATATGGGTTAAGTGAAAATTGTTCAGCAGTTTCAAAAAAGGACAGCGGTCGCATTGTCGCGAATAACCTTAAGCTACATAAAGAATCAGATTGTTTCAAATGACTGTTAAAAATTCTACTTCATAGACAGGATATACTTTTGAGGAGGAGTGGGGGTGGGAAAGTTCCTGATAGGTTTTAGCGACAATGATTTTCTTTTAAATAACAGTGCAAAGGGTAGATAAGGGGGAAACTTAATTTGTTGAGACGAGATGAGGTCATGATTGCATTCATTAAAAATACTGATTCAGTTAAACAATGACTTAAATATACGGTGACCACTGGACTAACTGTAAACAACTTACCTCCCACCTATCCCCTTGAGCCGAACTTTGACTGAGAAACTGATTATACTAAAAAAAAATCCCTGCCGGCTCGGCCTACAGGCGGGGTAGATTTCGAAGTTAAGTACTAATTTCACCAACAAAAGTAAAATCAAGATGAAAAATAAACCCAGTTTAATAATTTTATCAGGCCACTTTTGAAAGTTTATAGTTTCATTTTTATGTAAGAGCTGATTTTATCAGAATCATGTTAACGTGGTATAAAAGAAATATTTTTCCACGCTCCACAATTCGAAATTTTCTGACACATTTTCAGGCTCATTTTTAAAAGTAAAAACATGAAATTTGCGGACGTGATTTTTTAAAGAGATTTATAAGCGACCTGTATTTTATTTTTCATTCAAATTATCAGAACTTGGTTTACAAACAATTATTTTCTCAGTACGACCATTTTTTTCCGTTTTCAGCACTATCGCTTAGGGATATTCGGTTTAAAATGCCCATTTTGACAGCATTTTTTGAAATATATTCTACCTTTTATCCTAAAATTGATCAATACGGCCCATTTATAATTTCTGAATAAGAGAACTTGCCCATTGGATGCGTTTGAGAGAAAAATGAATTTAAAAATGAGTCAGAAAATAAGGAGTTTGGATTTGAGTACAACCTTAATACGATAATTTTTTCGTCAAACCCTATTTTTGTTTAATTTCTTTTTGCTGTAAGAGTTGGTCCTATCAAAAACATGTCAATATAAAAGTGGTACATTAAGGTGTAAATAAATTTAAGCGGATTGGATATCTTGTGAATAAAATGAAGTAATGAATTTTTTTCTTCTTAACCCCCCCCCTTTTTTTTTCTGGTAAGAGTTGGTCCTATAAAAACTTGTCAGTATAAAAGTTATAATTAGTATTAAGATCTATAATATAGTTAAGTGAATTTGATATCTTGGGAATTGACGAAGTTATGAATATTTTTCTCCCTAAAACCCTATTTTTTGCGCCCCTTACACACATTTTAAATTTTATCAAAAATCAGTGATACATAAATTTTTGGCCCTTTTCTTAGAAATAATAATAACTTTAAACTGATTTGATATATATTATAATTAAGACTTTATGGGGTTTTTTTTTTCGGTTTTCACAAAACCCCTCCCTATTTCCATCCCCATGGTCCGATTTTGCGCATTAACGAACTTGACCGAAATTTTCTGCCACTTCATTTGAATAAATGTTTAGTCCTCCTTTTTCTTTTTTAACCATTTGGAAAAATGGTTATTGTCCTCGTCAGGGTAGGAAATCAAAAACATATCTGAAGCTTTTTATTGGTTGAATGGAATCCGCATTTTACTCGTTTTCTGATGGGTCTATACAGTAATCAGTATTTCCTTTACTTTCAACAGAGATGGATTCTTCTGTTGCCACTATGACAAAAAAGTAATAGAAACTACAAAAAAAATAAAAATTAATAACTCAGAAACAAATTGAGATACAGCTTTCAAACAAATTGCATTTAAAAGTGCATTTTTTTCTCTATAGGACGATGTAAAAAGTAATATTATGGGATGTTTAGAAGTTAAAAAATGAAATTTCATTTAAAATTGGTCGTCAGATTTCTTGGAAATCTGACGATGGAAAAGCGTTTTCCCCAACAGCCAATGAAATGCTTGGATAATACATAAGTTTCAGGTGGATAATAAGTAAGTTTCTGGAAATCTGACAAGTCGCCGGTGATTTTTGTCGCATACAATTTTTACGTGTAATAACACTATTAATGTTTAATTCATGGCGTACGTAATGTATGATCAAGTCCGTGCGGTTTTTTATGTCTTAAATTTTAGTCTTTGAAAAAATAATTTTCCAAATGGTCGTTGTAATTTGTTAAATTGCTTTTTTTTGTGTGTGTGTGTTTTTTTAATGCAGTTTTTAGCATTTGTTTTGTTCGCGCTCCTTGATGATTTTTTGACATAAGGGAAAGGAATTGTGTTTTAAACTTTCAGCTTAATATAAAATATTATTCTCTGTGATTTTTAATGCTGCTTTCAATGCATTTTTTAGCTACTTTTAGCATTTGTTCGCATTTCACACGATTTTTTGACTTTCTGAAAAAGAATTAGGTTTCGAACTTTTAGCCTTATAAAGTCTGTTTTGTCCTCCACGATTTTTGAATTTTTACTAATTTAATTAGAATTACTAAATTTCAGTGCTATTTTCAATGCGGTATTTAGAAGTTTATCGCGCCCCACAGTGATTTTTAAAAAAATTTCTTAATGGAATTTTTGTTTCAAAGTTTTAGCCTAATATAGTAAATTTTGTCCTGTGTGATTTTTGATTTTTTAGCATTATTTTTTGCCTTCCGTAGTGATATTTGACATTCTTAAGAAGAATTTGATTTCAAGCTTTTAGCCTAATATACTAATTATTCTTCGCGCTTTTTGAATATTTAGCGATTTTTAATAAATTTTATTGCATCTTTTTTTTTCTTTTCTTGTGGTTTTTTTTTCTTTTCACATTTGAAAACGAATTTGGTTTTAAACTTTTAGCCTTATATAGTAAATTTTGTCCTCCACGATTTTTAATACGTTTTTTATAGTTTTTTTTTGCATTTCTCGACGATATTTTGACATTCGTGTACGAATTTCGATTTACAATGTTTTAGCTTACTGCAGAAAATTTTGCTATTTGCGATTTTTGAATTCTTACCGATTTTTAATGCGATTATTTTCTGGTTTTACTGACAATTTGCGGCTATTTTTTCACATTAGTAAAAGCAATCCGAATTTAATCTTTCAGCCCAATATAATAAATTCTTTCTTGTTTTGAATAACATTTGTTCGTAATTCGTACAGATATTTTTGAAAATTTTTATGCTATTTCACAGATATTTCGCGTTCTACTGCAATTTTTTTTCACATTCATAAAAGAAATTCTTTTTAATATTTTAGACCAATGGTATTTTTTTTTCCTCTGCGATTTTTTTAAATGTTAGCATTTTTTCATAATTTGCTGCCTTTTATGACATCAGTGAGATTAATCAGGTTTCAATCTTCTAATGCAATATAGTGCATTTTGTAATCTTTTCAATAACTGTTATATGAAATGGTATGAAATTCGTGCCGCTATTTTTTTCGATTTTTAGAGTTTTCTCGCGTTCATGCTATTTTTTACGGACCCGGCAAGACTCCCCGGGTTAGTTAGGATAAAATAAAACTGAATATTATTATTTAGGTCTTTAAGGGAAGTTCATTTTAAAAAGGTGTAAAATTAAAAACATTTTATGCTTTAAATAAATAAAATGTTTAATTTATGATCTTACTCTACGTTTTCGTTGAACATTTGAATTTTATTGTTTAAATATTAAAGTTTTTAAGTATTTAATTTAGGTGTGTGTAATGGGTAAGCATGGATCTGTTTAAGAAGAAATTGGGTCCTTTAAAGTAGGGATGCACAACCTGTGGCCCGTGGGCCAAAAGTGGCCCGCGACGGGTTAACAAGTGGCCCGCGAATTTTGTCAATTAATAATTGGCAAAAATTGAGATTTTTTACCATAGATTGCAGGAAAAAATCGTGACTTTCGTCAATTTGCCCCGGAAAACAATTGCAAATTTCGTCAGTCAGTTAAAAATCGCGAATTTCATTAATCGCTCGCCCGATAACATTTGTATCAATATAGAAAATTCCCAAGTTTCTAATTTCGTCAGTCGCTAGTTGAAAAATACCTCGAATTTCATCGATTGGGCGCGGAAAAATCGCGTATTTCATCGATCGCGCGCGTAAAAGTCGCGAATTTTGTTGATCGTGCACGGGAAAATCGCGAGTTTCGTCAGTTTATCTGGAGAAAAAGTCGTGAATTTCGCCAATTTAACGCGGGAAAATTGCGAATTTCATCAGTCAATTAGGAATTACGAATTTCGTTGACTGAGCGTGAAAAATCGGGTTTGGTCGATTGGGCGCGAAAAAGTCGCGAGTTTCTTCGATCGGGTGCGGTAAAATCAAGAGTTTCGTTGATTAGGCATGAAAAAATCATGAGTATCTTCGTTCGGCCGCTGAAAAATCGCGCGTTTTGTTGTTCGTGCGCAGAAAAGTCGAGCGCTTCGTCGACTGGGCGCGGAAATGTCACTAGTTTCGTCAGATTATCGTTGGAAAAAACAGCGAATTTCGCCAATTTGCCGCGGGAAAATTGCAATTTTCGTCAGTCATTTAAGATATGATAATTTCACCGATTGGGCTCGGAAAAATTGCAATTTTCGTTGATCGGGTGCGGAAAAATCGTGAGTTCTGTGGATTGGACATGGAAAAATTACAAATTTAGTTTACCGGGTGCGGAAAAATCCCGAGTTTCGTCGATCGGGCGCGGAAAAATCGCGAGTTCTGTTGATAGGGCATGGAATAAATGCAAATTTTATTGATCGGCTGCGGAAAAATCGCGAGTTTCGTCAGTTTATTGCGAGAAAAAGTTGTGAATTTCGGCAATTTGTCGAGGGAAAATTTTCAATTTTCATCAATCAGTTAAGAATCGGGAATTTCGTCGATCGGGCACGAAAAAATCGCGAGTTCTGTCGATCGGGCGCAGAAACTTTTCGAATTTTGACGATAGGGCGCGGAAAATTTGCGAATTTTATCTATAAAAAGCGCGGAAAAATTGCGAAATTTGTCGATCGGTTGCGGAAAAATCGCAAATATCGTTGATCGAGCAGAGAAAAAAATCGTGAATTTTTTTCGATTAAGTGCGAAAAAATTGCAAATTTCTTCGATTAGCTAAGGTAAAATCGCGAGAAAAAGTTGTGAATTTCGACAATTCGTACGGGAAAATTTTTTTAATTTCGTCAGTCAGTTAACAATTGCGAATTTCGTTAACTGGGCGCGGAAAAATCGCAAATTCCGTTGATAAGGTGTGGAAAAATCGTGAATTTTGTCGATCAGGCGCGGGAAAATGTAAAATTTTGTTGATCGGCTGCAGAAAAATTGAGAGTTTCGTCAATTTAACTTTGATCGTAAAGTTCACTTTTTTTTTGGCACTAGCCATATGTTTATTTTTTACCACTTTTAATAAAGCAAAATTTAATCCCCCCGAATAAAGACAAGGAATATTTTCACTCTTTGAAAATAATTTTTGCTATATCTCTGTTATATATACAAACATAAGCTGTTTATATATCCTTGTCAGCTGAATTGGGTATGGTATGTAGTGGGTAGGCAAACCTAAAGGGGTAAAACTGCCACTTCTCTAAAATCTTGTTTTTTATAGGCCACAGATCTCCCCACCTCCCCGAAATAGAATGATCGCTGTGTTACTGATGTGGCCCTCGACAACCCAAACATTTTTGTAAGTGACCCTTCTCTTAAAAAGGTTTTGCACCCCTACTTTAAAGGATCCTTCACAAAATTTTTCATTTCAAAACAGGACCCTTCATAATTTTTTTCATCTCAAAACAGGACCCTTCATAAAACTTTTCATCTTAAAAAAGGACCTTTCACAAAATTCTTTGGTCTTAAAAATAGTCTTTTTACAAAAAAATTTCCCGTTCTAAACTGAATCTTTCACAAATTTAATCATTTAAAAGAAAAATCTGACCTGTCACTTTTACATATATAAAGAAAAAATATGTATTTGACATACATATATCTTCTTAAAAATATATAAAAAAGAACCTTGAGTATAACGTTCGTTTCAAATTCTCAGAATCAGGACTAGAATTTTCACAAATGTAAAAAAGCTCTTCACAATTTCACAAAAACAGGACCCTGAGAGAAAAGTCTGGACAGATCCCTGGTAAGGTGGTGGTGGTTGTGGGAGGGGGGTTATAGATTTGTAGAAAAGGGCCTCAAAACTCATCCCTCCCCCTACCTAGCCATAGAGCCCAAGTTACGCCTACGCATCAGATGTTTGTTTCGTATCTCAAATTTTAATAGAATTTTAGAAATTGAAAATAATTTTTATGATTTGCTATTATAATTAATACAAAAATAGTTTTATCACTTCAGGCTAATTCCATGAAAACTTGTCATGTCTGTCACATATTACGATTTTTGGCTACCAGTATTTTAGAACGGAGAAATGTGACTTATTTTATCGGATATATCTCATCAATGGACCACAAGCATTTCTGACATCATACAACGTCACGATGGATCATGGCTAATCAGCTTCTCGATTTTCCCCACAAGTGTTAACCAAACGCCAATCAAATGCCGCAATGCTTGTGGGAAACATTGCGAGCTCCGCCCATTGCGTGTGGTCAATTGAATAACGCGACGCAAACTTTTCGAAAATAACAGTGGACAACAAGCATAGCGATTTTCAGCTGTGTGACAGACATGACAAGTTTTCATGGAATTAGCCTTTAGCTTCTATATCGTTAAGAAAGTATCATTAAAATTATCAACAAGAACGTAAAATCATGCGTTAAGCAGATTATGAAACATTTTTCAGCGCATTCAGACTACTATAATAAAACTTTATAGTTTAATAACGTGAAAAACGACGCATATTAATAATTATTAAAACGCATAACACGTTTGAAAACAAAATTTCCGCTTAAGGCGAAAAATAACTGAAAATTTTGTACATCTCTGTATATGAATTTATCCCTGTATAGATGTATCATATAATGCATAATATGCTAAAACTTAGAACAGTTAGGGAACGCATAGCACAGTTGAAAATTCTTTTTCAGCAATTTCCGTCAATAAACGGAAATGTACTTGAAATTTTTTGTGGATCCCTGTATATGTATTGAATATATACACAATAGTATGCAATTTTTTAAAAAATTTAAAAACACGTTCCACAACTGAAAACGCACTTCCAGCAATTATTGTTGTTAGAGAGAAATCTAACTGATTTATTTTTGACCTCTGTATATGAAAGATGAATTCAATGCATGTCATATTCAATAGTAAGCATTTTACAGAACACCTTGGAGATATATATCAATTTAAATATGCATGAAATAGTGTAACATAAACAAAATACACTACAAACGATTTTTCTCCATAGACCATAATGTAACCGTAATTCTTTTTAGTGTCCCTGTAAATTGTAAATGATCGATAAATGCTATCCATACCATATTCTATAGCAAGCATTTTGTAGTGCACTTCATAAATATGTATATAAATTTTAGTGTGTTTGAAATTATGAAACATCATTAAAAACCACCGCAAGCGATTTTCCCTTATAGGCCGTAATGTTAATGAAATTCTTATGAATGTTCCCGTAACGAACATGACTGCTACTCGTTCATTTTGCAATACCAAACATACCGTTAGGAATATCTATACCATTTTTCAATTTCATGGAGATGCATGACGCCAAAAATAATTTTGGCCAGCTAGAATCGGTAAATCACCTGCAGCGGTAGATTTTTTAAATTTCTTCTACTGTCGCGTCCGAATAAAAAAGCCAACTTTGACAAAATTTACTGAAAGTCGTCTACCTTTATGAAAAAGGAAAAAAAACGGTTTGATTACATAGTTCCTGAATAAGAATAACACCTGCATAATAATCATGCATTTCAAAGCAAAAACGAAATAAAAAATGTGTCAAAAAGTAGGTAGTTTGCATTTGGGAATCTCAATAAAATGTAATGCATTCTAAGGTAAAAGTTGTTTTAGACAGAAATTCCGATTTCCTTTGCCGAGTGGTTTCAGAGTTATAAATATTTCAAATTTTTTCAGTCCTTTATAATAAATACCCTTTACATAGTTTCGTTATAAATCTTTCCACGGATTATTACAAAGAAATTAAACACAAATACTGTGATTTGTAATTTTTTGAATTTAAATACCAATAATTTATAAAATTAATATATATATATATATATATATATAAGTTTCACATACGTGTATGCTAAAAGTATAGCATTTTTATCCGAGTGGAGTGTAACTCGCTAACACAAAATCACAAGGGATAAGAAAAGATGCTTTTCAAAGTCTTTTACGTCTTAGCAGGGACACCGTTCGTTATACAGTGAATTATACAGTGAAAACGACCTTAAATAGAAATATTTCATGATAAAGGCGAAATAATACCTAATATAATGAAGGAATTTTTCATGTCCAACAAATAAGAGTGAAAAATATCAACCAGGTATCGTCCGGATAGCTCAATAGGTTGAGCAATAGCACAATAGGCTAAGGTATCCAGGTTTGTGTACTGGTCCGGACATTTTTCGCTCTGTTAGAGTAAACCTCAATTGTGCTATTTCCAACCTTGAACATAATATGTAACAATTATATCTGGTAAAATGGAAAATTATTTGAATACCTATAGTGATTCCGCCATAACAATTTTTATTCCATAAAAGATGGAATACGTTTATCTGCTAAGACGGAAGTCTTTCTAAAAGGAATCCTTTTCATTCATTCCCGATTTAATTTTAGCAAGTTTTGTTTTTTATATAAAAATATAGCTGAATCTTGTTAACATGAATCTGACGGGCAGATTAAAATTTTGTTTATGATGTAAGTAGTTCACATTATCAGTAATTAAATCCTTGTGTAATTTTGACAGGGGATATGGACACAGTTTATGTTAAAAGTATTTTGCGTTAAGCTTAATACTTATAAGAATATAATCTATGTTCATCTAAACGAGTTTCGATGGTATATTGCAAGTGTATATATATGTATATTATATATTTCAACACACACCGAGAGAGACAGGATATCTCACATATTTAAAAAAAAAAGGTGGGGGGAGGGTGTTGCTTGTGAGAAACGGAATTTTTTATGCTTAAGGACGCGTTTCGGATTCTTAAGGATACTTTTCAGATTCACAAATGCACTTTTCAGATTCTGGCATTTCTTTTAAAGCCCCTTTTAATATTTAAAACTCAGGGCTCTCTTTTCAAGACAACATATAATCAGTTTTTACTACGCAAGCAAATTGTCTAATATATGAAAAGAAAGGGATTTTTTTTATTATTATTGAAGGGCAAGAAGAGTGCTATTTTGTAAACCAAAAGGCAGGCAGCGTGTAGCACACTGCTGAAACTGTTCGAGAGTAAACTATATATATATGGTGTACATATGTATATGGTGTCCGAATGCCCGTTTAGTAAAATGTGATACTTCAGAATTAGCTATAAACATTTTCGGTTTTCGGAAGTTTTACTATATATCAATAAATATAAATAGGGTTAAAAAAAGTTCATAACAATTGATAAAAAAGAGTTTTTCTTTATACATGCTCCACACAAAGTTTTCCTTTATATACTAGTCATTTTTCTCGAAGGCGAAAGAATGGGCTAAGAAAACTGCAAATTAAAAAAAAAAAGGCCCAGATATAAATGAAGTATAAAAGACCAACACAATTATGTATAATGAAGGGAGCATATGTTTTTATGTAATAGTTTGAAAAACTGGAAAAAAAAATTTGATCCATTTAATTTGATCATTACAAGTAATATCGCTACCCCTAAAATTAAAAAATAATGAAAAATACAGCCATAAACCTCCAAAACTGACAGTTTTGAATGGGTGATTCTACGAATATTTGACCACGATTCGATATTTGGCCCTTTTGACTAATATTTGGTTTGCTGGATACTTTGGATGTTTAATCGAATGGATTTGTGATTAAAGATTTTTGGATCTTGGATTTTACAGCTTTTTCTATCTTTTTTTTTTTTTAATCTCATATCAAAACTTGATATTTTTTGATGCATTCAAATGATGATTAAATGCAAAGCATTTGCAGGTATATTTGTTTATGTAATAAGAAGTCGAATAGCCTTTATCTGTTTCCGTTAAAGGCTAAGAAAGTTTTAGAAAATGGTGCCAAAGTTGTAGATTCTGAATGATGTTAAAAACAAAAGTATTGGTAAACAACTGATTACAGATGAAATACATTTACAATAAAATAAAAAATTACTGTGCAATTCAAAAAAGATTTAATACGATTACGAACAGTGTGTGCAAATTTCATGAACTTATAAAAAAATACTTTGTTAATGTGCCAAGAAGATTCACACTGTTCAGCTGTATTATTATTAGTTAAAAAAAAAAAAAGAACAGCCTTAAATATATATTTAATTCAAAATGTTGCAGAATAATAATTTAGTATATTAAGTAATTTCTTAATACTACTTCAATTTTAAATCGTATATAAGTCGCATTGTTAGTTTGATTAAGTATGAAATAAGTGCAAATAATGATGTTACATAAGTAAAAGTTTTTTTTTTTTTTTTTTGCTTCAGTTTTGCATTACGTATTTAAAGAGGCATTGTAACTTTAATTGATAAAACGCATAATACGAGTATACATACCGCATTTCTTGTTTTAAAGTGAGAGTGATTTTTTAACACACTAACTCCCTGCAACAAATGTTATTTGACGATGCGTATTTTAGGAGACATCTCATTGATCATGTGGGAAAGAAAATTTTATTGTAAGAAAGGATTAAAATATGAATGGATAGTAGAAATGAAGAATATTCTTTACATTTTAATGGAAATAACATACCATCTTGATGTGAAAGGAAAAAAAAAAACCAAATTTATAAAGTACGTATAATGGGCTCCTATTTTAGCTAAAATGTATATGAATTATATTATTACATATCTATACAGATAAATTATTCTATTAGTAATTTTAATTTAGTAGAAGACCTGTTTTATTAATTAGCATCAAAGTTTTTCAAATATTACAAAAATTACATAAAGTTGTTACCTTTTTTTAACTAAAAAAAAAAAAAAAAAATTACATCATTGAGCGCGGAAAAAATATACTTTTTTGGGAACCGCTTTAAAAATATGCTTATTATTCATAACTAAAATTATGCTTCTGAAAATTGTGAAAAAAACTATTCGATGACAAATAACTTCAATAATTCGAATTGCGTTTAAATCGCTTTTACACTTAAAAATGAAACAAAAAAAGTTCCAAAAAGTTTCGAGTTGTTGAACGGGGAAAAGTATTTTTTTCAGAATCGCCTTAAACTAAACGTAAAACCTTTGTCAACATATGGTTTCCAGATGTTGACAAGTTGTCTTGTGGGACCGTCCCTTTAATGAAAAAAGTAAACGACCTAGAGAAATCGCGTGCTTTTCAAAGGAGTAATTGATCATTCTGTAAATGAGCTATTTCCGTTGACAAAACCTAAGTCGTAGAGAAAGTATATAAAGCAACAAAATGGCGTTGCTTTTGCTTTTTCCAAATTCTGAAGAAGAGACGTGTCGTCTACCTGCCACCTGCCAAGCCTAATGATCTTTTTGGCTCTAAAGCCACTGAATCTTTCTGTGCACATGACTTTTAACAGCCGTTTGATTGTCCTGTACGTCCGTTCAACGTTATTTGAGGCCGGATGGCATACGCTTGAATGCCTTAGCTTGACTCCAAATTTCTCTAAAAATGATGTCGTAAGACATGACGTAAAGGACCGACCTAAATCTGTTTGTACCTCTTTTGCGTAGCCTAGTCTGCAAAAGATTTGCATAAGCGCCTCCAGTACAGATTCTGAGAGCATATTTTCTAACGGGATCGCCTCTGGAAATTTCGAAAATACACATAACGCCGTTAGCAAATATTTGTTTCCTTTTTTTGGACTTTGGTAGGGGTCCAACTAAATTAATTGATAGCTTTGAAAAGGGCTCTGTTATGACTGGTACACGTGTTAAAGGGGCCTTTTTTCTCTCTCCCGACTTTCCAACTATTTGACAGTGGTGACATGATTTCACGAATTCTTCCGTTTGCCTTATGACGTTTGACCAAAAGAAATATCTCAAAAGCTTATCCTTCGTTTTTTTTTCTCCCAAATGGGACGCTGTATTCTCATGACAAGCGCTAAGAATAGCCTGTCTGAACTTAGTTGGTACAACTAATTGAAATCTTTCTAAGCCTCTATGATCGGTTGTTTTTCTTATTATTAAGGAGTTTCTGTACTCGAAGAACGACTTTTTTTTAAGAGCTTTTTCCTTAATCTCATTCAGGGTATTATCTGTCTTTTGCTCGTTCGCAAATTCTTTCTTCCCCACCTTACTTAAAGAAAAGGCTTCATCTACGATTAGGTCCGGAAGCAAAATTGGCTGCTCCTCCCCCCCTTTACCTGAATTGTCCGATTCTGCTCTATTGTTATCTACCGTTTCTCCACTCTCTGTGGGGCCTTGCCCATTGTCCGGTGATGGATCTTTATCCAGCTGATTCGCGTCCTGAAATTGACAGCTTGGGCCTTCGCTTTCCATCTGAGTTTTGGTTCTGCTCCGTGTCATTACGGCATTTATAATTTCGGGTTTTGTGCTCTTATTTGATTCGATTAATTTTTGGGTTTCATTCCCTAAGATATAATAATTTATGTCGGAATCTTTGTCTGCCACTAATGCTGTCGTATTAACAGTGATTTCATCGGGTAATTCTAGCGTTATTTCTGCTATAGGAAGACAGCGCGGATCCTGAACTAATGGCTGCCTTACCCAGCTGACCTGACCAGTTAATTGATTAGTTTTAACTAATTTATTCGGACAAATGTCCACGGTCGAACCCGTATCTCTTAATATAATGATTTCTTCGCCGTTTATTTTACCCCGACTCAGATACGGTTCAAAACCTTTCCCTGTCAAGTTTTGCTTTCTCATACTCTCTCTCTTTCTCTCTCTCCTCTCTTTTTAGCCTCTCATTTTCTTTATCTCTAACCGTAGTTTCCTCCCTGTCCTGAACAATGTACCCAGCTTGCGTCACTGCCAGTTCTTCGTCGTAGTCATTTGCCTGCTCAATTTTTTGAATAATTATTGCCATCGTGTCGCCTTCCTCAATTTTTACCCCCAGCTCGTCTGCTAATTTTTGCAAATCAATCTTTCTACAATATTTTAGTGCCGTAATTTTTGCCATATTGTACACACTTGAGTTTTACTCAAATTAAAACAATAATATCAAAGAGAATTTAATCCTGTCACCTGACATGTAAAAAAAAAAGATAATAATAATTTCAACCTATCTAGTTTAAATTATGCTATGGGTGCTTTTATAAACACCTTTTGAATACAAACAGTAACATAAAGAATAAATTTAATATATACTATAAAATTATTTGAATGCCTTCTCTTTCTGTTAAATATTCAAGATAAATTCAGCTCTGAAATCCCTATGCACACAAAATGAAACAAAGTATCTGAAAATTTTATACCAATTGTACATATAACTTTTTAAAAACTCTTAAATTTCCTCAAGATTGAGCACACCTTGCAATCCTGATCCAGTGCTACCAATACTTTTCATAAATTCAGAAAATTTCTTTATATAATAACCAACAATTAATAAAATATTTTCCTGCACGAATCTATAAATAACATTGTATCCTTGCACATCTAATTTAAAAAGCTCTTCCCTTTGGGTTTTTTTCCCACCCCTAAGCACAATTTAATCCTGAAAATTTTCTATTCTTAGTACTAGAAAAAAAAGATTTCCCATTTATTCTTCTCGAATAAATCCTAGATTCTAAATCTGATTAATAGGCTAGGCTACTTAAGTTAACTTTAACTCTTCTTAGCTTAATGCTTTTTTTTATTTGAAGACACACAATAAATTTTTGCCTGAAAACTTTAGCTATTTACTTGACACATTTAAACAATTCTAACAATAAAAGCCACTCAAAAAAAAAGATTTTTTTATGAGCTTACCTCCCCTGTTGCGTCGACTCGCCATCAACTGAACTGCCGGTTGTGGGCTGATCGGAACACCGTTGATCATCAGTTGTGGGCCACTGCTGAATCTTAGTGCACTGTCGTTGAGGCACCTGTCTTCCTCGCTGTCCGTCTCGCGTTAGGCCTTTTCCAGGGGATCTGGCTCCGGTCTGCTTGCCCCGGGCTTGTTCTTTAGGCTCCCAGTGGATCTCTTGGAGTTCCGTCCGCCTTTTCTTGGAGAGCTTGATTGCTGTGTCCTTTGCTGCAGTTGTTTTTTCGTCCTGCTGTCCGCTGGTTAGCACACGGGTCTTTCAATATCAGATTTCCACTGCCTCAGCGCCACTTTATTTTAGTATCAAAGTTTTTTTTTAGCTGCCACCAGTTGTGGGGCCTCAGATGAGGGCGGTAGCGTGACGTAAACTCCTCAGAGGCGTGATGACAAAGGTTTTAGTTAAGATGAAAAATTAAAGGTTTTATTCTCGCAAAACAACAAGAAATCTTGACTAAATACAATGTCTACACTAACACAACAAATACTTAGGAAATTAATTTGATGGAATAAAGTCTTGTAAGGTAGGAATATCTAAAATTGTCCTTGACCGGATAGCAAATCAGAGTCCAGATTAGTTATATTCAAGAGTCTCTGGGAAACACTATGGTCCCTTCTAAGTAATCAAATGTCCGTTAAAGGTGCGGACTAACGTTCGCCCGTGCGTTCAGCTTTTCCGCCGATGCTCCCAGCTGTGGCCCAGCTGATCGGCTATTGTTGACGTTGAGAGAAACAAGTCTCCCCTCTCCTCGGAGCGACCTCCGAAAAATAATCCCGTGAAAAGCCTGGAGAGAAACTTTTCTCTCCTTCAGGTTGAAGAATCTCTTTTCACGTTTAGCTTCTGCTAAACTCTTCTAAAAGTCAACTAATCCCCCTGATCTCCTCAGAGATCTCGTATATATCCTTCATTTCTCTCTCGGAAAACAATGCTAGTTTCCAACATCCGCTGTTATTGGTTCGCCCGTCAAGACCCTTTTGACAGCCGACCTTCTAGTGGCTGGTCGGGGGGGCCCTTCCCCCTTTTTGCACACGGCACTCTCCTGTCAAAGTATGCGATGTCAAAAAGCACTTAGCGGCATATTTCGGTGTTACAAAATGGGAACCAGTGGTCCTCTTTTTATGTACTATGTTCCAAAGTGTCATCTTCATAAGATCGATCGCACTGAAGTTATTTACTTTTAAGTTACCGGTAAACTCTGAGACTTAGACGAATTTTCTAGTGTCACTCCCGAATACATGGAGTTTCCATAGGCCGTGATTCTGTAGCATTTGTGGGGGTTTTTACGTGTGGAAACTGTGAAAAGGCTAAGTTTCCACACATGCGTTTCCGAATAAAAATTAATTAAAACATATTTGATAAAGTTGCTCGTTTGTATTTGACAACAGCCGAAGTTTTCCGATTTACTACTTGTCTACGATTGCGAAGGGAATATATTTCGTAGAGGAAAGAAAAAAAAAACATTTTTATAAATTAAAATAAAATTCCTGTTTTTTTTTTCTTTTCTTTTTCATCAAATTTGACAGTATTTTCTGAAAGATCTATTGTGTTTACAAAAAAACAGAAGAATATACGTTTTTCGATAATGCAGTTTCTGAATAATAACACCTGCCAGTTTAATGCATTTCTGAACAAAAAGGAATTAAAACTTATGTCATAAAGTTGCTCGTTTGTATTTGACAACAGCCGAAGTTTTCGGATTTTCTACTTGTCTACGATTGCGAAGAGGAATATATTTAGTACAGAAAAGAAACATATTTTTATAAATTAAAATAAAATTTCTGTTTTTTTTAAATCGAATTATGTCATAAAGCTGCTATAAAAATAAAATTTCTGTTTTTTTTCTTTTCTTTTCTTTTTCATCGAATTTGGCAATATTTTCTTAAAGGTCTATTGTATTTACCCCCCCCCCCCCAAAAAAAAAAAACAGAAAGGAAAAAGAAGAAGAAGAAGAAGAAGAGAATACGTTTTTCGATTATGTAGTTTCTGAATAACAACACCTGCCAGTTTCATGCATTTCTGAACAAAAAGGAACTAAAACTTATGTCATAAAGTTGCTCTTTTTTATTTGACAACAACCGAAGTTTTCAGATATTCTACTTGTCTATGATTACGAAGGGAATATATTTAGTACAGAAAAGAAACATATTTTTATAAATTAAAGTAAAATTTCTGTTTTTTTTTTTTTTTTTTTTTTTTTTTTTACATCGATTTGACAGCATTTTTTAAAAAATCTATTGTGTTTACAAAAAAGAAAAAATGAGAGAGAGAGACAGAGAATACGTTTTTTGATTATGTAGTTTTTGAATAACAACACCTGCCAGTTTCATGCGTTTCCGAATAAAAATTAATTAAAACTTATGTGATAAAGTTGCTCGTTTGTATTTGACAACAGCCGAAGTTTTCGGATTTTCTACTTGTCTACGATTGCGAAGGGGAATATAGTTCGTAGAAAAAAGAAAAAAGAAAAAAAAAACATTTTTATAAATTAAAATAAAATTCCTGTTTTTTTTTTTTTTTACTTTTCTTTTTCATCAAATTTGACAGTATTTTCTGAAAGATCTATTGTGTTTACAAAAAAAAAAAAAACAGAAAAATATACGTTTTTCTATTATGCAGTTTCTGAATAACAACACCTGCCAGTTTCATGCATTTCTGAACAAAAAGGAATTAAAACTTATGTCATAAAGTTGCTCGTTTGTATTTGACAACAACCGAAGTTTTCAGATTTTCTACTTGTCTACGATTGCGAAGGGGAATATATTTAGTACAGAAAAAAACATACTTTTATAAATTAAAATAAAATTTATGTTTTTTTTTACATTGAATTTGACAGCATTTTCTAAAAAATCTATTGTGATTACAAAAAAGAAAAAAAAGAGAGAGAGAGAGAGAGAGAATACGTTTTTTGATTATGTAGTTTTTGAATAACAACACCTGCCAGTTTCATGCGTTTCCGAACAAAAAGGAATTAAAACTTATGTCATAAAGTTGCTATAAAAATAAAATTTCTGTGTTTTTTTCTTTTATTTTATTTTTCATCGAATTTGACAATATTTTCTTAAAAATCTATTGTGTTTACAAAAAAAAAAAAAAAAAGAAAAGAAAAAAAAAAGAAGAAGAAGAAGAGGATACGTTTTTCGATTATTTAGTTTCTGAATAAGAACACCTGCCAGTTTCACGCATTTCTGAACAAAAAGGAATTAAAATTTATGTCATAAAGTTGCTCGTTTGTATTTGACAACAACCGAAGTTTTCAGATTTTCTACTTGTCTACAATTGTGAAGGGGAATATATTTAGTACAGATAAAAACATATTTTTATAAATTAAAATAAAATTTCTGTTTTTTTTTTACATCGAATTTGACAGCATTTTCTAAAAAATCTATTGTGTTTACAAAAAAAGAAAAAAAAGAGAGAGAGAGAGAGAGAGAGAGAGAATACGTTTTTTGATTATGTAGTTTTTGAATAACAACACCTGCCAGTTTCATGCGTTTCCGAATAAAAATTAATTAAAACTTATGTGATAAAGTTGCTCGTTTGTATTTGACAACAGCCGAAGTTTTCGGATTTTCTACTTGTCTACGATTGCGAAGGGGAATATAGTTCGTAGAAAAAAGAAAAAAGAAAAAAAAAACATTTTTATAAATTAAAATAAAATTCCTGTTTTTTTTTTTTTTTACTTTTCTTTTTCATCAAATTTGACAGTATTTTCTGAAAGATCTATTGTGTTTACAAAAAAAAAAAACAGAAGAATATACGTTTTTCTATTATGCAGTTTCTGAATAACAACACCTGCCAGTTTCATGCATTTCTGAACAAAAAGGAATTAAAACTTATGTCATAAAGTTGCTCGTTTGTATTTGACAACAACCGAAGTTTTCAGATTTTCTACTTGTCTACGATTGCGAAGGGGAATATATTTAGTACAGAAAAAAACATACTTTTATAAATTAAAATAAAATTTATGTTTTTTTTTACATTGAATTTGACAGCATTTTCTAAAAAATCTATTGTGATTACAAAAAAGAAAAAAAAGAGAGAGAGAGAGAGAGAGAATACGTTTTTTGATTATGTAGTTTTTGAATAACAACACCTGCCAGTTTCATGCGTTTCCGAACAAAAAGGAATTAAAACTTATGTCATAAAGTTGCTATAAAAATAAAATTTCTGTGTTTTTTTTCTTTTATTTTATTTTTCATCGAATTTGACAATATTTTCTTAAAAATCTATTGTGTTTACAAAAAAAAAAAAAAAAGAAAAGAAAAAAAAAAGAAGAAGAAGAAGAGGATACGTTTTTCGATTATTTAGTTTCTGAATAAGAACACCTGCCAGTTTCACGCATTTCTGAACAAAAAGGAATTAAAATTTATGTCATAAAGTTGCTCGTTTGTATTTGACAACAACCGAAGTTTTCAGATTTTCTACTTGTCTACAATTGTGAAGGGGAATATATTTAGTACAGATAAAAACATATTTTTATAAATTAAAATAAAATTTCTGTTTTTTTTTTACATCGAATTTGACAGCATTTTCTAAAAAATCTATTGTGTTTACAAAAAAAGAAAAAAAAAGAGAGAGAGAGAGAGAGAGAGAGAATACGTTTTTTGATTATGTAGTTTTTGAATAACAACACCTGCCAGTTTCATGCGTTTCCGAATCAAAATTAATTAAAACTTATGTGATAAAGTTGCTCGTTTGTATTTGACAACAGCCGAAGTTTTCGCATTTTCTACTTGTCAACGATTGCGAAGGGGAATATATTTCGTAGAGAAAAGAAAAGAAAAAAAATATATAAATTAAAATAAAATTCCTGTTTTTTTTACTTTTCTTTTTCATCAAATTTGACATTCATTCATCAGCTGTCTTTGTTGAATTATTCCTTATAGATTAAAAAAAAGAAACTTTCTTAAAAAGTTGTTAATTCTTATGAATATCGTCATTAATTAAATTTTATAATTATTATCGCAACTAATTATATTTCTCTATGAATATCGTCATTAGTATCGTTGTAAATGTCACTTTTCAAACTAAATAAAAAAATACTTCTTTTTTAGTATGAATTAATGTTTTTATTTATCGACACTTGGGTTAATCATTAAACTTAGGAAAAATGAAAAGATATAACAATTTGAGTTTTATATGTGATTTTTTTTTTATTTCATAAAGTATATAATTAAAAATAGCGCCTCTCATACAAAACCTATTGCAAAACAGAACTCAGGAGCAATTATCGCACATTGTGACGTAAAACAGATTGTCGCTCCCTATTAGCTAAGGGGTGAAATGATTCAACCTTGTAACCTTGGGAGTCCTTGGGTTGAAGTGACCACTGTGTCCTATTCTCAGAAGAGAAATTGCCAATATCTTCTCTAGGTTGTGTTTGTAATTTTAGTATCATTTTTGGGCAGCGGAAAATAAGTTGCCTTTAATTATTTGTTTTTTAAATCACAGCGTACCTTTTGAGCATGGGTCATAATAAAATGAATAAATATCGTCCGCGTAAACGAACGAAGAAAAGCAAGATAAATACAGTATCAGCTATACGAAGAGAGAGAACAAAGAAAGAAAGAAATGGCTTATTATAAAGGTAAGAAAACTTTTCACATTATATTTACGTGACCTACATACTCCTTCGAGAATAGAGCTGAATTCAGGAAAGGGGGTCCATTTGAAAATTCCCCCTTTAACATCAACCCCTAACACACCCCTTACTAAATTGTAAAAATTTTGTAATTTGTACAAATCCTCCCAGAATTCCCCATCACACAAGAGTTGCAAACCTATGCTAATCCATACTCAATAAGGAACGCGGAGAAAATCCCGCGGACGAAAATTCTGTGAACAAAATTCCCACCGGATAAAAAATCCATGTGTACTCATTTGTTCAAGTCAAGAACTTCGTGAATCGTATTTCGGAAATTTGTTTTGTACAAAAAAGATAAGTAATTTAATTTAGAAATCACATATTACTAAGTCTTTTGGTAATTAAGATGATAAACCGTAGAATATAAATATCAAGGGGGAAGCAGGACGTTTCGGTCCCGACACTTCGGTCCCGCCATTTCGGTCCCAAGACATTTCGGTCCCGAGACATTTCGGTCCCAAGACATTTCGGTCCCGAGACAATTCGGTCCCAAGACATTTCGGTCCCGAGACATTTTGGTCCCAAGACATTTCGGTCCCGAGGCAATTCGGTCCCGAGAAATTTCGGTCCCGAGACAATTCGGTCCCGAGACACTTCGGTCCCGAGACATTTCGGTCCCAAGACATTTCGGTCCCGAGACAATTCGGTCCCGAGACATTTCGGTCCCGAGACATTTCGATCCCAAGACATTTCGGTCCCGAGACATTTCGGTCCCAAGACATTTCGGTCCCGAGACAATTCAGTCCCAAGACATTTCGATCCCGAGACAATTCAGTCCCAAGGCATTTCGGTCCCGAGATATTTCGGTCCCTTCTCCAGCAAGCTGAAATTTTGTGCACTTGAAATAGGTGACAATTTTATAGGGGACATTGTAGAGTTTTTTAAATAAAGGCCTTAAAATTTTAGTAAGCACACACAAATTTTGTATGGTAATCATTTTAAAAAACAAGAGGGGGGGATTGACATTTTCTATATTTTAGTGTATCATAAGTATAAGGGTCTGATAAATTAAGACATTTATAACTCGATCTATAATTATCGCAAAACACTCATATTTTGTATGGTAAACGTAATCTTTATAAAAGGAGGGACATTATCAAATTTTTTAACTGAACTCCCTAAATTTTAGTATAACTCGAATATAAGGACTCGAAAACTCAAACACTTATAACACAGATCAAAATTGTCGCAGCCTACACAAATTTCCTATGATAATCATAATCCTTTTATAAGGCAGGGGGGGGGGGGCTCTGTTGACTTTTTATATATTTTAGTGTATCTTAAGTATAAGGTCCTGATAAATTAAGACATTTATAACTCTCTCTGTAATTATCGTAATCACACTCATATTTTGTACGGTAAACGTAATCTTTAAAAAAGGAGGTACATTATAAGATTTTTTAACTGAACCCTTGAAATTTTAGTATAACCGAATATAAGGGCCCGAAAACCGCAAACACTTATAACTCGCAATCAAATTGTAGCACCCCATGCAAATTTTATATGGTAGAAGTAATCGTTTTCAGGAGTGGGGAAGAGAGAGTTCTGTGGATTCTTTATAGAAGCTCCTCATATTTTAGTCTATCATAAATATAAAGTCCAGACAATTTAAAAATATTTATAAGTCGAGCTTTAATTTTCATATGCAAATGCCCATGTCAAAATGCACATATTCAATTGTATATAATTTGCACTCTATGTGATTAATAATGAAAAAATCTGCAAATATTTTTACAAATCTTTATTTTATCCTATTATTTAACGGCGCATCAATTTTAAATGTATTGCATTTTACATATTTTTTAAAAAGGGGATTCTTAACATGGAATTGTGATAAAGACACATTATTGTTTAAATTCTGCACCGGAACAGACTAGAACTTTCTATTTTATTTTAATAATTATTTTAATTTACTATTTTTTGAAAAACTATTTAAAAGTTTGCATTAATCTTTTTACATGTCACAATAATATTACCGCTATTTCTACCGGTGTCAAATGACAAGTTTAAAAATATTTTTAATTTTGAACCACTTCACCGTTTGCCCCGAGATAACTCGGGGATAAAAGCACTTTTTCCCCATACCTGTCGACGGTGAAGTGGTTTGCAACAATTACAAATCCTTTTAAATATATTTAAGACTTTTATATGCTTATTACATTCAAAAACTACAAGTACAATAAACATAAATCAAAATTTTAAAATTTCTATTGTCATAAAATATTCTTTTCGTATTTAAAATTAATTCTGTATTTCAAATATTTCTTTGTTATTTCTTTGACTTATATACTTAGAATTAAAGCAGCCTACATGTTTTAATATGACAAATAAAGAATAAAAATGAAAATACAAAAAAATAACATAAAATCTCAAAATAGTAATGTATAGTGAATCACTTTTACGTAAAATTTCATTTTAAATTAAGAAATTTTATAAATATATCACAATGAAGAAATTTGGAAATTTAGAAAACATATTTGGCTTTTCTTGATATCTATATGTTATTCATTCAAAAGAATATTATACATGTATATATATATATGTCAAGTGTAGATGTCCTGGCTTCCCCCATTTGATTATGCTAAATAAAGATCCAGATAGAAGAATTATTCTACTCGCGCTTTCTTTGTTCTAGTCAGCTGGCGCTTTTTTGTGGCCACACGGCATTTTTCAACTTTAATGGCTTAAAAAAACCGGGACGACATGCAGTGGCGTAGCCAGGATTTCGTTTCGGGGGGGGGGGGGGAGTGTCCAGAATTTTCCCTTCATGTTATATATATAGTAAAACCTGTCAAGATGAAATTGTAAATATTGGTGAAAAATTCCGTTTTATACAGGTTTCCGTGTTGTGTATTTGTATAGTATTCTTTTCCGTAGCACTATGGAACATTTATGTTTAAGACAGAACTCCGTTATAGGCAGGTTCCATTTTTAAAAGTTTTGTGTATTTATATAAATATACTTATTTATATCATATGAATAGAATAAAACTTGTCAAAATAGTAATTGTCTATAACAGAATCCTGTCTTTAACGTAAGCGTTACATGGTCTTAATATGAACTGCGATACAATTAAATTTGCTGAAAACCTGTCTGAAAAGGGGATTTTCACCCTTCTTTAGTGAAGCATAGTGAAACCTGTGAAAGCGGAATCTTTCTATAACGGAATCCTGTCTCAAACGGAAGAGTTTCAGAATCAACTGCGAAACGAACAATAGATCTTATTGAGGCAGTGTATCTTAGAAGTATAATTAATTACACTTCTTTACATGGAAGCCTGTCTAAAATGGAGCTTTTTACCAGTGCTTGGAATCTTGTCTTGACTGTGTATATATGATAGAAGTATTTCGAGTAACTTTAAGAATTTAGGTATATCCTTATTTAATTTCTTAATTTAAAAAAAAAAGCATGGATAAAAAATATAAGGCCAATCTCTATAACTGCAACTAATAATACATTCAAGTTACATTAATATTTACCAGTGAAAAAGATTCACTTATGATGTAAAAAGCTGAGCGCATACTGAAGAGTTAAATTTAATTAACCCATTCGCTGTCATTCACGAGTATACTCGTGGCTTTAATTTATTGATTACTTTGTCACCACTATTTTAGAATTTAAAAAAAAAAAAAAGCCTCATTTATTGGCAGAAATTTCGCTGTATTAGTAAAGCGAAATTTATCTTTCTGAATTTGTGCTGGCAAACGACCTTCAACAAAAAAATTGAAAATTCTTAGCTTTGGCAGCGAATGCACTGCAAATAGAGGCGTCTTAAATTAAGACACATATGTGACTGAAAAAGTTATTCAGACACTTAAGTGTCTAAATTTGAAATTTCAGACATCACAGGTGTCTAAATTTTAGACACATAAGTGTCTTACTATGATCATGGCATAAATGAACTGATAAACATGTCTGAAAAATGGCGATATGTCTGAAATTAAGACATTTAGAAATTTAGACACTTAAGTGTCTAAATGCGATACAATTGTATCATATGTGTGATGACTGTATGTATAACTGTATTGCAATATGTATGCCAGCACCACCAGAAAATTGTTTTCGAATGGATAACAGATGTTTAAAATATTTTTATCCATTAAATTTGGTATTTTATATTTAAAAAAAAAAGTAATTTGTTTAGATTATGGGACGTCTGGAAAATTGAAATAGTTAGCTTACTAAAGTTTTGGGACTTAGTTATTTTTGGCGCAATAAATAAATCAGTAATTGCTTTTCATGAAAAATATTTATTTTCAAAAATTACTCGCAATCATGGACGTACGCACGTATGTCCGAGGAAGAGCCACACCCTCCCGTTAAATACTAAGAGATGTACCGGTGGAAAGAAATTCAGGGAGGGACAAGATTTTGGAATAGTTGGGTCTGGGGTCAACAGCGTAATCCGCTTTTCTAAAATGCAGAACATAAACATGAAATAGGCAAACTAAGAATATTTTGACAGAACTCCTCGGGCAAGAAATGTTTAAAGATACAAACATAAAAATAAATATAAAAATTAATCGTTCAAAAATAAGTTTCAAACGACATTTTTGAAAATAAAACTTTTTTTTTTCTCAATGGACTCTTCCCCCCCCCCCCCACCCCGACACACACACACCGTTTTGAGATAAATTTGAAATATATCAATATTAAAAGAAGAAAAGAATTAAAATTGTCTTCTACGAAGTGCTCAAAGGAAGGTGGATTTCTCTGAAGTAAAATTTTTAGTAACATTTTCCTTAACGTAAAATTATTCTATAGCCATTTATAAGAAAAGAAATATCATATATTTTTAATTATCAGACGTAAAGAAAGCATAATTGATTAAATTTCACTATACTGGGAGCAAAGCCCTTGAATATACTGGGAGGGAGAATGTATCCACCAGGGGGCACTGTAGTTGCGCATGCGTTTTAGATGTATTTCGTTGGAACGTACGTTGTAGTAACTGAAAGTTTGTTTTATGTACGCGTATTTATTTTTTTGCGAAATTTCAAGTTCTGTGATTTTAAGTCGTATTCACTTAGTTTATTTATGTATTGAATATATACATCTGACTTACGTGCTTGACACCCAATGACTCTTATAAGCTGTCGTCGATATAATTCGGGATAGAGACAACACTTGAAGATTACCTCCGGGAACTCTACAAAGTGTGTGGCAAGGTGTGTGTGGTGTGGAACGTACTTAGTGTTAATTTGTATCGAGATTTAGTGTTATTGTACTTCGTCTTTATAAAAGCTGGTAAAAAAGAACTTTTGTCTGGCGGAGTATATTCTGAGGATGAAGCATTTCATTCTCTGAGTATGCTTAGTCGGATGTATTAACGTCTTCTTATAACGATGTATAACGTCCCTTCTAAAAAGATGCAAGTCTTTGCTCCTCACTGTAATAGTTTTTAAAATTTCAAATCGAGGAATTTATCTTTGCAACAGGATTAAAGTAAGTGTCACAATTTTTCTTTTTAGTACTAAATTTAGTGTTCTTTTTTTATGATTTTCTAAATAGCACTGATCAAAATCTTGCATAAAATGGTATTAGTTTTTAATCTGTTTGCAAAAAGCCCGCTAATTCTAGAAGTATATATTTTTTAACTTATGACGTTGCCTTTTATTACAAATTATATATTTTAAATTCTCATATGTTTCCCCTAATTTAAAGTAATAATATCACATTTTAAGTTAAATTCATTCTCTTGTTTTCCATGGGAGTTCTTAGTTTCAATTCTTATCTGTTTCAATTCTAATTCTTATCTATCACTAAACGACCACAATGATATAAAGAAAAAAAAAGCTTTGAAAGATTTCCTAATTCTTTCTTACTTCCTATACATAGGGATTACAATCACGTATCCTGGGATTCCGCTCTATTTTTAATCCCGAAAATCCCGGGATTTTTTTCTGTCAAATCCCGGGATTTTCGGAGTTTTTTTTTTTTTTTTTTTTTTTTTTTTTTTTAACAGAGCAATATTCAACTGAAATAAAAAAAAATATATTTATAGACTTTTGCTTTTGGAATAAAAATCAATTTTTATAAATTTATGTATATATGTATCATTGAAAAAGAATGTATATCTCGAGTATTTTTTACATATATTTATAAGCGATTAAACATTTTAACGTGTAAATCTGTTGACCTGCTAACAGACGTCACAGCGATGAGTCAGGAAAAACGAAATCATTTCTTTATTTCGAATTTGCTGCGTGTAGAAAGATCTTCCATTCCATGAGTCATTTTGAGATTAACGTTTACTGATAAGCGTTTGTTTCTTTTCGTGCTTTTAAATTTATTTTTCTTTGAAGATATCTAATGAAAAGGATTTTCTACCGTAGAATTGTAATCTTTAATTACATGGTTATGAGAATAATGTAAAATTTAATTTGTCATAATAATTACTTTTTAATATTGTAAATATTTAGTCATTCAAAAACTTTTTTAACAGGAAATAAAAGGAAGTATGTAGAAGATAAAACATAAACTTATACGAAAAATACAAAAATGACAGATGTTAAGATATATATTTAAGACAAAAGAAGTTTGGAGACTATAAGTTATTTTTTCTTCGTGTTATTAATATAGAATATTTATTTATTTTTATTGATAGTTGAATAGCCTTTGTGATTACCCTCTGATCTACATAAAAACTTGCCCATGTGGAAATATAAATTTTTTTTAATCTAATTTTTAAATGATAAGGATTTTAATTTTTTTTTTTTTTTTCTGGGGGTCGGGATTTCTTTGAAAATTTCGTAAAGCTGATATCTTAAATCTTGCACTGATTATAATTAAAGTTTTGAAGTTTAATAGTAGGACAAGATTAAAAACCCAATATATATTTAACAAAATACAGAAGTAATTTTTTTCTCAATGTTATTAAAGTAGAATATTTATTTTTTTATTCATAGTTAAATAGCTGTTGTGATTATCATCTGATGCATATGTAAAAGTGCCTATGTGGCAATATAATTTTTAAAAAATCTAATTTTAAGATTATGAATTTTCATTTTTTTCTTGGGGGGGGGGGGGGATTTACTTGCAATTTTCTTACATCTGATATTTTAAATGTTTTTCGACATTCAACCGCCGAGTATATTAAATATTTTGAACTTTTAGAGTGGGAAAAGATTATAAAATATATATGCATATATTTATCCGTGTACCTTAATAGAGACACTGCGGGGCAGCTGAATTTGCCCGATAATCGAAGATGTCTGCTTTTGTGAGGTAAAAAAATATACAAATATCTATGCCTTGCGGATTAAAAAAGTATTCGCTAAATAGAGGTGTCCGCTATTCGGGAATGTCTATTAAGATCCACAACGGATACTCCCGAATACCGGACATCTCAATTTAGATAACAATAATGCAGGGTTGCATTTTTTTCAAAAGAACTTCTTGATTAAAGCATGGGCATACTGGGCAGTGCCCCCCCCCCCCTACGATTTTAGTGCCACCAAATTTGATGTGCAATATTTGTAAAGCTTATATTTTAAATCTGTTTCGAAATTGTACTGATTATAATCATTATTTTGACCTTTCAAAGTAAAATAAGATTAAAAAAAAAATCTTAATATTTAAATAAATATTTTTTGTTTTAATTTTGTTCAACTCCTGAAGTTCAAAATATTGATTATAATAAATACAAAAGTATTAGTGGTAAAAGATTTAAATTATCATCTTAACGAAAATTGCATACCAAAATTAGGAGCACAGAAGAAAATCAGGCTGTATGGGGGTGGAGGGGGCAGGACCACAGCCAAATATTTTTTCAGGATTCAACGTGGTCAAACATGGCTACGTATGATGCTTACAAAAAATGGGTGCGATTCAGACGTTTGAAGTGTCTGAAATTCAGACGCAAAAAGTGTCTAAAAAAATTCAGACATTTTAAAATGTCTGAAAATTGAACACTCCGTTTCAGACACTTAAGTGTCTGAATTTCAGACATTTTAATTTGCAGTGTGGGTTAAATCAAGTTTCATATTACATAACATTTGCCTACAATAAAGTTAGGGCCAAGTGGTTAAGTATAAAACAGCAATTTTCATGTTCAATTTCTTGCCATTGAATTAAGAATTTGTGCTGTAATACATATTGGATAATGATTTCACATAAGTGTCAATCGCATGAGCCGTTCATGCGATCCGCCGCGCTCCCCATGGAAATTTTTGAGGTAACCCAGATAGCATGAACATTAGCAGAAATTTTGATTTTTTCTGATATTATCTTGCCGTGACAAATTTGAATTGAGAGATTCGCAGCAAATCTCCCGCAAGGTATATTATCACCCACTTGCATGAGTAGTTTGTTGTGAAACTGATGGCAAGACTGTCTTTAATTCACGAAAGTGACGAAAGCAAAAAATCTCTCTGTTGAGAGACTCAACAACAATGAGAATCAGCACATACGCAGAAATTGCAGAAATTTTATTCGGTAGGCACCGTTTTTTCTAAACGCTATACTTATTAAATACCAGAAAATGCTCGAAATGAAAAGTACAAATATTACCTAAACTTGTTTATGGTGATAAAACCTATGCATGCGCCTTCTGACGGCGCTTTCGCATCAATAGACCTGATCAGGTCTATTGACCCCTTCGAAGGGGTTAAACTTATAGTGTGATATGGAAAGATTACTACTTTGCAGTAAGTTTGCAGTATTTTTGATTACTTGTTTGCCGTTAGTTTGCAATAAATTTGATACAGCATGAATTTAACTTGCACGACAAGTTGAAAACACTCATATTGTTAAGTAAAAAAAAAATTCAAAAATTAAATTGTTTTTATTAAACATATTTATCAATTCAAAATTATTTTAATTATTAATTGTTTAGATAACTAATTTATCAATTGCTTGTTTAAAAACTGTTACATGAACTATATAATAGTTTTTATAGGGTAAATGCAAATATATATATTTTTAATTTTCGGTTATTATAACGTTATAAACTTCATTAGGATGTATAAAAGTGATAAGGGTTCTGAAGATAAACATGTTGTTTATTCATTTATTAGTTAGCTTATAATATTATTTTTTCTCTTTAATTATAATTAATTAATAATTTCTTACTTTTTGCGAATTGTAAATTATAACTGTACTTAAAAAATTAAAATCTGCATAATATCACCTAACACTGTTAAGAGGTATTTTTACGTATTTGTACAATGTTGCATTATTATTATTATTATTATTATTATTATGTTTAATTAATTAATTAATTATTACTTAGACTTTATGTTTTTGGCTGATTTTTCAAAAAATTCCTATATTATTTTTTGGAAATTATAAATTAAAACTTTTGAATAAAAACTTTAAATGCTGTTAATAATTGCTACTAATAATTGCTATTAATTAATTCTCAAAAAAGTTAGGAATTTTAGTATAAAAATTAAATTAATATTTTATTAAATATATTTTTTATTTAATGTATCCTTAATTTATTAAATTAATAACATTATTAATATACATTACATTTTTTTACTTTAAAATAAACTCAATACATAATACATTCTATATTCAATTTATTATACAGTAGTTATAAACTGAAATTTATCTTTTACATGTTTATTTATTTTATATTTAAAGTCACCGAAATTTAAAACTATTAATATAATTAATAATAAAACTAAAATAAAAAAAATATTAATTTTTTTTCTGGGAAAGTGGGAGGAAAAGGGTAATATTAAAAATCAATAAATAAACAACAAATACAAACAAGTTGGAAATTGCTCGTCAAACGTAGCAAATGAGGTGCGTTCGTACTATAACTAGTTTTATAATTATTTTTTGCACCCCATATTGTACTGAATGTATATTTTTTTTTGCACTTCATGAGTGCAAAACCTGTGACATCATTAAAATGCACTTGCAATAATATTTTCCCATTCCCCGTAATGTAACGCAAAACTTTTGACTGTCTCTGTAATTAAACTATAGACCGATTTTCATAAAATTTCAAATGTCTCGACAAAATTTTGTAACAATTATATATTTAAAATTTCAGACCACTCGGAAGGCTGTAACATCATTAAAATGCACTTGCAATAATTTTTTCCCATTGGCCGTAATGTAACGGAATTTTTTTTACTGTCCCTGTAATTAAATTATACATCCGATTTTCATAAAATTTGAAATGGCTCGACAAAATTTTGCAACAATTATACATTTAAAATTTCAGACCATTCGGAAGGCTGTAACATCATTAAAATGCACTTGCAATAATTTTTCACATTGGCCGCAATGTAAAGAAAAACTTTTGACAGTCCCTGTAATTAAACTATGCATCCGATATCCATAAAATTTGAAATGGCTCGACAAAATTTTGCAACAATTATACATTTAAAATTTCAGACCATTCGAAAGGCTGTAACATCATTAAAATGCACTTGCAATAATTTTTCACATTGGCCGCAATGTAAAGAAAAACTTTTGACAGTCCCTGTAATTAAACTATGCATCCGATATCCATAAAATTTGAAATGGCTCGACAAAATTATGCAGCAATCATATATTTAAAATTTCAGACCATTCGGTTGGGTTGTTTTTGCTCTGTTATATGCGGACAGACAGACGGGCAGACGGACGGACTGAACGACGACTATAGGTGCTGCGTATTTATATAATTACGAACGCACCTAAAAACCTTAGTTTTGTCAGTTAAAAATTGAAAATAAAATTAATTAAAATAATACTTACACTATTACATAAAATAAAATTAATCATCTTATTACAAAGAAATAGGCCCAGTTTCAATAAAATTAGTTCACAAAAATCGTCTGCAATGGGTGAGAAGACTGTTAAAAATGCAACCAATAATTATTTTTAAAAAAATGAAGCGGTGGGTGGAGTTTTCTGACAACAAAATATTTTTCCTGGCATACCTAATTACCAAATCACTATTGTTTTTCCAATGTTTATAATGGTAAAGTAACTTATGAAAACAAAATTAAAACTTTGTATTATAAAAGTAATAAGAAAAATTAAATATTTTTGCTTCAATAAATATATCTCATTTCTGAATTATTAAAGGAGAGGATGTAGAAGAATGATTTGAGGAAATATTTACCTACAATAGCTTATAAGTGTCCAATTGAATTATTGAAGACATTTATTATTAATCTAATTGTAAGAAGGAGAAAAAATAAGAACAGTTTTTTAAATTATTTAATTAATGATGATAATTTAAAGGTTCTGAAAAACGTATGAAAACAACCAAAAAATCATCTATGGCAGTTTATAGTATATATAAAATACCTAATATTAATAACAAATAATAAAGCTTAAAAAATCCATTTTGTTAAATAATAATAATAATAAAAAGACAATGTCCCCTGTAAAATTATATCACATTGTTCAATCAAATTTTCAGCTCGCTGTGATTTCATTATCACGAGTTATAAAAGTTTAAATTTATCGGACTGTTATATTCAGCTTTTTTTTTAATTTGGGGGGTGGGGGGGGTGTTAAAAAATTTAAAAAGGTCCCAAATAATGTTTAAATTACAGCGTTTGGCGGCCCACAACAATTAGAATACGAGTTATAAGATGGTGGGCACCGAAATGACAAGGGACCGAAATGGCTAAGGACCGAAATGGCCAGGGACCGAAATGGCTGGGGACCGAAATGGCCAGGGACCGAAATGGCCAGGGACCGAAATGTCTCGGGACCGAATTGGCCAGGGACCGAAATGTCTCGGGACCGAAATGGCCAGGGACCGAAATGTCTCGGGACCGAAATGGCCAGGGACCGAAATGGCCAGGGACCGAAATGTCTCGGGACCGAAATGGCCAGGGACCGAAACGGCGGGACCGAAATGTCGTGTACCCATCAAGGGGGTGAGGACGTGAAGGGTGAATAAAAACGTAGCTCAAAATTTTTCGCGATTTATGATAAAATCTTATTTGATGCAGATATCAGAATATAAACTACAGATAAGGATAACATTTCCTATAATTCGGTTGACCTTGTCTGCTTGGAGGGGCGGGCTGCAAAACTGTGTATATGAATTTGTCGCAGCTATAGAGGATACAATTTTGGCAAAATATTTTCGAAAAATATAAACATTAAATAGGGTTGTTATTATACAGGTTGTCCGAGAAAGATCCGTACAACTTCAAAAATTTATTGAAAAAGAAACAATAGGGTTACAGCGCAACTAATTAGTACATTAGATAGAATATCTCAAAAAGTTTTTTTTCCTATAACTTAAGTTATCACCTTAGGAAATTTCTACATGAGACCCTTTCGTAGCGCGAACAATATCCAGACGATATTCCAATTCCATCCACGACCGTTTCAGCATGCTAACATCAACAGTAGCTACAGCTGTTTGGATGTTTTGCTTTAATTCTTCGAGACTGTTAACTTGCGTTCGGTATACAGTATCTTTAACATAACCCCAAAAGAAAAAATCCAGTGGTGTTAGGTCAGGAGACTGGGGTGGCCATGCAATGGGACCATCCCTGCCAATCCAACGCTGTGGAAAAGAATTATTCAGCGACTCACCAACTGTCAATCCCCAATGAGGAGGCGCACCGTCTTGTTGGAAAAGGACATTCGGTTGAAGGTCTTGCAGTTGTGGGAATGCATAAATCTCAAGCATATCTAAGTAGGTACTTGAGGTCACAGTCGTTTCTGAGAAAAACAAGTTGGAAATTGCTCGTCAAACGTGGCAAATGAGGTGCGTTCGTACTATAACTAGTTTTATAATTATTTTTTGCACCCCATATTGTACTGAATGTATATTTTTTGCGCTTCATAAGTGCATAGTCTGTAACATCATTAAAATGCACTTACAATAATATTTTCCCCATTCCCGTAATGTAACGGAAAACTTTTGACTGTCCCTTTAATTAAACTATACATTCGATTTTCATAAAATTTGAAATGGCTCGACAAAAGTTTGCAGCAATTATATATTTAAAATTTCAGACCATTCGGAAGGCTGTAAAATCATTAAAATGCATTTGCAATAATTTTTTCCCATTGGCCATAATGTAACGGAAAACTTTTGGGTGTCCCTGTAATTAAACTATACATCCGATTTTCATAAAATTGGAAATGGCTCAACAAAATTTTGCAGCAATTATATATTAAAAATTTCAGATCATTCGGTCGGGTAGTTTTTGCTCTGTTATATGCGGACGGACAGACAGACGGACTGAACGACGACTATAGGTGCTACGTATTTATATAATTACGAACGCACCTAAAAAAGGTCCAAGGATGCGATCGTGAAGCAATCCGCACCACACGTTCACCTTTTCACTGCTCCGTTGGAGTTCACGTACGGCATGTGGTTGTTCGGAACCCCAAATTCGAACGTTATGTTTATTGACCATTCCAGACACATGAAACGTTGATTCATCGGAAAAACAGTATTCGTTTCAGAAAATGTTCATCGGCATCCAAACGATGCAGTATGTCAACTGCAAATCCATAACGCTTCGCATAATCATCCGGTTGTAACGCATGCAGAATCTGAACTTTGTAGGCTGTAAGTCGCAATCGTTTATGAAGCACATCGTGTACAGTGGATCTTGGCATTTGTAGCTCCCGGGATGCTTGTCGAACTGATTTTGTAGGGCTGCTACGAAATGTTTCACGTATTCGTTCCACACTTTCTTCGCTAGTTCTAGGGCGACCATATCCTTTTTTATGTTCCACACTACCCGTTGTCATAAATTTGTGATACCACTCACGAATGCTTGACCGAGATGGTGGCGATTCCCCATACGTCGTTCGATAATTCCGTTGTGTTTGCATATCGGATTTTGTTTCGATAAACCAGGCAACACATTGAGCTTTCTTCACGCGATCCGCCATTGAAATAACTAAAATGCTTTAATATTCCTACTTGCATGTTCCGCATCAAAGATTTCCGAAATCCTCCCAAAATCGATCTGTGCAGTGCTTCGCGCATTCTCTCGCCCTTCAAAGATTCCTTGCTAACATCGTACATTTTCATAGTGTCGCCATCTAGGGAGAAGATAATAAAATATAATAATGTTAATCTAATGCTTTTGACTAAAATAAATTATGTTTTATAAAATAAATGTAATATACAAGTAATTTATTTGAAAAAATCAAAATATATTTAATGGAATTTTGTTTTCATATACCATCAAATATTAATTAATTATATACGAGAATTGTTTTAACTTGTTGTATTAACATAATTTGTAAATTTTAATTTATATTTTTTTACATTTTTTATAGTATTCCAATTTATAATCAATAATAATTAAAAATAAAAAAAAGAAGAAGAACGAAAGAGAGATGTTATTATATTCGAATAGTTTAAAAAATGTTAGCTAAAAATGCATTTTATTTTTTAAAATTTTCTTTTCTTGATAAGTATCAATTCAAAGCCTTACTAAGAAAATATTGAGGTCTGCTATATCAAATTTTTATTTTTTTTTTCTACCAGTGTGATATAAGTCACCAAGCATAGTAATGTACTAAGATTAATAAATTAAAGCTTTTTAATGCTGAAAATACACAAGAAATCATGACATGTTAAATTATGCAAAAAAAAAAAAAAAAAAAAAAAAAAAAAAAAAAAAAAAAAACAGAGGAAGTAAATAAATAATAAATAAGTAAGTAAATGAATAAAAACAATAAATAAATAAATAGAAATAAAAGAAGAAGGATGAGGAGAAAGAGAGCTGTTATTGTATTCGATTAGTGATAGCTAAAAATACATTTTATTTCCTTTAACATCAATTCAAAATCTTACTAAGAAAATATAGATTTTAGAGAGGTCTCCTAGATCAGATTTTTATTGTTTTTACCAATCTGTTATACGTCATCAAGTATAGTTATACACTAAGCTTAATCAATTAAAGTTTTTATTAATCAATGTAACATTGCATCTTTCTGCTTTAGTTTTGCATTTTCTTAACGTTCTCATAAGTCAATAAATCTGACAATTTTTTCTCATAAAAGTGAAAACATATACAATCATACACATATTCATGTGGAATATTTGAATACATATCAATATATGTACATAATAAATATGAATATATGCATGCCTGCATAAATTTTATGTATGTGTGTGTTTCTAATATACTTGAAAATCGCATATGGTTTACAGGACGTAGCTTTAGGGGGGGAGGGGGGGAGCCTCCCCCCCAATATGTTCAAATAGTAGGGCGCCACAGAAGGTTTATGGGCGCCGTCAGGCGCCCATAAAAAAGGGTTTATCAGTAGTAAAAAGTAATTATAAAATAATTTTATTTTAAATGTATAATTACAAAGTGAGTTACTTTTAGATCCAAAACTTGTATAAGGCATTCAGTTTTAGACCTGTTACTCCCGCTACCCCCCCCCCCCCCCATCCCGAAGAAAATTTATACATCCGGAATGAAAAAATTGAAAGCAGGAATTGTAATCAATTGCAGGATAGAAGTACAATTATTTCCTTCTTATCTCGGTAGATGTTGGTCACCCTTGGCAAAAGAAAGATAGGGGAAAGAAGTATCTGAAGGGATTAGAAAAGTTCGCAAATACGTTCAGTAGTAGGGCACCACTAAGCCCAGTGGCATAGTGGCCAGAGTATCAGTCAGCCGCGTTGCAGGTCAAGAGTCTCCCAACTGGACAAGCTTCACTCAGCCTTTCATTCCTTCGGGGGTCAATGAAATGAGTACCAAGCTTGCTTGGGAATTAAACACCGAGGATCCTGCGTTTGGCTGACCACCTGACTGGGACGTATGCTGCATAGCACCTCGGGGCCCAGGGTCAAGAAAACAGGGATGGGCAGTGCCGGCCCAGATCCTTCATGGATTGTATGTCCACAGAGATTAGTTTAGTAGGGTGCCATAGAAGGTTTAAGGGAACCGTCCCACAAAAAAATGGATTTAGATTACTGCATCTATTTCCTAACAAAATCTATATCTATGGGGAAGTCAAAATTCTGAAAAATGGAATTGTAATCAACTGCTGGACAGTAAATGTGATTTGATCCTTAGGAATGCAATTATTTCCTTCTCGTCTAGATTGGTTACCTTTAGCAGTAGAAAGAAAGTGTGGAAACAACTGAAAGTGACAGTAGGGGATGATAACAGTTTTCCAATATATTAAAGTAGTAGGGCCCCATAGAAGGTTTAAGGGCGCTGCCAGGCACCCTCAAAAGAAAGGATTTAAATTACTACCTCTATTACCCAACAAAAACAATTTATATATGCAAAAGAGAAAATTCTGAAAACAGTAATTGTAACAGTAATTGTGATGAAAACAGTAATTGTAATGAATTGCGGGACAGTAAGTGTAATTCGATTCTTCTTATCTCAGTAGTTGTTTGTCACCGTCGGTAGTAAAAAGAAAGTGAAAAGACGTGGAAGTGACTGGAGGGGATCAGAACGGTTCACAAATATGGTCAAGTAGAAGGGCGCCACACAAGGTTTGATGGCGCAGTCAGGCACCCATATAGAAATGATTTAAATAGTAGTTACAATTATTTGTAAGTAAGTTACTTTTAACATAAAATATTTGTGTAAGAAATTTAATTTTAAAATTGTTATTACCTCTTTTCCCTAACAAAAGCAATTTATATTTGCGGAAGAGATAATTCTGAAAACAGGAATTGTAGTCATTTGCGAGAGAGCAAGTGTAATTTGATCCTTAGTAGCTCATTTTATCCTTGTCTCAATAGTTGTTGGTCACTCTTGTAGTAGAAAGAAAGTGGAAAGAAGTTGAAATGACTATAGACCGTGTTAGAACAGCTCAGAGAGGGTGGAAGTTGTCTAGAAGACTGCACGGGCCGAAATTTCTGAGGCCGGACACACCCCAATACAAAACAAAGCTATCTTGGTTGGTTTTAAAAACTAAAAGCCTAAACCTGGAGCCTTTAAAAAATTAAAAACCCAGAACAGCTCAATTTCTACAAAAAAATCCAATTTTTCTTAACATATAATTAAGATTTTCTTTACAGAAAGCTGCATAATATTTATGCAAAATGTTTATAGTAAGATAAGGTGGAGCAAGATTTTGCGATGTACAAAAGTACGCAGAGCGATTATCTAATCCCAAAACAGAGATTTGCATTTACCTATAGTAAAGACTGTCATTACGTCGTTTACAACTGTAGCTAAATACAAAACTCTGTCTTCGGATTAGATCATTGCTCTGCGTACTTTTGTACACCGCGCACTCTTACACTACCTTACCCTATATTTCAGGCGATAAGTACGCAATCCATAGAATACAGAACAGCAACATTAAGGAACACTTAAACTCTTAGGCTTTTACATTCAAATAAAGACTCATTAAAAAAGTTAAGTTTAGAATAAATATAAGAAGTGGTTAAAAAAACTTTCATTTTGAAGCTGCATTGTAAAAAAATAAATTTTTGAAAATATTTCTTCTTAATTCATTAAAGTATATTTCCAAAGACTCCATTATCACTATTCTTTTTACAAAATATAAATAAATAAAATAAAAAAATGTCCTGCCCGACACGTCCTAGTAACAATTATCAAAGTCCAGCTCGGAACAAGTATGTAGAAAAAATGTACGCCTGAGACTGGCCCAAATCGACAGGAAAAAATAGGGCCGGGCTAAGACACAATGCAACTGCCCAATGCCGATCTTTACATTGGGCATGTTGAATTTCTGCATAGTGCTGTCAAACTAGCATCGGTTCGTGCAACACATTTATTTTTGGTCCAACCAAGTCCATTGAAAATTGTTCAAATGAACATGCCTTAAGCAAGTCACCTCGCCAGTCTAAGCTCTGAGGAGCCCTTATACCCTGTTCACACTGCGTTATCGGAACTATCTTAAACCTCCGAACTCCCTGATGGAGTTCCACAAACTCTCTGAGAGAGTTTCAATTTTCTTCGGGCTAGAGACAGTCAGGACCATCCACTCTCGCTGGCTGTAAAGCTTCGCATTAACTGATTGGGTGTTGCGGGCGGTTTTATCTTAAGCGCATGCGCAAACAACACAGTGACGTTCACTGTTCCAATTCCGGGAGGGTACCACCTCAAAATTAAGAGAGTTTGGCGGCCTAAGATATCTTAAGTATCGTAGTGTGAACATAGTATTATGTGCATCGCGTCAAGCGGGACTGTCGTAAGCCAGTGATGCTGCCATGACACATTCTACTGGCCAAAGAAGAGCACATCCGAACACACATCACTTTCCCTGCTCCCCAAACACCATTGGACGACATAGTCGCAACGACCTAACCTACGAACTACCTTAGGTCGTAAAACCTAAGTACTCCAGGATTAAGCTGCATATAGTTCGGGAATCACACCTCCAATTCCCGCGAGAGCTTTGAGTGTACCAGACACTTATAGGAACGCAGGGCCCTCGGTCATAAACCCCAGGTTTCCAAGATATGCTATTGCTTTACCATGAGCTTCTGGACGTGAAAATCTACACAGATAGGTACAGGCCCATTTCTTTAAAACTTGGTGCATCGAGGTCATCTTATTTTTTTTATTTGCCCAGCCCGTTTGAAAGTTTGACTTTATTTCGTCTTGTAGCGGACTCCGGCCGTGCAGATGCAGACCTTTAAGGTTGTCATATAGCAATTCTCATGACAGAATTCTCTGAATAAAAATTTCCTCCTCTTAAAGTTTAAATTCTTTGACTTCCCCTCTTGTGCAAAATGTGACAACAGTGCATTCCGGTCATTTGGAGGATTGGAGACATGCGTTTCTTGAAATGAATGTATATATATATATATATATATATATATATATATATATATATATATAAACTGGTGTCTCAGGCATGAATGCCTCAAGAGTAAATAAACAGCAGAAATAAACTAGGTACCTTTTTACAAAAATGAAAACAATAAAACAATTTAGGAAGGAAGCAGATTATGTAACTTAATTTATGAAAAATTTGTTTTAAATTATTGATGATAGAGCAGAATGTAAGAACATTTACAGTTGTTTACTTTAGTTAAACTCAAATTCCTTCCAAAATATTATTTTTGACACATTCATAAAATCATCATCATCTGTTCGCATATAAAATCTCACATATTTTTAACCAGATCTCTAAGAATCAATCAGCACTGGAATTTTTCTGTAAAAATCAAAATTGATATTTTAAACAGGTTTTCGAGACGTGATAGTGAGAGAAGTGATTACCAGGTAACAATCAAGCTACAATTCAGTGCGTGTTTCACACATTTAAAAAGAAAAGAAAGCATTCTCGGTTCGTTTGTATTTGAATAGGAAAATCTGAAAGTTTCATGCATGCAGACATGAAATCAACATTCTAACTGTGTTGCATCAAACATTTTTGCATTTTCGAGAGGGATAAAAAAAATCTAAAAAAATTCTTCTTAGAACAAAACTTTTTTAGAAAAAACTCATTTAACACTTTTTAACTTTGTTGAAAAGTTTTTGTCTTTGCTGCATAAATGTATTCAAATGGATTAATGCCTGCCAAATTTGGCGGATGGTAAACTTCCCAAAATTTATGGTATACCGTAGCAACTATACCTTTATAAAAGATTATTTACAATACTGCTTTGAGTTAATGAGGAATGTCTAAATATACTACCAAACTAGTTGGATGCGCCAATCCCAAAACTTTCTTCTATCTCATACAGCTTAAATTTCAAAAAGTAGCTACATATGTTAATACTTCAATATTATTAGTTCAATACTATACCAACTTTGATTTTCATCTTAAATTCGTACTTCATTCAATTAATCGGAGTAAAATGGAGTTAATCTAGATCATGATATTTATTAAAATCAATAGTTTTTCGTTATTCTTTTGTACAACAGCTATTTCCGAATAGCCGGCTTAGCAGGACGCGAGTTCCCGTCGCTGCACGAGCCGCCGATGGAGAATAGAACTACAAAAAATCAAAAAAATTAAACAACAGTCGCTATCACAGAACCCCTTTTCAGCGGAATATTTTTAAATTTAGGGAGGACCTGTTTGCCATAGTCAAAAACCTACACAAAACATTTGGTTCAATTCTATGCATAACTTCATACACTTTTCGATGGTAAAACAATGGAAATGGCACAGCTATTACAGCGCCCCCTACAGGCAGAATATTTCCATATTGAAGGAGGACCTGCTGACCATAGCCAAAAATATACGCAAAACATTTGGTTCAATTCTATGCATAACTTCATACACTTTTCGGTGGTACAATAATGAAAATGGACAAAATCGCTATTGCAGCGCCCATACGAGCAGAATTTTTTCAAATTCAGGGAGGACCAGCTTGCCATAGCCAATGCATTACACAATAAATTAGGTTCAGTTCTATGCATAACTTCATATACTTTTCGATGGTACAATGAAAATGGCACAAAAAACGCTACAGCGCGCCCTTGCGTCAGAAAATTTCCATACTGAAGGAGGACCTGCTTGCCATAGCCAGACACATACACAAAAAAATTGTCTCAATTCTATGTATAACTTAATACACTTTTCGATGGTACAATGGCGACACACAGACAGACAGACATTTTGTATAAACATGTTTTTTGGGATCTCTGACCCCTAAAACGTGTAAATCCGTCGAAAACCAACCAGACGTAAGAAAATTTCGATTACAATACTTTCTTCTATTGACGATAGAAAAAAAGTTAAAATCGCTGTCAACTTAGTTTCTGAGCTCTTCCGAATTTTTGAATTTTTAACTAATAATACAGATACAAAATGTAATCAATTATGAACAATCTTACGGCTTGGAGTCTTTACATCCCCACTCAATATATATCTACATTAGGTAGATTATATATTGTGATACACTGATATATCTACATATATCTATCAACAGTGCAAAATGTGTTTTGAAAAGTTAATTGTTGTGTAAAGCATCACAGAAGATGAATTATACATAAAAGACATGATGATAGCTCGGATTAGCGCTACTATAATATGAATTGTAGGAACATTAGCACGGATAGAGACGAAGTTGCTGGGAAGGGGGGGGGGGGGATCGAAAAATGAAAATCATAAAAGGGCGCTAAAGTCAGGTCCTCCCCCCCCCCAATAAAATTTTCAAGCTACGGCCCTGATGGTTTAGATATCTGCTGTCATCTACTTTAATTTTCATAACATTCTTCAGATCACAATACCATTCAAATATATTACTAATGTAGACAACATATACCAAAAAAAGAAAAAGAAAGAAAAAAGTATAACTTCCAGATTCTAAGGATGACCAAAAAAGTATACCTATGTTTCAGTTACGCATTATTACTAATAACTTGTATTTCAATTAAAATATTTTTGGTGTTATTTACATCCATTTTTGTAAAACTGTCATTTAATACACCCTTCCTATTCATAAGTTGATATGTCTATACTAATCATATATGCATGTAATGTTTGGGTTTCTACAAAGTATATAGCACAAAACAAAAGTTCATTTATGTCTAAAAAACCCACGTGTTTATCTAATGTAGATTGACTTTTTGTTTTTTTTTCATATTTAATATCTCACGAGCTAGACATTAAAAACTGAAGAAAATTAATAACAAACTACTAAGCTAAAACATTAATTATATGTTTAAATAATAATATTTATTAATATGAATTATAAATTAATATGAAATAATAATGTTAATTAATACATTTAAAAAATATATAATTTTATAATTATAATACATATATTAATTATAATAATTACATATAATAATATTATAATAATTATATATAATAATATGTATATATTAATTAATAATTAATATTAGTTATATATATTTAAATGAAAATATTAATTATACATATTTAAATAATTATTAGTTAATATCAATTATACATGTTTAAATATCAATATTAATTATATATTTAAATAGTGATAATAATATAAGAAAAAAGATATTATCATCATTATTTCAATAATTATTACTTGATATCAATTATGCATATTTAAATATTAATTAATTTGGTATATTTAAATGTCAATATTAATCATATATATAAATAGTGATAATAATATAAGAAAAAAAGAAAATCTTTAATTATGTTAGTGGAAGATTAACATAATTAAAGATTTTCTTTTTTATTCTTACATTATTATCACTATTTAAATATATAATAATATTAAAATTTAAACATGTATAATTAATATTAATTAATATTTTTATTTAAATATATATAATTAATAGTTTTATGTTCCACTATTTTATAATTACAAATGAACCAGTAATTAACAAAATTAATACTAGTAAATTAATAGAGATTTTTTAGATATGAACGATAACACTTCACTTTAAAACATAAGAACTTTAAAAAATTGATTTTACTAATTTGATATCTATTTCTTACAACAGGGAGGTATCACAACTAACATAAAAATATTTTTAATTTTATTTTAAGAATTATTGCATTTTAATAAATGTTCATTTAATTATTATAAAATAGAATTTAAAAATTTATTTGAATTATTCAAATTTATTTAAAATTTAATTTAATGTAATAGAAATTTAAATTAAGTTTAATAACTTAAATGTAATTAAAATTTAATAGTCTATTTGACAAAAAAAAAAAAAATAATAAATAAATAAATACAAAGCAACTGGTCTTTATATGTTAAAGATCAAAACAAAATACTAATTTGATATCTATCTATTAGAACAGGTCGGTATCGCAACTAGCATAAAAATATTTTAAAATTCATTTTAAGAATTATTGCATTTTAATAAATGTCCATTTAATTATTTAAAAATGTATTTGAATTATTTAAATTTATTTAAAATTAAATTTTATAACTTGTCATTTAAATTTAAATGTCTAATTGACAATTTAAAAAAATACAAAGCAACTGATCTTTATATGCTAAAGATCAAAACGAAAATCTACAACAAATAGGACACAACTCACAACCTAACTATTACAAAGATTGTGCTTTAACCACCGCGCTATGACGCTCATACTTCTATTTCGCCTTCAACAAAGTCCCTCGTATACCACAAAAATGTAAACAAAATATCAGAAGCAGCAATAATGCGCGAGAAAATGCGCAGATCTGTTTTGGGAGGATTTCGAATCTTTGAGGCGGAATGTGCTAGTAATATTCCTTTGCATGACATGTAGCGCCATCTATGGTCAGAAACACACTGCAGAAAAAAACTTTTTGAGTTATTCTATCTAATGTCCTAATTAGTTTCGCTGTTACCCTACTGTTTCTTTTTCAATAAATTTTTGAAGTTGTACGGATCTTTCTCGGACACCCTGTATTTTTTGTTTGCTCCTCTTGTCCCCTAATAGGGGACATAGAATCTATCATGGCCAACTTGATAAAATTTTACAAGATGCAGAATGTCAATATAAAACACCAGATAAAGACGATTTTTTATCATTAGCTTTCCTTCTCACACCCTCCCCCTCAGATGGAGTAGGAGCTCAGAGTAAATATATGATTACTCTGAGAGTAGGAGAGAGGCCTTCTAGGGGCGATTCTGTTTCAAATTTCCCGAAAGTTTAAGGCATTTGGTTCCGCAAATGAAAAAACAATCTGTCAAACTAAATTAATATTTACTTAAAGTGGTAAAATACTTTTAACAAGGCAGAAAATTAGCTTTATTTATTCATATTAGACATATGTTTCATTGCTCCGACGGCAACATTCAAAATAATAAATATGATACAAATATTTTCGCAAAAAATATTTTTGCGAAAATATTTGTATCACATTTATTATTGAGAATGTTGCCATCGGAGCAATGAAACATATCTCTAATATGAATAAAGGTAATTTTTTGCCTTGTTAAAAGTATTTTACCACTTTAAGTAAATATTAATTTAATTTGATGTATTCAAGTGATTTTCATATAGTTTTAAAACAATCTGTCATCAGTCCGAAAATTCTGACATAAAATATAATTGAAAAATATCGCAGATTTCGACAAATGGTCGCCGAAAAAAGTAAATTTTGCCAACCTTGCGCAGAAAAAATTGCAAATTTCGTCAAAGGATAACGGGGAAAACGCAAATTTTGTCAAAGGATTGCAAAAAAATCGCTAATTTCGTCAAACGATTGTAAAATATCTAAAATTTCGTCAAAGTATCGCAAAAAAATGCGAATTTCGTCCAAGGATAGCAGAAAAAATGACAATATTGTCCAAGAATCGCGGGGGGGAAATATGAATTTCGCCAAAGAATCGTGAAAAACTGAATTTCGTCAAAGAATTGCAAAAAACGTGAATTTCACCAAAGTATCGCTTAAAAAACACAAATTTCATCAAAAGATCGCGAAAAAAGCACAAATTTCATCAAAAAATTGCGAAAATAGAGCAAATTTCGTCAAAAGATCGCACAAATGCAAATTTAGTCAAAAAATCGCAAAAAAAATTGCAACATTCGTTAAAAAAAATCGAGAAAAAGTAAATTTCGGCAAACGATCGCGGAAAATAACGCAAATTTAGTGAAAGGATCTAAAAAAAAACGCAAATTTCCTTAAAGTATCGCTGAAAAAAACCCAAATTTCGTTAAAGATAACAGAAAAAAAAACAATTTAGCCAAAGGGCCGAATTAAAAACGCATAGTTGGTATCCGTAGCGATTTTTTGCCCTTCTCCCTCTGCTGTAACCTTTCAGAAAATTTGCTGCGAATTTCAGATTTTTTTAAATTATTACTCAGAATCTCTCCTTGGCCTTACTGATAAAACTTTAGAAATGGCACATTCTGGAGTCTTATATACAGAATCTGCAACTTGTCAGGAAGTTCTTTGCATCGTCTGTACCTTTTGCTAAGCAAGGGGAGACAAATAAAAAATACATAATATTCCGATTTCATATTTATATTCTTAGAGAATATCTTACTAAAATTTTATCATAAAGCCGTAATAATATGGCGGTATATATAGCCGTTTTTCCTTACAGGGGACAAGGATTGCCGAATAGCAAAAATATTATCCTTATCTGGAGTTTATGACAAGTTTTGAGATAAGTTTTTGCTCCAACTGCCCCTTACTTACAGAATAATGCCGAAAACAAAATATCACCTTATGTATTGTTATACAACCCTTGGCACAAAGTTTCCGACCATTACACCAACACTACCACTTTTTGTAAGAAAGGATTATTTATCCTTACTGCATAAAAATTAAAGGATTATTAGCGATAATACATTTGTATTATATATAATGAACAACAATATGCAATAAAGAAAAATCATTATACATCAATTTATAAACAGAAAAATGATGATTGAAATTTAAACACCAAAGAAAAAATTATCCAATGAGGCTTTGATTTGGAAAAAAACAACCGATCACTGTAATCAATATTTAGTAAATCCACCTTTAGCTCATATGACAGCCGAAATTAAACGTGGAATGGACTCAATAAGCTTTTTACACTCATTGGAAGCAATTTCACACCAGAATTCCCTTATAGCTTTGCGTAGTTCTATGGCATTTGGGATCCTTCGAAAATCGTTTTTTCTTTTTAATATATTCCACGAATTTTCGATGGGATTAAGATCCGGACTATTCGGCGGCCAAGTCATAGTTTTAAGTGAATTATTACCTACATTTTATAGTAATTTCTTCACTGATTTGGTGCGATGGGGAGCTGCGTTGTCACTTTGAAATAAGAAGTCATTTTGATCCACGAACCATTGATCGATGCTGGGAATCAAAAAATTCTCTAAAATGTTAATGTAAACTTCAGAGTTTACTATACGTAACACAATAAACACAATACACAACTTTCCGACGCCTTGTGATGTCATACAACTCCAAACTGTAAATGCAGGTGAAAATTTAGTCCTCGTATTGACACACTCATCATTGAACTTTTCACCAATTCTCTTCCAAACAAATGTTCCACAGACATCACCTGTGTCGAGAGATGTGCGAGATTCATCGCAAAAAATAGCTTTATTCTATTTATCAATTGGCCAGTGTACATGTTTATTACACCATTGCAAGCTTCCTTTTCTATGCTTCTTTGTCAAGTAAGGTTTCGTTTTAGCTTTACAGAATTTAAATCCTGCTGCATTTAGACGATTACGTACAGTGCGGTCACATACCTTTACGTTATACTTATGCCATTCGGCATTGAGTTCTTTTGAGGTTGCTCTCCGCTTTCTTTTCTCTATTTCCATTGCACAGCTGTCCGTTTTTCTACTTATTACGGGCCCTTTTTCTTCCATTCGACGTCACACCCTTCATAACTATTTTGCGATTTTCTCCCAATAAACGTGGTTTGCGACTCCATTTTCTATAGTAATTTTTCATCCTCTTGATGCCTACTATCAGTCCTCTGAAAATGTCGGTCGAACCCGGCAGCACCCTGCGTATTGAGAACCTGAACCTTGTTACGTTGACAAATTCAATGTCCCTCATTCGGGGGGGGGGGGGGGGGCAAGTTAAAAAAATAATTATCCAATCTTATGTGTATATTCTTACAAAATATCTCTCAAAATTTTATCTTCTACAGTCCTGATAGATTCCAAAACATGTATTTACAACCCCTCTCTATTCCTTATACTGTACATTGTGTACTGTACAAAAAATGTACCATTAATGCAAGATTCGCAAAATAATTAACTTAAAAACATTTTAAATTTAATAAACTATCAACCATTTAACAATAAATTTATGTTTGAAACAGTATTGTAACTGTAAGTAGGGTTTATGTTTGAGGATCTTTTGTCAAGTGTGACTTTTGTTGAGTGGGAGTTTCGTCCACAGGATTTTTATAGTGGATTTCCTGGAGAAAAAGTTCTGAATTCAGCACTATTCGTGAATTATAGATATGTTATCTTTATTAGAGAAATTTATTTTCTTATCTAGTCCATTAATGAATTTTTTAAATATAATTTTCATAAATCTGTATATTTCATCTTCATTTTGCGAAATAATCGTAGTGTGGTTCACACTACTCATAATCATTCTCGTATGCAGGACTTTCGTTAGGAAGGCGGTGAATGGTATCTAGTTGGTACATTCACTTAGCGTAGGAGCATAATTGGGTATTTCTTATTGTTTAATGTATTCTTCTCAAGTGATTTTAGTATAAACACTAAGACAATAAGAAATTACGAATACTTCGTCAGCGGGCGCTGATTCCAACCCTCTACTCCCTTGAAAGAATTTTTTTTCATCATTTCGTTCATCTGTTTCAAATTTATCCTAACAGGAAGTTCAGGGGGCAGAGGTGTATTAGAATATTAAAATTCTACACATGTTTATGTCGCGACTTTTTTACTTCGAAATCCTCGTTTTATTTAATCACAGTCTTTATTTATGTAAATGTCGTCTCTCATTACTTGTCAACATAGTTTTACAGATGACGCCGACTTGAGAAACATCGTTTGGAGAAAATCACGTTTAAGGGGACTCCTCACTCAGTAGAAAACACCCGCAACGTAATTTAAACCAATGGACAGGTTTTTTTCGAATTTCCCGTTTACATTTGAATATATGTATATATATATATATATATTCATAGGATAGTTGAGTTCAATATTTATTATGGCTATTTTTTATTTTTTCGATTTCAGTTACAGATTTTTTTAATAAAGGTACTTTCATTTTTCGGAACTGGTTTCGAAACTGAAAGTACCTTTTTTAAAAAAATCTGCAATAAAAATCGAAAAAATAAAAAATAGTCATATTAAATATCGACCTCAGCTACATTATGCAAAGAAAATCGTTTAAAAATATTCAAATTTAAACCAGAAATTCGAAATCAACCTGTCTATTGGTTTAACATTACGAACGGGTGTTTCCAAGTGAGTGAAGAGTCCCCTTAAAGTTTTACAAGATGTATCACTTGCTCGTACACAGTAAATTAAAAATTGTTATTTCCGATGCATTGGTACAGGTTAAATTTTTCTATCATTATTTGTGGCAGAATTATTAGGTATTACGCATTTTGTAGTGCATTTAAGTTTTACCATGTTGCATGGTACGTAACATATATTGTTCTATACAGATTCACGCAAAATAAATCAAAAATGTTTCTATATTTTGGCGCTTATTTCTTGAAACATTTTTGTCTTGAACTAAACGACATTTTACTTTTACAGAAAATGGTAAAGGCATTTTGCAGATGCAGTGTTGGTACTCATAGTAGTTTTACAGGCATTGGTTAATAATGAGTATAATATTGGAATAACCATAGACCTTGGTGAAAAATTTGGCAAAAAAAATGTTTGTTTCATAAATTTAGTGCCAAATACTCATATAAAAAAAAATGAAATGATACCGATAGTAATCGAAATATTGAGAATTGTCCAGATTGACCTCTTAAAGCGCCGTAAGACGTTAGTTTTCACTGTATTTAGTGGCATTTTATGTTACTTATTTAAATATCGCCAATATTCCTTCCTTGTATTTTCATTGTTTTTATTTCTCTTTTAGTTGTACTGTTGGAAGTGAGTGTTATGAGTCAAATGAAGCGTTCAGGAGTGAAAGTTCTATGGGGCCAGCATTTCTTTCTCCACAGGAAATTGGTGTAACACCATGTTCACCAACTGCAATGGCAATGACACCATTACTTGAGGACAAAGTTAGTTATGTAAATTCACCAACTAATAATCCACTTCAGGTTCAGGACTCTCCAATAACGGAATATCAATTAGATCACAGTTTTTTGACGTCAGATGACGCATCTAATATTTTGTGTCATGAAACTCCTGACAGTACTTCCTTTCCAGAATTGATTATTGAATCTGAGAATTCTGTGCAGCCACCATCCTTCCCATCGGGCAGAGTAATTTGTAATATAGGATATGTGATAACTCAGGCACGAAAACTAGAGGAACACAATTACACATGCAGTTTGAATGGAAAGCTGATTTTTAAAAATAAACTAACTCGTGGTCTTGTTCATACTTACACTTTTGTGTGTAACAAGGTATTATGCGGGCATATAGAGACCGTAATGACTGACAGGAAGGAAGGTTGCCTCAATCAACTAGCAGTGTTGGGAGCTATGTCCACTGGAAATGGCTTTTCTCAAGAAGAGGAGAAATTCAGCATAATGAATATGACTTATATGTCCCGAAACACTTATGCTGCTTCTGAAAAGGCTGCAGGTGATGTGATTGATGCATATTCTAAAGATACTATGGATGCTGCCATAGATGAGGAGAAGAAATTAGCAAAAGAAAGAGCCGATGTAGACAGTGATGGCTTTCACACTGTATGTGCTATTGTAGACGGAGGCTTGTGTAAGCGGACCTACGGTCATGGCTACAATGCGTCAAGTGGTGTTGCAGTAATAATAGGTGCTTTAACGAAGAAAATCATGTTTATAAGTGTCCGAAACAAGGTATGCTTAATCTGCAAAGCTGTTAAAGATGGCAGAATTCCCCCAAAGGAACACACATGTTCTAAAAACTGGACAGGCCCCTCAACAGCCATGGAGAGCAATATCATCGTGGAAGGCCTGAAGTATCTGGAAGAAGCTCACTGTGTTCGTTGTACAAGGCTGATTGGAGATGGAGACACAAACTTGATGATAAAAGTGCAGCACAATGTTAGTTTTGGTGGGAGAGTTATGAAAGTCGAATGTGCTAACCATGCAGTGAGGAGATATTTTAGAGCCCTCGAAAGAATTAAAAAAATACTTCAAAATTCAATGGAACCAAGGGTATCACAGTTAGAAAAATACTGCAACAACGTATGTCCCGACTGATAATGGGTGCCAGAGAAGCCATCAAACGAAACGCTGTGACGAATTTACAGGAACCGGATCAGGATAGAATCAGAAAACTAGCTGATGAGATCCTTAATGGACCTGCCCATGTTTTTGGCAAACACGACGCATGTGGAAATTTTTGTATCCGAAAGGAATCTGATCCAGATCCATGAGTATATAACATTATGACTGAAACAGGGATGTTTTCGGCTATAATGGACGAGGTCCGACGGGTACTAGTATCATGCTGCAATACGTTAGTTTTCAATTGCACCAACAATCCAGCTGAGAACTATATGAGCCAGTTCTGTAAAACAATAGGTGGGAAGCGAATTGACTTTTCCAAGGGAAACTCAATTAAACGTCGAGCGAACATTGCAGCAGTGGCTTATCAAAATCTAGCTCAAAAATGGCAGCATGGGGCTCTTAAGGCTTTGACAGGACGAAGCCCTGGTCCACCACACAAAAATGTTTTAAGTAGACGTCTAAAATGCCATATAAGAAATCTCAATAAAAGAAAACTATTTGCCCCAAATAGAAGAAAAACAAAACATGTAGCAAGAGGTGGGGACGAAAACTATGGCGAAAATCCTGATGTACCTGATTTGGATACAAACAGCTTCAAAATAAAAACACTTGCACACATGTCCTCCATTGCAGTACAGGCTAAAGATGAATTAGAAGAATTAACTTGTGGCCAAGCTTCATGCGAAAGATGGCGTTATGAACGCAGTAAAAGAATCCCTTCTTCGTTCTTTAAAGATGTTGCAGGGAGGAGGCTTACAACTCGATGTGCCAACTTAGTAAAAAGAGTCCTGTACAGAGACAATATATCCACAAAAGCTATGGAATATGGAAAGGCCAATGAACCTGCAGTTGTCAAAATGTATGAGATACAAAAAAGTGTCCAAGTAAAGCGCTGTGGGTTGTTTGTTGATCCCCAGTATCCTTTCTTGTGTACAAGTCCAGATGGGCTCATTGGAGAAGATGGATTGCTGGAAGTAAAATTCCCCTTTTCAGCTAAGACCTCAAATAGTCTTATGGAAGTAGTCGAAGCCAAACATGATATTGGTCTCAAAATTAAAGATAAGAGCTTGTATCTCCCCACTACGCACAAATATTACTACCAAATCCAAGGGCAATTAGCTATAACTAACAGACAGTGGTGCGACTTATTTGTATGGAGCCCAAAAGACACAAAAATAATCCGCATCCAGCGAGATGTTAATTTCTGGGAAACAATTCTACCTAAATTGCAGCAATTTTACACAGAATGCTTTGTTCCGGAAATTGTTGATCCAAGGGTGCCAAGAAAGAAAGCTATCAGAGAACCGCTATACATAACTTGAAGCCATACGAAAAAAAAGAGAATCAGAACAAGCAAAAACAACACTTCAAAGACAGAAAAGAAAACGGGATCAATCATCTGCTTGTGTTGAAATAACTAAAAGAGAGTCTATGAAACAAATTGATAAACAACCTCTTTTAAATCCTCTGGAAGTTACTGGATTACTTGACACTAGTTTTCCACTCGAATCTAAACGTGCAAAGAAACGAAAAATTATTATTGATTTATAACGGGTAAACTGTAACCAGTAAACCAAATGGTCTTTCCATACATATAGAACCATCTTCAATGTCAAAACTACAAAAATTTAGGGAAAAATTATAAATTATATCGTAAATTATCGAATTAAATTATATCGTAGCTAATTTATTTTTAAACGGCTGTTTTTCTTTGAATCTTTCAACACTATTTTTCCTTTTTTGGAAGAAACTAAAATATTTCATTTGAAATGAATATTAAAATTTTCAATATGTATACATTCTTGTATATTTTTCAATTACGCAAATTTTGTAAACAGGTGCCTAATCTGTTTAAAAACGACAGCTCTCTTGAATCCTCCATCACTTTTTCCTTCATTCTCGAAAAAACTGTCATTTATTTCGAGTGAAACTGCAAATTACCTGAAAATTTTCAATTGCATTATGTTTTACTTATTTGTAAACTACTAGTCTTCTTTGAATCCTTCAACAGTATTTTTCTATTCTCGGAAGAAACTAAGATATTTAAATTTCAAATATGTAGAAATTTATGTATATTTCTCAATTGCGCGAATTGTGTAAATTGTATTGCTATTTTATCTGTTTCAAAACGACAGCTATCTTCAATCCTCCATCACTCTTTTTTCATTCCATAAAGAAACTGTACTTTATTTTGAATGAAATTGTAAAGTACAACATATATGATAATTTTTTTGAAGACTTTTCAATTGCATTATGTCTTATTTATTTGTAAACAGCTGCTCTTCTTTGAATCCTTCAACAGTAATTTTCTATTCTGGGAAGAAACTCAAATATTTAATTTCAGATGAATATTTAAATTTCAAATATGTAAATTTTTGTATATTTATTTCTCAATTGCTCGAATTGTGTAATCCGTTGCGTATTATAATTTTTTGTGGGATTTTCCTATCCGTGAAATATATAAATTATATCGTAGCTTATTTATTTTTAAACAGCTGTTTCTCTTTGTATTCTTCAATACTATTTTTAAATTTTTAGAAGAAACTAAAATATTTCATTTGAAATGAATTTTAAAATTTCAAATAGCTATACATTTTTTAGATTTTTCAATTACGCAAATTGTGTAAACAGGTGTCTAATCTATTTAAAAATGACAGCTTTCTTGGATCCTCAATCACTTTTTCCTTTCATTCTCGAAAGAAACTGTCATTTGTTTCAAATGAAACTATAAATTACCTGAAAATTTTCAATTGCATTATGTCTTATTTATTTGTAATTCACTACTCTTCTTTGAATCCTTCAACAGTATTTTTCTATTCTCGGAAGAAACTAAAATATTTAATTTGAGATGCATATTTAAGTTTCAAATATGTATAACTTTTTGTATATTTCTCAATTGCGCGAATTGTGTAAACTGTATTGTGTCTTATATATTCCAAACCGACAGCTGCTTTGAAGCCTCCATCATTTTTTTTCATTCCTGAAAGAAACTGCCATTTATTTAGAATGAAACTGTAAAGTACTACGTGTATTATAATTTTTGTGAAGATTTTTCAATTGCATTATGTTATTTATTTGTAAACTGCTGCTCATCTTTAAATCCTTCAACAGTAGTTTTCTATTCTCAGAAGAAACTAAAATATTTAATTTGAGATTAATATTTAAATTTCAGATATGTATAAATATGTGTATATTTCTCAATTGCGAGAATTGTGTAAATTGTATTGTGCCTTATCTGTTTCAAAATGACAGTTGTCTTCAATCCTAAATCACTTTTTTTTTTTTTCATTCCATAAAGAAACTGTCCTTTATTTCGAATGAAATTGTAAAGTACTACATGTATTATAATTTTTGTGAACATTTTTCAGTTGCATTATGTCTTATTTATTTATAAACAGCTGCTCTTCTTCGAATACTTAAACAGTATTTTTCTATTCTCGGAAGAAACTCAAATATTTAATTTGGAACTGTAATTATGTAAACAGGTGTCTAATCTGTTTAAAAACGACAGCTCTGTTGGATCCTCAATCACATTTTTCTTTCATTCTCGATAGAAACTGTCATTTATTTCGAATGAAACTGTAAATTACCTGAAATTTTTCAATTGCATTATGTCTTATTTATTTGTAAACGGCTGCTCTTCTTTGAATCCATTAACACTATTTTTCGATACCTGGAAAAAACTAAAATATTTAATTTTAGATGAATATTTAAATTTCAGATATGTATAAATTTGTGTATATCTCTCAATTGCGAGAATTCTGCAAACTGTATTGTGCCTTATCTGATTTAAAACGATAGCTCTCTTGAGTCCTCTATCACTTTATTCTTTCATTCTAAAAAAAACTGTCATTTATTTTGAATGAAGCTGTAAATTTCCTGAAATTTTTCAATTGCATTACTATGTTTTATATATTTGTAAACGGCTGCTCTTCTTTGAATCCATCAACACTATTTTTAGATTCTCGGAAGAAAATAAAATATTTAATTTGAGATGAATATTTAAATTTCAAATATGTATAAATTTTTGTATATTTTTCAAATGCGCGAATTGTGTAAACTGTATTGTGTGTTATATGTTTCAAACCGACAGCTGCCTTGAAGCCTCCATCATTTTTTTTAATTCCTGAAAGAAACTGTCATTTATTTCGAATGAAACTGTAAAGTACAACATGTATTATAATTTTTGTGAAGATTTTTCAATTGCATTATTTCTTATTTATTTGTAAACAGCTGCTCTTCTTTGAATTCTTCAACAATATTTATCTATTCTCGGAAGAAACTAAAATATTTGATTTGAGATGAATATTTAAATTTCAAATATGTCCAAATTTTTGTATATTTCTCAATTGCGCGAATTGTGTAACCCGGTATTATAGTTTTTTGTGGGATTTTCCTATCCGTGAAATATATAAATTATATCGTAGCTTATTTATTTTTAAATGGCTGTTTCTTTTTGAATCCTTCAACCCTATTTTTCCATTTTTGGAAAAAACTAAAATATTTCATTTGAAATTAATTTTAAAATTTCAAATATATATACATTTTATAGATTTTTCAATTACACAAATAGTGTTATCAGGTGCACTCTCAGAAATGAAATTCTCACTTTTGACGAATCACTAATCCTCGAGCTACATTTCGCCTTTTTTGAGAATTATTTCGTCACTGAGTCACGTGGCATTCAACGAAACTGAAACTCTCAAATAATCGATTAAGAAATGACGAAACGATTTCTTGATTTCCTATCTCAGCGCGGTGCATTCTGGGATGGAACTGACAGTTGTTATTGTAAGTTCATCCATCGCTTGTGTGTGAACAACTTACGTAATGTATACTTCTAAGCAAGAATCATAAAATAAAAGGTTAGTATTTATTGAAATTTATATCTTTATTATTTACTTTTTATATTTATGTAACATTTTTTAAATAACTGTATGTTTATTTAAAATAACTGTATGTTTATTAATGGATGTGTTTATTAGGCCTAGTGCTAATATTTTTGTAGGATAGTCTAGATAATTTGACATTAGTAGGAGTAAAATTGTTATAATATAAAGCGTATATTTATTCATATTTAGTTCGTTAAAAATATATTATTTTAATCTGCAAAAAAATACGTAGAACAATTATTTACGTTTCGCCAGTCCACATGGCATGCATAAATACATTGATAATTAATTGACTGTTTTACTCCCATGAAATAAAATAAGTATATTAAATTTTAAAGCTTTCTATTTCTTTATCCTCTGCTATTGCTATTTAAATTAGATAAGTTTTCCTATTCTAAAGAAACAAAATCTCTTATAAATAATCAATAACTTTCTTGATATATTTCTTTTAACCATGATTTAGTAATTATTTAGGGCTTCCATTTACTTTTTTTGTCATTTTTTTAAATTTCTTGTATAGCAATTGGTAGAGACATGCATAAAACTGGAAGTTGCATGTTTTGCTTTTACTATTTATTAATCTATTAAAGTTAATGGTTTTAGAGCACTATATATTTGTGTAATGTCAAATGTTAATCTAAAAAGTATAAAATTAAATTTAAAAAAATTGCTATTTGTTTGCTAGGTCTAACATAATAAGTTTATCCTGAACAAGTAGTTTTTTATACTGTACAATAGATAAATAAAAGTAAATTATTTTGCCCGAAAATGTAGAATAGCTACCAAGTTATAATAATATATAGCAATAAATATTTTGTTATTCATTGAAAAATAACTGATACCTGTAAAACATAAATTTGGCAAAACGATTGCAAGAAGTTAAAATATGTATTTTTCATAGCTTTTTTTTTTTTTTTTTAAACCTACCTACTTTATCCCACCCGTCCTTAGTGTAGCTTTTAGCCTGTATGAATGTCTTGTGTAGCTTTTAGCACCCGGAAGCCCTTCTAAAATTGACAGCAGTTTTTTATTGTACGCACTTTGTGGCCCTTACTGGAATTTTTTACACTTTTTATAAGCTTATGAAATATTTCCATTGATTGTAGGAAATTTTAAATTTCATTTGGTTGAGAGCAGAGTTCTCGCTGGCTTTTGATCAACATTAGCGATTTGGCGAATAAGAAATAAAAAACAGTAGCCAAATGAAAAGAAATGCTAGCAAAAGAGATTCGGCGTGAAACATTGAAAAAACTATTTTTAACGCCTTATTGTAACCCTTTTATTTGAATATATTCTAAAATAACCTAATTTTTTGTAATTGCTTATAAAATAGAAATTTGACTATCGGGTAAAGAAACTGTTAAAAACGAGTACATTATAAATGTCTTCTAAATGTGTCAATGTTTCAGATTATTTTTTTAGCAGTCTACCAAAAAAAAAAAAAAAAAAAAAAAATCTATGATTTACCGTTGTGAAAATATACACTAAAATTGCTATGAGATTTCGTCTTGTTAACCGATAGAAAAAATTGTGCGGCCAATGATACTTTGCATACAGCTAATAAATAGTATGTTAAATGGCTAATTTCAATACCGCATTCCAGCAAAACTTTTCACAATTCGGTGCTTAATGCAGGTTATTTTATTTGTTTTTGCCGGTACACAGATAATGATCAACTAACAATAGAAAAATACCTATCGCATAATCCTTTCAATGCTGTTGATAAACTGAAATGGTATTGAGTTAGTATCTCTATAAATTAGTGTTGACTCTAGAAAAAAAAAAGGGCCGCCGGGCGGGAATTTTTCGAAAAAGGGGGAAAAACTATTCTAAAAAAAAAGGGAACACTATTCTAAAAAAAAGGCACACTTGTATCTTGTTCAGAAAACATATTTTGAACTGGTTTGTTTAGAGCCCGTAGAATTTACGATATTTTCCTGGGATCAATTGGATTGCCACGGGGCGCATAGGAAGTGTTAAAAAGGGCAGCCGGGCGCATCGGAAAGGTTTAAGAGCCGCCGAGCGCAAAAAAGAAATAAAAAGATCCGCCGGGTGCTGCATCCTGCTAAAAGCGGCTTAGAGTCAACACTAATAAATAGAGCAATGTAAATGGCATGGTGCGATTGAAAATATAAATCGACATGAAACGTTCAGTAACGCAGATAAGAATCTCGAATTTATTGGAATATCACACACATAAAAAGAGCAGAAATTGAGCACTTGCAATTTGGCGAATTTGATTGTTCGTTTACTCGCCAAATGAAGCATTTGGCGCAATGGTGAATGGCAGCGAGAATTGTCGTTGAGAAGAAGAATCGCAATATTTGGCAATAAGTCCTTTAAAAAAAAAACAAGAAATTTGGCAGTCAGTTACGAAAACAAAAAATTGTGAAATTCTTCTATTGGTCGCAGGAATAAATCGGCAGATTCATCTATTGATCTTAACAAGGTGCCCTTTTTGAGAATAGCGTGCCTTAAAAAAAAAAAAAAAAAAAAAAAAAAAACTCCCAATAATTTTTTTTTAATTTTCTTTTTCCCTTAGAGTCAACACTACGTATAAAAATCAATCAATTCCAATGTTAAAGTCCTTTGTGTTTATTTTGTTTACACTCATGCTAATGTACAAGGTAAAATGCTTTGACACTTATCAGAGATGACTCTTCAACCATTTTAAAATTGTTAAATAATTATGAATTATTTTTAATTAAAAAATAGTCAATGGATAGCAGAGTCAGATAATATAGACGAACGCCGTTAAAATTTTCAAAGTTTGCAGACAGTTCTGGTTCTGATGGGTTTTTTTTTTTTTTTTAGAAATTTTTCATAAAAAAAAATTATTAAGACCCCAGGCGGAGAATCTCTGCGAGGCCCGTCGCAGACTTGTGAGAAGGTCTGCAGATTTAAAAAAAAAGCTATCTAGAAATTATTTGCCATGTACCATGGAAGAAGCGTCGTGGCATATTTCTTTTTAAAAGTTAATATTGGAAGTGCGGGACGGCCGGTACAATGTTTTTTTTTTTTTTTTTTTTTTTTTTTTTTTTTGCCAGGGCCGGTATCAGAAACAGTGCAGCACCGAAGCAGGTGCTGCAGATTAATTTAACAGATTAAAAATAAATTTTGTGTTGAAAAGTAAATGTTAAATGTTGATCTCTTTTAAGTAAAGTTTATTTGGTTGGAAATTTTAGCGAATGTTTATGCACTTGTTTAGCATTTCTCTGCGATTTGCAGTGACTTTTTTACATTCGAAAGGGGAATTCGGTTTTAATATCTTAGTAAACATTATCCTCTTTTCAATAAAGTCTAATTCACAAAACTGGAGGAGGGGGGGGGGGGGTGAGAACATGTAACGTAATGTGAGGGATTGGAAAGAGGACTTTTTCACTTTTGCTGTTAGCGGCAATATAGGACTTAAAAGGGACGTGGCGTTTTTCTGCAGAAAAATTTTAAGAAATTATTTGAGTTTGCAGACAGTTTTACGTTTTATCTAAGTCTGCTGAATAGTAATAATTAACATCTGTTGATTCGATGGGTGCACTCTCAGTAATGGATACTCAGATTTCACGAAATTTTCTTCATTTTTGACGAAACCATTTCCTGGGATATGCTCCGAGCGAATATTTCGTCATATTGAGAAAATTACTTTAGTAGAAGGAAAAAGCCGGTTCTATGCCACCAGGAGGAGCGAGGAGCAAGGATGAGTGACAGGTGGGCGGAGTCGAGTGATTGGCAGGTGAGGGGAGATAAGAAAGTGATGGATAGGTGGGGGGAGGCGAGACAGACTGGCGCCCACACGGCATGCTATAGTAGAGGGGTTAAAGCAAAGAAGCGATGATGAAAAGTGTACTGTAAGAGAGGGGTTAGAACAAAGGATAATGTTCATGAATCAATGAAAGTGTACTGTAAGAGAGGGATTAGAACAAAGGAAAATGTTAATGAGGATGATTAATGAAGGAAAGTCTGTTGTAAGAGAAAGGTAGAACAAAGGAATGATTAGGAAGGATTAGAAAAGATCGCATGCAATTAAAAATACTTACCACGGAGCAGCGCAGAGACACGTCCTACCTGTATGACATCCACCGGGCTAATGAACGAAGAAGCGTGCAACAACCGGCTTCATCCAGATAAGGAGCTTGCTTCTGATTGGACGAGAGACGAACCTAGGGGGCAGCACCATCGTATCCGGCGACACCAGCGCCCTCTCTCGAGAGGATGATTCACTTACCTGCGATGTCGTCATCCTATTTGAATAGATTAAAAGAAGTGTTTTCTAAGAGTTGAATCATTCTTCATTATGCCTTTGAGCGAGGGAAAATGGGGGTTCTGCTTCAGCAGGCGGTGGCGGTGGTAGGCGTGGCCAAGGATGAGTGATAGGTGGGTGGAGTTGAGTGATTGACAGGTTAGGGGAGATAAGAAAGTGATGGACAGGTGGGCGGAGTCGAGACAGACTGGCGTCCACGCGGCATGCTATAGTAGAGGGGTTAAAACAAAGAAGCGATAATGAAAAGTGTACTGTAATAGAGGGGTTAGAACAAAGGATAATGTTCATGAATCAATAAAAGTATAATGAATTAATAAAAGTCTACTGTAAGAGAGGGATTAGAACAAAGGAAAATGTTAATGCGGATGATTAATGAAGGAAAGTGTGTTGTAAGAGGAAGGTAGAACAAAGGAATGATTAGGAAGGATGAGGTCATTAGGAAAGATCGCATGCAATTAAAAAAATACTTATCACGGAGCAGCGTCGAGACACGTCCTACCTCTGTGACATCCACCGGGTTAATGAACGAAGAAGCGTGCAACAACCGGCTTCATCAAGATAAGGAGCTTGCTTCTGATTGGAAGTCATTTGTTTAGTCATTTGTTAATTTTCAAAACATGTTTTTCATTTAGTCATTGTAATAAAGTTTTAAATAAATTAGTTAATTTTTCTTTCAGTCATTTGTTAATTTCCGAAACAAGTTTTTTCTCAAATAAAGCTTTTAATAAACAACTTTACATTTATTTTCATTTAATTATTATTTAAAAGAATATAAATTATTTTTACTAATCAAAGAACGCGAATTAGTTTTTAACAATAATGTTTTTGTTTAATTATTGTCAAGGATGATTGTTAACTGAAATATATGCTGAATGCGAAAACGGTTTTTTTTTTGAACTAAGAAAAGAACTTTTTTTAATTAATGAACAACTGTTTTTGGAAAAAGGAGAAATATTGTGCTTTGCAACACTGAAAAAGAGTTGAAAATTAATGACTTCACCTAGTTTAAAGCTTATTTAACATAAGATGAAGACCTAAGTGCTGTGGAAAGGCTTAAAAATAACATACTTTTGAATCGACCGATTTATGATGGATTTACAATCTTAGAATTGCCTAAACTTCTAATGTATAAATTTCACTATGATTTTATTAAAAAGAGTATAAAGATGATGTAAAGCTAATTTCAATGACACGAACTCATTGTGTTACCATATACACACTAAGAATGTTTTGGATGATATGGAACATCACGCAATGTTATTCGATTTCTCTGAGTATCCAAAGAATCATATACACAAATTCCATTACGGTTTTGTAAAGAAAACATACCTTTAGAATTACAGGTTTTGAACCCATACACTGCAACACACTCCCTTTCAAGAAAATAGATTGTATCAGTACATCCCGGATTTTTTTTTTCCTGGACAGGTGAAATACTTGATCATTATCAAATCTCGCTCGGAGAGGACACATTATTGCAACCCGTTGTTTCATCATATGAATATGCTTTCTATATTAGTTTTTTTAATTACTTATTTTGAGATATTTATATTTTATTTATAAGAATGCAAGTTAGTTTTAATCTTTTAACTAAGACATTTTCAGTGACTAAGGAAGTAAAGTTTTGTTTTTTAGAAAAAGTGGTATGAACTTTATATTTTTTTTTTATTAGTTACTAATGAAAGATAATATATATATATATATATATATATATATATATTAAAGTTAACAGAAATTTGGGTGAAAGCTTTTGAATTTTCTTAAGTGTTTTATCTAAAAGAATGCGAAGTAGTTGTAATCGCTAGTTTTCTCTCATGTCTCCTACGAGACAAGTGGTTTCTATATATATAGTGAAAGGTTATTCTGTGTGTAACCATACGGTTGCGCATCAACGATGTTTCTTGCCAGTATTGTATCAATTAGTATTTTACTGCTTTTAACTAAGATATTTAAATGATAGATAACGCAAAGTTTTATTTTATTTTTAGAAAAAGTGGTTTGTACTTTATTTATTTATTTTATTTTATTATTAGTTACTAATGAAGGAATATATTTTTCAAGTTAACAGTAAATTGATGTGAAAGCTATGAATTTTCTTAAGTTTAATCTAATCCACTAATTTGGATAAATAATTTTAAATGCGCGAGCTACTGAACTCTTTTCAAATAGAACGAACAAGTTCTTTTGATAGTTTGAATCTTATACCAAAAAAGGTTAATGATAATATATTGTAACAAATAACAATGTAGGCAATTAGATAAATGTTTTTAACTAGTAAAATAACTATTTAAAGAAGCTTTTAAGTATTAACTTTTAGTAGTGGATTTTTTTTTAAACAAAATTTTCCAACATGTAAAAACAAAAACTTACTTCTTCAAAATTGAAAATCTTCATTGAATTCCGGTCTTGAAAACACGCTAGCAAAATATAGAAAATAACAGTCCGAAAATGATTTCCGAATGAAGTTTTACAATGTTGTGATATTATTTTGTTTTCAATGACATCACTTTTAGACCCTTTGATTTGCTGAAACTAGCGAAGCTTTAAACGAATGGGAAGCCAGTCCATAGTTTCACACGTTAGTTGAAATAACAATTGTAGATAATATTTGTTATCAAGCAACTTTTGAAACGCTCACCCCTCTGGCGAGTTAAGGGGTGTTTTATCTTTTAGCATCTCCTGTGGGATGCAATCTCTCATAGCATTCAACTATGAAAACTATGTATTGCTTTAGGCAAAAGAAAAAAAATATTTTCAGACATTTCCTATCACCATGTTTCATATCTCAACAAAGATGTTCAATTAAGAATAGAAGATAAATCTTTTTTATTTTTAGTTTAAAATAAAAAGAGTATGTTTCGATTCAAACATAAATCTTTTTTCCTTTTTATACATTAAGAATCAAGATTCCAATTAACAGAAATTATTTTTTAATTTTCTGGAGACTATTAAGTTTTTTTTTATAATGAGTTTTTACTAAAATTGATGAAATAAACAGATATTTTCTGCTAAAAGAAAAGAATGCTATTATTGCTTTTTCTCAGCTTTTAACCTGTTCAGAACCAGCTTTTTTTTTTCATGAATTTTATTCGTTTGGCACTACTTTTATTAATTATTTCAATTAACTTTGTAAATCACAAAAATCACGTAATTAAATACAATCAATTTTACTTCTATTTTTTTTACTGATATCAAATTCAAACGTTTTAAGTACTTTCGTGGGTTCATATGCGCTCATGGTTCCGAATGGGTTAAAGAAATATCGCTTCAAACATAACAGAGATTTGTTTTAAACGTTCTTTAACCGTTTCAGTTGTATGAATAAATGTCTCTCATTAAATTAAACCAATGTTATCATAAATTAAATTGTATTTATTTTTCAAGTTTTCAAAAGAATAACGCTTGATTTTCTTAAAAAGGTTGAAACACAAATAGATATTTTTAAGTTGTTCTTGAATCCAAAAACAACTTTTTAACGAAAGTTTTCATTCATTTTGTTTACAAACTAACAGATGTTGTTATTAAAATACTTTGAAATAGAAAGACGTTTATTTGAAAACAGAATAAACCTTTTAGATAATACTCTGAAAGTAGATGTCTTTAACTAAATTATCAAACATATGAGTGAGAGAAATCTGATTACTACGTGACAAAAATCGCTTTTAACAATGAATTTTGAGTCAGTTTTAATTTAGAAAAAAGTAAATGGCTAACTTCAATGACATATTTTTAGTTTTCTTGTTAGAAATAATATGTTAAACAAATCACATTGTTTGAAAATATATTTTTCGAGTTTATTTTTTCAACAATTGTTTTTTTAAATGAAATCACAGATAAAACTAATGAAAGCAAAACTTGTGAAACACAAGTTGAATATCGAGAATGATAGAACATGTTTTGAATTAAGTAATGTAGAATGTGAAATTTTAAGTTCAGTTTAATAAAGCAAATAAATAAATTGAAAGACACATTTTGAAAGGATTGTTATAAGTTTGTTAAAACTTTTTTGTTTTAAGAAACACTCGACAAACATTACACTTAAAAGACAAAATAATTATACATACCTTTTGTTGATTGAAGCAAGCAAAGTCATTGAAAATAGCATGAAACTGAAAAGTCGACGGTAACTTTAGTTAATTTTATGCCGTAAAAGGTACGATAAAGTACCGCAGAGCACTAAGCTAAATGTCCGGTAAACGAGAGCTAAAGGACATACGACCTTCATCCACCAGATCCAAGACACAACTGATGTGCGCGGGGTCTAACACCTGCAGATGAAGGTCACTGATTAGAGATCAAGGTCACTGATAACAGATCACGTGACCGCTAACAACCAATCAGAAGAGAGCTTTCAGGTATGTCGACATCCTGTGGCAATACCTGTAGACAATCTGGCGCCAGTTGATTGACAGGGGGCGTCGTGGAATGTTAGGAATGCAGACAGAGTGGCGCCTACCTTCTGCTTCATAGTATTTTAGGAAAAAATATATATTACGTTGATGTAAAAGACATTATTTTTTTAAACTAACTGTTAATAATTTTGAAATAACATACTTTTCTCATACAAGCGAAAAAGAATGTTTCAGAACATGTCTCTCATCATAATTAAACATAACTTTAAGCATAGTTAACCATCTCAGAGTATGATTAAACAAATTCGAACATAACTTTGGGTATGTTTAAACAATCCGAACTATATTTGAACATATCCGAACATGTTCATTCATAACTTTGACAGTTTTTAATCTTTCAGAATTTAAAAAAACATATTTAAAACTATTTTATTTTAAAAATTTTTGTAAATATTTTAATTTATAATTTTCTTTTTAAGGTTTTAACTTTTTTTTGTTAAAATTTTTTTAACGTTTTAACTTTTTTTGTTAAAACTTTTTTTAACTTTTTAACTTTTTGTTGTTAAACATTTTTTTAAAATTTTGTTAAAACTTTTTTTTTTACTTTTGTTAAAAAAAATTTTTACAAACTTTTTTTTTAAATTTTGTTAAACCTTTTTTTTTACTTTTGTTAAAACTTTTTTTTATAAAACTTTTTTTTATAAAACTTTTTTTTATAAAACTTTTTTTTTCTTAAAACTTATTTTTTCTTAAAACTTTTTTTTTACTTTTGTTAAATTTTTTTTTGTTAAAACTTTTTTTACTTTTGTTAAAACTTTTTTACTTTGTTAAAACATTTTGTTTTACTTTTGTTAAAAAAAAATTTCTGTTAAAACTTTTTTATATATTTTTTGTAAAACTTTTTTGTTAAAACTTTTTTAAATTTTGTTAAACTTTTTTTTATATTTGTTAAAACTTTGTAAAATTTTTTATCATCTTTGTAAACTTTCTATAATTTTTAAAACTAATAAATTTTATACATGCATATGTATATATATATATGTATATATATATATGTATATATATATATATAAATATACATATATATACATATACATATATGCATATACATATACATACATACGTATGTTTTATATACATACATCATATATATATATATATATATATATATATATATATATATATGTATATGTATATATATATTTTACACAAAAACCCATACATAAACATTTAACTTTCATATATTTAGAGACACGTAGTCGTGGATGTATGCTTTTACTTAAACATTTATATAGACAGATACTACTCTTAAATTTACGTTCATGCAAAAAAACATTATTTTTCTTAAACTGTTAATATTTTTGAAATATCATACTTTTCTCATGCAAGTGAAAAAGAATGTTTCAGAGCATGTCTCTGGCCATGGTTAAACATAAATTTAAGCATAGTTAACCATCTCAGAATATGATTAAACATGTTCGAACCTAACTTTGGACACGATTAAACATATATCCTGACAATATTTTAACCTATCCAAACATGGTTAAACATGTTTGAACATACTTTGAGCATATCCGAACATTGTTAAATATATCCCAAGTAACTTTGAGCATGATTAAATATACTCGAACTATCTTTGAGCATATCAGAACATGGTTAAACATGTTCGAACATAACTTTGGTCATGGTTAAACATATCCTGAAGAAATTGCGAGCTAACGAACAAAATTCATTAAGAAAGGCAAACTCATGAATTTAGTAATCACAAGCCAGTTCCAACTTTTAAAAAGCAACTGATTAACTTAATTTGGAAGAATTGTTATAAGTTTTTTTAAAACACTTTGTTAGAAACTGACGAATGAGTTTAACAAATTTTTGGAAATAATAAAGTATGATAATACTCTTAGAGTATATATAGTACTTAGAGTATAATAATACATTTGATGTCAGAACATGCTATGAATGAAATCGTGAATTCATAGTATGCTGAAAACGCGAACTTTGAAATTTATAGTTAGGTTAAATGAAGAAAAGTAAAGCAAATTACTAAATTGAAAGACACATTTTGAAAGGATCGTTATAAGTTTGTTAAAACTGTTGTTGTATTAAACGCTATATTAGACAAAAAATAATTTACATACCTTTTGGAAAGAAGTTTCCCTAAGCTTTTGATGATTCGAACAAGCAGACTCATTGAAAAGTAGCAAGAAGCTTAAAATTCAACGGCAGTTTTACTCAATCTTATGCCGTAAAAGGTTCGATAAGGTACCGCATAACACTAAGCCAAATGTACGGTAAATGGGAGCTGTGAAACATGTGACCTACCTCCACCAGATCCAAGCCTCGACTGATGTGCGCGGGGTCTAACACCTGCAGATGAAGGTCACTGATTAGAGATCAAGGTCACTGATAACAGATCACGTGACCGCTAACAACCAATCAGAAGCGAGCTTTCAGGTATGACGACATCCTGTGGCAATACCAGTAGACGAAGTGACGCCCTCCGCCTGCAAGAAACGATCACGTCAAAGCATGTACCGTCTTGCTGGCGCCAGTTGATTGACAGGTGGGCGGGAAAATGCAAGGAATGCAGACACAATGGCGCCCTCCTCCACCACCTACTCCTTTCACATGTCAAGTGATCTTCACATCCAATCACATACAAGTACTAGATGGTAGAGGGCGCTCGTGTTGTGTTCAAGTACGACGTCATCACTTGTTTTGTGCTTTGTCATCAACCATTTCCCCTTCAGTTGATGTCCTGGGCAGATGCTTCACAGTAAGTAACACCATTTAAATTTTAAGTTTTTTGTTAGTAATATTTTTATGTATAAAAAATAACAAATAAAGACATTTTGTTTAAAATAACAAGTGTCTTTCATCACTTTTTCGAATATCAAGTTTAACTTTATCGAATAACACACTACTTAAATTAGAACAATTAGAAATATCCACTTAACAAGTTGTTGAACAAGTTTATTGTTCCGACGAATTTAGGCATGTTTTAGAATGATTAGTCATGCTTAGATCATCTTTTTCTGATTAAAAAAATTAGATTTTAAAATCTAAGTAAAAATTTTTCTCCGATAAATATTTTACTTAAATAGATTTTTAAATCTATTTTTTTTGTCTGAATTTTTGTCTGAAAATATTTTTTTTCTTTTGCCTAAAGCAATACATAGTTTTCATAGTTGAACGCTATGAGAGATTGCATCCCACAGGAGATGCTAAAAGATAAAACACCCCTTAACTCGCCTGAGGGGTGAGCGTTTCAAAAGTTGCTTGATAACAAACATTATCTACAATTGTTATTTCAACTAACGTGTGAAACTATGGACTGGCTTCCCATTCGTTTAAAGCTTCGCTAGTTTCAGCAAATCAAAGGGTCTAAAAGTGATGTCATTGAAAACAAAATAATATCACAACATTGTAAAACTTCATTCGGAAATCATTTGCGAACTGTTATTTTCTATATTTTGCTAGCGTGTTTTCAAGACCGGGAATTCAATGAAGATTTTCAATTTTGAAGAAGTAAGTTTTTGTTTTGACATGTTGGAAAATTTTGTTTAAAAAAAAATCCACTACTAAAAGTTAATACTTAAAAGCTTCTTTAAATAGTTATTTTACTAGTTAAAAACATTTATCTAATTGCCTACATTGTTATTTGTTACAATATATTATCATTAACCTTTTTTGGTATAAGATTCAAACTATCAAAAGAACTTGTTCGTTCTATTTGAAAAGAGTTCAGTAGCTCGCGCATTTAAAATTATTTCTCCAAATTAGTGGATAAGATTAAACTTAAGAAAATTCATAGCTTTCACATCAATTTACTGTTAACTTGAAAAATATATTCCTTCATTAGTAACTAATAATAAAATAAAATAAATAAATAAAGTACAAACCACTTTTTCTAAAATTAAAATAAAACTTTACGTTATCTATCATTTAAATATCTTAGTTAAAAGCAGTAAAATACTAATTGATACAATACCGGCAAGAAACATCGTTGATGCGCAACCGTATGGTTACACACAGAATAACCTTTCACTATATATATAGAAACCACTTGTCTCGTAGGAGACGTGAGAGAAAACTAGCGATTACAACTACTTCGCATTCTTTTAGATAAAACACTTAAGAAAATTCAAAAGCTTTCACCTAAATTTCTGTTAACTTTAATATATATATATATATATATATATATATTATCTTTCATTAGTAACTAATAAAAAAATATAAAGTTCATACCACTTTTTCTAAAAAACAAAACTTTACTTCCTTAGTCACTGAAAATGTTTTAGTTAAAAGATTAAAACTAACTTGCATTCTTATAAATAAAATATAAATATCTCAAAATAAGTAGTTAAAAAAACTAATATAGAAAGCATATTCATATGATGAAACAACGGGTTGCAATAATGTGTCCTCTCCGAGCGAGATTTGATAATGATCAAGTATTTCACCTGTCCAGGAAAAAAAAATTCCGGGATGTACTGATACAATCTATTTTCTTGAAAGGGAGTGTGTTGCAGTGTATGGGTTCAAAACCTGTAATTCTAAAGGTATGTATTCATTACAAAACCGTAATGGAATTTGTGTATATGGTTCTTTGGATACTCAGAGAAATCGAATAAGCTTGCATGATGTTCCATATCATCCAAAACATTCTTAGTGTGTATATGGTAACACAATGAGTTCGTGTCGTTGAAAATTAGCTTTGCATCATCTTTATACTCTTTTTAATAAAATCATAGTGAAATTTATACATTAGAAATTTAGGCAAATCTAAGATTGTAAATCCAACATAAATCGGTCGATTCAAAAGTATGTTATTTTTAAGCCTTTCCACAGCACTTAGGCCTTCATCTTATGTTAAATATGCTTTAAACTAGGTGAAGTCATTAATTTTCAACTCTTTTTCAGTGTTGCAAAGCACAATATTTCTCCTTTTTCCAAAAACAGTTGTTCATTAATTTAAAAAAGTTCTTTTCTTAGTTCAAAAAAAAAAAAAAAACCCGTTTTCGCATTCAGCATATATTTCAGTTAACAATCATCCTTGACAATAATTAAACAAAAACATTATTGTTAAAAACTAATTCGCGTTCTTTTGATTAGTAAAAATAATTTATATTCTTTTAAATAATAATTAAATGAAAATAAATGTAAAGTTGTTTATTAAAACCTTTATTTGAGAAAAAACTTGTTTCGGAAATTAACAAATGACTGAAAGAAAAATTAACTAATTTATTAAAAAGTTTTATTACCTAATAACTTACTGAAAAAAAAACTTATTCGGAAATTAACAAATAACTAAATGAAAATTAACTAATTTATTTAAAACTTTATTACAATGACTAAATGAAAAACATGTTTTGAAAATTAACAAATGACTAAAAATTATAACTTATTTCGTTAAAACTTAAAAATCTATTAACCTCTTTATGTCAGTTCAAAATAGGATGATGTCATCGTCCAAAAATAATGATTCGAAAATTAGCAAATGACTAAAACTTATTTCGTTAAACTCATAAAAAATGTATTCACTTCTTTAAGTCAGTTCAAATAGGATGACGACATCGCAGGTAAGTGAATCATCCTCTCGAGAGAGGGCGCTGGTGTCGCCGGAAACGATTGTGCTGCCCCCTAGGCTCGTCTCTCGTCCAATCAGAAGCAAGCTCCTTATCTTGATGAAGCCGGTTGTTGCACGCTTCTTCGTTCATTAACCCGGTGGATGTCACAGAGGTAGGACGTGTCTCGACGCTGCTCCGTGGTAAGTATTTTTTTAATTGCATGCGATCTTTCCTAATGACCTCATCCTTCCTAATCATTCCTTTGTTCTACCTTCCTCTTACAACACACTTTCCTTCATTAATCATCCTCATTAACATTTTCCTTTGTTCTAATCCCTCTCTTACAGTAGACTTTTATTAATTCATTATACTTTTATTGATTCATGAACATTATCCTTTGTTCTAACCCCTCTCTTACAGTACACTTTTCATTATCGCTTCTTCGTTTTAACCCCTCTACTATAGCATGCCGCGTGGACGCCAGTCTGTCTCGACTCCGCCCACCTCTCCATCACTTTCTTATCTCCCCTAACCTGTCAATCACTCAACTCCACCCACCTATCACTCGTCCTTGGCCACGCCTACCACCGCCACCGCCTGCTGAAGCAGAACCCCCATTTTCCCTCGCTCAAAGGCATAATGAAGAATGATTCAACTCTTAGAAACACTTCTTGTAATCTATTCAAATAGGATGACGACATCGCAGGTAAGTGAATCATCCTCTCGAGAGAGGGCGCTGGTGTCGCCTGAAACGATGGTGCTGCCCCCTAGGTTCGTCTCTCGTCCAATCAGAAGCAAGCTCCTTATCTGGATGAAGCCGGTTGTTGCACGCTTCTTCGTTCATTAGCCCGGTGGATGTCATACAGGTAGGACGTGTCTCTGCGCTGCTCCGTGGTAAGTATTTTTAATTGCATGCCATCTTTTCTAATCCTTCCTAATCATTCCTTTGTTCTACCTTTCTCTTACAACAGACTTTCCTTCATTAATCATCCTCATTAACATTTTCCTTTGTTCTAATCCCTCTCTTACAGTACACTTTCATTGATTTATGAACATTATCCTTTGTTCTAACCCCTCTCTTACAGTACACTTACACGAGCAAAGTAAAATAATAATAATAATATAAATAATAATAAAAATTCTTAAAAACTTTAACAGCTAAAAAAATAACTAATGCAGAAACAATAACTACCTGTGTTTCAGCATTTTCTGAAAAGCGCTAAAAGTGCAATTTTTTAAATAAATTATGACAGGAATAACATAAACAAGCAAATATTTGCTTGCTAAAGTCGCAGGATTTGAGGAGGTACGGTTTCCTTAAAATGCATTGAGTCTGGCCGTGAGTGAAGAAACACCTTCGTCAAGTATTTGAGAGTTTACGTGTCGTTCAAAGTCACGTGATTTTGATACGAAATGATTGTCAAAAACAACGAAATATAGCTCGAGGATTGCTGAATCGTCAAAATTGAGAGTTTTATTTCTGAGAGTGTGGAGTTGTTTTTTATGACTACAACAACAGGGATACTTTTAAGCTGGATTCAGCTCCTGTGCTTTTCACAAAATAGCTGATTTTCAAACATGCTTTTCAAATTAACCCAATTTCATAATAACGGCTGTGATACACTTAATTTGGCTTTATCAACACTGCCAACTAGAAATGAATAGATTGTAGTATAACAAAATACATATTTTCTTCCCTAATTCAAAATTTGAGCTGGTAAATACTTTAAAGTCATCATGCCAATTTGATGGCTCAGTTAGAATTTGAACAGCAAAATAATTAGAATTATTTTTAGAATTTAAAGATAAATAGTGATTGATTTATTTTATTTCAATAAATTGTGTATATTTGGTAAATTATTTGTTCTTAAATTTGTTCTTTTAAAAAGATATGCTGGGAAGTTAAAATTGAGAAGTCAAGAGTGGATCCAGGCAAAATTTGGGGCCTATTTAGGGCCCTTTCTCAAAAATTTAATAAAGTGGGCTTCTGCACAAAAATCAAAAATAAATTTAATAAAATGGGCCTCTTCTCAAAAATAAATTTAATAAAATGGGCCTCTTCACAAAAATGAACTTAATAAAATGGGCCTCATCACAAAAATGAACTTAATTAAACGGGCCCCTTCACAAAGTTCCTTTTAATAAAATAGGCCCCCTTGGTAACATTCTTTTTCATAAAAACTTTTCAAATGTGTAATTTGTAAACAAAATCGGGTCACAAAAATCAAAAACATTAGCAAGGGGATTTAAAGAAGTTTTTGTTAATAAATTCTTGGTTTGAATTTGAGTAACTGAATTTCAACTTTCGTTACAAAATGTTATTTTTCACAAAAATATAATAACATTCACAAAAGTAACTTTTACTTTTCACAAAATATCGCCTCAAGAATAAAAACCTGCATTGACCCCTTGAAGTATCGGTACAGACAGCATTTTAAAATTTAAAAGTACCATATCAAGGTATCAATCAATCCTTTAAAAATTGTATCTGTCTTTTCAATTTTACATTTAATGCTTCTTTATACAGGTTGTTTTTGTTGCACCATGGATTTTGTTGCTTCAAGAATGGGAATTTCCGTTTCTAATTCAAAATTTTCAAGGTAAGTTTGATTATTTTTATAAAAATAATATTCACAATTCTACAGCTATCTTTGTTTCTTTACGTTTTTTCATATTTGGTTATTTGTGCAACAAATTACAAAAATGCTTAAATTTGTTATAGATTTCACTGCTATCATTTGATAAAATTAAATATACAGTCAGTGATTGGTTATTTGCAATTTTCTGTAATCCGCATTGCTTAGCAAAAGTAAACATCACAAATTTTGCCAATCTGCCGCTGAAAAATAATGCTAACTTCGACAAATGGTCGTGGTAAATAATCATGAATTTCGTCAGTCAATTGCGGGGCAAATTTTGAGAATTGCAGGGAAAAAATGACTTAAATTTGTGAAGCGATTGGGGGGGGGGGGGGGGGGGATCGCAAATGTCGTCAAAATGTCGCAGAAACACATTGTGATTTTTGTCGGAAAAATATCATGAATTTTGCCAAGCAGTTGAAAAATATCACAAACGTCGAAAAATGATTGCGGAAAGAAATCGCAAATGTTGTCGAAAGGTCGCGGAAAAATATCATGAATTTTGCCAAGCAGTTGAAAAATATCGCGAATGTCAAAAATATTGCAAATTTTGTCTGAAGATTTCAGAAGCACATAGTGAGTTTTGCCCATCTGTCTCTTGAGAAATATCGTAAACTTCGGCAAATGATCACGGAAAACAATCGCTAATTTCGTCAAATGGTCGTGGTAAAGAATCGTGAATTTCGTCAGTCGATCGAGTGGCAAATTTTGAGAATCGTAGGGAAAAAATGACTTAATTTTGTGAAACGATCGGGGGGGGGGGGGGGATCGCAAATGTCATCAAAAGGTCGCAGAAACACATCGTGATTTTTGTCGGAAAAAAATCGCGAATTTTGCCAAGCAGTTGAAAAATATCACAAACGTCGAAAAATGATTGCGGAAAGAAATCGCAGATGTTGTCGAAAGGTCGCGGAAAAATATCATGAATTTTGCCAAGCAGTTGAAAAATATCGCGAATGTAAAAAATATTGCAAATTTTGTCTGAAGATTTCAGAAGCACATAGTGAGTTTTGCCCATCTGTCTCTTGAAAAATATTGTAAACTTCGACAAATGATCACGGAAAACAATCGCTAATTTCGTCAAATGGTCGTGGTAAAGATTCGTGAATTTCGTCAGTCGATCGCGGGGCAAATTTTGAGAATCGTAGGATAAAAAGACTTAATTTTGTGAAACGATTGGGGGGGGGGGGGGGGGGGAGATCGCAAATGTCGTCAAAAGGTCGCAGAAACACGTCGTGATTTTTGTCGGAAAAATGTCGTGAATTATGCCAAGCAGTTGAAAAATATCACAAACGTCAAAAAATGATTGCGGAAAGAAATCGCAAATGTTGTCGAAAGGTCGCGGAAAAATATCATGAATTTTGCTAAGCAGTCGAAAAATGATTGCGGGAAAAAATGTGAATATCAGTAAACAGATGAGAAAAAATATTGCAAATTTTGCCTGAACTTTTGTCTGAAGATTTCAGAAGCACATAGTGAGTTTTGCCCATCTGTCTCTTGAAAAATATCGTAAACTTCGACAAATGATCACGGAAAACAATCGCAAATTTCGTCAATCGGTTGCGGGAAAAACACTAATTTCGTCAAGCATTCGTTGAAAAAGATCGTGAAGTGATTGTGGAAAAAACGTGAAATTTGTCAAGCGATCATTGCAAAAAATTGTGAAATGATCATGAACAAAAACACTAATTTCGGCAATTGATCGCAGGAAAGCAATGCGTCATGTGTCATGCATGTGTGAAATGTCAAATGTATTAGTGATGCAACGAATAATGGTTCGGCTGAATAACCAATACCAATTATTTGGCCTAGTTTTGGCCGAATATTCGGCTGCCAAATAATGAACTTATTTTTGTCTAAAAACAAAATATAGCATGCACTATATGTGCAACTCGTATATTTCACAATTAAAGTCTATTATTTTTTTTAAAGCATTGTTTTATTCAGAAAAAATATTTGGCTATGTTCGGCCTAAAATTGCATCAAAAATATTCCCCCCACCACACCCCAAAGAAAAAAAATCTTTGTAAAATTTCCTCATCAGTTACTCTCTAGTTATATTTTAGTAGATATTAATGTATATTGCTATATTTTAGAATAATGACAAATTTTTAAAAATACTAGAAAACAAATTCCAACTTTCAGATGAAAAAAATAAGAAATCTGAATATCTTAAGAAAAATCACTGATAGAAAGAAGTATCCTTTAAAATGGTAAAAAGAAAGAAGTGTAGACTTTATAAAGCTCACAATTAACAAAAACTTCTTTTTTTTGGGGGGGGGGGGGGGTATACCAGCTGACAGCAAGCACTGTTGTGAATGTTTTCAGGTTTAGAGGAAGGAAATATTTGTAAGGAAAATAAATTTAAAAAATGTTGACTATGTATTATCTTAGATACTGTATTGTTACAATTTAATAGATATTATGTTGTTGCTGGTACATTTTAAAACAATCACAAAATTTTAAAAGTACTAGACAGAATAAATTTCAAGTTTCAGATGAAAGAAAATCTAAATTAAATAGTGATGCAAAATGTACATACAAATTTAAAAAATTTAGTGTTTGCATTTCTTTTATTATTTAATAAGAATTAGTAGCACACTTAAAAAATTACTTAAATTACATTTAACTTTCAAGCGCAGTTTATTCAAAAAAGAAAATCTTAATTATTGCAGACTTAAATATTTATGTTCTTTATAGGTCTGATTAAAGATAATATTGAAAGAAAGATTTTTTTTACATAACAAGCAATAAATATTAAATTTCCCATTAGGCTTTAAAAAATTAAAATTTGCTCTCTATTAGGAAAATTCAGAATAGATTATTAGCTTTAAATTTAATAGATTGTTAGCTTATTACAGATACTTTTTGTATTTATTGATACAGCATAAAACATTTAACATGGTTGATAAATTACTGTCTTATATAAAATAAATGAATAGACAAAACCCATTCAGGGTATGAAAGTTAAGAGGGTGGAGGGAGTTAGTTAATTTCAAATAAAATTTTCATTATAAATGATGAAAATAAATTGTCAAATTAAAAAGTTTTACTGTGTACATATATAAACATTTCTCACAGTATTATTAGTCTGTGGGGCAAACATTGATATCATTCAAGTTCGTTTGCCATGTTTCGGGACTATAAAATTATTTTATTAAATTATTCTAATTATTTAATTTCATCTGAAATCTCAATGTTCTCACACTTAAATGTGCACATTCTTTATGTGCACAAAACCATTGAAATTTTGCAAGAAAATAAATAACGTATAAATTAAACGAAGCCAGTTCTTAGCCTCTTCATTAAGATTTTCAAAGAAAAACAGCGAAACTCTGAAACATTATTTTCTGCTTCCTGATTGGTTTGATTAAAAGTGTCAACAATAACCCAGTTTTATAAAACATGCAAAGGGGAATTATAAAAAAAATAAGTAAAGCTAAATATTTATTAGTTATTTTTTTATGAACCAAAAACATCAAGGGGTGTCCATTACTGGAAGGATGTCCGTTACTGGCACATCTACCCTATAATTAATTTCAATAATTTTTACTTTCCTCTTTATTTCATGATGAGTTGATTCATATGTAAATTCCAAAATGGTTAACAATTTTTCAAGTGCAGTTAGTAATTGTTTAAAATAAAAATAATTGTTTTTCTACCTAGAGTGTAAAATTTAGTTTTAAATTATGAATATATATATGCAGATAGGTATGAAAAATTAAGTGCTTCTGCTAATAAAAAATTTTTTGTTGTTGAAACTTAAATATTCTGTGCTGCAATTCTAGTATTTATTCAAATTTTTATCACATAGATACAGTTTGAATTTTTTAAAAATCTGTTTGTAAGCAATTGTACTATTTTAAACATTGGCACAACAAAATGGAAGTTTCCATTTTGGTTTGTTGTCAATAATTTTTTTCTGTAGTCTATGAACACTCATTACTTCTTGCTCCAAGATAAAATTTTGTTACTCAAGTAAATTTAAATATTTATTCATTGGAAAATTGATTACTGAAAAAATATTTGTACCAAATTTAACTTTATAACTTCAACTGTTAATGACAATTTTCATTGTTTACATTCCAACGTTTAGTGCGGATAATAGAAGTTTGCAGATTATACATCAGCAGATTTCACAGAGTTGACTGTATATATATTTTTAAAATTTAAAATTAATTTGAGTGTGACAGTTCTTATCGTTATTCAAGTATCCATGATCTTACAAAACATCTTAAATTAATTCATAATGTGCAGAATGGGGACAAAGTTGTTTAGCTGTAGGGTGTGGGTGATATTTGAGTAGGCTGTATAACCTTGTTCGACATTATGAAAGATTTCATGATGATAATACAGTTACTACTTATAATTTTATTCCACTGGATTATAATGTAGAAATTCATGATGGAATTATAAATTCTCCAATTGAAAATTCTAAAAATTTTGTTGATCTGTCAAATAACATCAATGTAAAGACCTTGCGATTGATTTTTGCTCAGAAATTATGACAAAAAATAATCAACTCTTGATTTTGCGGAACTAACATCAAATTTGTTAAACAGAACAAATTTTCATGAACAGAGCCTTCAAATTTCAGGAATAAACATATCTCCTGCAAAAAGGGAAGTATTTGTTAACATATTATAATTCTGTGTACAAATTTAAACAACAATTTGAAAAGTCCGAATTCCTCATTAAGCCTGTAGAAATGGAACTTCATAATAGGTTTAAAGATTTGTAAACGGATCTGTAAACCAAGTCCAAGTTTAGGACACTTACCAATATATACCAATTGCGATAGTTTTGGAAGCATTGTTCAACCATTATGATATTGTAAATGAAATATTGACTTATAAGGGAAGCAGGACGTTTCGGTCCCGCCATTTCGGTCCCGCCGTTTCGGTCCCAAGACATTTCGGTCCCGAGACATTTCGGTCCCAAGACATTTCGGTCCCGAGACATTTCGGTCCCGAGACATTTTGGTCCCGAGACAATTCGGTCCCGAGACAATTCGGTCCCAAGACATTTCGGTCCCGAGACATTTCGGTCCCAAGACATTTCGGTCCCGAGACAATTCGGTCCCAAGACATTTCGGTCCCAAGACATTTCGGTCCCGAGACAATTCAGTCCCAAGACATTTCGGTCCCGAGATATTTCGGTCCCTTCTCCAGCAAGCTGAAATTTTGTGCACTTGAAATAGGTGACAATTTTATAGGGGACATTGTAGAGTTTTTTAAATAAAGGCCTTAAAATTTTAGTAAACACACACAAATTTCGTATGGTAATCATTTTAAAAAACAAGGGGGGGGGGGAATTGACATTTTCTATATTTTAGTGTATCATAAGTATAAGGGTCTGATAAATTAAGACATTTATAACTCGATCTATAATTATCGCAAAACACTCATATTTTGTATGGTAAACGTAATCTTTATAAAAGGAGGGACATTATCAAATTTTTTAACTGAACTCCATAAATTTTAGTATAACTCGAATATAAGGACTCGAAAACGCAAACACTTATAACACAGATCAAAATTGTCGCAGCCCACACAAATTTCCTATGATAATCATAATCGTTTTATAAGGCAGGGGGGGGGGGCTCTGTTGGGTTTTTATATATTTTAGTGTATCTTAAGTATAAGGTCCTGATAAATTAAAACATTTATAACTCTCTCTCTAATTATCGTAATCACACTCATATTTTGTATGGTAAACGTAATCTTTAAAAAAGGAGGTACATTATAAGATTTTTTAACTGAACCCTTGAAATTTTAGTATAACCGAATATAAGGGCCCGAAAACCGCAAACACTTATAACTCGCAATGAAATTGTAGCACCCCATGCAAATTTTATATGGTAGAAGTAATCGTTTTCAGGAGTGGGGGAAGGGAGAGTTCTGTGGATTCTTTATAGAAGCTCCTCATATTTTAGTCTATCATAAATATAAAGTCCAGACAATTTAAAAATATTTATAAGTCGAGCTTTAATTTTCATATGCAAATGCCCATGCCAAAATGCACATATTCAATTGTATATAATTTGCACACTATGTGATTAATAATGAAAAAATCTGCAAATATTTTTACAAATCTTTATTTTATCCTATTATTTAACGGCGCATCAATTTTAAATGTATTGCATTTTACATATTTTTTAAAAAGGGGGTTCTTAACATGGAATTGTGATAAAGACACATTATTTTTTAAATTCTGCACCGGAACAGACTAGAACTTTCTATTTTATTTTAATAGTTATTTTAATTTACTATTTTTTGAAAAACTATTTAAAAGTTTGCATTAATCTTTTTACATGTAACAATAATATTACCGCTATTTCTACCGGTGTCGAATGACAAGTTTAAAAATATTTTTAATTTTGAACCACTTCACCGTTTGCCCCGAGATAACTCGGGGATAAAAGCACTGTTCCCCATACCTGTCGACGGTGAAGTGGTTTGCAACAATTACAAATCCTTTTTAATATATTTAAGACTTTTATATGCTTATTACATTCAAAAACTACGAGCACAATAAACATAAATCAAAATTTTAAAATTTCTATTGTCATAAAATATTCTTTTCGTATTTAAAATTAATTCTGTATTTCAAATATTTCTTTGTTATTTATTTGACTTATATACTTAGAATTAAAACAGCCTACATGTTTTAATATGACAAATAAAAAATAAAAATGAAAATACAAAAAAAAAAAAAAATAACATAAAATCTCAAAATAATAATGTATAGTGAATCACTTTTACGTAAAATTTCATTTTAAATTAAGAAATTTTATAAATATATCACAATGAAGAAATTTGGAAATTTAGAAAACATATTTGGCTTTTCTTGATATCTATATGTTATTCATTCAAAAGAATATTATACATGTATATATTGTCAAGTCAATATATGTCAAGTGTAGATGTCCTGGCTTCCCTCATTTGATTATGCTAAATAAAGATCCAGATAGAAGAATTATTCTACTCGCGCTCTCTTTGTTCTAGTCAGCCGGCGCCTTTTTGTGGCCACACGGCATTTTTCATCTTTAATGGCTTAAAAAAACCGGGACGACATGCAGTGGCGTAGCCACTGCATGTCGTCCCGGTTTTTTGTGCTGTAATAGATATTGGATAGTGATTTCACATAAGTGTCAATCGCATGAGCCGTTCATGCGATCCGCCGCGCTCCCCATGGAAATTTTTGAGGTAACCCAGATAGCATGAACATTAGCAGAAAGTTTGATTTTTTCTGATATTATCTTGCCGTGACAAATTTGAATTGAGAAATTCGCAGCAAATCTCCCGCAAGGTATACCATCACCCACTTGCATGAGTAGTTTGTTGTGAAACTGATGGCAAGACTGTCTTTAATTCACGAAAGCAAAAAATCTCTCTGTTGAGAGACTCAACAACAATGAGAATCAGCACATACGCAGAAATTGCAGAAATTTTATTCGGTAGGCACCGTTTTTTTCTAAACGCTATACTTATTAAATACCAAAAAATGCTCGAAATGAAAAGTACAAATATTACCTAAACTTGTTTATGGTGATAAACCCCATGCATGCGCCTTCTGACGGCGCTTTCGCATCAATAGACCTGATCAGGTCTATTGACCCCTTCGAAGGGGTTAAACTTATAGTGTGATATGGAAAGATTACTACTTTGCAGTAATTTTTCAGTATTTTTGATTACTTGTTTGCCGTTAGTTTGCAATAAATTTGATACAGCATGAATTTAACTTGCACGACAAGTTGAAAACACTCATAGTTATATTGTTAAGTAAAAAAAAAATTCAAAAATTGAATTGTTTTTATTAAACGTATTTATCAATTTAAAATTATTTTAATTATTAATTGTTTAGATAACTAATTTTTCAATTGCTTGTTTAAAAACTATTACATGAACTATATAATAGTTTTTATAGGGTAAAAGCAAATGTATATATTTTTTAATTTTCGGTTATTATAACGTTATTAACTTCATTAGAATGTATAAAAGTGATAAGGGTTCTGAAGATAAACATGTTGTTTATTCATTTATTAGTTAGCTTATAATATTATTTTTGTTCTTTAATTATAATTAATTAATAATTTCTTACTTTTTGCGAATTGTAAATTATAACTGTACTTAAAAAATTAAAATCTGCATAATATCACCTAACACTGTTAAAAGGTATTTTTACGTATTTGCACAATATTGCATTATTATTATTATTATTCTTATTCTTATTATTATTATTATTATGTTTAATTAATTAATTAATTATTACTTAGACTTTAATGTTTTTGACTGATTTTTCAAAAAAATCCTATATTATTTTTTTAAAATTATAAATTAAAACTTTTGAATAAAAACTTTAAGTGCTATTAATAATTGCTACTAATAATTGCTATTAATTAATTCTCAAAAAAGTTAGGAATTTTAGTATAAAAATTAAATTAATATTTTATTAAATATATTTTTTATTTAATGTATCATTAATTTATTAAATTAATAACATTATTAATATACATTACATTTTTTTACTTTAAAATAAACTCAATACATAATACATTTTATATTCAATTTATCATATAGTAGTTATAAACTGAAATTTATCTTTTACATGTTTATTTATTTTATATTTAAAGTCACCGAAATTTAAAACTATTAATATAATTAATAATAAAACTAATAAAAAATTATTAATTTTTTTTCTGGGAAAGTGGGAGGAAAAGGGTAATATTAAAAATCAATAAATAAACGAAAAATACAAACAAGTTGGAAATTGCTCGTCAAACGTGGCAAATGAGGTGCGTTCGTACTATAACTAGTTTTATAATTATTTTTTGCACCCTATATTGTACTGAATGTATATATATATATATATATATATATATATATATTGCACTTCATGAGTGCATAGCCTGTGACATCATTAAAATGCACTTGCAATAATTTTTTCCCATTCCCCGTAATGTAACGCAAAACTTTTGACTGTCCCTGTAATTAAACTATGCATCCGATATCCATAAAATTTGAAATGGCTCGACAAAATTATGCAACAATCATATATTTAAAATTTCAGACCATTCGGTTGGGTTGTTTTTGCTCTGTTATATGCGGAGACAGACGGGCAGACGGACGGACTGAACGACGACTATAGGTGCTACGTATTTATATAATTACGAACGCATCTAAAAACCTTAGTTTTGTCAGTTAAAAATTGGAAATAAAATTAATTAAAATAATACTTACACTATTACATAAAATAAAAAATAATCATCTTATTACAAAGAAATAGGCCCAGTTTCAATCAAATTAGTTCACAAAAATCGTCAACAATGGGTGAGAAGACTGTTAAAAATGCAACCAATAATTATAAAAAAAAAAAAAAAAATGAAGCGGTGGGTGGAGTTTTCTGACAACAAAATATTTTTCCTGGCACACCTAATTACCAAATCACTATTGTTTTCCCAATGTTTATAATGGTAAAGTAACTTATGAAAGCAAAATTATAACTTTGTATTATAAAAGTAATAAGAAAAATTAAATATTTTTGCTTCAATAAATATATCTCATTTCTGAATTATTAAAGGAGAGGATGTAGAAGAATGATTTGAGGAAATATTTACCTACAATAGCTTATAAGTGTCCAATTGAATTATTGAAGACATTTATTATTAATCTAATTGTAAGAAGGAGAAAAAATAAGAACAGTTTTTTAAATTATTTAATTAATGATGATAATTTAAAGGTTCTAAAAAACGTATGAAAACAACCAAAAAATCATCTATGGCAGTTTATAGTATAGATAAAATACCTAATATTAATAACAAATAATACAGCTAAAAAAATCCATTTTGTTAAATAATAATAATAATAAAAAGACAATGTCCCTTGTAAAATTATATCACATTGTTCAATCAAACAAATTTTCAGCTCGCTGTGATTTCATTATCATGAGTTATAAAACTTTAAATTTATCGGACTGTTATATTCAGCTTTTTTTTTAATTTGGGGGGTGGGGGGTGTTAAAAAAATTTAAAAAGGTCCCAAATAATGTTTAAATTACAGCGTTTGGCGGCCCACGACAATTAGAATACGAGTTATAAGGTGGTGGGCACCGAAATGACAAGGGACCGAAATGGCTAAGGACCGAAATGGCCAGGGACCGAAATGGCCAGGGACCGAAATGTCTCGGGACCGAAATGGCCAGGGACCGAAATGTCTCGGGACCGAAATGGCCAGGGACCGAAATGTCTCGGGACCGAAATGGCCAGGGACCGAAATGTCTCCGGACCGAAATGGCCAGGGACCGAAATGTCTCGGGACCGAAATGGCCAGGGACCGAAATGTCTCAGGACCGAAATGGCCAGGGACCGAAATGTCTCGGGACCGTAATGGCCAGGGACCGAAATGTCTCGGGACCGAAACGGCGGGACCGAAATGGCGGGACCGAAGTGTCGGGACCGAAATGTCGTGTACCCACTTATAAGTATTGGTGCAGATTCCCATTCACCACGTGGCGACTGAATTTTTTGCTTTGGCCCCTAAATTTCGATGTCCCAGTCGCCATGTGTTATACAGGTTCTGTGAACTGCAGATTTCTACTACGGAAAAAAAAAAAATCCCGCATATTCTCCTTCATAATTCCAACATTCCAGAATGATCTATTTAACACAGCAAATTATTGCATAGCATAGAAAAACAAATGTCTGAAGTGATTCGATTTTTATAGTGCAAATTAATTTCACACATTCACAATTTTTTCTATATGCAATTTTATATGATAAAATCAAACTAAGAAATTGTTTTTTTAATATTCCCACTCCCATAATTACTTAGACAATATACATAAAACAAATGTGTAAGCTAACTACTATATCTTCTGAATGTAAAAGTTTAAGATTTGTATTGCCCTTAATAATCAAATTTAAAGAATTTTAAGATTAAATTAAAACCTGTTTGATTTAATTAGTCTGTGTTTTCTTGTATATGTGTATATATTGAATTATTTTTTCACTTTTAATGTATCCCTTTCCCCTTCACTATACAAACACTAATTTTATGTGTTTATTTCACAATGTGGCCACTGGATTTTTTTGGTTTAGGAGCCACTGGCTCCTTCCAGATTTTGGGAAATCTGCACCTATACTTATATTGTAATTCTGTATGGATGATGTTGATTTTAATAATCCTTTATCACATGCTGCTGTTCACAAATTATTGTGTTTGTTTTGTTTACTTTACAATCAAAGGTTTCCTTCCCAAATTCAATTCTCAGATATCTAATATTTTTCTTTCTAATATTAACTATGATATAGATGTAGATAAATATGGCTATGTAAAAATTCTGGATCGTCTAATTTCAGACTGCAGACAGTTAAGGCTCCTGTCTCTGCCTCCGAAGGCACTCACAAGCTAATGTTAATCCTATGGGGATGGATTTTTCTAATATCTCGTTTGCATTTCGACATTTTAATTTTTTTTTTTTTTTTTTTTTTTTTTGCATTGGAAAGCCGAGATCCGTCTCTACATCGCACCTTTTTTACTTTTTCGATTTTGGTCGCAGATATTTTTTATGAAGTTACTTTCAGTTTCAAAACCGGTTCTGAAAATGAAAGTGTCATTCTAAAAAATATCTGCGACCAAAATTGAAAAGTAAAAAAAGTGCGATGTAGAGACGGATCTCAGCTATCCAGTGCAAAAAAAAATTATTTAAAAATGGCGAAATTCAAACGAGATGTTAATCGAGGGGATTCTTCACTCACTTGAAAACACATGATCCGTAATGTTAATCCTATGGGCAGGTTATTTTCGAATTTCTCGTTTCTATTTTAATATTTTTAAACCATTTTTTTTGTGCATAGGATAGCTGAGCTCAATCTTTAATATGACACTTTTTTACGTTTTCGATTTTGGTTGCATTTTTTTTTTTTTTTTTAAGGTACTTTCAGTTTCGAAAACATCCTCCCCTCCATTGGTTTAACATTACAGAGCGGGTGTTTTCAAGTGAGTGAAGAACCCCCTTAAGCTCTGAAGGCATAAGTGTTGTGATTGATGGTAAATACACAACTTCAAATTGGTAGTTTGGCAATTTGCTGGGGACAACCTGGCTTTACATAAATTATTTGGCTTGGTAGGTAGCTTTTCAGCTAATTATTATTGTAGATTTGTGTCAAGTTGATTGAATTGAAAAGAGAGATAATTTTAGGAATAAGAATTTATATAAGCAACATATTACAAATGACACCATGCCATTACGATAATTTTTTTTTATAAAGTTACGGCAGGTTTTCTGAATAAAATGTCAAAAATTATACTTTGTGCAGATAAAATAGGTTTTTACAGTAACAACTGATGGCCATTCACAAAAATTTGTGAAGAACATTGTTTTGACACTAGAAATAAAGGTCCGATTGATATCCAAAAAATAAAGTTGTTTTACTGTGTTTTTTTTTTTGGGGGGGAGAGGCAAAAGGGGGCATTTTAACTCAGAAGGGGAAATTGAAAAATTTTTAATCATGTCAAGAGGGGTATTGCTTGTTATGTATTTTTTAAATTCTGAATTATGTGACACCATCCGAAAGTCGATACGATCATTCATTACAAAGTTATGGTAGGTTTAATGAATAAGAAGTCTAAAATTATATTTTATTATTGAACACAGCTTTTTCACATTTATTTTACATTGAAAGCATTTTCTTTATATCATATCAAATAATATTAAACTTATTAAATGTCTTCAAAATAACAATAAATAAAATCAGGATCATCTGAGTCTTCTTCAAGGTTATTAAAGTTGTCAAAATTTGTGTATTCACAAACCATTCATGACCTTGTATTCATAAAACCTGCCTAACTTTTTAATGAATGAGCGTATCGACTTTCAGTTGTTGTCATTCGATTCAGAATTAAAAATACACAACAAACGACACCCCTCTTAAATTAAAAAATTGAATTCTCTCCATGAGCTAAAATACCCCCATTTTGCCCCCAAAATACATTAAAACAACTTGTTTGAGGGGGGGGGGGACTCATTGGATCTTCATTTCTAGTACCAAAATGAAGTTTCCCCCCCTATTTTAACTGTACTAATATGCGAGGCAAATGCTGCCCTGAGGCGGCTGCCTAACTCCTGCGCTGGCCCTGTGTTGGTGTTAATGGCAGAATACGAAGTTTTAACTATGGTGTTTATCTAGTGTTGACTCGAAAAAAAGAGCCGCCGGGCGGGAATTTTTCAAAAAGGGAACACTATTCTAAAAAGGGGCATATTTTTTTTTTTTCAAAAAGGGCACACTTGTACCTTGTTCACTAAAAATATTTTGAACTGGTTTATTTAGAGTCCCTAGAATTTGCGATATTTTCTTAGGCATCAATGGAATTGCCACGGGGCACACAGGAAGTGATAAAAAGGACAGCCGGGCGCATCGGAAGGGTTAAAAAGAGCCGCTGGGTGCAAAAAAGTGATAAAGAGTCATCGGGCACTGCACCCTGCTAAAGCAGCTTAGAGTCAACATCTATAACCTGAGACCAACTGAATAATCTAAATGGGCCAACTGGGCAAAATGCTTCAGTAATGTGGTGCTTCATGAGATTTTTATCTTTATTAATTGTGAATAAAATTGATGATGATAGCATTTATTGGAAATTTTATTTACTTGGATATACTTGATATTGTTCTTGTCCTTCAAATTGCCACATTAGAAACATTTATGTTGACAGAAAAAATAATGGATCATCATAAATTATTTATCCACCTTTTCCTAATTTCTATAGACCCATAATTCGACCAAAACTCACTCTGAAACAGCATCATCTTGTGCATTATCCTAGAGTTCTTATCATCCTGTCATAGCTAGGCACTCTTATGTTCGTGGTGATAATAATTTGTATATAACTCTGAAATCACAAATATGAACTTCACAGAATTGTGTATGATACATAGGTATATAAAAACTTTTGGCACCACATCTCTTTTCTTTTTTTTTTTTTTTTTTTTTTTTTTTTTTGTCTTAAAAATTTATTGTACAGTTATAATGATCATGAGTTTTTTACTCTGTAGAGATAAAACAAATGTAATTAATAAAATCATAAGACGAAACAATTTTTCACCTTGATTCAAACATAAAATATATAATATGAACATTCAAAAGTTCACTGTCTTACTTAAAAGGCGACTTGAACGAAAAGATGTTACAAGTTAAAAACATACATTTTATTTAAAATTTCTTTGTACTAAGAAGTTTTAGATAAAATGTATGTTTTTCAGGGCTTCGGAGTCTATGAGTCGAACCCATTTTGGGGCAAAATAGTTGTCGCAAGACAATCAGACTCGGTGAAGATTTTTTTGTTAGACATAGTCACCTTTTAAGTAAGACAGTGAACTTTTTAAAATTCACATTATATATTTTACAAATGTAATTACTTTTATATAAATTTATTACAAAAAAAAAAAAAAAACATTCATACTAAAAAATTAAAAGTAAATTAAGTAACCTTTCTTTCAAATAAGTTTGTATTAATAAATGCAAATGCTATAAGGGATGATGATTCAGAAACTAACTGTAAAAAAATATTTTAAAATATAGCTTTGGAAAAAAAAAAAAAAGATTACGTGTAACTCTTGAAATGAACATTTTACTCCTGAAGAGTGTTAAAAATTCCTGAAACAGTCAGGAGTGAACTTTAAATAGTTTACTCATGATATAGTCTTTACAAAGTTGAGGTTTTGACATTACATATGTTAGTGTATTAAAACATGTAAATAAAAATTCCTATATTTTGTATAATATTTTTGAAGAAAGTCACTTTAAGGCGTGTATTTTTTTTTTCTAGTATCCTATTATTGTTGAAATATGATGCATTTTTATATGTCATGCCTTCACTGGTTTAACCTTTATTTTTGATATATCCTTCAGAACTTTTTTTTAACGGCTAGATTCAAAAATCAAATACAGGGTCGCCAGGAATTTCCATCTTGCACTGTTATCAAAGCAATTTATCTTAAATGTTTAATTTAGATGAACAGACAATTAAATTCAAAAGAAATTGTATATCTAATAATTATTATATCAGTCTCTGCATTAATAAAAAATTAAATGTAAAAGTTTGAAAGTACCTAAACAAAAATTATCATGCATTGAAATCACTGAAAAATTAATTTTTCAGACATTTCAAACATTTTTCTTTAAAGAAACATAGTATTCTATTTATTTTCTAGTGTTCTATTGTTGAAATTTAATGCATTTTATGTGTCACACTTTCACTGGTTTCGCATTTATTTTTGATACATGCTTCAGAAATTTTCGGTTTTAACAGCTACCCTCAAAAATCAAACGCAATGTCTCCATCTTGCACTGTCATAAAAGCAATTCAGATTAACAGGCAATTAAATTCAAAAGAAATTGTATGTGTAATATTTATTGTATGCATTAATAAAAGATTTTTTGTATTTACTTTGTGTCAATGGTTTTGTCTTCTAATTCTTCTCTTTTTAGGAAGAGGGGGGGATCCAAGAATGATTAATCTCACACACACATTTGGGTGTGTTACTGATAATGTCAATGAAATTACCTGGTTGTCTTTAGCAGAATTGTAGTCATTGATTAAAAAAATAAAGTGTTATAAAAAAAGTCAATCATTTATGAGATTTTCCAAGGTAAAAAAATGGGATTGGCGGGTTTCATAAGTATATACAATAATGTGTTCAGGACAAAGTGGGCATTGAATAAATTTATCTATAAATAAATTTTCCATACATGTAATGGGTTTGTTACAATGCACTTGTACTCAGAATCAACACCATAAATCTTGTGCTCATGATATGTACGTACTGTGTAGGCTACCTTTTTTTATTCACATTGTTTGATTCCCACCAGTTTTTTTTTTTTTTTTTTTTTTTTTTTTTTTTTTTTTTTACACAGTACACTTGGCTTTATTCTCGTATCATTTTTATATGCCATTAAATAAAATGAATATCTCTATTTCAAAAGAGCTGTAGCAATCCATCTGAATTTTTAAGTATTTTACACTTACTGGGTGCAACCGTTAAAGGGTTAAAGTCACAATAATCCGAAACTGCTCAAAAAATTGATAGAATTCTTAATGTACAGTACAGAACCATTTATCCGGAATGGTTGGGGTCAGATGTATTCCAGATAACTGGTTGGGCATTAAAGCAGCATCCATTTGATAAGTTTTGTGGAGTATATGTGGTTGTGGCATTATTTCTGATTTTAAATTATAAGAGTATGTGGATTAAAAATCAGATGCAAGAAAGATCAAAAGTTAATCAGAGTTTCAAAGAAGGTAATTTATGATAATCCCTTGGGAACAAAAATTCTTCTGCATAAAAATTAAAACATATAAAATACTACTAAATATGTTTCCATTTCAAATACTCGATGTTGTTATCAAATTATACAATTGTTTCAAGCAATGCATATGTCAAAATGGCAGTATATGACACTTTTATAAGACTACACTGTGCAAAGATTCTGAAATCAGTCTATTAGAAATAGAATTCCGGATAAATGGTTCCATACTGTATATATTTTCAAGAACAGTAGCATAGCATCCATTTTGGAATAAATGATGTTTAGTGGTAGTTTTATAGCACAACATGAAATTTGATTGTTTAAGCATCTGGGTTTTTCGCCTGCAGTATTGGGAATACTGTGTTAAAGCTGAAGTTTGACTGACTGTGGTGAAAATGAGTTCTCATAATCACTTACACGATTAAAAAATATGGAGAGTCTCAAGCAGAGGTGGCTCGGTGGTTACAAGTGAAGGCGTCCAGGGGTGTATCTTTTGGTGTTGACAAATGAATAAAGAAAAAAACTTTCTTAAACACCATTTTACACTACAGACTAGATTAATATTTGCAAAGATCTTTATTGCGTAATTTTCAAACTGACCTTACTACTCATATTTCTACTTTCTCTTGGATTCTCTTGTATTTCTACTCTAGTTAATAAACCTAACAAAGAAAAAAATTCTTTTTTCATTGATATTAAATGCAATAGAGGATATTTACAAATTTGAAGACCAATAGTAGTATTCAGTCATCAACTAATAAGCTCACTTTTGGTTTTAACATGTATAGAAAATTGCACACATTCTTGGTAATTTTCATAGGGAGCCGTTGGCATCCTATCAGAAATTAAGCATTTGGATAAATTAATGCCTTTAAAACATACCTATAAAAATAAAATTCAGTAAACTGTCTAAGGCGGAATCAATCGGGACAGAAAAATTTTTCCGTACTAGACATTCCACCTTAGACAAATTTTGCTGTCTATGGATTCACAGGGACTTGAAGATCTTTACTGTAAAAAATTTCAGGTATAACAATCGTGTTGTAGATCAACTTGAAACTTGTGAAAAGAAGAAAATCAATATGAACTAGTGTCCATTTTTTAATCTACAAATGCTTAATCCTTTGCAGGGCAAGTGATTGTGTTCCTGTAAAGTTGAATTCACACCGGAATATTTGAAAATTTTCATTTCAAAATAAGGAAAAGCAATTTTCCACCTAAGTTATAAAAATAAAATTTATTTAAGTTTCCTTTATGAATCTTGATTAAACTTAGTTGGGATAACATATATCCCACAGCCCCTGAAGGGGTTAAAGAAGTCAAATATGTGTGATTTTGAAAATCAATAACTAAAAGACAAGTCCAAAAAATCTGAAATTTTATGTTAACTTGGCACGTACTACAACTCTTACAAAAACTATCGATGTTTTAGATTTTAAAGTCCAAATCTTTTTTTCATTGGTTGATTTGAAAAGGGATGACCCAAACGTAAGCAGAAAATTACGGCGAAAAATACCAACGAAACAATTTGCTGTAATTTCTGGCGCATAATCCGCGGATCGAACAATCACATTTGAGCCCATATTTTTTTCATTTTTTTTTAAATAAAATTTAACTTATTAGATTGCAGTAAATATTTAACTAAAATTATTTAATATCTGGGTTCAAACATGATTGTTTGATCAGCGTTCTCAAAACTACGAAAATAATTGTTAATTTTGACGAAACTAAAATGAAGAAATATTTCTTTACTTATGATGAAATTTGTAACCTGAAATATAACAAAACTAGACTCTTTAAAACTACGAAAATAATGCTTAATTTTGACGAAACTAGACTCTTTAAAACTACGAAAATAATGCTTAATTTTGACGAAACTAGACTCTTTAAAACTACGAAAATAATGCTTAATTTTGACGAAACTAGACTCTTTAAAACTACGAAAATAATTGTTAATTTTGACGAAACTAGTATGAAGAAATATTTCTTTACTTATGACGAAGTTCGTATCCTCAAATATGACGAAATTAATATGACGAAACTGGACTTTCAGAACTACGAAAAAAATTCTTAATTTGACGAAAGTAGGATGACGAAACATTTCTTTACCTTTGACGAAATTAATATCCTCAAATGAGTGAAGAAAGTAATTTCGTCAATTTGACGAAATGTTCGCTCGGAGCATTTCCCAGGAAACGGTTTCGTCAAAAATGAAGAAAATTTCGTGAAATTTGAGTATCCATTTCTAAGAGTGAAGAATTACTCCATTCTAGAAAGGAACCCTGTGCGGTTCGCTGTTGCGGATCATGTTACGGTTTTATTGCTTTTTTTCAACTTAGCCCAGTAGTGTTTTACTATGCATTGAATCATCTAACCAATAAAAAAATAACCAGACAAAAAGGTCTAGAAAATTCTGTCAGAATTGTCTTCTCACAATTAAAAAAAAAAAAAAAAGGAAACATAATGAACAACAACTGCACAACATAAACAACAACTGCTCAGCTCACACTCTAAAATTGGGAGGAGTGAAAAGCTCACACTTTGAAAGAGTGACAGGCGTTTTTACTCTTTTTGGAGTGAATTTTACAAAAATACACTCCTTAAAGTGTGGAATTTTCCACTCTCTAGAAAGGACTGAAATGTCTCACTCCTGAAAGAGTGACTTACGTGTGCATTGCTTATTAACCAATCAGAGTAGCAAGGCGACGACACCCTTAAAAGATAAGAAAAATTATCACTTTTTTGCCCGCCATCTTAGGATTAACAGATTTGTATATCATTACAATTATTCTTTATGGAATACATAAAATAAAGGTACACTCTTAATTCAAAAGAACGAATTATTAACTCAACAAAAGAACGAAAAGTTTTACGCGTGTTTTTGTTCTTTCTGAGTATCTGTTTTATCAAAAAGAGACATTTTCCACAAAAAACTGGTTTACCAAATCATCCTTTTAAGAGTAGCATCCCCAGGACTGCTCATTTCAGACCAGAACAGAAAAATATCTCTAAAAGAGCGGTTTAAGAAGCTTCCCTATTGGTTGAAATACTTTAACGCGATATATAGTTTTGCAGAGGGAGAACCGTCTTCAAAAGGGAGTCGCTTGTTTGTTTCAAGCATCAAAGCTTAGCGTTACCTACATGATAAAAACAATATTACAATTATAATTTGATTGATTTAAAAATGGCATAGAAAAAGATAGATGGATTATGCCTACGAAAGCAGGGGGGTGGGGCAATCATCACAAAGAATTGGATAAATTTCGTTTTTGTTTCCCAGCTAAAACCAAGATGGCTACCGGCAATTCTAGGATTTTACTAATACTGAAAATTCTAAGGTAAAGTACGTTGTTTTACTTCATCTTTCTTGTAATTCCTTCACCATTCCTTGTTGTATTTTCACATTGTATATATGATTTTTTGCGTTATTTAACGTTAATACTTTTAAACCGGAAACATGAATTTCTTAAATTACTTTTTTTTTTTCTTTTTTTTTTTTTTTTAATGCATCTGTTCCATAATTTTTATAATCAATAAAATGCACTTAGATATGTAGTTTTCTCGTATTCAAATTGTGTAAAATTACGATAATTGGTATTTACATTATTAAACATATATCATTTTGTGATTATATTATTGATTATTAATATACTAATTTGTTCGTGACACTCAAAAATATTTTCGGAACACAACCCATGATTATAAAAATTATTCAATTATTATTAACTTATAATATATGCTCTATTTTTTTTTTTTTTTTTTTTTTTTTATGTTTTAGTAATTATAAGTATTTAATAAATTGTGTTCATTTAGATAGTTGTACACATCTTCACTTTAAATATTATTATTTTAATTGTCACAGTATTATGTAAATAGTACGAAATGTAAAAGATAATTTAAAAAAAGTATCAGAAAATAATAGATTAGTAAAAAATATTATCAGTTTATTTTATGACACAACTAGCTTGACCTTTTTTTTTAAATTATGATTTTGTGAATTTTTATTTTTGTGTTCATATTCACTCTGTTCATATTCAAAAGTTTAACTAAACAAAAGTTTGCAGTTATGTAACACATGAATTCTATAGTCCATAATTATTTATCTGTGTCATAAGCAAAATATATTAATAAGATATAATAATATCAGAAATAATTAAAGAAATCGACATTCCCGGATTAAAACTAATAACGTTAAAATTATATATACAATGTGAAAATATTAAAAAGAAAAAAAATCATAATGAGAAGGATAAAGTAAAAAAGGCGCACTTCAGGATATTGACAAGGTAGAAAATCTTGTCTTGTTATGACGCGAACATATCTTTATTATTATTATTATTATTTAATTTATCTTTCAGAAATGAAAAACAAAATTTCTTCTGCATCTAGATTTAAATAAAACAAAATGGAGTTTTAAAAGTAATACATTTTGAAAACTGGGGAGTTATATATGTTAAAAAACAAACAAAAAAAATCTGAAAATAAGAGGAAAATAATTTATTTTGCCTATTAAATTTGACAAAAAAAGGGGTTTAAAAATGACTTGTCAATAATGAGTGCAGTCACTCGTTTTGCCTATTAATTTAGTCGAAAAAAAGAGCGAAAACAGCTTATCAAAAAGGAATGAAAAAAAACCACTCCGCAAGGAAATTCACTCCTATAGGATAAGTGCATTTTCAATACTGGAAAGGAGTGAAAATACACTCAGTCGGAGTTAAAATCGCTGAATTTTTTTAAGAGAGTAACTTTATAATCAATGATTCGTGAAACTATAAAAAATTTCTACTGAATGAAATCTATGTCGAATTACTAATTTGTACGAATTATTTTTTGAATATTTAATTTTTAGGCATAACTAATTTACAAATTCATAATTAGTGTCGACGATACAGAGAGAATTATAAGCAACATCAACAAAGTACGTGTGTTGTGCTCCTACTGCTGTTTCTTTTATTGTTTTAAATTATTTTCATGAAATTTTTTTTTTTTATTATTTTTTTTCTGAATGCCATACGGCTATTTTTGGAAAATATTTATCTGTTTTTCTGGCGTCTCTCTATGCGTTGCACAAATTTTGTGGGCGCTTTAGCTCTTTTTAATAATTAAAAAATGTTTAATTTTTTTGCACTGTTTCCTTATTTACTGATTTGTTTCCTTTTTTTTTTTGCCAATTTTCACATGAAAATCATTTGAGTAATACTTTATTATTTTAAACGTTTTGACAATGAAATTGATTTTTGGCTGAAAAAATAAAATCTTGCTAAGAAAGGATTCCGTGTAATAATACTTTACTTGTTTAGTCTTTCAAAGTTTGTTGAAATTGATTGAAAAGTATAGGGCAGTGAAATTGACACTATGTTTAAAGGAAAATATAGATTTTCATTCATAAATTTAAAGTAAATTAATTAAATTCATTGAATACATTTGTTTTTCTTTTTTATGTTCTAAGATTAAAATTCTGCTGTTTTAATTTTATGAAAATATGCACAAAAGTAAATTTTTAAATATATTATATTTAAATATGCAATTATTAAGAAAAATAGGCGAAAATTATGCCACTAATAACACAATCATGTTGAGAAGCTTTCTGTGTACATTAAATTTAATCTATTATTTAATCTTATCTAAATTATTTAATCGACATTTATTTGCATTATCTACATATACATATACACTGCTCAAAACAATTAAAGGATATTGCAGTTTTAGGTGGATTTTGTATCTGGTAAACTGTTTAGCTGATTGATACATGGTCGACAGACATAGTAGGTTATATGAGAATAAATTACACATGTTTGGCAGAAAAAAATGCATTTTATTGCGCATTTGTGTACTAAAGGAAAAAAAAAACACAATTTGTGCATATGAGAAAAAAAGAATAAGAAAAGATGTTTTCTTCAAAGAAAATCATTTTCAGTAGGGGGTATGGTTTTCACGGGCGGCCAGCAACGTTGAACACCTTTGAGGCATGGACTCAATGAGGCTATTAATGACGAGTTGGGGTATTCTGCCCCACTCTTCCAGAAGAGCTCTTTCCAGTTCTTGGAGAGTTTGTGGGGGTTGTTGGAGGCCAGAAACTCGTCTTCCTAGAGCGTCCCTTACGTGCTCGATTGGATTCATGTCTGGAGAACACGCTGGCCATTCCATTCGAACGATTCCTTCCTCGAAAAGGAAATCCTCCACCAGGTTTGCACGATGTGGCCTGCAGTTATCGTCCATTAAAATGAAGTTATCTCCGATTGCTGCAGCGTAAGGGACTACAATAGGTCTGAGGATCTCATCCCTATATCGGCGACCAGTCAGAGCTCCATCTCGAATGATGTAGAGGTCAGTGCGCCCGTCAATGGAGATGCCACCATACACCAACACTCCTCCACCGCCAAATCTGACACTTTCGTGCACGAACGCAGGATTATTCCTACTGCCACGGTCCCTCCAGATGAAAATACGCCTATTATCCGGATGCACAGAAAAACGGGACTCGTCAGAAAACAGAATATTGCTCCATTCATTTCTCCTCCAGTTGACATGCTCGGTTGCCCACTCCCTGCGGTCGCGACGATGCCTTGATGTTAATCTAACACATACCATCGGTCGGCGAGCATACAGACCTACAGCATGGAGCCGGTTTCGGACAGTCTGAGTTGAAATCGTGGTGCCTGTAACCGAGCGAAGGTGTTGTTGGAGAAGAGTAGCGTTCATGGTTCGGTGTCTCCGAGCTGTTAACGCTAAATACCGATCTTCATTGGACGTTGTTGCCCGTCTACGACCTTGCCCTGGTCTTCGGCCTGCACATCCACTCTCCAAAAAACGGTTCCAGATCCTGGAAATGACACTTTGTGACACTCCAATGGCTTGCGCTACTTCGGCTTGAATTTGGCCCCCTTCTAACCTACCAACAATTCTCAAAGCTTCTGAATCTGTCAAATGACTTCGCTGAGACTTCGTACTCATCGAAACAAAGCAATCACTGAATGCCGATCATCCTTGTCTTCATTCTCTTTTATCCAGTTGAAAGTCAAATTTCATTCGCTGCCGCTGAAGCGACGTTTTTGACGTCGAACTCAAAATTTGCATACTCCACAGTTTGAAAACCAGAAAAATTTGCATTTGTGATTCTCTTCTTCTATTTTCGGCAAAAAAAATTTCGTTTATATCTTTATTTTATATAAAACTTCAAATATCCTATAATTGTTTTGAGCAGTGTATTTCAATGTATGTGAAAAAGTATAACTATAATATTTTTGCATGTGTTTAAAATTCGGGTTTAAAAAAAGAAAAAATATATATTCTCTATTGAATATCACATCACTTTTACATATAAAAGCATGCATTAAAAATTCTAATTTAATATACTTTATCGAAATATTTTAATTTTTATTTTTCTTATTTAAGCTATGGCAACAAAAAAGAAAATGGAAGACAATTTTAAATTAAATGTATCATTTGAAATATTGAGATTTATGAAAATGATAAAGAAATTAAAAAAGAAAAGTGCCCAGCTAAACTGATGGCATTGAGCTCACAGACTATTCATACTAATTGTATATTATACTCTTATTTTAAAGAATAATGCCACTCAAAAAAAAATAAGTGAAGGGGAATTAGCCCCCGTTTCCCCCTTTATACTTAACCAGTGAACCTCCAAATCTAATCAGGGAAGCTCCTTATCATAATAAACCGGTATACCAAATTTGGAGCAAATTGAATAATCTTGCAAAAAAAAAAAAACATTTATCTAAATTAAGGGGGTGGACTAACCCCCCCCCTTTAACCTTAACCAATTAATCGCCAAAACGAATCAGGGAAGCTCCTAAACATAATAAACCGGTATACCAACTTCGGAGCAAATCGAATCATTCTGCATGAAAAACCCATTTATCTAAATTAAGATGGGTGGGCTAACCTCCCTTTTCCCCCTCTACCCTTAACCAATGAACCCCAAAACTAATCAGGGAAGTTCCTTAACATAATAAACCGGTATACCAAATTCGGAGCAAATCGAATCATTCTGCATGAAAAACACATTTATCTGAATTAAGGGGGGGGGACTAACCCTGTTTTCCCCCCTTTACCCTTAACCAATGAACCCCCAAAACTAATCAGGGAAGCTCCTTAACATAATAAACCGGTATACCAACTTTGGAGCAAATCGAAACATTCTGCATGAAAATCCCATTTATCTAAATTAAGAGGGGCAGGCTAACCTCCCTTTTCCCCCTCTACCCTTAACCAATGAACCCCCAAAACTAATCAGGGAAGTTCCTTAACATAATAAACCGGTATACCAAATTCGGAGCAAATCGAATCATTCTGCATGAAAAACGCATTTATCTGAATTAAGGGGGGGTGGACTAACCCTGTTTTCCCCCCCTTTATCCTTAACCAATGAACCCCCAAAACTAATCAGGGAAGTTCCTTAACATAATAAACCGGTATACCAAATTCGGAGCAAATCGAATCATTCTGCATGAAAAACACATTTATCTGAATTAAGGGGGGTGGACTAACCCTGTTTTTCCTCCTTTATCCTTAACCAATGAACCCCAAAACTTATCAGGGAAGTTCCTTAACATAATAAACCGGTATACCAAATTCGGAGCAAATCGAATCATTCTGCATGAAAAACACATTTATCTGAATTAAGGGGGTTGGACTAACCCCGTTTTTTCCCCTTTATCCTTAACCAATGAACCCCAAAACTAATCAGGGAAGTTCCTTAACATAATAAACCGGTATACCAAATTCGGAGCAAATCGAATCATTCTGCATGAAAAACACATTTATCTGAATTAAGGGGGGGTGGACTAACCCTGTTTTTCCTCCTTTATCCTTAACCAATGAACCCCCAAAACTAATCAGGGAAGTTCCTTAACATAATAAACCGGTATACCAAATTCGGAGCAAATCGAATCATTCTGCATGAAAAACACATTTATCTGAATTAAGGGGGTTGGACTAACCCCGTTTTTTCCCCTTTATCCTTAACCAATGAACCCCAAAACTAATCAGGGAAGTTCCTTAACATAATAAACCGGTATACCAAATTCGGAGCAAATCGAATCATTCTGCATGAAAAACACATTTATCTGAATTAAGGGGGGGTGGACTAACCCTGTTTTTCCTCCTTTATCCTTAACCAATGAACCCCCAAAACTAATCAGGGAAGTTCCTTGACATAATAAACCGGTATACCAAATTCGGAGCAAATCGAATCATTCTGCATGAAAAACACATTTATCTGAATTAAGGGGGTTGGACTAACCCCGTTTTTTCCCCTTTATCCTTAACCAATGAACTCCCAATACTAATCAGGGAAGTTCCTTAACATAATAAACCGCTATACCAAATTCGGAGCAAATCGAATGATTCTGCATGAAAAACCCATTTATCTGAATTAAGGGGGGGGTGGACTAACCCCGTTTTTCCACCTTTATCCTTAACCAATGAACTCCCAAAACTAATCAGGGAAGTTCCTTAACATAATAAACCGGTATACCAAATTCGGAGCAAATCGAATGATTCTGCATGAAAATCTCATTTATCTGTATTAAGGGGGGGGGGACTAACCCTACTTTTCCCCCTTTATCCTTAACCAATGAACTCCCAAAACTAATCAGGGAAGTTCCTTAACATAATAAACCGGTATACCAAATTCGGAGCAAATTGAATGATTCTGCATGAAAAACCCATTTATCTGAATTAAGGGGGTGGACTAACCCCGTTTTCCCCTCTTTACCCTTAACCAATGAACCCCCAAAGCTAATCAGGGAAGTTCCTTAACATAATAAACCGCTATACCAAATTCGGAGCAAATCGAATCATTCTGAATGAAAAACACATTTATCTGAATTAAGGGGGGTGGACTAACCCCGTTTTTCCCCCTTTATCCTTAACCAATGAACTCCCAAAACTAATCAGGGAAGTTCCTTAACATAATAAACGGGTATATCAAATTCTGAGCAAATCGAATCATTCTGCATGAAAAACCCATTTATCTGAATTAAGGGAGGGGGGTGTGGACTAACCCCGTTTCCCCCCCTTTATCCTTAACCAATGAACTCCAAAAACTAATCAGGGAAGCGCCTTATCACAGTGAACCTAGGAAAAAATTTTGAAGGAAATCGGATGTTTCTATCAAGAGTTATCGCGTTACGTACATACGTACGTACATACATACATACATACATACATACATACATACAGAACGGGCGGGCACATTAGCTCTCAGGCTTTGATAGCCTGTGTACTAAAAAGGAACCTATATCCTATTGCGATATTTTGAATTATATTTTGTAATATAAATGATGTATTTTTCTTCATTTACTTTTAAGTTTGGTTGTATTTATTACGGCCAATTACCAACTCGAGAGATATGGGCCCTAAAGGGGGGTGCCCTCCGTGGGGGTCTTTATAAGGGAACCTAACCCGTATTTATGCAAGGAAATCCAAGGTTCGAAGAAAACCACGAAAACTCCGAACGGTAGGCCGACGGGCGCGATTGGGTTCATTTACTTTTAAGAAAAATTAATATTCTAGATTATTGTCCAAATTTCGATCCCAGAAAATACTAATACACATAAATACCGGTTTAAGCCTAGTTAGTGCCCTTTTTGTGGAGCCTTGAGACAATTGATACATTAAACAATTTAGTACATAAAAATATATATATATATATATATATATATATATATATATATATATTTTTGCTTTTACTTTGGTTGTTTATTTTTACAAATCGATTGTTGATCATACCACAGAAGTTTTTACATTTAGTTTATACAGTTTTAATTTACACGGGAAGAGTTTTAATTCCCCCCACCTCCTCTTCTTTCTTCGCTGTGTCAGTGTCTATATACAAAAACATTATTAATGCAGTTATTTATAAATACACTTCACAAAAGCATATATTTTTATTTTTACATGTGCATATACTTTTTTTGTTTCAAAAAAAAAAAAAAAAAATCAAAGCACTTTTTCAAGCACTTTAATTTTTTGTTTTTCAAGGAATAACCACAAGTATTTATAAATTATTTACTATTTTGTTATATTGAATTCATTTGTTAAAATGGCTCATTTTTACAAAAAGTTTGACTATATATATATAAGAGCAATAGAGATCCATGTCCATTGCACATATAGTTCCAAAATGTTTAACATTTATTATTTTTTTTTAATTTATAAAAGAGAAACATTAAGAAAATTAAAAAAGAGAATAAATATATGTAATTTAATAAATCAAAATAATCATAAAAAATTCTTTGAAAGTTATTCTCAAGTCTTTATACGTATGCAGCCGTTTAAACTTTTTATTCATGTAAGGTGAAATAAAAAATAAAATTTTGATAAAATTATAAATTAAGTTTCAATTTAAATTATTTTTGATTTGTCTTCTAAAGTATATTTAGACAACCAAACTATACGTTTATTTTTTCAATACACTGATAAGTATATCACTTTCACTAAACCTATATTATGTATTGAAATGTATTTATTGAATAATGTGGTTTATCTTTTGCGCCATGCTATCCGAAACCTTAACAAAAAATTATGTAAATTATTTCATTGCGTCATATTATCCATTCGCATACATTTAACTTAATTTGGATACTAATCACGCAAAATAATCATTTACATATTAGGGTCAATCCAGTTCAAATCACCCAGGTGGTGTCGCTCGACATTTTTAATTTTCCTAATCTTTTAATAAAGAGTAGTTTCTGAGTTAAAAAAACATGACAAATTTTTTTTTCATCATATAGTTTTTTGGAGGGGCCATTTTTAACAAACTACACAGCCATTTTTGGGAGAAAAACGTGTTTTACGGAAAATGCTGTAACTGCTTTATTTTTCTACCTATCAAGAGGAATCAAAAACCAAAATGTTCAGTATAAAGTTGTCGACATTTTATGTAATTATAAAATTTTCATAAGGATCTAGACCAAAAACATGCTTAAAAATCGAAGAAATAAAAGGTCAAACACCGCATTTCGCTGCCATTTTTTTATGAAGGAAGTGAGACTCGCCTTAAATAATTTTTTTTTAACCGATCTCTTATAGGACTATTCATTTTTATAAATTTCAACTCTGAAAACCGTTTCCTTTTTTTTTTTTTTTTTTTGTACAGTTCATCGAAAACTGTGTTAAGTCTGCTTTTGGCAATTTTCACTAATTAATATCTCAAAAAGACTGACTAAGAAATTCTGAAAACTTAGGATAATAAACATCTTTGTACTATAAAGTTAAATTGTAAATTTTATGATTGAGACTAAACTGATTTTTGAATAACAGTTCACTAAATTGCACCGCCCCCTCCCCACCTTCTTTTCCTTTTTGTTTTGTTCCAGATACATAGCATTACAGGTACTTTTTGCTTAGGTACGTTCAAATTGACGATGAAAACAAATTTTACGCATTATTGCTTAGATAAATAGGGCAGTGGCACCTTTTCAAAACTTTCTTGAATGGGGGGGGGGGTCTTTTGATTTTATTGTGCGCTTCTGAGGAGCACCTGATACATTTTTATTCTGACATTTTTTAAAATTAACCTAAATACTCGCTCGCTAAGAATTTGATAAAATATCTCGTTTGCATACGCCACTGCTTCTTGCCCTTTACACATATTTGCCTCCCCTCCTCCCCCCTCCAACGCACACACGCAAAAAATACCGGTTATATGAATCACTAATTAACCACATTAGCAACTTTTTTGAATCAAATCTAATAATCTTCCATAAAATAATAGTTATTCGAAAAGAAAAAAAAAACCGTCTGTGTCTTTTGCATTTCAGTACTGTTAAAGAAGAAAGAAATAGTGACCCTTCGTGACCCCGGAGATAAGGGTTTGACTGGGGTGCTAAGAACAGTAATGAGACAGGGTTGAGAGGGAGGGTGAAAAGGAAATAAGAAGAAACAGGACTCCTTATCTCAGCTCGGTATTTTAATTTTTAACAGTCCCCTGTAGGTTTCGACTAAAATCTTTTCGGATAGTAAGGAAGTCAAGCCGCTTATAACTTTTGCCGGCTCGATATCTGATTGAAATTAACTGGAAGGGGTAGTTTAATTATTTAATATTATTTATTTAATATCTGATTGAAATTAACTGAAATTGTCATCTTTTTGTTCGTTTGCAAATATGTCAGAGACATTGGAATTGTCATGCATGTAAAATGTAAAATTTAAGAAAAAATATTTTAAAACAAGATTCAATCAAAGTGTAATATCATGTTTGTAAAGCAGAATCTAATTCGATTAGTGGATGGTCTGATTCGAATAAACGATAATAAACTTTATGTTTTCACTTAAAAAAAAAAAAAAAAAAAAAAAAAAAAAGATTCGATTATTAAGTCAATCGTATAAACTGCGTGCTTGTATACTTTTTTGTATCAAGACAGACACTTTTTGTATAAGAAATCAGGATTGCAATTCACTTCTTATTTAATCAAAAATATAAAGTATGTCACTATAAGACGAACTCTTATTTTTATTCCACATTTTAATCCCTTCTAGAAGAAAAATTTTTAATCTTTTATTATCAATAAATTGAAATAGAAGAAAATCTTCGCTTAACTTAAATGCATAAATTCTGCGGATTATTTCGCTAGTCAAAATTATTGAAGGAAAATTTAAAGATTGTACGTATTCTAAATGTCCCACATACGCGACATTTGTCGTGATGTTGTTAACAATAATGTAGCTTTTGTAACGATAATTTAAACAAACTTACTTTATTATATATAAACTGTGATAACTCGAGAAGTGCTAAAAATTGCTTTTGTTTACATCCAGGCAACACTGAGCTATCTACTCCATACTTTGGACTCACTTCCACTGATTTCAATCAGGAGAGAGAAAAAAATGTTCCTTGAATATTTTATTCACTTTTAATTATACCTTTTATAGTTTCAATTCAAGAATAAGATTTTCAATAATCAATTACAGCCTTTACACTACAGTATATTTCAGAACTCTTAAAATATATGTAAAAGATCATTCTTCAAGTATATGTAAAATATTATTCTTCAAGTATATGTAAAATATTATTCTTCAAGTATATGTAATGGAATATGTGAAAATTTATTCATCAGTTATATATTAATACTATACCATATCTTCAGTCATTATTACTATATAGCAGAGAGGCGTTTTTTTCCGTGATTCAGATAAAGTACTTAAGTATGTATTTGTTTGTTCATAGATTTACCTTGGGGTTCGTTCAAGTATTACGTAAGCATATTTTTAGTGATTTTGTACACCTCCACCCCTCTTGTAAGGAAAAATAAGCAAATTCTAGATCCCCGCCCCCTTTGCTTACGTAAGATTTTATGACATAAAAAATTACAGTTTGTGACAAATTACGTTATTAATCCAGTAAATTTACATAAATAGACATATGGGGTTTGTGGTATCGAAGGAAAACAAAATCGGTTTAATATATTGTTACTTATTGCATTAAACAATTCATAAAATGCAAAATAGTTTTTAATATATTATTATTTATCGCATTGAACAAAAACAAGAAAAAAACTTTAAGAAATACAACAGGCCCTAACTTAATTAGGCACATAACTAAAAATTTTAACAAGAATCATAGGAATATATGTGTTTGGCGTTCACATTTGTAGTCTGGTGTCCAAGATCTTTGAATCCATGTTCCTGCATTGTCTATTATTATGTTTTCAATGTAGTGGTGGGCTGGAATGTTCCTCGTTCCCGGTCCTTGTTTACTCCATATATTTTTTCTCAAGTCGTTCAACATCCACAGAACGTTCATCCAAATCATGCTCTTTTGCTTTTTGTTGTTAAACTATAATGTTTCGTTGTCTAATGCTTACGTAAGAATTCTCGTCACCTCCCTCCCCCCCCCTTGTCAGCAAAAATAAGCAAACATTGGACCCCCCCCCTCCCCCGCTCACTGCTTACGTAATACTTGAACGACCCCTTGCTATTTTTTCCCTTAAAATATCCATGTGACTTTTATACCTATGACCTGTACTTACTTACTTAATTTTTATGTTTTCTGGTATAAATAAATCTAATATTTTCAATTTTAGTGCTTTATTTAGACACATTGACAGCAAAGGTTTCACTTACAACGCTTTTTATTGACATATAATTTACATGATCTGCCTGGTTTAAATTTTTTTAAGTTGTTTACACCTTTTTCAAACAGGACCTGATATCCCACATGAAAAAAAAAAATAAACGCGTGTGGAACATAGACCCTCCTGGTCCACTTACCCCATTTTTATGGGGCAACTGGACCCATGAGGAAAGAAAGATGAAATATGCATATTTTTATATTTTTAAATATTAAAATATAATTTTGAGCATTTCTGTCTGATAGAAGGAACCAAACTGAACACATTTACAGAAGTTCAGACTTTAATTCAAATGAACATTAGTTTTTTGAAGCTGAATTGTCAGAAGCTCCAGAGTCACGTTGTAAAATCATGGCCCAGTTGCCCCAACTAACCTTAATTGGCGTTATAGTGAAAAACACTGAAATAGTTTTCTTTACATGAATTGAAACAATTTATTTTTTTATGAACCACAAATGGAAATTTGCATCTTCAGAATTAGTATCTTCAGAGAGTAAACAAAATGCATTTTGAGACCCACTGAAAATGTGGGCCCAGGACACATGCCCCATTCGCCCCTATGATAGTCAGGTCCTGGTTGAACCAACCTCATCTCTAGTTAGATATTATGTTTGTTTCGTTCTCTCCTTCTTATCCCCTTTTCTCTTTCTTCAAACAAAATATTTTTTCTTTCAAATTTTGTGGAGTTTGAGCCTGAAGAATACTCGCGGGTAACCTGAAAATTCTGTTTAAAATGAACTCGAAATCCAACAAAATATTTTTGTTAACCCGAAAACTGACCCGAAACTTGAAATAAAAGAAAATTAATCCATATTTTAATGCAAGGTATGAAAAGCACTCTATTATTATATCAGTAATATCAATTTTATGTTTTAGGTAGAAAAAGGAACATATTTATATTCAAATACAATTATTTCAGTTTTCACGTCAATAACAATATTGCGAACATGTGAAATTTATTTTGAAAAATTGGATTAACCCTGATCCAGATCTGATTAAAAAAAAAAAATAATAAAAAAAAAAGAGAGATAGTAAACTGGATCTATGCAACGAAATAACCTGAACAGCGGTTAGGGTCAAATTCTAATAAAATAGGGTTACCCGACCGGATGCAGGAGCATGGGATCACCCACGTAATTGGTACGGATAATCTTGTTTCTCTCTATCTATCTACATCTTGCCAAAATAAGTACGGTCTGGTCTTTAGTTTTTTATTGCCCGAGAGGAGATAGATAAGGGACAAGGGAGACTTCAACATTCCCATGTGCTATGGAGTAAACATATCAGCAACAAGTTGTATTTTATACTCAGTACATTTTACCCTGAAGTGTTTTGGTCGAGATAACAGTCAGTAATAAATTGCACTTCCTAAATCCCTTTTGACACCAGGTTGTGCCCTGGAAATTTCTAAGTCATCGTAAATATCAACCCTATGCTACACGATGTCAATTATAACATTTTCAGTAGACACTTTGTTGATGTTACGCACTCAGTCGGCCGCCACTTTGTAGTTTCTCCTCCCGGGTGTACATCAATTGCGCCTACGGTGGGAGGAGATCATAAATTGCGCCTACAGCTTCGGCCCCTTCTGTATGAACTGCGCTCGAAGGGGGTGAGATAAGCAATCCATCATTTTATTGAGGGTTGCCTTAAAGAGTTATTTTTCCCAAAAAAGTCGTCTGTATGCAAATTCGGCTATGGTAAATCTTGGCGACAATAATCACAATACTTAAGGTCTGTATTCATCTAGCATTGCATTATATCTTATGAGATATTCAACGTAATGAATACAAATAAAATATTACTACAGGATACTTACTAATATTTACTACGAAAGAAAGGGGACTTCTCATTTAAATAGCGCGGTGCAAACTGCCGCCTCAAATTTTGTTAGCTCTTTCAAGGTATTTCAAGAAATATCTAATGTTAATTTTTAAAAAACACACCATTGTTAAGAAAATTTTTATTTTGACTTGTAACATTTGGATAAAAAGTGTTTTTCCTTTTTCAATGACAAAAGATGCTGAAAATACATAAAATTCAAGTTATCATAACTCGGTAAGTTTTATTTGTACAAAAATGAAACTTTTATTGTTTAATTATTAGTACACGAAGAAAGTTTTACTAAATATATAGTATTTAAATCCCGTAAAAAAATTAAATTTCTGTAACTTTTAAAAATAACATTTTATATATATATGCAGTAGAAACCCGGTTATCCGAAAATCGGCTTAACCGAAAGCCCTTAAAATTCCTCAAAGTCCTTTTTAAATGTGGAAAATTTTATTGCCAACACTATTTTGACCGATGTCAAATGACAACTTTTAACATATTTTGATTTATGATTAATATTTTATTTGTAAGTTTTAGATCAAACAATTCCGAATCATTTTTAGTACATTGAAGAGTTGTTTTAATACTTATTATCTTTAAAAATTAAAAGGAAAATAAATAAAAATCAAAACTTTGAAAGGTGTTATTGGATGTGGGTAGAAATAGTGTTAAAAAAGCATGTTCTTTATGAAAATAATAAACAGAGTCAACTTACTTATTTTGTCAATTGCGTAATTTCGGGCACTTTATTAGATAGACACGTACGACACTTCATCTTTTTTACAAAATATGTTGTGATTTTCTTTTGTTTTTTAACTTTGCATCGTTTCAATGCTGCTTTATCAAGCCACCTTTTAAACAGGACCGAAACTAGCCTTTTTTGCACCCAGGGCAAACATGGATTTTGCCCCCCCCCCCCTCTCTTCCGGAAAGTATATTTACAAAGAGAATTTTACTAATTTTCGAATAGCCAACTTATTTTTAAATTTAAAATATGTAATCATAATATATGTAATACTGAACTATGCAATATACAATGACGCGTCCAAGGGGGAGTTCACGGGGATCATGACCCCCCTCTGAACACCAACAAAAATATTCTAAGGACCATTTTTTAAATGAAATACTCAGTAGAGTCCCGCTTAACCAAGTTTCCGCCTTAACCGAGTTATTTTCTTCTGATGGGCTGATGGCTTCCATTATTATGAAATAGCCATTATAAAGGAAGTGTTAGGTGAAGATGAAAGAGCAGCCGTAAAAAGTTAGAACTCTGATTTTCTGGTCAGAATGTGGGGGGAAAATGCCCATATACATTTTTTTTTTTTTAATTATGGCCATTTTTCTTTCCCATTCTGTCCAGAAAATCGGACTTCTAACTTTTTACGACTGCTCTTTCACCTTCACCTAACACTTCATTTATAATGGTTGTTTCATAATAATGGAAGCCATCAGTCCATCAGAAGAAAAGGATCCATTCTAAAGACTAACGAAAAGCACAAACATCCATTATATAAATTGAGCATTTATGTGATTAAAGGCTTAATCTTCAGAAAAGACAGACAGAGAAACAGTAGTAGCAGTAACATTACAACTTTGCTGCTATTGCTGCATTCTTTTCCTTTCTTTAAAAAATTTTTTCTTTTCTAATAAAGGCATTATGGAGCCACGAAACAGTTGTATGCTAAAAATTTTGGCTGTTTATACTTTTCTTTACGTTGGTTTTACATATAATGTATTTATTTAACACAATGAGTTCTGTATGCATGTTATTAGTTTATAATCTTGGAGGAATTTGACGTAGAATCCCCTCCTCCCTTACCTTATTTTGCGCTAATGATGTTTAAAACGAAATATTTTATTTATTTTAAACGAAAATCTATTGAATGATTAAATAATTAAAAAAAAAGATTAAAAATGTATTCATTTTTGCAAGAACTATAGGTAGTAATATAAAATAAATGTTTATTCTCTGGTGAGAAAATTTTTGGCAAAATATTGGCGTCCGAAATAAATCGCGAGATAACCTGTAACAGATAATCATAACCCTCATTTCAGCAGCAAGAATATTCTTCCATTTAGAATGTTGTTTTTTTTCCTCAGCATCTTTCTTTCAAAATACTACAGAGAATAATATTAAAGTGAAATTTATTTCTAGCATATTAATTGAATTATGAAATATCTGTAAATATCTGTAAATATCTGTATATAAATGTTAATAATGTTAGGTTCTTGAAGAATCTTAGAATGAAACATCTAAAGGCAGAGTAAATGAGATATTAGTTTAAATCTTACGAAAATATTTGTTTCCATACATAACTGGCCCATGTCAAATATTATATTATTGAATGAAAAATAATATGCTTGGAGAAAAAAATGGCATTATTAGGTAACAAGTTTTATTTCTTCATAAAATTTTCTCTTCTAAAGTAATTAAAAAAAATTCTTCAACGTTTAAATTTCTTGTGTAAATATTTGAAATTGATGATGATTTGTAATGTTCTATCTATCATGGTTATATATATGGATTTTTTTATCATCATACTTCTATTTATTTCCCTTTTTTTTTTTTCAATTTGTGCATATTATATTAGCGGAATATACATTTTTATAGTGTCGATTTTTCTGTGATTTAATAGTTATTATTAACAAAAAAAAAAAAAAAAAAAAAAAAAAAATTATACTCACATATAAAATGTATGTGTATAAGTTTTTTGCGAGTTTAAGAAAAGCATTATTGATAGCCGAAATTATCGATAAAGCACCCAATTTAGCGAATCAACGCCAACAGAAAAGAGTCTTTTCGTGCCCATAAGTATAAGAGAGGGGGTTGACAATGATATCCGGTCCAACGTGACGCCGAGCGCAGTTCATACAGGGGGAGGCAAAGAAGGGTCGGCATCGGCGCAGTTAGCCGGTCTCCCTCCTCCCAACCCCATGAGTAAAGTGACATATTTATTGCTGGATTGAGCAGAGACAAGATAATGTGGGTGGCAATTTAAAGTGATTTCCAATTAAATCTTTGCGAAACGTAGCGTCAAATAAAATAGAAAAAAAAAAGCAGTAAGCAAAACATACACTCGAACCTCGTTAAGAGGCCACACTAGTCACGGCTTGAAGTTCGAACGCTAATGATAAGTCTATGGCAACAATGTTTTCAAATATCTTGCTTGATTTTTAATATTTTTAAATGATTTTTTTTGCACAGGATAGCTGAGGACTATCTGTTTACGGGCTATTTTCTACTTTTCCGATTTTCGTTGTAGTTTAATTCTCAGGATCCTGTCAATTTAGGATCCAGTGAAATTCGAGGTGTTGTGTCCTTTTTAGTTTTATAACATTCATATCAGCAAAATTCAGGAAAATTTTTTTAGTAACAACGAAAATATAGAGTTTAAGCTTTCCAATAATATGCCTTCAATAGTTCTACTACAATTAGGCTGAGCAAAATATGCAAAGATTTTGATGAAAAATGTGTCAAAAATGGCCTCGTAATGTTATGCTCTCCGCCTCTACCAAGACGATGAAAACCACGCCTATTAAAAATATGATTGGCTAGTATCCAAACATTTTGGCAAATGGAAACGATTTAATTGTGATTGGATTATTGTAACGTGTTAAAATAGATCACTCCTATTTCAAACCTTGGATTTATTTTTTTCTAAGATTATTGTTTAATTTCAACAAAAGACTCTTGAAAGAATGAAATATTTTAAATTCTATATTTCTATGAATAACGAAGGAAATTATACATTTCGTTTACATAAACAATTTCAGAACCGCACAGAGGGAGTTACAATATATAGAAGTTATTAAGGAATCAAATTTCAGTCCTAGTTTATTAAGTAAAATGGTAAAAAAATAGACGAGTATTTTTTAAATTATTTTTTAAGTTAAAATAGTTAACAAATAATTACGAAGTCATAATTTGTTAGAACATATTTGTGGCCTGGCCAGGAGACTGGTTTTCAAACCTCCTATTCTTGTATATGTATAAAATATTCGACAATTTAACATTTTACGTTCGAAAAACAGTTTTTTTAATTAAAAATCAGCAGAATTTAAAGTTAATAAGTTTTAAAGATTGTTAACTTTAAAATATTAAATCAACTTGTTCAAAATTTTAAAGAAATATTTTTATAGTTCATTACTTTAATATTTATTATTTTTAAGGGGACAGTACACCTTTAACAGTCGGAGAACGAAATTTGTCCTGTGTAACAGATATATTTTTTAAAGAGCCCACTTCAGACTCTGAGAGAAAGTAAAACGAAATCTATGGGGGCGTTAATTTAAAATTTCTCGCTTTGTTTTAATATTATTGAATGATGTTTTTTACATAGGATAGCTGAGCACGATCTTCAACCAGGCTAGATTCTACTTTTTAGATTTTTATATTTTTATTATAGTTATATATATATATATATATACACACACACAGTTATATATATATATATATATATATATATATATATATATAGGATATAAAATGAGTAATAGGGATAAAATGCGTACCAAGCTTGCTTGGGAACTAAACACCGAGGGTCTCGCGTTAGGCTGACCACCTAGCCGGGACGGATGCTGTATAGCACCTCGGGCCTAGGGTCAAGAAAACAGAGATGGGCACTGTCGGCCCTGATCCTCATGGATTGTATAGCCGCAGAGTTTAGTTTAGTATATATATATATATATTAGGAAAGTTTCAATTTCAGAAACGATTCACCCCTGTTCCGAAATTAAAAGTAATTTTTTTTAAATATCTGAAAAATCGAAAGAGTAAAAACTAGCCCGGTTGTAGATCGTCTTCAGCTATCCTATACAAAAAAAAAAAAAAAAAATCATTTTAAAATTTTAAAAAGGAAGTGGGATAAAAAGGAAGTGAGATTTGAAAATAACGCTCCCATATATTTAACGTTAGCGTTTACATTTTTTTCCCGTAACCTGCGTGGGTTTTCAAATGTAACGCAAAGATATTTTTTTTTTGCAACGGTTAGGAAACGCGAAAATTTATCATTAACTTTAATAATGTAAACTAAAAGTTATGAAACTGTACGATAAAATATAGCATTTTATAAAAATATACTAGCCAGCAATTTTTTTTTTCTAATACGTATTACCTTTTAATATTTTATACTTCACTTACATGGACATTCAAAAGTATTTTATATTATGGTCTATGTGGGAAAATACATTTGCGTGTATTTTAATGACATAAAACAATTTTAAACATACAATTTATTCGCATTGTTGAAGAGCATAGGTACTTGTACAGGGGAATTAAAAAGTATATTTCGTTACATTATGGACTACGAAGAAAAAACGTTTGCGGGGTATTTTAATAACGTTTTCTGTTACAACATAATGAAATTGATATGAATTTATGAGGCGCAGTAAAACATGCTTTCTGAAGGGATAGCAAAGCATTTATCATTCATTTACAGGGTCACAGAAAAGGGTTCAGTTTTATTACAGAAAAAAACTGCTTGCAAAGTGTGATTTAGTTATGTTTCACGATTTCAAACAAGATGGAATTCATATACGTTACTGAGGTTTACAATATGATGCTTACATTATAATATGATGTGCATCATATTTTATTTAATTTACAGGGGCACATAAAAGATATTGGATACAATATTGCATATGAAGTATTGTCTATTAGGGATGATTGCTGAAAGTGAGATTTCAGCTATGATATACGTTTTTAACTAAATTTCTGCATACTAGATTATATATAAAAATTAGATAGACTACGTATAGGGCTACGCAAAAGAACAAGGAAGAATTGTTGAGAAATTGATTAATTTTATTTTCAAATTCAACTACATTTAGAAAGATATGTTTGGAAAATAAAAATATAATAATATACAAGGCTATTCAAAGAATTGGATGCATGCACGCCTATTTCAGACACGGGAAGGAATGAAAACGCTAATTTTAAGTCTATGGGGGGGGGGGGGTCATTTTCATATTTCTCGCTTTGATTTTAATATTTTTGAATGATTTTTTCTTTTTCTTTTTTTTTTCTTTTTTTTGCATAGGATATCTGGTGACTATCGACAGTGAGGCTAGCTTTTACTTTTCGATTTTGGCTATAGTTTTTTTTTATATATAATAGGATAGTTTAAATTTTAGAGCGGATTCCAACCGGTTATGAAAGTAAAAGTAATTTTAAAGAAAAATATCTGAAACAAAAATCGAAAAAGTAATAACCAGCCCGGTTATAGAGCATCCTCAGCTATCCTATGCAAAAAAATTCATTTTAAAATGTTTAAAAGGAAGCGAGATAATTGAAAATATAATGCTCCCATAGACTTAACATTAGCGCTTTCATTTTTTTTCCCGTTACTAGTGTGGGTTCTCAAATGAAACATAAAGATATTATTTGTAACGGTTAGGAAACGCGAAAATTAATCTTTAAATATCTACCCTATATATATAAAATCCTAATGAAACGAATTTATGAAACGATTCTTTGAAACGACTGATTAAACGACTGATTCAGTTTCACGGCTATTTTTCCTAAAATATGGAATACATTGCGATGAAATTAACACCAAAAATCCGTATTAATCTGCAGTTCTCAAAGCTGGTATTAGAACTTTTAAATTCGAATTAGTTTTCGAAATATTATTTTTTTTCTAATTAGGGTTTCGTTCATCTGACGAAACCCTATTCGTCTCGCTCCTCTGTCTGTCTGTCCGTCACAGAGCCCGTTCTCAGAAACTATACATGTTAGAGACTTGAAATTTTGGGTACTTATAGCTGAACACCTCACATCAAACAACAAATCATAAAATTTTGAAAAAGTTGGTAATTAACCTAATTACGGGCTAATTAAATTCTAAAATTAACCAATCAACCTTTTGAATGCAGGTGAAAATGCACGTTATCGAAATCCTCCCCAGTTTCTCCTAATGGTTGCCAGTAAACTCGGCGGATGCTCCGTCAAATCAGCCGGTGCAGGGTTACCACGGAGTACTTTAAGCAATAAATGAAGTGGACCTTCAAAAAGCAAAATTGGATCTGCCGAAATATCGGTCGTACAAATTCGTAACAGGTGTAGAAATACGCGGAAAAAATTCTACTTTATTTTGGTATAAATTTCAAATTTCTGCATAGGATAGAACGCAAAAAATCCACTGAAAATCGATCGATAAAAATTTAATTTCTGTGTTTTTAAAAACAATGAAAACAGATTTCCATTCACCGGAAGGCAACTGCCATCATTTCTCGACATATCGGCGCGGGAGAAATTTAAGGGGAGGAAAGTCTAATACGAAATTTAAACTTTTTAAATATTAAATTTTTCGATTAAATTTTTTGACATCCGGGCTGGAAATTTCTCGCAGATTCCATACATACCCGGTTCAAAGAGATTGCTTCATTACGAGCTGAGATATTAATTATTATTTTATTAATTCCTCTTATTTCCATCAAATGCCAGATTAAGATGGAGGCACGTGCTTTTTTAACGGAGATTTCATTTAAATTGGGAAATTAACAATTTGCGTGGTGTGTTTCGACGGCGCGCTATGAGATAAGTATTAATTATTCAATATGAAAAAGTTTATAGGTTTATAAGTGTTCATCCCCCTATTTCCGAATAGCAATTTCAGGAAATATCTTAAATTATTGTTTAAGACCGCCACTCGATGTCTTCGAAACTTTAAGATACTTTATAACACATAAGAAAAAGTGTAAAAAAGAATGGAGTGTGATATTTCGAGGAGTGGAGGGGGGCGGGGGACTAGATTTATTTATTAAAACTTAGCGTTTGTTATCGCAGAAAATGTTTTAAATTGTTGGTTAAGACTGCACCGCCACCCTCCCGACCATGTATCTACGGAGAGATTGCGCAAAGGAGTTTCGTTCAGATATGCTTTTGTTAAGAATAGAGTGCGCTCCCTGGTGGTGGAATGCGGAACTAACGTAACGCGATTTTGTTAAAATTAGGAAATATAACAAGGCGATCCGTTTGCAACTTTAAGATACTTCATGACACATAATAAAAAGCTTATAAAATAATGGTGCATGCAATTTCCTGTGAAGGGAGGGCGGGGGAGGGGCGCTGGATTTCTTTTTAAAAAATAGCGTTTACGACCTTTTTAGGTGTCGTTTTTTGAGCACTATGATATACTCAGACACGTGCTGCTTATGAAATATAAAAATGTCAAAATTTTAGTTACCACTATTTCCGAATAGTACTTTCAGCAAATTTCTTAATTTCTCGCTTAAGGCCGCCACCAACTCCAGTAACACATCTACTGATAGGTTGTTTAACAGAGTTTCGATCTGATACACTTTTGTTATGAATAGTGTGCGCTCCCTGGTGGTGGAATTTGCAACTAACATAACGCAATTTTGTTAAAATTATGAAATCTAACAAGTCGATCTGCTGGAAACTTTGACATAGTTCATAGCACATAATAAAAAGCTTATAAAAGAATGTGCCGTGCAATTTCCTGGGGCGTCTACCTATCTCGGGTGCTATAGACCCGATCCCCTCGACTTAACTGTAAAACGGAGTTTCCTTTGGATAGAGGTTTGTGTAGAATAGAGTGCGCCCCTGGTTGCGAAATGTGGAACTAACAGATTTCACAAAAGGATAAAGTGTTTTAAAGGAATATTAAACGAAACCCTCTGTGAGATCTGTGATCACACTTACCCACTTGTTTTAAGTACATTTTTCTAATGATGTCAACTGAAATTTTAATCAGAACAGATATATTTTTTTTTCTTATTTCAGAAAAGGTTATTTTAAATTAATTTGGCGACCAGTTTGGCCTCCCTTAAATGTATGCCAAAAAATGTATTGTGCTACTTTTATTTATAATTCAATTTACTTGAACAATCTTTCGCCAAATCGAAAGATTCTGATTGGCGCCGAAATGGCATTATATTGATTGACATGGTAACTCGGCTATTGTTGTTTATTTAATGATAAATGTTTATTTACTTTTATTTCCTTTTGAAAATAATAGAAAATAATTTAAAAATACGGTACTACTTACGTAAATAAGTGCGAGTAGTAAATCAAAATTACGTCCATTACGAATCATATCATAATATTAAAATATTTATTTGCTTAAAATACGTTATAAAAACACATTAAAATTAAATTAAAAATCTATATTTTGTAAATATAGATAAAATATATTTATAATATGGATTTTTAATTTACTTTTAATGTGTTTTTATAACGTCTTTTAAGCAAATAAATATTTTAATATTATGATACGGTACTACTTAGTTATTCCGTCGACCAAATTCGCCAAATTATGTAAATCGCCAAATTATACAAATTGACATAATTTTTATTTTAAATAACGAAAGAACAAATAAATTAGTATAACATTAATAAATATACAAATAAAACGTCGAAATAAAAATCACTTGATGACGTAAACATGTGTAACTTACATAAAGTCAAGTGAATGTGACATTTACGATCAACCATTATTGACATTTAATATTATAGTTTGGCGATAGATTTTTGGTCGACGGGATAACTAAGTAATACACAAAATGCATATGTAACTGCTATTCGAAAACAAGGTTTTCGCCAAATTTTTGTAAAAAAGAAAAAAAAACACGCCAAATCTGCGGTGCGTATGTGACATCTGGCCATATGTTAAATAATGCGGGAAGAGTTCCATATTGTGTGCTGGTTTTTTTGGCGAGATTTTTTTTTTGGCGTTAAATGAATCGATGTCGTTGCGATCTTCAGCCTTTGAGGTTGTTTTTTTTCTGGAATGAACTTTATTCATATGTTTTTTGGATTTTTTTTTTTTTTTTTTTTGCATTTAGCCTATATTTTTCGGAAAAATATATAACTTTGTTTTAATTTGACATGTATAATAAATATCATAAATACATAAAATATAAGTACATAATATTTATTTATAGATGTATATATACTATATTTGTATAAGGTATATCTCTATACGTGATATATATAAAACTATCTGTGTAAACATCGTACTTTTTTTAACATGTGACATACATAAGATTTATTAAATATATATATATTTACAAATATTTAAAGACCATGTTTTTCCGACATCCTGAAAAAATTTATAAAACGCTAAAAATGGCTTTTTGACGCCATTTTGGATTCATTCGCCAATCGCGCCAACCAGCACACAATATGGAACTCTTCCCAATAATGCAACAAACCATGACATTTAATTTCGACTTCAAATCAATGTTTTAATTTACCGCTCGAAAAAAAAATGCTATCTGGCAATTTGAAAAAAAGCTATTGGCGAGATTTGCACCCGGCTAGCGTAACAGTACCAAGAATTCTTTGTGACCATGACAACTTTTATATAGTTTTATTTGAAAAAAAAATTTGATTTTTTAACCAAAATGGAAATCTTTTGTACAGATGTTATATACGGACCCGTATTGGCGTGATTTTTTTTTTCTGACGCCAATGGCATATACGCAACGGGTACTGGCGCCAAAGTATTGTTATTTTGCTTGATATGGCAAGCCGGATGTTGTTGTCATGCTGTTGATGCGTTTCCCAAATTGGCGTCGGAAAAAAATCGCGCCAATATCCTATATGACATCTGTGCCAAAGTTTCATATGAAAGGCGAAGGGATCAGACCGTATTTGTTTATGACAGTTGTTGACTTGAACTATTATAATATAGATGAAACGATGGCGATAAAATAATATTTGGCGACTTATCACCTGTGCATGGCTAACATTAAAGTACCAAAATGGCACCTAGAGTATAAAAAGCGAAATGGCCCGCCCGAAACTGTTGATGATAGTCACATGACTTAGGCTATTGTTATAGAGATTGTTTTAAAATACCGGGAGACAAAGACTCTGTATACTTAATTCATTTTATTTCAGCTATTTTTCAAATGTTTAACTGATCCTCTTTAATCAAAAACGAAAATAACCATTGGATGTCTTAACAGCAACTGATTCGGCCTTACATTTTTGCAATCAAATGGAATTGAATGGAAACCCATTTACAGTGAGATCTGCACAGCTTTTTTCAGTATAATTCAATCTTCTCTTATATTTTTTAAACCCATCAGATTAGCATGTTTTTAGATTCTGCGGTGTCTGAACGGGGGTTGGCGAGCGTAACTTGCAGGGGGCAGAGCCCCCTAGTAATAATGTAAAACTAAAAATAATGAGACTGTAAGGTAAAATATAGCATTTTATAAAAGTCTGTCAGCTGACAAATTTATTTTGCAATACGTAACTGTGACGCAATCCTGGTTTAAATTGAATATTTTCATGGTTCCCCTAAAAATATTTTACAATTGTATCTGCTAAGACGGATACAACCCACCTAAAACGGTATTTCGCACTCATTGTTTTTTTTCCGTCCTACCAGGTTTTATAGCGTCACGTTTTTAGCATGAGGGGGTCGAATTTTAATTACTATCAGATCGCGCGTATTCTTTTATATTATGGCCTATATGGGAAAAATCATTTGCGGTGTACTTTAATGATGTAAAACAATTTTAACATAAAAATTATGCACCTTATTTAAGTGCACAGCTCCTATGCGGAAAGGTTGGCTGTCCACGAGTGGGTGATTTCGGTACGTGTACAGGGGAATTAAAAGTATATTTCTTTATATTATGGCCTGTTAAGAAAAAACGTTTGCGGCGTATTTTAATAACGTTTCTCTGTTACAACATAATAAAATTGATATGAATTTATGATGCGCAGTAAAACATGCTTTCTGAAGGGGTTGAAAAGCATTTATCATTCATTCACAGGGTCACAGAAATGAGTTCAGTTTTATTACAGAAAATACTACTTGCAAAGTGTGTTTTAGTTATGTTTCACGATTTCAAACAAGATGGAATTCATATACATTACTGAGGTGTACTACAAGATGCTTACATTAGAATATGATGTGAATCACATTTTATTTCATTTACAGGGGCATATAAAAGTTGCTGGACACAATACTGTATACGAAGTATTCTCTATTAGAGTTGATTGCTAAAAATGAGTTTTCACCTATGATATCCGTTTTAATACTTGATTATATATATGATTTCTATAGACCGTGTATAGGGCTACGCAAAAGAACTAGGAAGAATTGCTGAGAATGAGAGTGAATTGCTAATTTTTTTTAATTAAATTCTACATTTTCAAGTTCAACTATAATTAGAAACTGTTTGTAAAATATAAATATAATAATATACAAGGCTATTCAAAGAATTGGATGCATGCGCGCGCCTATGAATGATAATTTCTGGAAGTACGATTTCAGTTGTTTTAAGCATGTTTATACTGCAATAATTTTGATCTTCACATGTTGCGTGTATATAAACTTGTTCGAGTGCAAGGGCTGTACAAAATAATGCAAATATACTGCCGGTTATTGGTAGAAATTGCTGAAAGTTTACTTTCATCTGCATTAATCGTTTTCTTATTATATTAAATTTTATCATTTTTTTCATGCCGTTAAAACAAGCCCAAGAATATCCATTGATGACTTTATCATTTTAATTTTTCAATAATTTGAACAATTTAAATTTACTAAGATTTAACAAAAACTTAAAGCTAGTAAGTATTAAAGAATGTTTACTTTGAAAGTTTTGATCAACTTGTTTGAAACTTTAAAGGAATATTGTTAATATTTATTACTTTTATTATTTGTTATTTTTAACAAAAAAGTACACCTTTAACAGCCGCAGAAAATGCGAAATTTGTCCACATCTTTCTTTAAGAGCCCACTTCAGACACGGGAAGAGATAAAAACTCTAATTTTAAGTCTATGGGGGCGTTAATTTCAAATTTCTCGCTTTATTTTAATAGATTTTTGCATTGGACAGCTGAGGACGATCAACAACCAGGCTAGTTTTTACTTTTTCGATTTTGGTTTTAGTTTTTTTTATAATATTAGGATAGTTTCAATTTCAGAACGGATTCCAACCGGTTCCGAAAGAAAAAACTAAATATAATAATATACAAGGCTATCCAGAGAATTGTATGTATGCACGCCTATGGGTGATAATTTCTGGAAGTGCGATTTAAGTAGTTTTAAGCATGTTTATACTGGAATAAATTTTATCTTAACATGTGACGTGTATAAAATCTTGTTGCTAATGTAAGGGCTGTACAAAAGAATGCAAATACACTTCCGTTAATTGGTAGAAATTCCTGAAAGTTGATTTTCATCTGTATTACTCATTTTCTTATTATATTAATTTTTAGCATATTTTTCATGCCGTAAAACATGCCTAAGAACATTGATGACTTTATTATTTTAATTTTTCATAGTTTGAACAATTTAAATTTACTAAGTTTTAACAAGAACTTAGAATTCGTAAGTTTTAAAGATTGTTAACTTTAAAAGTGTTGATCAATTTGTTCGAAACTTTAAAAAAAAATTAATATTTATTATTTTTAATATTTGTCATTTTTATGGGGACAGTATACCTTTAAAAGTCGCAGAAAATGCGAAATTTGTCCTGTGTAACATATTTTTTGTTAAGAGCCCGCTCCATGCACGGGAAGAAATGAAAATGCTAATTTTAAAGTCTATGGGGGCGTTATTTTCAAATTTCTCGCTTTGATTTTAATATTTTTGAATGATGTTTTTTTTTTTTTTTTTTTTTTTTTTTTTCTGCATGGATAGCTGAGGGCGATCAACAACCAGGGTAGGTTTCACTTTTTCGATTTTAGTTATAGTTTTCTTTTATTATGATAGTTTCAATTTCAGAACCGATTCCACAAGTTTCCAAAGTATAAGTATTTTTTTTTTTTAAATATCTCTAACCAAAATCAGAAAAGTCAAAAACAGCCCGGTTGTAGATCGTTCTCAGCTATCCTATGCAAAAAATTTCATTTTAAAATATTAAAAAGGCTGCGAGATATTTGAAAATAACGCTCCCATAGACTTAACATTAACGCTTACATTTTTTCCCCGTTACTACACTGTAAAAAAAGGACTAAATTACGGAAATACTACTGGCAATCTAGACGATAGTACTATTTCCGTATTTTAACGGAACTTTTTCCCTTTAATTTACAGAAAAAATCCGTTAAATTCCAGAAAAAACGGAAAATTTTGTGTAATTTACCGTAAAATATTTCCTTTAAAATAAGGAAATAGTACTGGCATCTAGATTGCCAGTAGTATTTCCGTACTTTAGTCTTTTTTTTTTTTTTTTTTTTTTCTTACAGTGTTGTGTGTGTTCTCAAAGGTAACCTAAAGATATTTTTTGTAACGGTAAGGAAACGCGAAAATTTATCATTAACTATAATAATGTTAAACTGAAAATAAGGAGACTGTATGGTAAAATATTGCATTTTATAAATGTCTGCTAGCTAACAAATTTATTTTCTGATACGTAGCTGTAACGGACCCCTGGTTTAACGGAATTTTCATTATTCCCCTAAAAATACCCGGCAATTGTATCTGCAAAGACGCAAATAACCCATCTAAAAAGGTATTTCGCACCTATTGTTTATGTTTCCGTCTTACCAAGTTTTATAGTGTCATGTTCTCAGCATGAGGGGGTCGAATTTTAATTACAACTAGGACCCGCATTTTTCATGAACTCTGCCTTTTTCTTTGGAGGGAAAATAAAATTTGATGTCGATACGAGTGTGTTTCGAAAGGTTATCAGCCCGACAAAGAAAATAGAAAAATTTTGACAATATCTCATTTTTTTTAACGTAGTTCCTTACAACTTATAAAATTTAAACCAACGAGTTTCCGACTTTTTATTATCTTCAGTATAATAAGCCTTATCTAACTTTGGAGATGAAGTGGTGGTCTCTGCTTTATCCCCATATTTTGAAGTGAATTTCCGACTACCGAGCCATTTCTTCAGGCTTGAGAAAAGGAAATAATCGCTGGGAGCAAAACCCGGTGCATGTGGAAGCACTACAGAGCGTAGGTCATTGACTTTCGTAGCGAAAACTACAGGCATTTGTTAACGAATGTGTTAAAGAACACTTTTGGTTTGCTCAGGTATGGACGTTTTGTCGGAATAAGCACTCTTTAATTGGTCCCGTAGAAATGCATAACACTGTCCGGTGACGATTCTACCTTTTTGCCGGTGGTCTATGGTCACCACACTTTGTGAATTTTGAAAACCGTATCCATGGCTTTTCCAGCACATGGAACCGTTTTCACTTTCTTTGGCGCAATTTTAGCTGCTCTTTCACATTGTTTAGATTGCTGTTTCATCGCTAGTGAATAATGGCGGTTTCAGGTTTCATCCACCGTTATAAGACGTTGGCGAAAATCAGCAGATTGGTTAAGTTTTCTAACTTAACTTGAAATCACCATAGTCCACATTACTAAAGACAGTGGGCCATCTGCCTTCTTTTGAAAAAAAAACGAACAGTGAAGATGGAGAAACTCATAAAATGATAAAGAAAGGGGGGGGGGGGTGAAGAAGGAGATCAATTTCACGAGGTTTAATTTGATTATGTTAATAAGTGAAATGTTTTCATGAAGGAATTTTCAGCAGAAAGTCCACCCAAATCAGCATTTTATTGCAAAGTATATCTATACTAATATTATAAAGAAGTAAAGTTTGTTTGTTTGTTAGAGGTAATCTCTGGAGCTACCGAATCGATTTCAAAAGTAATGGTATCAAAATGATGCTGTTAGTCCAACTTAGAACATAGGTTATATTTTATGTCAGTGCCACTACCTCAAAGGGGATGCAGGAGAGAAAAACGTTCTAAAAATGCGATTTTTGCGTTACTGAAGGGCCTAAAAATATGAAATTTGGAATATTAGTTACTTATAAGATATAAATGATGTCTAAGAACAGTTCTTAAACAATTTGAAATTTAAAAGGGATGAAAATGCACAAAAAGCGTTCTAAAAAACGTTCTAAATGGTAGTTTTTACACAATCTCAGGAAATACCAAACCGATTTAAAAAATATTGGTGTCAAAATGATAATGACAACCCTTTCTGCAAGATTGGTTATGTTTTATGTTGGTGCCACTAAACCAAAGGGGGTGTAGGAGCAAAAAACGTTCTAAAAAACGTTCTAAATGGTAGGTTTTACACAATCTCAGGAAATAACAAACCAATTAAAAAAATACTGGTGTCAAAATGATGGTGACAACCCTTGCTCCAAGATAGTCTATGCTTTATGTCGGTGCCTCTACACCAAAGGGGGTGCAGGAGCAAAAAACGTTCTAAAAATGCGATTTTTGCGTTACTGAAGGGCATAGAAATATGAAATTTGAAATATTAACTACTTATTAGATATAAAGGATTTTTAAGAACAGTTCTTAAACAATTCGAAATTTGAAATTGTGAAAATGAGTGAAAAGCGTTCTAAAAAACGTTCTAAATGGGGGTTTCTACACAATCTAAGGAAATACCAAACCGATCTAAAAAATAATGGCGTCAAAATGATGGCGACAACCCTTGCTCCAACATGGGCTATGTTTTATGTCGGTGCCACTACCCGAAAGGGGATGCAGAAGAAAAACGTTCTAAATTGCGGTTTTTGCGTTACGGAAGGGCCTAGAATCGTGAAATTTGGAATGGTAGTTAGTTATAAGATATCAATGGTCTCTAAGGACATTTCCTAAAAAAAAAACAAAATTTTAAAGTGGGTCAAAATGCACAAAAAGCGTTGTAAAAACCTTTCTAAATTGCGATTTCTATGCAATCTCAGGAAGTACTGAACCGATTTCAAATATAATGGTGTACAAATGAAGGTGACAGATCTTAGGCTATATTTTATATCTGTTTCCACTACTCCAGAGGAGATGCAGGAGCAAAATGCGCGAAAAGCGTTCTAAAAACGTTCTAAATGCCGATTTGTCAGCAATATCTCAGGAAGCATCAAACTGATTTCAAACGTAATAGTAGGAATTTGATGTTGACAGCCTCTGCTCTTACATAGACGCTATTTTATGTCGGTATCACTATCACCTAGAAGTTGCAGGAGCAAAAAAGCGTTCTAAATTTCGATTTTTGTGATCGGTAGTGGCTAGCAACTTAAAATTAGGCAAGGTACATATTTATTAGATATAAATGATCTTTAAGAACAGTTTCGAAAAAATTGGAAACTTAAAAAGGGGTGAAAATGCGCGAAAGCGTTCTGAAAACGTTGTAAATTGCAATTTCTACTCAATCTCTGGAAATACCAAAGCTATTTCAAAAGTAATGGTTTCAAATCAATGGTGACAGTCCCTGCTATAATATAGGTTATATTTTATGTTGCTGTCACTAACATCTGAGGGTTGCAAAAACAAAACATGTTCTAATTTGCGTTTTTTGCACAACTGGGGGGTCTAACACATTGAAATATGGCATGGTATTTACTTACAAGATGCAACTGATTTCTAAGAACAGTCGAAAGAAAATTCCAAATTTAAAAAGATGAAGTGAGCGAAAAGCGTTATAAATTACAATTTTTAAGCAAACTTATAAAATACCAAACCGATTAAAAAAATAATGATGACAAATTGTTGGTGATAGAAACTGCTCAAAAATAAGCTATAATTTATGTCTGTGCCAGTACCACCAGAGGGTTGCAGGAGCTAAAAATTTTCTAAATTGCGATTCCTGTGATACTGAAAAGGCTAGAAACTTTAAATATTTCATGGTAGTTACTTATAAAATATAAATGCCCTCGAAGGACTGTCGAAAATAAATTCGAATTAAAAAGGGGTGAAGGGAAGGGGAAGTGCGAAAAGCGTTCGAAAAAAGTCTTAATTACGATTTCTATGCAATTTCAGAGAATATAAACCGATTATAAAAGTAATAATAGTTTCGAATCAATGGTAACAGTCTCTGATTCTACACAGGGTATATTTTATGCCGACGATTCTACCACTTGGGGTTCACAGGAAAAATAAACGTTCTAAAAAACGCCTTTAAAAGCTTTCTAAATTACGTTTCTGTGGAATATTAGGAAAAAACCGATTTCAAAATTAATTTTGGCAAATTAATGGTGACAGTTCCTATTTGTGGTCTTGCAGTCTTGTTGGAAAACAATGTCTAATCGTTGATTATTTGAAGCTGCTTCTAGCGGATTGCTTGATTTAATTCACTTAATTATAAACAGTATTTCTTCAAATTAATGCTGTATTTTCTGAGTAACATCTATTAATAAACAATTTTCTTGTCTCACTGAATGCGAAAAAAAAATCTTCTGTGGGTAGGAACTGACTTTTGCTTTGATTAAAATGCCTCTTCGATGTAGTCATCAATGTAGTCTAAATAATCATTAACATTGTTATTATTCCTTATATTCCATGAATTACGAATATAATCTGAAAATAAAAACTATGCGTAAATCTGGTTTTTGAATAATGTAGAATAACGTTGTTTTAAAAATATCGACATGTTTTGTAGAAATTGAGTCGTGTTAAAGTTTTAGCTTCATAAAACTGCTAATGTACCAAACTAATTTATAAACTAATAAAAACAGTTTCTTAGCAACAACGAATGATAGCTTAACACTGTCATGATCGGCAAGTTCAAGTAAAGACTATAAACTAAAAGTACTGCTAATTTACCAAATTCCGATATAGGACACAGATTGGTAAAGGATATTACGGTAACTCCTCCTTAACTTGGAAGTAAAGGGAGAAGATGGAGAACGTCTGGAGATATTTGACTGTAAGCTTGCAACTGACAAGGTAAAAAAAAAAATCTCTATCAGCAATGTGGGGAAAATAAAATTATAACTAAATCTAAAGATAAAGATGCAGAGAAAAATAAATTTATTTTCTCTGACTTCTGATAATGAAAAAGAATGCTTCGGTAAAATTGGAAGAAATTCGAAATATTGCTTTGAAATGGAATTCTAAGAAACTCATTATCAGAATTGCATATCAATGTAATGAAAAATCCAAGAAGTTTTCAGAGAAAATAAAAACAAAGTCTTTCTCAAACAAGTGTAGAAAAAAAAAAAAAACTACAACTGTATTTGTTACAAAAAACTCCAAATTCAGAGTGATGAATTATAAAAGGTTTTTATACACAATCTAGGTATAAAATCACAGATAGGATGTTTTTGTGCCTGTCCACAGATTCCTAAAGAGTGATACAAGATTTCACAGGAAGGGATTTGCTCGACGGGTGGCAATTGCACAGACCATCAGCTCATCAAGTTGAAGACTGAAATTTTAGGATTAGATAGAACTCAATATTAATATAAGAATAATTAAAATGCAAATGGTCTGCCAAGTCATATCTTGATAGAAAACACCTGCAGACCGGAGTTTAGTATTTGACCGATTGGTTTATCATTGTATTTTCCTGCACCCAAATGTAGGAAAACATTGAAGTTTGGGTGCATGAAAACACAATGGTAAACCTGCAGATCAACCACTAAATTGAGGTTCTGCAGATGGTTTCCACCAAGATACGACTTGGCAGACCAATGCATATAACTTGTATATAAAATAAACGGTCAAGTACGAGTATTACTCGCACTCAGGGGGTTCCGTACAATAAATTTATGAATTATTAACTGTATTATTTAAAAGAATAATGAAACTTTGTAAAAGCCTATACAACGTAGAAGGCGGTATAGCTGTATATATTAGAAAAGTATGATTGAGTATACCACAAAGGTTCAAAGAGATATGAAGCCGAAATAAAATTAAATATTGCTATTTTGTATAACTCTTTTTTTAAACGTATCTTAATCTGCATATGGTGAACTTAATTTGGTACTAACAATAAAAGTACTGCATATTTAAATTTCATTTGGCATTTCATAAAACTAGATTCAACATAGTAATATTTTTCTTTTTACAGTGTAGATGAAATAAAATCCTTGTTCAAAGTTTAAACTTGGCGTTGTACTACGCGTGATTCGAAAGGAGGTCGCAAAGATGCAACTCGACTTTGTCCGTGCCGCGTTTTTTCAAATAGGTCTTTAATTATCATTTAAAGACACGGGAGGCGTATTGGGAGATCCACTCAACGCAAACTAGTCGCGAATCCAATAGTATTTATGCGATTAATTATAATTAAATTGGTCTGTTTTTAACAATTTGACGTTTACTGCTTTTATGCTGCTACTGGGTATTGCATTACACATATATATCATTAAAAGTTGTTATCTAGTATTTAAAAACCGATGGTATATAGAGTACGCCGCCTCTGCCATTATGTATGTCCAAACCAACCGTGTCTTTAAGGGTTAAGGCTCCTGCCCCTGCCAGCGAAGACAATCACGAGCTAATATGCTAATCGTATAGGGAAGGATTTTTTTTAATATCTATTTTGTATTTCGATATTTTAAAATATATTTTTATTTTGGCATTGTATAGCCGAGATCCGTCTCTACATTGCACCTTTCTTTACTTTTTCCTCCCCATAGGATTAGCATTAGCTCGTTAGTGTCTTCGCCGGCAGGGACAGGAGTCTTAATATCTCGGCGAATTACCGACGATTTTTTTTTTCGAAAAACATTATAAACAATGCTTTTATACTTTTGATACGATAGGTACCTTTAGCGCTCTTCGATACCTTTGCTGAATGCCCGCAAATAGATATCTGTATGTAACAGAAAAATGCGATTTTATGAAAAACTATGCCACCTAGGGCAATCGCTATAATTTTCCTGCGAGTATTGAATTAACCTCTACTACCTCTAATTTTTTTCATAACTAGGGGGCTCGGCCCCCTACGAGCTACGCTCGCCAAACCCCCGTTCAGACACTGCAGTCTCTAAAAGCACGCTACTTTGATCGGCTTTAATTGAATTTTTTTGGAAGATTGAATTATAATTAAAAAAACAAAGGCGATCGCCCTATAAACGGGTTTCTATTCATTTCTCTTTGATTTGGGAATTTTACGGAAAAATCAGCTGCTGTGAAAAGATACAATGGCATTTCAAAATCATCTAATATAAAATGAATTAAGTAAACAGAGTCTTTGTCTCCCGGTATTTTTTAACAAAGCGAAAAGAAAGTCCTTTTAAATAAAACATTTTAAATATATCGTTTTTAATCTGACGTAATTTTCACCAAACTTTTCTTTCCCTTTTTAATATTCACGTGAAAATGCTTTTATTAGAAATGAAATATTATTTGCGCTGTCAAAAAAAAAAAAAAAAAAAAAAAAAAAAAAAAAAAAAATAGTTGAAAAGTTCATCTCAAAATATCAAGTAAATGTCTCGCGCTATTTTTAAATTTAAACTACTATTTTGCAATATTATTTTTCTTTCATTTTACGTAATAAGTGTAATGTGACGTAAATGTGATGTAATTTCTCCTATTTAAGACTTCTAACGCATGTTAATGAATTTATTACTTTACAATATCCTTTCTCTGTTAAAATTCACGTGTAATTATAGATGAAGTAATTTTCAATAAGTTCCTGCTTTTTATACGTAATTATTTAATTCTAATTTGAAAGTTTTTCTTTTCTGTTTATAATAGTCACGCGTAAATAAATTTTTAATTTGAAGCAAACATTATTGTTTCCGTTGTTTATACAGTTTGGCAACAGGTTAAATTAGTACAATTTTCTGAAATAAGTAACAAAATATCTCTCGAAATGCTGAAAATTTGAATTTAAAATAGAAATGAAACCTCGAAAAATGAGTCAAATTAAAAAAATAAATTATTTCTGCACACCGGGAAATTATAACGTATAAAATGATCTAAAAAGTATTAAATTCCGATGTATAGTTTTTGCTCCTATAAAACTTTTTTAATGGAACGATTTTGTCCAACTTTAGCATTAAATATCTCTTAAAATAATTCTTCGATTTGAAAACTGTCTACATCAGCGTGTTTATCAAACATTTCTGTATAATACTACCAATTTTCATATTTTTGTATGCATTATTTTTCTTAATATTAACGAAGAAAGACCTCCGGTCACAAAAAATTCAAAACCGGCGGCGGCGGCGGCGGCGGCGGTGACAGCGGGAGTTACTTTTTTTTAGAATAGAGAGATTTTAGTTTCAGTAGATTTGAAAATAGATGGGGGGGACATATTTTTGCACAACATTTTCGACGATATCTCTGAAAATATAATATCTAAAATTAAAAGAAATGTATTTTTGAGTTCGGCGTTACGGAATCTTTTAATCGATACCCCAAACGATATACAAAGAAAATATATTTCTTCTTTAAATAACCTAATTATCCCCTCTACGCTTTTCCCCACATATATTTGTGAATGTTTAATAATCTGTAAATATGTGGGTCAATAGTCTTTATTACATCTCCCAATTTGAACTTCCCACGTTCCGTAGTTTACGAGTAAAATGGCTGTGACAGACAGACAGACACAGGAGTGATCTTATAATGATTCCGTTTTTACTTTTTAAGTACGGAACCCTAAAAATCATGATTATAGCAACTGAGAAATACAAAAACATAAGAAGATGAATTATTGAAAATAAATAAAACAAGAAAGGAAAACCATGTGCCAAGTATGGATTATGAACCCTTTCCTACATTTTTAGTTTAGTTAGAAAAACACATAACACATTTGAAAATACACATTTATTAATTCCTAACAATAGACGGAAACGTACTTCAATTGTTTTGTGAAGCTCTGTATGTTCCTTACAAATTTTTATACACGCCACATACTGAGCTGAAATTTAATTCAGAAATAAATACACTGAAAATTACTGATATCACACTTCTAAGACTAACATTAGCTTAAGAATTGCTATCCATGGACAGCCATGTATCCAGTTTTTTGTCATATCCCTATTTATTTATATGCTACAATGTCATTTAGCCGACGGGACATTTAGCAGACAGCAATTAGACGACAGGATGTTTAGCCGACAGCGACTGTTAGCCGACAAGACAGTTAGCCAACAGAGGACAATTATTCGACATGGACATTCATCCGACAGGACATTCATCCGACTTAACTGTAACGTAACTGTAACCTGATCTTAACCTAATTATAACCTAAGCATAAACTAACTGTAGCGTAACTGTAACCTAACCAATACCAAACTGTAACGTAACTATAATCTATCTGTAACCTAAACGTAACCTAAGTGTAAGATAACCGTAACCTAACTGAAACCTAACAGTAACCTAATTGTAGCCTAAATGTAACCTAACTGAAACCTAACAGTAACCTAATAGTAGCCTAAATGTAACCTAACTGGGACGTAACCGTAATCTAACTGTAACTAACGTTTACCTAGTTATAACCGAATCGTATGCTAACTGTAATGTAACTGTACCATAACTTTACCATGACCAAGCTGTAACCTAAGCGTATTCTAATTATCACCTAAACGTAACCTAACAGTTATTTAACCGTAATCTAAACATAACCTAAGGGTAACCTAATTATAAAGTAACCGTAACCTAATTGAAACCTAACAGTAACCTAGTTGTAGCCTAAATATAATCTAACTGGGACGTAACCGTAATCTAACTGTAACTAACGTTTATCTAATTATAACCTAATCGTATGCTAGCAGTAATGTAACTGTAACACAACTTTACCATGACCAAGCTGTAACCTAAGCGTAATCTAATTATCACCTAAACGTAACATAATTATAACCGAATAGTTACCTAACCATAATCTAAACGTAACCTAAGTGTAACCTAATTATGAAGTAACCGTAACCAAACTAAAACCTAACAGCAACCTAATTGTAGCCTAAACCAGGGACTTAACCATAATCTAACTGTAACTAACGTTTACCTAGTTATAACCTAATCATATGCTAAATGTTATGTAACTGTAACATAACTTTAGCATGACCAAGCTGTAACTTAAGTGTAATCTAATTATCACCTAAACGTAACATAATTATAACCTAACCGTAATCTAAGAGTAACGAATCGCAATTGTAACCAAACTGCAAATTAACTGTAACCTAGCGGGAGGTACATAATATGAAAGAGTGATCAAAGGGCTGCCCAGTCCAATGATATATCACTTGAGGGATGTCGGAAAAGTCAGAAAAATGCTCCCGGTGATACAAATTGGGGGAGGGGGAACGGGAGGTACATAATATGAAAGAGTGATCAAAGGGCTCCAATGCGATGTATCTCATGAGGGGTGTCGAAAAATGTTAGAAAAGTACCGGCTAATTATACTATCAGCTAAATGTCCTGTCGGCTAATCGCCTTTTCGTCTAAATGTCCTCCCGGCTAATTGCCACGTTCGGCCAATTGTCTGTATTGCTAAAATTATTACTATATGTCCGTTTCGATCAATTGTCCTGTACGCTGTATGTAAATTTTAGCTAATTGTGTTGTCGGCTATATGTACGTATCGGCTAAATGCACGTCTCAGCTAACTGCTATCTGCTAAATGTCTTGAAGGCTATTTGGTTGTCGGCTAAATGTATGCGACCGGCTACGGGTCAAACATCTATACTAAAAGTAGTTGAGCTTGAAAATGCATAAATCAAATTAAAAAACATCTTTAAGTAATTCATAGTCATTCTCGGTACTACTGATGAAATCTTTTGTGTAATGTCTATGCAACGGAATAGCAATAATTTCAGCAATACAGACAATTGGCCGACAGACAACTGGCCGAACGTGGCAATTAGCCGGGAGGACATTTAGCCGAAAAGACGATTAGCCGACAGAACATTTAGCTGATAGTATAATATGCCGGTACTTTTCTAACATTTTTCGACAACCCTCATGAGATACATCTCATTGGAGCCCTTTGATCACTCTTTCATATTCTATGCAATTCATATACACCACCTATGTGCCTGTGCAAAAATATTAGTTTAACATAACTTATACCATAACTTATCATAAATCAAACATATCATAATTTAAAACTCGCTATCAGCAATCATCCCTAATGTTTCCCTGTAAATGAACAATAAATTCGATGCACACCATATTCTTATCCAAACATCTTGCACTCTTTGTCTCCCCTTCTTCCGAAATTTCGTTTTCCGTTTTGCTCCCCTTACAGTATCAAGGTTTAAAATCTTTAAGATTCCTTAATATTTTCTTTAATTTTCTGTTTTATTTGTTACTTTAAACTAACGATAAATAGTCAGTCATAAATTTCGTTATCAATTTATTTCACCATATTCATTTCATTAAAAGTTCTTGTAAATTGCCTCCATCGAAAATGTCATTTCTCCCTTTTGCTCCCTCATCCACGGTACCCATATTTTAAAATAAAAACCCTTTAAAACTCTTTAATTTTTTTTAATCTTTTCTGCTCAATTTGCCACTTTATTTTAACAATAAACAAACGATCATAAAAATTTCTCCTCCCCCCCAACCCCAACTGAAATTGGTATTTCCTCCTCGCCTCTCCTTCTTACCAAGCATCTGAAATTTAAAGTCCTTAATTTTTTTTCGTTTATTATTTTTTTAACTTATTTGTAAATATTTTCTAAGGTAAGTAAATAATAAGTCGCCGATAAACTTCCGCCCCCCCTCCCCGCAAAAAAAGAACTAATTCTGCTTATTCCTCTTTTTTTCCCTCAGATCACAAAATTTTAACCTTAAAAGTCATTGCTTTTTTAAAAACATTTTGTACTCTATTTCAAATGAAAATCAAATTTCAAATTTCAAAGTAATTGCTTAAAAGTCGCAAAGGCCAACATAGCGAAAAAGATTCCAAGCCGGGACTCGAACCCGGGCCATCAGTATAGCGCACTGACGTTCTACCGACTAAACCACTTGGAACGATACCTAGCTCGGAAAATTTCTCACTATTATATGTTGGAAAGGCTACAAACGCAGCACAAGATGGAATATTTATCGTGAGTCACCGACCTGGGACAAACACGAAACATAATTAAATCCAGCATCAATAGAAATTATATTAATACATGGAAATTATTCCAGAGAGAAACATTCGCCTTGCATACAATATTTCAAATGAAAATCAAATTTCAAATTTCAAAGTAATTGCTTAAAAGGCGCAAAGGCCAACATAGTGAAAAAGATTCCAAGCCGGGACTCGAACCCGGGCCATCAGTATAGCGCACTGACATTCTACCGACTAAACCACTTGGAACGATACCTAGCTCGGAAAATTTCTCACTATTATATGTTGGAAAGGCTACAAACGCAGCACATGATGGAATATTTATCGTGAGTCACCGACCTGGGACAAACACGAAACATAATTAAATCCAGCATCGATAGAAATTATATTAATACATGGAAATTATTCCAGAGAGAAACATTCGCCTTGCATACAATATTTCACCGACCTGGGACAAACACGAAACATAATTAAATCCAGCATCGATAGAAATTATATTAATACATGGAAATTATTCCAGAGAGAAACATTCGCCTTGCATACAATATTTGAAATATTGTATGCAAGGCAAATGTTTCTCTCTGGAATAATTTCCATGTATTAATATAATTTCTATCGATGCTGGATTTAATTATGTTTCGTGTTTGTCCCAGGTCGGTGACTCACGATAAATATTCCATCTTGTGCTGCGTTTGTAGCCTTTCCAACATATAATAGTGAGAAATTTTCCGAGCTAGGTATCGTTCCAAGTGGTTTAGTCGGTAGAACGTCAGTGCGCTATACTGATGGCCCGGGTTCGAGTCCCGGCTTGGATTGGTTGATTTTTTGACGCCCGATTATCTACACGAGGGATATAGGCCCGGGGGGGAGTGCCCTCCGTGGGGGTCTTTCTAAGGGAACCTAATCCATATTTACACATGGAAAATCCACGGCTCGAAGAAAACCACGAAAACTCCGAACGATTAGGCCGACGGGCGCGATTGGGATCGAACCCAGCACTTCCCGTCTACCAGCTTCGAACGCAGAACCTCTCGGCCACTGGTGGGGCCCCGGCTTGGAATCTTTTTCACTATGTTGGCCTTTGCGCCTATTAAGCAATTACTTTGAAATTTGATTTTCATTTGAAATATTGTATGCAAGGCGAATGTTTCTCTCTGGAATAATTTCCATGTATTAATATAATTTCTATCGATGCTGGATTTAATTATGTTTCGTGTTTGTCCCAGGTCGGTGACTCACGATAACTATTCCATCTTGTGCTGCGTTTGTAGCCTTTCCAACATATAATAGTGAGAAATTTTCCGAGCTAGGTATCGTTCCAAGTGGTTTAGTCGGTAGAACGTCAGTGCGCTATACTGATGGCCCGGGTTCGAGTCCCGGCTTGGAATCTTTTTCACTATGTTGGCCTTTGCGCCTTTTAAGCAATTACTTTGAAATTTGAAATTTGATTTTCATTTGAAATATTGTATGCAAGGCGAATGTTTCTCTCTGGAATAATTTCCATGTATTAATATAATTTTGTACTCTATCTGTTAATTTATTGTAATCATAAATAATCATATAACTATACTCCTCCCCCACAAAAATTGACGCTTGCTCTGACTCTACCCTTACCAAGAACACAAAATTTAGTCTTTTTTTGTCCTATTTCTTATTCTTTAGTAAAGTAAATAAATAAGTCATCAAATAAAATCCCCCCGTTTTTTTTCTTTCCCTTATTTAAGTTTAAAATCTTTGAAAGTCTTTTTTTAATAAATTTTCAGCTTTATCTGTTTCATATTGAACAATAAATAATCGATTATATAATTTCTTCCACCCCATATAAAATTGACGTTTTCTTTTCTCCCCCCATTATTTCCATGCTCATAAAATTTAAAGTCTCTAAAACTCCTAATTGCAATGTTTTTGCCCTATTTGTAAATTTTTAATAAGTTACATAATCGGTCATCTATTAAATCCCCCCCCCGCCAAAAAAAAAAAAAAAAAAAATCTGTTTCTTGATTTGTCTTACCCTCAACTCATGAAGCTAAAAAATCTAATTTACAGTCTTTAAAACTTTTTAATTTTTACTTTTTTTTCGTCCTAATTATAAATCTTTATTATCTATAATATTAACTAAATCATTTCAACTATGTACGAAAGTGTTAACAATAAAGCGATAGGTGTACATTTAATTGTGCATAAAAAACATTTTAACTGTATTTTTCAAAGGAAAATGTCTTTAGAGAGATATTTGTAAGGAAAATATTGTGGTTTCTCGTCAACGTGCAAGTAAATTCTCAAACCTTTTGAAATCATTTTATTCCGACTAGCTCAGAAAGAACCATCAAACGTAGATACCAAAGATGCCTGAGTAATCGACTGAACCGAGTATGTCCATAAAGAAACAAGATAAAGTAAAAAAACTAAAACCCAACTACGACAAAAAACTACGCTGAAAAAGTATAAAAGTACCCCATGAATACAGGTAAAGTCACAAGCAAATGCTAGTAATATATAGATATATTCAAAATGTACAAGTAAAGCGCTTTTGAATGATACCAAACACGGCATATTTATCTTAACTTTATTTTTTGACGTGAACGTTAATAGAATAACGTTCACGCTGCTCTACATTACAGTTCCCGTGATCCGCGCTTTACTCTTATCGCTCATTTTTTTTAAACATCTTCAAAGCAGTCTTGTAATTATGTATAAGCATATAAATACTGGTGAAGCTCTTTCAAGTAATACCAAACACATTACATATATTTTTATTTTATACTTTTTGTCCGCTAGAGGGCATAATAGTAAATTTGGTGACAAACTTTATAGCTCACAACCAACAGAATATCAAGATCAAGACCCTTCTAATGGCACTGCAGTGGTCTTATTCTGATTACTAAGTACCAAAGAAATTAAGAACGAAAAGATGTGAATTATATGCAATTAGCCCATAAATGCAAGTAAAGTCACAAGCAAATGCTAGTAATATATATATATTCGAAATGTACAAGTGAAGCGCTTTAAAATGATACCAAACACGGCATATCTAGCTTAACTTTATTTTTTTACTCTGTATATTTTGTCCGCTAGAAGGCGCCACATTGAATTTGGTGAAAATCTATATAGCCTATAACCAGCGGACAATTAAGACGCTTCTAATGATATGTCATTTGTCGAATTCTGATTAGTGGTTTAGAAGTTACGAGGGAACAGATGAACATACATACATACATACATACATACATACATACATACATACATACATAGCCTGTCAAAATCATAACCCTCCTTTGGCTTTGCCGTAGTCGGGTAAAAAGAAAAATCATGCGTCTACGTCGATACTTTCCAACACTTACAGAACACTGTAACAAAACTTCGCCGTTTAATAAAGTAAAGAAGATATCTAACTAAACATTTGTAATACCTATGACACGTTTGAAAAGCAGATTTCAACAATTGCACCCATAACCTGGAAGGTACTCAAATTCTTTTGTGCAGCTCATATGATATATGCAGCTCATATGAGGCAGTGTATATGATATATTTGTACTGCATATATTTGTACGGATTCTACATACTATGTTAAAATTTAGTTTTGTAAGAAAATACATAAAACAGTTGAAAATTCACCCTCGGCAATTTCTACTTATAGACGGAAACATACTTGAATTCTTTTGTGCATTTCTGTATATACAAATTTTTATACACGTCAAACAGTATTAAGCTGAAATCTAATTCATGCAAAATCATGCTCAAAATTACTGAAATCACACTTGCAGGAATTATTTTCTATCGGCGGCCCATGTATCCAGTTTTTTGAATATCCCTGTATAGGATTTTATTTGTATGATACAAACATCTCTAAGCATATTAAATGTAGTTGAGCTTGTACATTTATAACTAAAAAAAAACCTAACATCTTTAAGAAATTCATACTCATTCTCAGCAATGGTTACGAATTCTTTTGTGTGGTCCTGTATAGGGTTTGTAAAATATGTGCACACCACGTAGTGCGCAAAAATTTAGTTAAACTTAAAAACGCATTCTGTAATTGAAAATGTACTTTCAGCATTAATTTTTAATAGCTATATCGGATACAGTATTGTATCAAAATATTTTATGTTTCCCTGTAAATGAACGCTAAATGAAATGCAGACCATATTCGAATGTAAGCATCTTGTAGTAAATCAAAGTAATGTGTATCTATTTCGTCATGTTTGAAATAGTGTAACGTGATCAAAATACGCTACAAACAGTTTTTCTCGTAGACCATATTGAACCAAGTTCTTTTGTCTGACACCGTAAATAATTGTTAAATGCTCATGTTGTACAGAAAGTAGGCTTAGGACACCTCAGAAATTCATATCAATTTCATTATCTTTGTGACAGAGTAATATCAATCAAATACGCCGCAAACGATATTTCTTCATGGGCTATAACATAACGGAATACTTTTGAGTCCCCTATACTCGTACTTTAAGCATTACACATAACATAGTCTATAGTAACAATTTTAAAGTGTGTCTCAATGTACATAAATATAACTGTGTTTAACATTGTGTAACACTATTAAAATACATCCTAAATAATCCCCTTCCCCCACATAGACCATAATGTAGCGAATACTTTTGAGTGCATCTGTAAATGAACCATGAATGGTGCACCGAACATACCATGATGATTTTCAATATCGTATATCAATTACATGGCAATCCGACTATATTTACGCTAGTTAGAGCACGGATAGACAGACAGACGGACGGACAAACTCAATCCTTAAACACTTTTCAACTTTCTTGGGAAGTGTTAAAAATGGAAAAATGTAATGAAAATAAAAGTATTTTAGTGTTATTTAGATTACGAACCGCTACAAAAAACATTCTTATTTGACCGCATCATTTAAAAAATATTTAGTGCTCAGAAATCCCCCCCCCCCCCCCCCCACACACACACCTGAATTTACTCCTGTGCACTTAAAATTTCAAATTGTTAAAACTCCTTTATGTTTTATAACATTCTTGTAAAAATAATCCATAATCTAAATTTTCTTCTGCCTGAAAATTTCACTAAAATTTTTGCCATCCTTCTTTCTGCTAACATCACACAAAGTTTTTAATATTTGGAAAACTTTATTTTTTCTGTCGCATATTTTAGTGCTAACAACAATAAATTGTGTACTATATCTATAAATGACTACGCTGGGATTTAGATTTATACCCCCTCTACAGATGTACAGTACAAAATATACAGTTTATTTGTTTAACTTTTCCTCTCCTAATTTTATGAACATCTTATTTTTAACCTTCAATGTTATTTAGCTTTTATAAATCTCATAAATTTTATGTTCTAAAAAGAATTCGCACAAAAGATAGTTATTTTAGAATATTTGTACCTGATATATTTCCCCCCTCATTCAATATCTCCCCCTTGATTTTAAATGTAATTGCCTTATGTGAAATAAAATAGTTTTTATACTGCACTAATTTCAATTTTATGTTTGTAAAAGCTGTAAAATAAACCTAAAAAAAAAAAAAAAAAAATTGAAAGTCAAATCGTTTTAATTTTTGCACTTTTATCATAAACAGATTAAAATTCTTTTTACGGCTTTTACCGTTATCGAGTCTCCACAAAACAGTGGGCTTTGATCTACGCTTGTAAAGCGAAGACAATTGAAAAAAAAAATCCTTTACACCTGAAACCTACTGGAAATTATCACATGTAGCGCTCAGCCGAAGTGGGGTGGGGGTTGGAATCGTGCCAGATAATTGGCCATTTGCTGATTGGAAGAGCTCGCTTGTCAATCATTTGAATTTAGACCATCCTTTCAATTCAGCTAAAATGCCAGCGGCCATCTTGATTTCTTTTTATCTGTGACTGCAGTGAGCTCTTAACGGGCTAACGTGGGGAATTAAAATTTTGTTCATGCTTATCAGTAATGCACGTTATCAGAAACTAAATTTTATCAATTATTTTGGAAGGGATTGTGAGACAATTCCTGTAATGAATGCCTAATTTATAGTAGAAATGTTGCAGCGTTTACGAGTTCAAGAGAAAAAAATTCTAGAGAGTGGATTTTGCGTTAATATTTTCGAATTCCAGTATATCTATTCAATAATTAGATGAAAAATTTTACACATTAAAATTCAAATAAAATTCAATATATGTTATTCGCCAAATCATTTTACAGTGTTCGGGACAAGGGTGGATCCAGCCCTCCATTTACAGGGGGGGTCGGTCATGGATCTTTTTTTTGGGGGGGGGGGTAGGGGGAGGGGATCGCATCTCTTCATTAAAAATTTTTATATTGAAAGCTATTCCCATAACCAAACTGACAAATTTTCTGATATTTTCCTGAAGTCATTTTCATTTGGAAATAATAATAATTATAAAAAAACGCATTGGTATTCCTTAAAATATAACATTTAGAGATTTTATTCAGGTACCAAGAAATTTAAGAGTTTCCCATTTTCTTATAAAGGTAAGTAAAGAATCATTATGTAAATGTGTTTTTAGCCCATTTTTAGGGTTTCGTTCATATGACGAAACCCTATTCGTCTCGCGCCGATGACTGTCTGTCTGTCCGTCACAGAGTCCGTTCTCAGAAACTATATATGTTAGAGACTTGAAATTTTGCATACTTATAGCTGAACACCTCACATCAAATGATAAACCCTAAAATTTCGAAAAAATCTTATATTTAACTATCTGGACTCTAACTTGAGTATTTTAAGCTTTTCTTTCTAACTCAGCCCCTAATTAAGTTGAAGACTTGAAATTTTGCAGAATTATAGCTAAACACTTGCGATCATACGACAAATCATAAAATTTCGAAAAAAAAACTTATATTTAACCCTATGGGCTTTAACTTGTGTATTTTAAGCTTTTTTTTTCTAACTCAGCCCCTAATTAAGTCGAAGACTGAAAATTTTGCATAATTATAGCTAAGCACTTGCGATTACACGTCAAATCATGAAAATTCGAAAGAATCTTATATTTAACCCTCTGGGTTCTAACTTGTGTATTTTAAGCTTTTTTTTTTCTAATTCAGCCCCTAATTAAGTTGAAAACTTAAAATTTTGCATAATTATCGCTAAACACTTGCGATCACACGACAAATAATCATAAAAATTTCGAAAAAATCTTATATTTAACCCTCTGGGCTCTAACTTGTGTATTTTAAGCTTTTTTTTCTAACTCGCCCTTAATTAATTCGAAGACTTAAAATTTTGCATAATTATCGCTAAACACTTGCGATCACACGACAAATAAGCATAAAAATTTCAAAAAGTCTTATATTTACCCCTCCGGTCTCTAACTTGTGTATTTTAAGTAATTTTTCTAACTCGGGCCCTAATTAAGTTGGAGACATGAAATTTTGCATACTTATAGAAAACACTTTCGATCATATGAAAAATCATAAAATTTTCAAAAAGTCTTTAAATTATTTACACCTCCGGGTTCTAACTTGTGTATTTTAAGCAATTTTTCTAACTCAGCCCCTAATTACGTTGGAGACTTGAAATTTTGCATACTTATAGCAGAACACTTGCGATCACGAAAAATAATAAAAATTTCAAAAAGTCTTATATTATTTACCCCTCTGTGCTCTAACTTGTGTATCTTAAGCAATTTTTTTTATCCTCCCCTGTTTTCACCCGGGGGGGGCGGTCACTTTTTAAACTTTTGCCGACACCCGTTTGACCACTCTTTCATATTATGCACCATAGACTTACATATTTTAGTTCCATTTTTTACCGCCAGGGGGCGCCTACCTATCTCGGGTATGTGTTCTCTCGACTAATACAGTGGTGGTCAAAAGTTTCCGGCCAGTTAGTTTTTTTTTTTATTTGTCTGACAGAACGTTTTAGCGAAGAAGAAGTTTAATTGCTCCAAAAGTTAGGAATAAGCAAATTACCTCTGACCACGTGATCATTTTTATTGGTTACTTAAGATACTTGATGCAAAGGGGAGGAATTCAAAATTCGCGCGTGCAAAAGTTTCCGGCCATTCGTCATTCATTAGTTTTTGCTGTCGCTAAAGTATTTTTTTGGCCATATTTGTTAATTAATGAAGGTGAATAATGTATTTGAAATTCAAAAATGAAAAGTTTAACAATTTATTGTTCCTAAATGAGTGATTTGTTCGTCGCTAAAGGGACAATCCTCTCGTGAGATTGCGGCAAAGTTGTCGATCGGAAAATTTGCTGTAAACGATATTTTAAAAAAATATATAAAGATGGTCATGGCCTTCGGAACTTACCACGGTCCGCGGGACCCCTGAAAACGACTATTCTTGTGGACAGAATTATCAGAAGAAAAGCAGCTGATGACCCGCGTAAAAATGCCGCTGCAATTCCACGCCATTTATGGTGTTTAAAGTGATTTATGGTATTATGGTTATTGCTGAAACAAGTTTATCTACAGTGTCAAGACGCTTATGTGACGTAGAACTTTATGGAACAGCCCTCGTTAAAAAACCTTTCATAAGTAAAAAAAATCAGAGGGCCCGACTGGCGTTTGCCAAGGAATACAAAGACATTTTCAGATGAATCTACGTTCAATCTTTTTGTGAGTGATAAAAAACATTACAACCGACGACCTGAAAACAGAAGATAAGATGCGAGACATATTATTCCTACAGTGAAGGGGAGGACACGTTATGCTGTGGGGAGCATTTTCTGGAAAATGCGCCTGTCCGTTATTTGAAATCCGCGGCAAGATGAATAGTGCAACGCATAAGGATATCTTGCAAGATATTTTGCTGCATTATTGCAGGTAAAATTGTGGTCGTAACTATTTGTTTCATCATGATAACGTCCAAAAGCATACATGCATGCTCGTCAAGCAGTGGCTTTCGCACAAAAAACTTCGCTTTTGAAATGGATAGCCCAATCATCGATCTGAATATAATAAAAAATCTTTAAAACTAACTTGAAAACGTGTGTGGAATTGTAAATATTCCAATTTAGAAGCATTTTCACAAAAATTGCAAGAACCGTGGACAAAACTTAACATTGATGATCTACAACTGTTAATTGAATCGATGCCACGTCGCTGCGCTGCAGTAATTATTGCTAAATATATGAATACAAAATACTAATTGTAAATGTTGTTGATCACTGTTATTTTCTGTTATAACACCATTTTTTTTCAAACTTCCCAAGGTGGCCGGAAACTTTTGAGAACATGCGTTTTCTTTTGCAATTAATTTTGTCAGTTAAATTTATTAATATTTAATTTTTATTCGATAAATAAGTTCTTAACTGCTATGTCAATAAAGTGTATAAGTATCACTTTGAGATTCCTCTTCATATGGGTATACTTACAAATTAACCAAAAATTTTATGCTGGCCGGAAACTTTTGACCGCCACTGTATATCTACGGATAGGTTGTAAAACGGAGTTTCGTTCGGATAGAGGTTTTTGTAGAATAGAGTGCGCCCCTCGTTGCTAAATGTGGAACTAATAGATTTTGCAAAAGGATAACGTGTTTTGAAAGGAATATTAAACGAAACCCTCTGTGCGATCTGTGATCACACTTACCCACTTTAAGATTTGACAGCCACTGTTAAGACCCCACTGCAGTCACGGACAAAAAGAAATCAAGATGGCCGCTAGCATTTTAGCTGAATTGAAAGGATGGTCTAAATTCAAATGATTGACAAGCGAGCTCTTCCAATCAGCAATTAGAATATTCTTGGATCATTTCCAATAGGTTTCAGGTGGTCTAAGAGATTTCTTTTTTCAACTGTCCAGCGTAGATCAAAGCCGTCTGTTTTGTGGAGAATCTGGATAACGCTGAAATCCGTAAAAAAAATTTTAATCTGTTTATAATAAGGGTGCAAAAATTAAAGCGATTTGACTTTCAGAAAATAAATGAATATTTTATTCAGATATTTTCTTTTTTTTAATCTTCAAGTTCATTTTACAGCTTTTACAAACATAAAATTGAAATTAGCGCAGTATAAAAACTATTTTATTTCACATAACGAAATTACATTTAAAATCAAGGGGGGAGATATTGAATGAGGGGGGAAATACCAGGTACAAATATTCTAAAATAACTATCTTTTATGGGGATTCTTTTTAGAACATGAAATTTATCAAGAGATATATAAAGGCTAAACAACATTGAAGGTTAAAAATAAGATGTTCATAAAATTAGGAGAGAAAAAGTTAACCAAATAAACTGTATATTTTGTACTGTAGAGGGGTGGAGGGGAGAACGGGAAATATTAATTTTGAGGAGAAGGGGGGGGGGGGCTATACATCTAAATCCCAGCGTAGTCATTTATAGGTATAGTACATAATTTATTGTTGTTAGCACTAAAATATATGACAGAAAAAATAAAGTTTTCCAAATATTCAAAACTTTCTGTGATGTTAGCAGAAAGGTTTCAGGCGGAAGAAAATTTAGATTATATTTTATTTTTACAAGTAAGTTATAAAACATAAAGGAGTTTTCACAATTTGAAATTTTAAGTGCATAGGAGTAAATTCAGGTGTGTGTGGGGGGGGGGGGGGAGAGATTTCTGTACACTAAATATTTTTTAAATGATGCAGACAGTTAAGAATGTTTTTTGTAGCGGTTCGTAATCTAAATAACAATAAAATACTTTTATTTTCATTTACATTTTTTCATTTTTAACACTTTCCAAGAAAGTTGAAAAGTGTTTATGAATTGGGTTTGTCCGTCCGTCTGTCTGTCTTTGATATACGATATTGAAAATCATCATGGTATGTTCGGTGCACCATTCATGGTTCATTTACAGATGCACTCAAAAGTAATCGCTACATTATGGTCTATGTGGGGGGGGGGGGGGGATTATTTAGGATGTATTTTAATAGTGTTACACAATGTTAAACACAGTTAAATTTATGTACATTGAGACACACTTTAAAATTGTTACTATAGACTATGTTATGTGTAATGCTTAAAGTACGAGTATAGGGGACTCAAAAGTATTCCGTTATGTTATAGCCCATGAAGAAATATCGTTTGCGGCGTATTTGATTGATATTACTCTGTCACCAAGATAATGAAATTGATATGAATTTCTGAGGTGTCCTAAGCCTACTTTCTGTACAACATGAGCATTTAACAATTATTTACGGTGTCAGACAAAAGAACTTGGTTCAATATGGTCTACGAGAAAAACTGTTTGTAGCGTATTTTGATCACGTTACACTATTTCAAACATGACGAAATAGATACACATTACTTTGATTTACTACAAGATGCTTACATTCGAATATGGTCTGCATTTCATTTAGCGTTCATTTACAGGGAAACATAAAATATTTTGATACAATACTGTATCCGATATAGCTATTAAAAATTAATGCTGAAAGTACATTTTCAATTACAGAATGCGTTTTTAAGTTTAACTAAATTTTTGCGCACTACGTGGTGTGCACATATTTTACAAACCCTATACAGGACCACACAAAAGAATTCGTAACCATTGCTGAGAATGAGTATGAATTTCTTAAAGATGTTAGGTTTTTTTTTAGTTATAAATGTACAAGCTAAACTACATTTAATATGCTTAGAGATGTTTGTATCATACAAATAAAATCCTATACAGGGATATTCAAAAAACTGGATACATGGGCCGCCGATAGAAAATAATTCCTGCAAGTGTGATTTCAGTAATTTTGAGCATGATTTTGCATGAATTAGATTTCAGCTTAATACTGTTTGACGTGTATAAAAATTTGTATTCTATATACAGAAATGCACAAAAGAATTCAAGTATGTTTCCGTCTATAAGTAGAAATTGCCGAGGGTGAATTTTCAACTGTTTTATGTATTTTCTTACAAAACTAAATTTTAACATAGTATGTAGAATCTGTACAAATATATGCAGTACAAATATATCATATACACTGCCTCATATGAGCTGCATATATCATATGAGCTGCACAAAAGAATTTGAGTACCTTCCAGGTTATGGGTACGCAATTGTTGAAATCTGCTTTTCAAACGTGTCATACACTGTAAAAAATTTTGGTCAAAAATTACGGTACATATACTGGCAACTTTGTGACCAGCACATATACCGTAATTTAACTGGACGGTATATGTACCGTAAAATATTTAAAGTATATGTACTGTAAAAAAATATTCATACAGCATATATACCGTATGTTAAATACACAGTATATGTACCGTAAAAAACATTTATACAGCATATATACCATAGGTTAAATATACAGTATATGTACCGTAAAAATATTTATACAGCATATATACAGTATATATACTGTAAATTAAATGTGTGGTATATGTACCGTAAAAGCATTTATAATCAGTATATGTACCGTAAATGAAATATATGGTATATATACCGTAAAAGTACAGGATGACCCAAAAAAGCTCCCACATTTGACAGGATAAAAAAATGGACTGCAGAGAGAAATTTGTTTGTTCAAAAATATAGAATAGGTACGACGAGAGTATAAAATGACTATCTTTCAGAAATGATGTCTGGTAAGTGTTGTCCATTGCGAGTAATACACAATTCAAGGTGATCTCTGGAATCTATCACCACAGACGCCTCGTCTTGTGGAATACCTGCTACTTCCACCTGAATATTAGTCTCTTGGGGTCAGAGAAAATGTAGGTCTTATGCCTCAAGAGTAATTCAAGCAGAGGTAGCAGCTTCCACAAGACATGATATGTCAGATGATGATAGATTTCAGGCATCGTCTTGAATTGTGTATTGCTCGCAATGGACAACACTTACCAAACATCAGTTAAAAAACATAGTCATTTTAATCTCTTGTCATGCCCATTGTATATTTTAAAACAAACATAGTTTCGCTCTCCAATCCTTTTTGTTTTATATTATCCTGTCAAATGTGGGAGATTCTTATGGGTTATTCTGTAATCAAAATCGACGGATATACAGGGAAAGCACAAAGTCTTATCCTTATTATAAAAATTTATCATGGAGAAAATTATTATTAGATATGTATGGATACATTTAAATACTTTTATAAAGTTTTTAATAAGACCATTTGTAGGTTATCAATTTGTATAACGATGTAATGAAAAATACCTTTTAGTAAAATTAAATTTACTCTGGATTAATAAATGGCCATTGTTTATATAATGAAGAGCAAACAATGTAGCATATGAAAAGTATACAAAATCCATTTTATTTTTATTTTCAAACATATTAAATTTTCTGTACTTGTTTCAAAAGGAATTTTATCTGTCATCAATTGTTGAAATAAAAGAAAATGTTTAAAAACAATGTTTTATGGTTTAAAATGTAACTAAGAACAATGAAGTGCACAATTACACTTACATAGCTGCCAACTACTACACCTTTTTATACTTATTTTATAACACTATTTTAAAACAGTTGTTGTTGTCATACTCTAGGTTTAAATATATGACGAAAATTACTATTTCAAAATAGCAATATAAAAATAATATAAAAGGTACAGTAGGTGGCAGCTATGCACTTAGAGGATTAAAAAAAAAACAAACAATAGAAATTCACAAAAAAATAGTGCCCACATTTGTGGACATTATGACAATTAATGGTAATTTATGAGTGAAATGATTTCTTATAAAATAAAAAAACTAACATTAAATTTTTTCTTACATTTCTATAAGTTCTTTAAACTTAATATACTTAATAGATTTGATATTTTTATCAAATATTAACGATTTGTTCAAATAATTTAACAACACTGACTGCCAAAAAATTACTTCACATTTTTTTTTTATTATTATTATTAAACTGTACATTGATGCAGCCAAACCATAAAATTTTTACTTCTCTTTTTGAGGGATTCTGTAGTGAATCAGTTACCAAATTTTTGTCCCTTTTATTATTTGACTAATTATATTTACAAAAACTAAACATCCACATATGTCGCCAAGGGCTTGAAGAGGATAAAAATTACAGTTTCAACGAATAAAGAAAAATTAGTAATTGGCCAAAATTTTATAATTTCTTCTGAGATTTTTGTTACGTACTTGGAAATTAGATTTATTTATTTATTTTTTTTTTTTTCTCAACATACAAATCTAAATTTTCTTACTTTCAGTTAAATGTTTAAAACTGCCACTGTCAAGCAAATCGCCACTTATGTAATTTTTTTATTTTTTTTATGGCAAAATGGGTGTTTCATTATTCTTTCAAAACTTAATATACAGTTTAAAACTTAGAATATTAATAATAGACATTAATTAGGTTTTAGAATAATTTTTTAGCTGAATGAGTTATTAATATTTAGATTTCTGGTTGATATAGAAAAATACACAAATCATATCAAGATTTTTTAAACAAAGCTCTACCCGATAAAAAATTTCTAAATACCTAAAAGTTCAAAAACTCACTTCGTGTCATTTGTTTCTTTTAACAAACAATACACCTGTATAAAAATTAAACAATTTCTAAATATTCACATTTTATTCTATAAATGACACAATTAGTTGTAGTACAACCATTTATTATTTAAAAACTGTTCAAATTCTGCTGTTTTTAATAGCTTTTCCCTCCCGAAATTTTGAAATCAATCTACTGAAAATCCTAAAGGTAATGTTACTTTAAATTTAGAAAAGTAGTTTGTAAGAAAAAAATGTCAAAAGTGTATCGGATATCCATAGGAAAATGAAAGATGTAATGAGTATATCATAAATATTTTGGATTTATTTAAGTATACTCCAACTTTAAATATTTATTTAAAAAAATTAACAGTTTTAGAAATTTAAGAAATGTATTTAATTTTTGTTTCTGCATTTTTATTGAGAATGAAACATTGATGTTCTTTAATGCAGATGTCCATAACTTCTGCAATATAAATTTATTATCGATCAGAATTTTTTTTGTTTTAACCCTTCGTACTTCTATGTCGAGTCTGACTCGACATGATCTTTCTTAAGCTAAATGATGCGATAAAAAGTGATAAAATATCTTTATTTAGATTGACGAACATTTCATCGCACAAATGGCAACATTTTCAAAATCATTCATGATAAAAAATATTTTCACAAAAAATTTAAAAACAATAACTTGGTAAACAATGTCATGAGACATCATGCATATGCAAACATAAAATTAAATACGATTTTTTTATGTTTGCACTGATTTTCATTATGCATGATGTCTCGTGACATTGTTAACCAAGTTATTGTTTTAAAATTTTGTGAAAATATTTCTATCATGAATGATTTTGAAAATGGAGGTTTAAAGGTCAAAAACTGTTAAATAAAATACAATTTTCTATAGCAAAAATAAATAAATAAAAACTTATATTTCTTAAAATCACCAAAGAATATTTCTTTTATTAAAATAGTTTTTAAAAGGCAGTAAAATTATCACTGCATATTTATTTAGAAAAAAAAAAAAAAAAAAAAAATCATTTAAAGCTGTCGTTAAATTCAAAAGAGCTAATTTCTGACACATTTTTTTAATCAATTTTCGTTCAGAAGTGCATGAAATTTCCAATGTACAATTTTTTTAATTCAGAAACTATAATTGAAAGACATTTTTTTTTTTTTTTGGTAAATGCATAACATCTTTCAGAAAATACTATTAAAATACACCTTTCAGCCGAATTCTCCACGCAGGTCAAGAAAAGTAAAGAAAATTGGTTGTCATGAGCAAAATTGCTTTCAACTCAAAAGATAATTTATCAAAAAATGGAAAATTTATTTTCATTCCAAATCACTAAATAGTCAGGGTTGCCAACTTTATACCTTCATGTTTAAAAATGAGTTTAAAATTGTGTCAAAGTTTTATGTTATTAAGCAGGGTATTTGAGAACCATATTAAAGTTCAAGCATAAATATTTTAGAACATTTAGAAAATAAATTAATTTCCTTATGATTTACAAATATTTAAAACAAGCAATTAAAATATAGAAAGAAATTTATTACAATGATTAAATTACATTAATGTACACAGTTCTAATATTTATGTATACAATGTTTTCTTTTCCATTTACTAATTACAAATTCCAGTAGTTTTGGCCATCTTACAGCATTATGTTATCTCTGTCATTTGATTTGCTCTATAGTTTATTCCACACACAGGATTGATCAACTTAAGTACCTTAAAGAAAAAGAGTGGTTCATTCAACATGGATGTAAGCACTAAAATAAATTTTCGAAGAAAATACAAAAGTGACTTGTAGAAAAGGTTACATAAAATCATCTTAAAAGGATATTTCAGTCACACCAAGAAAAAAAAGGTTAATGTTAATCTTACGGGGGTGTTATTTTCAAATTTCTCGCTTTGATTTTAATATTTCAAAATGATTTTTTATTTATTTATTTAGTATTTAGTATAGATGAGGGTGATCTACAACCGAGCTGGCTTTTATTTTTCTGATTTTGGTCATAGTTTTTAAATATTAGGATAGTTTCAAATTCAGAAGCGGTTTTGAAAATGAAAAAAAAAAAAAAAAAAAAAAATTGAAAAAGTAAAAATTATCCCAGTTGTAGATCGTCTTCAGCTATCCTATGCAAAAAATCATTTAAAAATATTAAAATTCAAACGAGATATTTGAAAATAATGCTCCCATAGACTTAACATTAGCGTTTTTGCTTTTCCACATGACTAGTGTGGACTCTTAAGAGCCTACGCCAGTCACGCGGATAAATGCAAACATTAATGTTAAACCTATGGGAAAAATCTTTACAGATTTCTTACTTGTATTTCAATACTTTTATATTAGTTTTTTGCATGCAATACCTGTTATTGTTGTGTATGTACTTTTTCAACTTTTGTAGCAATTTCTGTATACGAGAATAGTTTCACTTTCAAAACCACTTCCGAAAGTAGAAATATCCGCATATCAAAAAACTGTAAAAAACATTGAAAAAGTAGAAATGCACAATAAATGTTAACCTCAGGTACCCTGTCGCCCCCCCCCCCCCCAAAAAAAAAGAGAGAGAGAGAGAATCATTTAAAAATATTAAAATAGGAACAAGAAATCTGTAAAGAAGGCTGCCATAGGATTAACATTAGCTTGAACATTTCTTTTTGTGCCTAGTTTAGGCTTGTAAGGCTTAATTATTTTGCATGCGATACCTGAAGTCAAAACCTGTTGCTGTGTGTATGTACTTTTTCAATTTTCATAGCAATTTCTGTATACGAGAATAATTTCACTTGCAGAACCACTTCCAAAAGTAGAAGTATCCACATATTAAAAAAACTAAGAAACATCGAAAAAGTAGAAATGCACAATAAATGTTAACTTCAGATACCCTGTGTTTCAACACCCCCCCCCCCCCCCGCAACACACACAAAAAAAGAAAGAATCATTTAAAAATATTAAAATGGAAACAAGAAATCTGTAAAGAATAGTGCCATAGCATTAACATTAGCTTGAACATTTCTTTCTGTGCCTAGTTTAAACTCTTAAGGCTATGTGTTTAAACAAAAATGGAAATGTCAGAGCTGAAATCATTAATTTTTATACATTCTCTCAACAAAGCACACTTCTTTTTACTATTTATACAACTTTTATAGAGTAATTTCAAATCATTGCAATAGTTAATGATTTCTTTTTCACTCACTCCATCTTATAATTTATAAACCATAATGATTATTACAAGATGGTATGCTGCCATAACTGTCTGGTCCAAAACATCATCTCAGAGTTTCTTTAAGGCTCTTTTCAAATCTAACAGAGCTTATTTCTAATGTATTCTTGTAATTCTTTTTTTTTTTCCAAAAAGGCATGAAACAGGCAGGTGTTTTTATTCAAAAGCTATGCGATCAAAAGATGTTTTCCCTTTTTTGGTAAAGGCAGAAAATAATTCAGAAATACTGTCAAAGTTGCCTTTAGAGGAGAATTTCCAGGCTTGGTACTGCACGAGAGAAAAAAGAAAAAGCAGTTGTCATTTATAACTGGATAAGTAATTTGTTTATAAAAAAAATGGAAAACTCATTTCAATTCCAAATCACCTCAATAGTCCAGCCTGCCAATTTTATACCTTTACGCTTAAAAATGAACTACAAAATGTGCCGGAAAGTTTTGTGTTGTTGAGCAGGCGCCAAAAGCAACAAGAAAAGAAGTTCGGGAAAACATTCTGTATTTTGAAGCAGCCATATCAGATTTTAAAATATACATATAAGGACAAAAATACCCATTTATTTTGGGTACTTTCCTGGTCCTAGTTGGGCTATTTGTTTTAAAAGTATTAATATTTATTATTTTAAAGAAATATATTGTGAATGCTGATTTTGTGAGTCCTTCTCAGAAGTCTGCATCCACAATCTCCAATTGAAAATTACAAAAAATTATCCTCTTATTCCTGAAGTGTTTTTCCATTTCCAGCGATATCTAGAGCTAAATATATTTACTATTTAAAGTATATATATATATATATATATTCTAGAAGCCCTCTGACAAATTAAATAGATTCCCCCCCCCCCCAGTACAATTTCAGATGTAATTTTGTGTTGAATTACAAACACCTTGAAAACTTTTTATATTTGATTAATTGGTGCCCCGGTAGCAGAAAGTTCAAGACAGGAGGAGACAGTCATCACAGACTTTTTCTTTCCTTTTTTGTAGATTTTTTTCCACTGAACATTTTGCTTTATTACTTAATACACAAAAACTTAAAATTATTACTAATAAAAATGAATAAGCACATAAAGACATTACAGGTAACAGATTGATTAATTAACACTTCAGTTGTAAAATATTTTACCTGCAAATTATTTTCTTCCCTTGAAGTACTGTTGCAGGCATTAATTACTTCAAAACTAACATAAGTATTTTATAAATTGATTGAAGAACAGTTATACCATTAATTTTTCAATTGAGTTAATGAATTAATTTTGAAAAAGTAATTAAAAAATATTACAAAAATTTCCAGTTATATATTTATACATATACAACTTTAAAAAAATCTTCAACATTAAAAATTAGTAGGAGTGAGAATTAGGCAAAAAATTCTTTGATAGAAGAAATCGCCTATTAGCTTGTTAAATGATTAAGAATTAGAAAAATCCTTAATAGCTTTTAAAGGAAACCGACTATTGAATTGATTAGCATAAAAGTTATTGGTTTTATGATTACCTAGTAATATTTTAAAAATTTGACAAATTGGAAGAAAAAAAGGGGTGGGGGTATTTTATTTAGTTCAAAATATCCTGTAAATTCTGATTTTTTAAACTGATCTGCCTGTTGGTTTATATTTTCAGACTCAGATTAAAATACATTAGAAAGGGTTATATTTAACCTAGGCAGTTATCCTTATAGTAGCAGAAACTCTCCCTTTTTACTAATAACTCAAAAATGTGCATCCTAACAGATTTAGATATTTTTTAATAGAGAAATTTAATTTAACATTAATCTTTTAATAATTTTTAGCTTAAATTTACCATCTTTAACTGAGCATATAATTTTAAGATGAAACATTGAAATAAAAAACTTCCCCCTCCCATACAATACACAGTACTAAAATATGCAATATATATTTTTGATACACTATTATACTTATTACAACATATTTTGACTTAAATTTTAAATATTTTTTATAAAAAAAAAAAAATCAGCAAGAACTTTGTAAAAATAAAATTAAGTTATTTAAATCATGTTGCTAAAAAAACAAAGCTAAACACATTTTTAGCAAAATTTCAAACGCTAATAAAGTGGAAAATATGTTACAAATTGACAACACTATTGATTAGAAAAAAATAAAAAAGCTATATGTCATCTTGTGAAATTATTTGCATTCTGATATCCCCCTCCTCCTCCTGCAGAGAAAGGTGGATTTCTCTAAGGAAGGGAACACCACCAAAGGCCTATGAAGAAAGCAATTATATAATTCATTCTCTAATACCTTACTCAGTTGTACTGGGAATTTATAAATTACTATTAAAAATTATTCAAACAACTCAAACAGTTAAAGTCCTATGAGGAGTATAGGTGCAGATTCCCAAAATCAGTAAGGTGCTAGTGGCTGCTAACCCCCCCCCCCCCCAAAAAAAAAAAAATCCAGTCGCCACATTGTGAAACAAACACATACATACAACAGTATTTATATACAGAAAACTAAACAAAAAAAACTCAGGAATTAAAAAAAATGAAAAATAATTGAACAACACACGTACAATAACACACAGACTAATTACTTCAAATGTGTATATTTAATTAAGCAGAAAATTCTGGAAATTTGTATATTAAGTATAATATAAATCTTAAACTACGTACTGTCAGAAGATAAAGTTGAGCAAGATATGTAGAAAATAAGCAAAAATGATAGTAGGAAATATCAGGAAAACAATATTTCTTATTTTGATTTTGTCATACAAAAAATTGAGAATGTGTCCGATTATTTAACACTATAAAAATCAAAATTTTCAGTCATTTGTTCTGCTATAAGGAGAGATTATCTTACAAAAAAAATACAAATATATATGGCGACTTATACAGGCCAAATTAACACTAGCCACCGGCCACCTTATGGTCACTTTCCTACAAGGACAGACTAAAATTTTTTTGCATTTTATTATGGATTGTACTTTTCTTGTTTGCATTATGTTTATATTAACATATTTATATGGGCTATTTAATTTTAGCTTAATAAATTTTAACAAAAGTTTACTGCTTAGTACTTTTATATAAAAAAGTGGCGACTTATAAAACTCTTATTACTGGCTACTAATGAAATTTCAATTTCTCAGTTCTACCGTTTAGCGACTTAGACGGTGAAAGTTAGGGGTCACAGCAAACAGTTTAGTCGCCTTGTGACATCTGGTGACTGTGAATCTGCACTTATGAGGAGCAGGGAATCATGATTTTTTTCTTTATATATATTATATATATATATAAAAGGATTATTCAGGGGGGAGGGGTTAAAAAGTTTTTTAAAAATTTCTAACTGGAAAGAAATAAAAAGTACATTTAACAATGATAATAATGAACCCCTTATTTTATCTAAATTATATGTGAATTAAATGCATCTACAGATAAAATTATACTATTAGTAATAAGCAAAAGCCATTATTTTATTATTAGCATTATGGTGTTTGAAATATTACACTGAATAAATCAAGCTGTTAATTAAAAAAAAAGTGATAAAATATCAATTTTAATTTGTGTTAAATTTTATTTATTTATGAAAATTTAAAAAAAGAAATTATGATCAGTGTATGTGTAATTTAAAAAAAAAAAAATTCATATTCAGTCAAATCCACTATTTATATAACCATGTAGCGAGTTCGGTAGCAAAAAGTTCAAGAATGGAGACTAGCGTCACAAATTTTCTTTTCTCTTTTGCAGATTATTTTTCCATCAAACCATTATTTTGCTTTGTATTATATTTAACTTAATGCAAAAACTTAAGTTTCTCTTTAATAAATGTGAATAAAAGACATAAAAACGTTACAGGTAGGTGTTTAATTAACACTGCAATTGCAAAAAATTTACCTGCAGATTATTTTCTGTCTCTGTAGTTACTCCTGCAGACACTTTGAGAATTTTCTGCTATTGGGATAGCGAATGCATATGATAGTTCAGGTCTATTCCTCCACCATACTTCAAAGATAAAATTGGGTAGCCATATTCCTCCTCCATTCCAAATTTTCTGTTATTGGAAATTAAATACATATTATTAAGGACTGAAATATACCAAATGAAAAAAAAAAGGCTTTATACAAGCCATTTTATCCCTAAATATTAATATTTTTTCTGGATTGCTTCTCAAAAGCTATGAAAATATTATGTTTTTAACTCCTAAAGATTTTAAAGAGTTTGGACGATAATGACAATTTTTTAACCAGAAGACCCCTCCCTTTTCCAGCATATTTCAAAATTACTCATTAACGAAAAGGAAAACATGCAAAAAGGAAAATACAAAACATCATCATCATTTGCTTCATTCTCTAAATAATAAGTTTGAAAACACAGTTATTAAGATTTTAGAGCACAAAATTACGCAGTCATTGTGATTTCAAAGATCTCGAACAGATGACAATTACAACTTACTCTTCCCATAAAACTTCCAATATTGAGAAAATATGAAATTATGGATTGAAAGGAAAACCTCTTTGGTCACCCCAGTGGCTTTTATTGGTTTTAACTGGCTTTTTTTTTTTTTTTTTGGCCATAATTGGCTTTTATACAGCAAAGCATTTTAACACACTAGAAAATAAGATACAGCTATATTATTCATTGCAAAAAGCATAGGAATAATATATATTCTGTAACTGGGTCCAAAGCCAAAAGTTAGCATCAAATTTGAGCGTTTCATGCAAAAGTGTGGTTAAAGTTTATGAGAGTTACACAAGATTGAAGACACTCTTAATGCTCCAAACACGCTCTTAGATCCTTCAAAAACTCAAGAGGGAAAAGAAAGAGAAAAAAAATGGAAATTTTATTATTTCAATCATGACATGTAAGATTTGTGCTTAGAAAAATATAGAAAGTATTTTCAGATATTAAAATATTAAACGAGAAGTTATTAATCCTGATAGTAAATCTAAGATTGGAAGATCCCCCCCCCCCCTTTCTCCATTACTTGGACATTTTCAAAAAACTGATTTCAGATAGAAAACCCTGCACCCTTGACTACATTCTGGATATTTTTATTTATTGGATATTTTCCATTAAACCAATGCCATTATCGCCAAGTAATATAGTTGGTACCAATCGGGGAAAATTTGAAAAAAAAAAAAAAAAAAAGTAACATTGTTAAGGTAAAAAGTGATCACTTAAACATAACATTTGAAAATTATACACTTTCACAATCTGTTTTATTATATTAATCAAAATTATACACTTTTAAAACAAAAGAACAAATAAACATTATACAAAAATTAAAAATAAAGCACATTTAAAAATCAAGAATTAAACTATAAATTTCTCTTAATATTGCAGTAAACATTTAATTTTTGGAATAAAAACATCTCCATATTGCTGTGATAAGACTGTAAATAATGATTAATAGTTGTTTTAGTATACACCATTTTGTGATACCCCCATAATCTCTAAACAGAAACTATCTAACATATCTTCAGTTTGGGGTCAATAAAATTATACAGTAAAACCTCCACTTAATTTTTTCTTTTTTTTAAAAATAATCTGGTATACTGACTCATAACTTACTTTAAAAAATTGTCTGCACAATGTAAATAATTCTGTGTATTATTTTTTAAATAACCTAATTTTATGATCTGATTTCCTATACTTAGATGGTAAATTTAATTGAAGCTTACTTTTGTTCCTTTTTTTTTTTAAATAAATTCACATAAAAAACAGAACTAAATAAATAATTCATATAAGCAGCATAAAAATTCATCATGTTTGTCAGTACCATGCAGGGTTGGCATGGTTTAAACCAAATGGGTTTTTTAGAACAAATCTAATGTAATATTTTCTTTTTTTTGTAATTTAAGTGTTTTAAATTATTGATAGAAATAATTTCTACTTTTAATACTTTATCTAAGCAGTCTACATGAGACATAATGAATTTAGGTCATGTTTGTGTGAATGTAGGATAAAAATTAGAATGAGTTGATGTACTAAGAGAGTTATCTTAAACCACGTCAATATTAACAGAGATAAAACATATTCAGTATTCAGCATAAAATATTATCAATTAAAAAATACAGATTATTTATGGCAGTTAATAACATAACACAATGACCTTTAAGATTTTGGCCAAGTGGTAAAAGAAAATTTTCTCAGTTGGGGAGATTATCCTTTAAGAATTTAAAAAAGAATTTCAAGATATGAAGTTGAATGAGACGACATGCAAAAATTATATGTCAGTTATAGCATTCAATAATATCAATCTTTTTTGTTACAGAATTTAATGGCCAAAAATGTTAAAAGAAAATAACCAGCAGTATTCGAATATATATAAAAAAATTTCTTTAGCAACCACAGATACTGATATTTATATAAAAAAGTTAACCATTTGAAGATACTACCTTCAAAATATTTTTTTATAGTTAAATTAATGATTAGGTGAAGAAGAAAATATTAAAATGTTCAGTGAACTAGTTTAGACTTCAATAAGATTTTTAATACAGTCGAACCTCGTTAACGCGAACACTCAAGGGGAAACTTTTTATGTTCGTGTTATCAGAACTTAACTACATTACATACAGCTGGACGAGGCAACAGGAAACAGTTCGTGCTAAAAGTAATTCGCGTTAAGCGTGTTTGTGTTAACGAGGTTTGACTGTATCAAGGTAGAAAAAATGTTCATAAAATAGTATATCTATAATTAATCAAAAAATTCGTCTTAAGATTTTCAAGATATCAAAGCTACACTGTGTAGAGCAGTTTATTCTTTCAACATAAGACATAGGTTACTAATGTTTAAAATGGAAATGAATTAAATTTTCTACATAACAGACTAATTATTTAATCAGGATATTTTCAAATGAAGTTATATTAAATAATATATAACAATGTTTATTTTTATCAACAAATATGCATCTACATGTATTAGGAAATGATATTTAAAAAAAAAAAAAAACCTGGTTTAAACCAAATAAACAGTTGTTTTTTTTTTTTAATAATTTTTTTTTTTTTTTTTTTTTTTTGTTAACCCTGCTTATGTGTTGTCCTGGCAGCATAATTTTTTTTTCCAAGTGAGTTTGTCGTTCCGAACCGAAGCTCGCAATCTTATTGGTTGCTCAGTATCCAGTATGTTGTTCAACCAGATTTGGCGGCTTTGCACTAGTTTTGAGAAAGTACGTTACAGACAAATAAAGCAAAAATCGTTTTTTACAAAATAATGGGTAATCTGATCAATGTTATTAAATGCATTTTGTATAATTATAAATAATGATTTAGTAATATCTCTTCAATACTTTTTAAATTAATTTTTTGAATGCTATATTTTTATATCCAAGTATACTTAATACTAATTTTTATTTATTAAATAAAGACCAATGAAAGGTTGATTCTTTCTTAGTAGCATTAATTAGGTAAGTCTACAAAAAGTTTTGTTTCCTTATTTCAATTTAAAATATTTTTTTTTTCATAAGTTAGGCTGAAGTTGGTAGATGGGGCATTTGTGAACAGAACATATGGGGGCATATGTGAACAGTTCACAAGTGTATTTTTTAAGTCTGTGAATGCATTTTTTTTTTAAAGTTTAAAATTTAATTACCCTTGTCAAATATTGAGCTATATATTCAATGTTTTTAGGATTGCTTCACAGTTTTAATTTACTGGAAGTTAGATAACAATTAAAAGTGACTCAAAAGGAGTAAGCATGTGTTCAATTTTACGAATAATTTCTTGTATCTATGTTGAAACATTTATTGATTTATTCACACAACTAGAGAGAGGGCATCTAATTAGTTTTTATCACAGTTTTTATTCACAAAAAAATATTTGTCTTATTTATGCATGTGTTCACATGTGCCCCAGGTATGTTCACAACTACCCCTCCACCGGGACACATGTGAACAAATTTAGACAATTTTTAGAATGATGATATAAGTTAGAAATTCTTGATAAATGCATCCAAAAGCTTGAGCAAAAGAGCAAACAAATTCTAAATATTCATATAAATCAATTTTTTGTTCAATAGCTCATAACAATTTTGAGAAATAGTCAAAAATATAAAAATTGTTCACATGTGCCTCCCTCTCCCCTACTGTTTTTCAAATACTACATAAATAATGCCAGTGTAAAAGAAATCTTATATTACTTAAAAACTGGCATTTTACAATATTACATCCCCCCACCTCCCTTAAAATTATAATCTTCATTTACTGTGTATTTAGTTTTAGTACAGCTTTCCAGTGTAAACCCAGCTATGTTTTAGTTTAAGATTATTAATATTGAAAGTGGTAATTTTTTTTTATGAAAGCTTTAAAACAGGTGAATTTTTTCATGTGTTTAAAAATTGTTTTCAACTAAGTTTTTCACAGAAAATTTACTTACATTTTTTGCAAAGTTTGTTTGTATAAATTTATATTTTTAAAAATACAGTTAGATAACTCTAAGAATCTATATTTTAGGAAAAGAAAGAAAAGAATAAATAATTTCAACTGCATATTATTATGAAAAGAATTTTTCCTAATAATAGTGATAAATTACAGCTATGTGAATAAAAATAAATATATGTTTCAAATTTTATATTAAATTTCCACCTGACCATTTTTATTAATTGGTATATCTATTGAAATAATTTTGGAATGAATTTTCATTTTTAAGAAGAGAATTTGCATTTAATTATTTTACCAATGATTTGCTTGGATTTTTTTTTTCTCACACGATCCTGATTTTGCAAAATTGTGAACATTTGTAGGTACTTGTAAAAAATGCAATCAGAATTTTGTGAATTAGAAATGATATCTCAGTTCTTATTGAGACATTATTGAGAAGGTCTTTAACATATATATACAGCTAAATAACAGATTCATTGGTGATTTCAACTATTATGCAACAGGTTTTTTAAATTCTAAAATCATTACATTTGGGAAGGACTCAATTTCTAGATGAAAAATTTTCTGAAATGTCTATTTTTAAGAGAAAGAATTTTGTTAAGGCTGCTCAAATCCAAAAGGGCAACTTTCTGACATAAGTTTTAATTTATTTTTAGTCGGAAATGCATGAAACTAGCTGGAATTGTTGTTCACAAACTATGTAATTGAGCTGCTTTTTCCATTTTTTGCAAACGTAATAGATCTTTCAGAAAATAGTATCAAAGTTGACGTTTTGAACCTAAGTTCCCGAAAAAAGCAGAAAAACCGGTCAGCGAAGGGAGAAAACATCTTTGTCACATGATCAAAATCACTTATAACCCAATAGGTAATTTATGGATAAAAAAATGGAAAACACAGTTCGATTCTAAATCACTTCCATAGTCAGGCCTTCCAATTTTATATCTTTGTTTTAAAAAATAAATCTGTAAATGTGCAAAACGTTTTGCGCTTGTTGAGCAGAGCTGTTGAGAACAGCCTTAAGGGTTACATGTTTTAAGGTGGAAAAATTGTAAATAATCCTTTAAGGGACTCGAGTTCTTTCTAAACAGATCCCTGCTTACAGATAAGAATTTACATGTTAATGTTTTCATGTAGGACATTAAACATGAAAATATATAAATAAAAGTATCAGAATGTAGCTATTATAAAATACTACATTTTATAAATGAAATTTTAATTTTTCCAATTTGGAAAAATAGGCCTTCGGAGGAAAACTGGTTTGCTTCCTAAAATTTCCAGATTTTTTCTCAATTGTTCCCATACTTGTTACATAATTGTACTAAAATTGTAAAAATAACACTAATGTTACTTCTTACCACACAAATATTTAGAAGAAAAATAAATACCTTTGAATAATGCTAGTGCTAATTTGGTAGAGTAATTGTTCGGTTGGAGTCTCATACTCTTAGTTTCAGATTTCTCTTATGTGCTACCACATACTTGGGCAATGATGAGTTGGTCCTAGCTGGGAGACCAGATATCTCTGTCTCTATCTATAATTTTAAATAAAAATAAGAAATATATACAAAAAAAAAGAAAAAAGAAAGTTTTGTATAGAATAGAACTCGGTGCCATGTTTAAATTGAGGCAACTGGAAAGTTTCAAAATGTGACTAATAAATAATTAAATATATTTCTTTTCTACAGCCGGTAGTTTTTGAAAGACAAAATTGAAAATTCAGTCACCCTGTCAAAAAATTATTACTTGGCAGTGAATAGTGGAAGTAGAATGATGTAATTCCCCACCCCTGTAATGCATAGGTATATATTGAAAGCAAAACATTGCTGACATCATTTGAAGGTTATATTCCAGCAGATTACACTTTCTAAATTATTTAAAAAATTAATTTGAGAGATTATTTCAAATGTTGGGTATCTTCCATTATAGAAAAAAATGATAATATGTCAACTATACTCCCATAAAAATTTCACTATTTAAATTCTAAACAAAAAATAGAAAATTGTGGCACAAACAACCACTAATACGATTGAAACAACATAGCACCACTTCAAACGCTTTTTGTTGTTATACGATCAACAAAATAATTTTGGCTTATATTCTGAGTCTTTGCATTTGGATTAACTCCCCTGCCCCCCCCCCCCTCCCTTACAGTGTAATTTAATTTTTCTAATATCTTCCTTCTACACTCTATATATATATATGAATGTGACATATGTACAGGTACACAAATATAGAAATTAAATCCTAACCCCACCCCTTAGAATCAAATTTTCAGTTTTTACTCTTTTTTTGTAACATAACAAATTCCAAGAAATCCTCTTCAAAACATAAATATTTTTTTATCAAATGAATTTTACAATCTGATTTTTTATATTTAAAAGCTAAATTTAATAGAAATAACAGGAGTTCATGGGGCAGACACTCCCCCCAACAATGCAACAAATTTTAAAAAATCAAACCTTTGTTTATAAATATTTTTTAGTTAATTTCCAATTGTTTTTGTAAGATAATGTGCTTAAAAATGAATTTTTGAATTCTCAATCAACAAAGAAATTGCATTTTCCTATGTGGCGATCACTTTCAAAACTTGAAAGCATTAACATATTCGCATTGCCTGTACAATCATTTTTTTAAAATGTATATTTTAGAAAAAAAAATATTTGTACATAAAATTTATTAATCATGATGAAAAAAATTATGATGAACAGTGGGTTATGGCATAGAAATACTTAATTTAAATTTTACCTTTAACATATAAAAAAAACAATGATTTTAGAGAGTTGCATCCTTTGAGTTGGGTTGATTTTTGACGGCCAATTATCTACACGAGGGATATAGGCCCGGGGGGGAGTGCCCTCCGTGGGGGTCTTTCTAAGGGAACCTAATCCGTATTAACGCATGGAAGATCCACGGCTCGAAGAAAACCATGAAAACTCCGAACGATTAGGCCGACGGGCGCGATTGGGATGTTGCATGCTTTGAATACCCCTACAATAAACATTTGTTATAGATCTGGGAACTCATGCATTACTTGCAACATGGCAATGGCAACTAAGCGAAAAAATATTTGTCTGCTAAATAAAATATAACCAGTTTATATACATATTATAGGGTAGATGTGCCAGTAATGGACACCCCTTGATGTTTTTGGTTCATAAAAATATAACTAATAAATATTTAGCTTTAATTTTTTTTTTTTTTTATAACTCCCCTTTGCATGTTTTATAAAACTGGGTTATTGTTGACACTTTTAATCAAACCAATCAGGAAGCAGAAAATAATGTTTCAAAGTTTCGCTGTTTTTCTGTGAAAATCTTAATGACGAGGCTAAGAGTTGGCTTCGTTTAATTAATTTATGTATTATTTATCTTGCAAAATTTGAATGTTTTCGTTTGAGTAGCAATAGAAAACTTTGAATTTTATATACAAATGGCCATTTACAAAATTTCATTTATTTTTAAGGTTTTAATAGGGGGTGTCCATTACTGGGATGATTAATTAGTCATTTTCCAGTAATGGACTGGACACCCCATGTAGACATTGCTAACAATTTCAATTTCAGTAATGTTTATAGTGCATAAAATACTTTGGCTTAACTGCAAACCTAAATAATCAAATTTAATTTTTAAATTATACTTACCAAAATGTAATAACACCAAAACTTTTATAAAAAGCTGCTTTTAAGTTATTTTATGTGATTAATAAAATTTCAATATTTTATTTATTATTATTATTATTTTTAATGTAGTACATACATAATGTAGTACCTTGCATATTTTATAATCTGGCAATCAAACCAGCCAGGAAGCAGAAAATATTGTCAAAGAGGGGCTCATAGGGCTTAATTCCTCTCCGTTTAAATAAAAATAATTAAGTTACAGAAGCTATTAAAAATCTATTTTCTGCCTTAAATGTTTCCTTATTTAAAAAAAAAAAATGTACACTATTAATGAAAGTTAGGTAATATTCATGAAACTAGTAAATCTGCAGATCAGTGGCTTCAAACATCAGTTCTACAGTTTTATTTTGAAGTTATTTTATTTAGTATTCAAAATATTCAACTCACAATATCATTTATTTCATATTTGTAATATTAATTATTATAAATGATATATCAAGTAGTCTTTGAAAGATTGTTAAAAATAGTGAGACAAAACTTAACATTAATATTCCAAAAAAAAAAAAAAAAAAAAAAAAAAAAAAAATTACCTGGGAGAACTTGCTAGTGAGAATGCCCAATTGCTTTTCTTTTACTTTACATTCATATATCAACTTTTTTTGGTTGGCTTAGTACTTTTATTCACAAAATAGGTAAAATAATTGAAATAACATTTTGAAATTTTAATTAAAATGAAAAATGGTTTAAATAAGAGTTTTAAAAAAGTATGACGGTGAGAGAAAATCTCATGCAGCGAGTTCTCCCGGGTTAATTACCCTTTAAACACCCCCCCCCCCCCCCCACCACCACCACCACCACCACCACTGTTTCAATAATTTGATAGCTGTAATTGCTTGATATTTAGTATTTCAAACTATCCATCTAAAATAATTAAAACACCGATCTTCTGATAATTACAATAATTGATGCAAACAGTAAATGATTATCGCAAATATTTTATTAATTACTGGTATCCTAATTGTTAAATGTATTTGAAAATAACTATTTCTTTTTCATTAGTATGTATTCATTAAACTCTGGTTCTATCTAAATACAGCCATAAAAATAATTATATTTATTGCTTTTTATGGGGTGTCCATTACTGGAACAGAAAGTGTCCACTACTGGGCGTTTGATTATTTCTGTAAAAATTTATTGATTATTTCTTTAAAATTAAATTTCTATTCATATTGGGAAATGAGGCTAGAATGGTTAAATATTGTTGATAGATTAATATTGAAAAAGCTTATTAATAAAAAAATAATTTTTAAAGAAATTTCTTAAGGGTGTCCATTACTAGCACATCTACCCTATATTATATATTAGATACTACTTTAAAACATTTAATTGTAAATTAATTTAACAATAATTAAGACTAAGAATGAATGAAGACCACTAAGCTAAAAAAAATCCAAATGCTTTCTTGGCTACTAAATAGAAAATTTAATTTTCAGGCCCAATTCATTTAAAATAATGATAATACAATACTAATTCAGTGACAAATTTTACTTTAAAAAAATAACATTTAATTTTGATTTGAAAGATCTATATATATAAACATTTTAGAAAATACAATTTGACAAATTTTAATTCAAAGAAATTAAATGAAATTTCGGTTTGAAAGATATGAACAAATGACAGAATAAAATTTGGGTAGGTACTTTTCGGTTAGCCGGACGCCAGTGTTACATACATATATGTATGTCTATGTAGTATATATATGTGGATATTTGTATATATGTGTATATATGCAATATATGTACATCAGGGATCTGTTTAGGAAGAAATTGGGTCCTTTAAAGGACCCTTCACAAAACTTTTCAGCTTAAAAATAATCCTTTTACAAAAATTTTCCATCTTTAGACTAAACTTTTCACAAATTTAATCATTTAAAAGTAAAATCTGACCTGTCACTTTTACATATAGTATAAAGAAAATATATGTATTTTACATACATATATCTTCTAAAAAATATATAAAAAAGAACCTTAATATAACAATCATTTTAAATTCACAAAATTAGGACTAGATTTTTCACAAAATGTTAAAAAGCTGTTCACAATTTCACAAAAACAGGCCCCTGTATGTATATATACTGAAAAGTACCAAAATTTGTTTTAACATGTTTTGTTATTATTATATAGTATGTAAATATTACTTTATGCAATCTAAATTTTTGGGGTCTTTTTAGTATGATACACTATATTTATATGACTGATGGCTAAAAATACTAATAAATGATGATCCTTTATCTATAAAAGTGTTTATTTATAAAAACAATAACTTTTAGCAAAATTCTGTATTAATTAGAAACATTAAAATTTATTTATCTTAAAATTAAAATTTTTCTCCAACACCAATCTTGAATATTTAAAAAAAATTTGGCTTTACTATAAATATTTGGTGCTATATGAAAATTTACTTACACATAGAAAAGGTTCTCACAGTTTTAAAGTGAATTTACAGTTAGTAATACATTAAATACACCAGTGTTGAATTCAGACACTTTTCGACCATTAAAAACAAAATATCAAATCTTCGCGTGGTGGGGGGGGGGGGGGGTACTCATTGCTCCTGCTGGAGAGTATCCCCCCCCCCCCACCTTGAATTCAACACCGATATACACAAAATTACTCGGAAAATGACATGCGAAGAAACAAAATACATGTTTATGCAATAGGCCTAATGCATAATGTCTGCAATTAGGAACCTCTTTTCTGTAAATAAAATTGTGTCTTAATAGTAATTAAAAATGAACGCGCATGTAGCGTTGTTTCTCCCGCCCCTCTCTTCACACATATACTGGGTGCAAGCCAACTTAATAATTTAATCTCCTTATAATAAAATACTTTATTACATATAAGATATGTTATTATCGTTAGGCCTGCGATTAAACTCATATGAAATAAACGACACACAATTTTTAATCAGAGTTGCAAAAAACATAGCTTATTTATTTTTAGAAAGTATGTATTAAATTAATAAATCTTATTATATTTTTGTTAATTAACTTAATATACAAGTAATATCAGTTTAAATACCTATAAATCAGTGTAAAAGGCTGTCATCATATAATATTATATAGCAACATATTTAAAAGTTACTTCAATAGATTACTTTTTATCTGTATTCCCCACTAAGAACACATTTTTTAGACAATTTTTTTTCGCCATAAAAAAGCTAGTTAATCAAAGACGCTGACTACACTGATATTGCCCCCCCCCCCCCCTCATAATATTAGCATGCTTTTAAAAGACTTAAGCAAATTATTTCTTTTTGACTTTGTCACATTTGGCAGTAGGCTCAGAATATGCTTTAATAGGATAGTGTAACTCTTTAAACACAAAGGTTAACACGAGTAATATAAAAGTTACTGATAATTAAATAATAATTTCATGGATTGTAAAATACCCAATAAAACCCACCCAGGTTTTTTGGGGGGTAGGTTGGTTTTTTGCAACCCTGATTTGAGTAGATAAAAAACACATATCTATAAAAAGAAAATTGTCTTACCTTGAAACGCGAAAATCATTTTTAAAATCAGGGTCCTTGAAATCTTTCACAACAAGACTGTCCCACCAGTCTGATGGTCGCACTTTGGCCCACAATCGGCGATCGCGGAATCCAGGCATTAGTATTCCTTGAAGATTTTGCAAGAATCGGGTGTGAAAAAGACATTAAAAAAAGTTTGCATGGTCAGCAATTTTAATTCTCAAAAGGAAATGTAAAGCACAACGATTTACGCGCCAAAACGATTGCAGGCGAAGGCGTATTCTGTTTATGATTACACCGGAAGTCTGTACGACGGCAGTTCACTAATCAGCCAATCATAATTCAGAAGGGAAAATTACGCAGCTTCCGGATTTTTGGAGCTGATAGGTTTTATCTCTGGTTTTATGCTTGCGTTTGTAAATGGGTACAAAATGAAAGCAGGCTCGATAGTAATAGAACCAGTAGAGATCTTCACGGGCCGGGCTCGGGCCCAGTGTTGAATTCAGATACTTTTCTCCGGGAGGGATTTCTGTGGCTCTTGGGGGGGGGGGATGTCACGCCCTGAAATCAACACTGCTCGGGCCTATGTTCATTTGCGGCACTCGGGCCGGGACCGGGCCATGTTTTTTTTTCTGAAGGCTTGGGCCGGGCCTAGTAACTACTCTTTACGGACCGGATCGGTTCGGGTCTTACCTTTTTCCGGAAGAATCGGGCCGGGACTGGTTTCTTTTCTATTCTTCACAGCCCAATTTTCAGTCCTAATTTTGAGCCAGCCCGCATGAAAATCATTGTCTCGGCGTGACCTGTCCGTTCAAAGGTTAGTAAAATTAAGCCTGGCCAGTGGTGTAATCGTAAAAAAAAACAGAGGGTATACGTTCTAAGCAGAGGGTATACGCTCAAGGCAGAGGGTATACCCTAGTATATATATACTATAGCTTTCTTGAGAAACAGAAGGTATACGGTGTCCCTTAAAAAAATCCAGAGGGTATACGGCGTATACCCCCGTATACCCTCCACTACATCCCTGAGCCTGGCCCAAAGATTTTTGCAAAATATGCATACATTTTTGAATCGCCATTATTCTACAATTAAACATTAACATTTATTCTTTTTGAAGAGTAGTAAATTTCTACACTAGTTAAAATATTGCTAAATTAAAATATAGTAAAACGTGTGAAAAGAAACCTGCCTATTACGGAATCCTGTTTTAAACTGATAAACGTGTTGATACGTGCAAAGTGGATATACTAATACGTAAGAAAAGAATATATAATGAATTTACATTTGCTAAAAAGGAAACTTATCTTTAACGCATTTTTTTTTCTATGTAATTGAGTCTTAGAAGATTTTACTGTATAGCATTTTTCAGATTTTTAACAATTCAATGCATGCAAAGGGCTGTGCATATATAACGTTATCACTTTAGGGGGGGAGGGGGGGGGGTCTGGCACTTGATAGCGTAAGATATCGCTGGGGAAAAGGAGGGGGGATTGCTTTTTGATATCGATATCATTTTTGATCCAACCAAACTTTTCTTTTTTCAGTAACCCTTTTTTTTTTTTTTTTTTTTTTTTTTTTTTTTTTTTTACATCCAAATAGTCTGTTACCTTTTTTATTATTACTATTTTAATATGTTTTTATGAAAATACAAAGCTGTTGTTAAAGCCGTTACATTTTTATAAAATCATTTCATTCCAAAATTTGGAATACTTCAACGTTTGCATTGCTGTTCTTCTGCTTTATGCACATATAATTCGCTGTTAGAGAAATCAGGAGCATAATTATGTAGGAAGTGATACTTGCGTTTAGCAGTAAAGAAAGACAAAGAGTGTTGTCCACTGTTTTGTTGATAAGTTCTGCCAGGGCAGGGGGCAAGTGCTAGAAGACAACATCACTTTTGAATGCATTATGTAACAATAAGCTGTTATTAAGTACCTTTAAATAGTAACTAACTTTTTTAGATATTATTTGATATAAATTTATATCATGTATTGATATTTTATTGTCTTCTTGAATCCGTAAAGTATGCGACTAATAAATGTATAAATATATACGTGTATCATGTGTCGCAGCGTATAAAAAGAAAGGGAAAAATGTTAGACATTGATAACGATAACATCTTAAGGTGGGGGGGGGATGGGTTGGACGAATGATAACTTATGATATCGTAAGGGGGGCAGGGGGTCTAAAATTAGCAAAATGTTGATAACGTTATATATGCATAGCCCCGAATATGGATTAACAATATTAATGATAACTGAAATATTTACATAGAAGTTTAAAAACATGAAAAAAAAGTTAAGAAAAATATTTTTTGTCAGGATTCCTCGTAAGAGTCAAATTTTTAACCAAATCGACGTAAAAATCAATGTTTCGTAGCAATTCACTCGGACCGGGCAGGGCTGAAGCCAAACTTTTAGTTGTTATACCGGGCCGGGCCAAACTTTTAACTTTTCTACGGGCCGGGCCGAAATTTTTTTTATGAGTCGGGCCGAGCCCGGGCCTGGAAATTTCGGCCCGTGCAGACTTCTAAGAACCAGTTTGATTCCTCTGTACTCTGTAAACGCTGCTTGAGACTTCAAGGTCGTTTATACTCTGGAAAACAGAGAGATATTATCCTCGACCTCGGGCTCAGGGCGTCTCGCCACTCCTCGGTCTCGCCGTAGAGGAGCTTTTCCATTTCAGAAGTGTTGAATTCAGACACTTTTCTCCGGGAGGGATTTCTGTGGCTCCGAAGGGGGACAGTGTAGACCCCTCGGGAGAAATTGCAATTTTTGACTATTGAAAACACAAAATCTCAAATCTGCCGGGGGGGATGTTCCCCCCCGGGCCACCCCCTGAATTCAACACTGCGTTTCAGTTTCTCGCTAGCGCTTAGCGCTAGACTCAATATTTCCGGTAATTCTAGGAAAAGTCAGTCTTCTCACAAAATGAAAATTTTTAGGCAAATAAAGAAAAATTCACAGAATAGCGCCAGTTAATTTCAGGACATATTTTTACAGTGTTCGAATGTCATAATTCTTGAATGAAGATTAAAGATCGGTTTGACATAATTCAACATGTTAGACTGGAAGTTCCAACTAGTATTAAAGGCCGCCGAGAGTCGTGACGGGTCCAGGATGAACCACACAACCCTCCCCCTCCCCCACACACACAAACACACTCTCGAGAAACATAAAAAGCATGTGAATCTTTAATAATACCTAGCCGACTTCGGCGACCACTTGTTTCGTCTCTCATAAATTATATTATTTATTTTCCAGCATTTAAGGGTAATAATTAGACATTTATACTGCTTTACAAAAGTAAAATAAATTAGACATTTTTTCTTTGTTTTAAATTATGGTATACATAGAAAATAAATATAGAAAAAAGAAAAAAGAAAAGTCTTCATTTAAATACTGACAGCATTGAGCTCACAGGCTATTCACAATATATGTATATTATACTCTTATTTATGTCTATATTCATAAAATAGAACTCACTCTTTTTGAGAAAAACGGTAAATAATCAGGGAAGCGCCATATCAGAATAAACATTTATCGAAATAAAGGGGGGGGGGAGGAATGAGCCCCCTTCCTCCCCTATATACTTAACCAATGAACCTCCTAATCTAATCAGGGAAGCGCCTTATCAAAATAAACCGGTATGCAAATTTGAAGAAAATCAGATAATTCTGCATGAAAAAACCATTTATCTAAATTAAGAGGGATCCCCCCCCCGTTGCTCCCCTTTTATACTTAACCAATGAACCTCTAAATCTAATCAGGGAAGCGCCTTATCAGAATAAACCGGTATGGAAATTTGAAGAAAATCAGATAATTCAGCATGAAAAACGCATTTATCTAAATTAAGGGGGGAATTAGCCACTCATTGCTCCCCTTTTATATTTAACCAATGAACCTCCAAATCTAATCAGGGAAGCGCCTTATCAGAATAAACCGGTATACCAAATTTGAATAAAATCGGATAATCCTGCAAGAAAAACCCATTTATCTAAATTAAAGGGGGGGGGGGGGAATTAGCACCCCGTTCTCCCCTTTTATACTTAATCAATGAACCTCCAAATTTTATTAGGGAAGTGCCTTATCAGAATAAACCGGTATACCAAATTTGAAGCGAATCGGATAATTCTGCATGAAAAACACATTTATCTAAATTAAGGGGGGATTAGCCACCCGTTGCTCCCCTTTTATACCTAACCAATGAACCTCCAAATCTAATCAGGGAAGTGCCTTATCAGAATAAACCGGTATACCAAATTTGAAGAGAATCGGATAATTCTGCATGAAAAACACATTTATCTAAATTAAGGGGGGATTAGCCACCCGTTGCTCCCCTTTTATACCTAACCAATGAACCTCCAAATCTAATCAGCGAAGCGCCTTATCAGAATAAACCGGTATACCAAATTTGAATAAAATCGGATAATTCTGCAAGAAAAAGCCATTTATCTAAATTAAAGGGAGGAGGATTAGCACCCATTCCTCCCCTTTTATACTTAATCAATGAACCTCCAAATCTTATCAGGGAATCGCCTTATCAGAATAAACCGGTATACCAAATTTAAATAAAATCTGATAATTCTGCATGAAAAACCCATTTATCTAAATTAAGGCAGGGATTAGCTCCCCTTCCTCCCTTTCATACTTAACCAATGAACCTCCAAATCTAATCAGGGAAGCGCCTTATCAGAATAAACTGGTATACCAAATTTGAAAGAAAATCGGATAATTTTGCATGAAAAACACATTTATCTAAATTAAGGGGGGGGGGGATAACCCCCGTTCCTACCCTTTTATACTTAATCAATGTACTTCCAAATCTAATTAAGGAAGCGTTATATCAGAATAAACCGGTATACCAAATTTGAATAAAGTCGGATAATTCTGCATGAAAACTAAGGGGGATTAGCTCCCGTTCCACCCCCTCCCCCATTTATACTTTATCAATGAACCCCCAAAACCAATGAGGGAAGCGCCTTATCGGAATGAAATTGGAAATTTTTTTAAGCAAATCGGATATTTCTATCAAGAGTTATCGCGCTACGTACATACATACTTACATACATACAGAACTTGCGGGCACATTAGCTCTCAGGCTTTGATAGCCCGTAAGCTAAAAAATATTATATACAGTGTGTATTTTAAGAGCTGTGCCCCTTTGAGCTCTTTGGGCCTTGAAACAATGTACCGGCTGCACCTCCCCTCTCCTCAGTGATACACGCATTACGAAACAAGAGCAAGAGCATCAATTCAGGGGTTTTACGATACACCGAGGCCGGGCTACCAGGTTTTTTCTTGCTGGAAAATAATCATTTTACGGTATAAATACCGAGTTTGTGCTGAAAAACAATCATTTTACGGTATAAATACCGTTTATAATCGAAATGGCATATATACCATTTTTTTACGCTTAATATACCTTAGAATTACGGTACTCATACCATAAAGAGTGAAAACGGTACAAGTACCGTAAAATTTACGGTACATCTACCGAAATTTTACGAAAATTTTTTACAGTGTAGGTATTACAAATGTTTAGTTAGATATCTTCTTTACTTTATTAAACGGCGAAGTTTTGTTACAGTGTTCTGTAAGTGTTGGAAAGTATCGACGTAGACGCATGATTTTTTTTTTTTTTCTTTATGGACATACTCGGTTCAGTCGATTACTCAGGCACCTTTGGTATCTACGTTTGATGGTTCTTTCTGAGCTAGTCGGAATAAAATGATTTCGAAAGGTTTGAGAATTTACTTGCACGTTGACGAGAAACCACAATATTTTCCTTACAAATATCTCTCTAAAGACATTTTCCTTTGAAAAATACAGTTAAAATGTTTTTTATGCACAATTAAATGTACACCTATCGCTTTATTGTTAACACTTTCGTACATAGTTGAAATGATTTAGTTAATATTATAGATAATAAAGATTTATAATTAGGACGAAAACAAAGTAAAAATTAAAAAGTTTTAAAGACTGTAAATTAGATTTTTTAGCTTCATGAGTTGAGGGTAAGACAAATCAAGAAACAGATTTTTTTTTTGGGGGGGGGGGGGGATTTAATAGATGACCGATTATGTAACTTATTAAAGATTTACAAATAGGGCAAAAACATTGCAATTAGGAGTTTTACAGACTTTAAATTTTATGAGCATGGAAATAATGGGGGGAGAAAAGAAAACGTCAATTTTATATGGGGTGGAAGAAATTATATAATCGATTATTTATTGTTCAATATGAAACAAATAAAGCTGAAAATGTATTAAAAAAAGACTTTCAAAGATTTTAAACTTAAATAAGGGAAAGAAAAAAAAGGGGGGGATTTTATTTGATGACTTATTTATTTACCTTACTAAAGAATAAGAAATAGGACAAAAAAAGACTAAATTTTGTGTTCTTGGTAAGGGTAGAGTCAGAGCAAGCGTCAATTTTTGTGGGGGAGGAGTATAGTTATATGATTATTTATGATTACAATAAATTAACAGATAGAGTACAAAATGTTTTAAAAAAAGCAATGACTTTTAAGGTTAAAATTTTGTGATCTGAGGGAAAAAAAGAGGAATAAGCAGAATTAGTTCTTTTTTTGCGGGGAGGGGGGGGGGGGCGGAAGTTTATCGGCGACTTATTATTTACTTACCTTAGAAAATATTTACAAATAAGTTAAAAAAATAATAAACGAAAAAAAATTAAGGACTTTAAATTTCAGATGCTTGGTAAGAGGGAGAGGCGAGGAGGAAATACCAATTTCAGTTGGGGTTGGGGGGGAGGAGAAATTTTTATGATCGTTTGTTTATTGTTAAAATAAAGTGGCAAATTGAGCAGAAAAGATTAAAAAAAATTAAAGAGTTTTAAAGGGTTTTTATTTTAAAATATGGGTACCGTGGATGAGGGAGCAAAAGGGAGAAATGACATTTTCGATGGAGGCAATTTACAAGAACTTTTAATGAAATGAATATGGTGAAATAAATTGATAACGAAATTTATGACTGACTATTTATTGTTAGTTTAAAGTAACAAATAAAACAGAAAATTAAAGAAAATATTAAGGAATTTTAAAGATTTTAAACCTTGATACTGTAAGGGGAGCAAAACGGGAAACGAAATTTCGGAAGAAGGGGAGACAAAGAGTGCAAGATGTTTGGATAAGAATATGGTGTGCATCGAATTTATTGTTCATTTACAGGGAAACATTAGGGATGATTGCTGATAGTGAGTTTTAAATTATGATATGTTTGATTTATGATAAGTTATGGTATAAGTTATGTTAAACTAATATTTTTGCACAGGCACATAGGTGGTGTATATGAATTGCATAGAATATGAAAGAGTGATCAAAGGGCTCCAATGCGATGTATCTCATGAGGGTTGTCGAAAAATGTTAGAAAAGTACCGGCATATTATACTATCAGCTAAATGTCCTGTCGGCTAATCGTCTTTTCGGCTAAATGTCCTCCCGGCTAATTGCCACGTTCGGCCAGTTGTCTGTCGGCAAATTGTCTGTATTGCTGAAATTATTGCTATTCCGTTGCATAGACACTACACAAAAGATTTCATCAGTAGTACCGAGAATGACTATGAATTACTTAAAGATGTTTTTTAATTTGATTTATGCATTTTCAAGCTCAACTACTTTTAGTATAGATGTTTGACCCGTAGCCGGTCGCATACATTTAGCCGACAACCAAATAGCCTTCAAGACATTTAGCAGATAGCAGTTAGCTGAGACGTGCATTTAGCCGATACGTACATATAGCCGACAACACAATTAGCTGAAATTTACATACAGCATACAGGACAATTGATCGAAACGGACATATAGTAATAATTTTAGCAATACAGACAATTGGCCGACAGGCAACTGGCCGAACGTGGCAATTAGCCGGGGGGACATTTAGCCGAAAAGGCGATTAACCGACAGGACATTTAGCTGATAGTATAATTAGCCGGTACTTTTCTAACATTTTTCGATACCCCTCATGAGATACATCGCATTGGAGCCCTTTGATCACTCTTTCATATTATATCCCTCCCGTTCCCCCTCCCCCAATTTGTATCACCGGGAGCATTTTTCTGACTTTTCCGACATCCCTCAAGTGATATATCATTGGACTGGGCAGCCCTTTGATCACTCTTTCATTTTATGCACCTCCCGCTAGGTTACAGTTAATTTGCAGTTTGGTTACAATTGCGATTAGTTACTCTTAGATTACGGTTAGGTTATAATTATGTTACGTTTAGGTGATAATTAGATTACACTTAAGTTACAGCTTGGTCATGGTAAAGTTATGTTACAGTTACATAACATTTAGCATATGATTAGGTTATAACTAGGTAAACGTTAGTTACAGTTAGATTATGGTTAAGTCCCAGGTTTAGGCTACAATTAGGTTACTGTTAAGTTTTAGTTTGGTTACGGTTACTTCATAATTAGGTTACACTTAGGTTACGTTTAGATTATGGTTAGGTAACTATTCGGTTATAATTATGTTACGTTTAGGTGATAATTAGATTACGCTTAGGTTACAGCTTGGTCATGGTAAAGTTGTGTTACAGTTACATTACTGCTAGCATACGATTAGGTTATAATTAGATAAACGTTAGTTACAGTTAGATTACGGTTACGTTCCAGTTAGATTATATTTAAGCTACAATTAGGTTACTGTTAGGTTTCAATTAGGTTACGGTTACTTTATAATTAGGTTACCCTTAGGTTATGTTTAGATTACGGTTAAATAACTGTTAGGTTACGTTTAGGTGATAATTAGAATACGCTTAGGTTACAGCTTGGTCATGGTAAAGTTAAGTTACAGTTACATTACAGTTAGCATACGATTAGGTTATAACTAGGTAAACGTTAGTTACAGTTAGATTACGGTTACGTCCCAGTTAGGTTATATTTAGGCTACAATTAGGTTACTGTTAGGTTTCAGTTAGGTTACATTTAGGCTACAATTAGGTTACTGTTAGGTTTCAGTTAGGTTACGGTTATCTTACACTTAGGTTACGTTTAGGTTACAGATAGATTATAGTTACGTTACAGTTTGGTATTGGTTAGGTTACAGTTACGCTACAGTTAGTTTATGCTTAGGTTATAATTAGGTTAAGATCAGGTTACAGTTACGTTGCAGTTAAGTCGGATGAATGTCCTGTCGGATGAATGTCCATGTCGAATAATTGTCCTCTGTTGGCTAACTGTCTTGTCGGCTAACAGTCGCTGTCGGCTAAACATCCTGTCGTCTAATTGCTGTCTGCTAAATGTCCCGTCGGCTAAATGACATCGTAGCATATAAATAAATAGGGATATGACAAAAAATTGGATACATGGCTGTCCATGGATAGCAATTCTTAAGCTAATGTTATCCTTAGAAGTGTGATGTCAGTAATTTTCAGCGTATTTATTTCTGAATTAAATTTCAGATCAGTATGTGGCGTGTATAAAAATTTATAAGGAACATACAGAGCTTCACAAAACAATTGAAGTACGTTTCCGTCTATTGTTAGGAATTAATAAATGTGTATTTTCAAATGTGTTATGTGTTTTTCTAACTGAACTAAAAATGTAGGAAAGGGTTCATAATCCATACTTGGCACATGGTTTTCCTTTCTTGTTTTATTTATTTTCAATAATTCATCTTATGTTTTTGTATTTCTCAGTTGCTATAATCATGATTTTTAGGGTTCCGTACTTAAAAAGTAAAAACGGAATCATTATAAGATCACTCCTGTGTCTGTCTGTCTGTCACAGCCATTTTACTCGTAAACTACGGAACGAGGGAAGGTCAAATTGGGAGATGTAATAAAGACTATTGACCCACATATTTACAGATTATTAAACATTCACAAATATTTGTGGGGAAAAACGTAGAGGGGATAATTAGGTTATTTAAAGAAGAAATATATTTTCTTTGTATATCGTTTGGGGTATCGATTAAAAGATTCCGTAACGCCGAACTCAAAAATACATTTCTTTTAATTTTAGATATTATCTATTCAGAGATATCGTCGAACATGTAGTGCAAAAATGTGTCCCCCCCCCCCCCCCCCCATCTATTTTCAAATCTACTGAAACTAAAATTATGAAAAAAATTAGAGGTAGTAGAGGTTAATTTAATACTCGCAGGAAAATTATAGCGATTGCACTAGGTGGCATAGTTTTTCATAAAATCGCATTTTTCTGTTACATACAGATTTCTATTTGCGGGCATTCAGCAAAGGTATCGAAGAGCGCTAAAGGTACCTATCGTATCAAAAGTATAAAAGCATTGTTTATAATGATTTTCGAAAAAAAATCGTCGGTAATTCGCTGAGATATTAAGACTCCTGTCCCTGTCGGCGAAGACACTAACGAGCTAATGCTAATCCTATGGGGAGGAAAAAGTAAAGAAAGGTGCGATGTAGAGACGGGTCTCGGCTATACAATGCCAAAAAAAAAAAATTTTTAAATATCGAAATACAAAATAGATATTAAAAAAATCCTTCCCTATACGATTAGCATTAGCTCGTGATTGTCTTCGCTGGCAGGGGCCTTAACCCTTAAAGACACGGTTGGTTTGGACATACATAATGGCAGAGGCGGCGTACTCTATATACCATCGGTTTTTAAATACTAGATAACAACTTTTAATGATATATATGTGTAATGCAATACCCAGTAGCAGCATAAAAGCAGTAAACGTCAAATTGTTAAAAACAGACCAATTTAATTATAATTAATAGCATAAATACTATGGGATTCGCGACTAGTTTGCGTTGAGTGGATCTCTCAATACGCCTCCCGTGTCATTAAATGATAATTAAAGACCTATTTGAAAAAACGCGGCACGGACAAAGTCGAGTTGCATCTTTGCGACCTCCTTTCGAATCACGCGTAGTACAACGCCAAGTTTAAACTTTGAACAAGGATTTTATTTCATCTACACTGTAAAAAGAAAAATATTACTATGTTGAATTTAGTTTTATGAAATGCCAAATGAAATTTGAATATGCAGTACTTTTATTGTTAGTACCAAATTAAGTTCACGATATGCAGATTAAGATACGTTTAAAAAAAGAGTTATACAAAATAGCAATATTTAATTTTATTTCGGCTTCATATCTCTTTGAACCTTTGTGGTATACTCAATCATACTTTTCTAATATATACAGCTATACCGCCTTCTACGTTGTATAGGTTTTTACAAAGTTTCATTATTCTTTTAAATAATACACTTAATAATTCATAAATTTATTGTACGGAACTCCCTGAGTGCGAGTAATACTCGTACTTGACCGTTTATTTTATATACAAGTTATATGCATTGGTCTGCCAAGTCGTATCTTGGTGGAAACCATCTGCAGAACCTCAATTTAGTGGTTGATCTGCAGGTTTACCATTGAGTTTTCATGCACCCAAACTTCAATGTTTTCATACATTTGGGTGCAGGAAAATACGACTTGGCAGACCATTTGCATTTTAATATGCTAATTGAGTTCTATCTAATCCTAAAATTTCAGTCTTCAAATTGATGAGCTGATGGTCTGTGCAATTGCCACCCGTCGAGCAAATCCCTTCCTGTGAAATCTTGTATCACTCTTTAGGAATCTGTGGACAGGCACAAAAACATCCTATCTGTGATTTTATACCTAGATTGTGTATAAAAACCTTTTTTAATTCATCACTCTGAATTTGGAGTTTTTTGTAACAAATACAGTTGTAGTTTTTTTTTCTACAATTGTTTGAGAAAGACTTTGTTTTTATTTTCTCTGAAAACTTCTTGGATTTTTCATTACATTGATATGCAATTCTGATAATGAGTTTCATAGAATTCCATTTCAAAGCAATATTTCGAATTTCTTCCAATTTTACCGAAGCATTCTTTTTTATTATCAGAAGTCAGAGAAAATAAATTTATTTTTCCCTGCATCTTTATCTTTAGATTAAGTTATAATTTTATTTTCCCCACATTGCTGATAGAGATTTTTTTTTTTACCTTGTCAGTTGCAAGCTTACAGTCAAATATCTCCAGACGTTCTCCATCTTCTTCCTTTACTTCCAAGTTAAGGAGGAGTTGCCGTAATATCCTTTACCAATCTGTGTCCTATATCGGAATTTGGTAAATTAGCAGTACTTTTAGTTTATAGTCTTTACTTGAACTTTCCGATCATGACAGTGTTAAGCTATCATTCTTTGTTGCTAAGAAACTGTTTTTATTAGTTTATAAATTAGTTTGGTAAATTAGCAGTTTTATGAAGCTAAAACTTTAGCACGACTCAATTTCTGCAAAACATGTCGATATTTTTAAAACAACGTTATTCTACATTATTCAAAAACCAGATTTACGCATAGTTTTTATTTTCAGATTATATTCGTAATTCATGGAATATAAGGAATAATAACAATGTTAATGATTATTTAGACTACATTGATGACTACATCGAAGAGGCATTTTAATCAAAGCAAAAGTCAGTTCCTACCCACAGAAGATTTTTTTTTGCATTCAGTGAGACAAGAAAATTGTTTATTAATAGATGTTACTCAGAAAATACAGCATTAATTTGAAGAAATACTGTTTATAATTAAGTGAATTAAATCAAGCAATCCGCTAGAAGCAGCTTCAAATAATCAACGATTAGACATTGTTTTCCAACAAGACTGCAAGACCACATGTATCTAGCCCACTTCAGACACAAACTGTTATAATTGAGATGAAATGTTAATGTTTCAATCCAAGAACCATTCTCCAAAACTTGCATCGTCGAATGACCGTTTATTTAGATCACTTCAAAACATTTTGAGGATAAGATATTTTATTTTTTGGAAGATTTGAGAAAATACATCGATTCTTTAGCCAGATGAGCGCTAATTATGTAACTGCTAGGAATTGAAATTTTCACGAAATACATTTTCTTTAATTTCCATCAACAATATGTGACAAACTTTTGCATCAGTCTCAAAAATCGGAATTTGGTAATGGATTCTTCTCTGGTCTTTTTCTATAAATTTTAATAACACTCCATCTTTACTTTCAATTTACATTTGTATCCTGTTAAAGATTGCGTTACTTAAAGTTTTTACTTCATGTTGTATTTGTAATGGCACATTCTTTCGTTTACTACAATTCATTATTCAATGACACAGTTTTATAAAATGAGTAGAGAGGAAATTAAGGCTAACAAAGCAACAGTTAGTAAATTTGTCATTAGCTTTTCAAGAATTATAGGAGAAGGATAATACCGTCATCAACAAGTCTATCACTGTGAAAGTCTGCGTTATTTACGTAGAAAATGTCAGTAGGACATTTTTAACAAACTGATAAAAACATTTTATGGGCACCAATGAATGATAGCTTAACATTGTCTTGATCGGCAAGTTCAAGTAGAGGCTGCAAAGTAAAACCGGGAACAAGAAATTTCTATCCGAGGAGACCTCTACTTTAAAATTTTTAGACAACAAAGACTTAGAAACTGATACAATCAATTATGACTGGTATTCAATCATAGAGTCTTGCTTATAGAAAAAGTTTCAGGCCGAAATGTGCTGGATCGAACCGTAGCTTCCGTCTTCACGAGGATGAAGTAGGCATACTTCTAATAGAAATTTTTAAATTTTTTTTAATCCTATTTAATAACTTCAGTTAATTAAGACAATAATAACATTTTAAAATAAGTGTTAGAAATTTGCCTGATTTGCCTCCGTTAGATCATCGCTTATAGATCGAATTTGGCAAACTCAAAAGTGGAGGTTCTATTATGATTTTATCAGATACTAGCAAACCCCGCGACTTTGCTCGCGTAATATTTGAAATATGCCAAGTAATATTTATATGTAATTTTTATTAAAAAGTACAAACTAAATTTTTATTTTATTAAAAAGTAATATGTTATTTTATTAAAAGGTACTTATTACTTTTAGGAATAATTCAAAAACATTACTATTTACTATTTACAATACTATTTAAATACAATTACTATTACTATATACAAATACCATTTAAATACAATTACTATATACAAATACTATATACAATACTATTTAAAACACAATTTGACTAAATATCATTATTACACTGCATTAGGCAGAAATGAGGCTTAAATTAATAAAACGAAATATAACTAAAAAAATGATAATTTAGAAAATATTTTGAAACTTTTATGCTCAATTAATACGCTCATTTCAGTATTCATTTGAAGTTTTGAATTTTTTTAGAAACCATCTTCTTACATCTTAAAATTAATTATCATGTCAAATTCCAAGTCCTACCACCTCTCTCAAGATAAAGGGCTATATTGAAATAGGAACTGTCACCATTAATTTGCCAAAATTAATTTTGAAATCGGTTTTTTCCTAATATTCCACAGAAACGTAATTTAGAAAGCTTTTAAAGGCCTTTTTTAGAACGTTTGTTTTTCCTGTGAACCCCAAGTGGTAGAATCATCGGCATAAAATATAGCCTGTGTAGAATCAGAGACTGTTACCATTGATTCGAAACTATTATTACTTTTATAATCGGTTTATATTCTCTGAAATTGCATAGAAGTCGTAATTTAGGACTTTTTTCGAACGCTTTTCGCACCTCCCCTTCCCTTCACCCCTTTTTAATTCGAATTTATTTTCGACAGTCCTTCGAGGGCATTTATATTTTATAAGTAACTACCATGAAATATTTAAAGTTTCTAGCCTTTTCAGTATCACAGAAATCGCAATTTAGAAATTTTTTAGCTCCTGCAACCCTCTGGTGGTACTGGCACAGACATAAATTATACCTTATTTTTGAGCAGTTTCTATCACCAACAATTTGTCATCATTATTTTTTTAATCGGTTTGGTATTTTATAAGTTTGCTTAAAAATTGTAATTTATAACGCTTTTCGCTCACTTCTTCTTTTTAAATTTGGAATTTTCTTTCGACTGTTCTTAGAAATCAGTTGCATCTTGTAAGTAAATACCATGCCATATTTCAATGTGTTAGACCCCTCAGTTGTGCAAAAAACGCAAATTAGAACATGTTTTGTTTTTGCAACCCTCATATGTTAGTGACAGCAACATAAAATATAACCTATATTATAGCAGGGACTGTCACCATTGATTTGCAACCATTACTTTTGAAATAGCTTTGGTATTTCCAGAGATTGAGTAGAAATCGCAATTTACAACGTTTTCAGAACGCTTTCGCGCATTTTCACCCCCTTTTAAGTTTCCAATTTTTTCGAAAGTGTTCTTAAAGATCATTTATATCTAATAAATATGTACCTTGCCTAATTTTAAGTTGCTAGCCACTACCGATCACAAAAATCGAAATTTAGAACGCTTTTTTGCTCCTGCAACGTCTAGGTGATAGTGATACCGACATAAAATAGCATCTATGTAAGAGCAGAGGCTGTCAGCATCAATTTCCTACCATTACGTTTGAAATCAGTTTGATTCTTCCTGAGATATTGCTGACAAATCGGCATTTAGAACGTTTTTAGAACGCTTTTCGCGCATTTTGCTCCTGCATCTCCTCTGGAGTAGTGGAAACAGATATAAAATATAGCCTATCATGGAGAAAGATCTGTCACCTTCATTTGTACACCATTATATTTGAAATCGGTTCAGTACTTCCTGAGATTGCATAGAAATCGCAATTTAGAAAGGTTTTTACAACGCTTTTTGTGCATTTTGACCCACTTTAAAATTTTGTTTTTTTTTTAGGAAATGTCCTTAGAGACCATTGATATCTTATAACTAACTACCATTCCAAATTTCACGATTCTAGGCCCTTCCGTAACGCAAAAACCGCAATTTAGAACGTTTTTCTCCTGCATCCCCTTTCGGGTAGTGGCACCGACATAAAACATAGCCCATGTTGGAGCAAGGGTTGTCACCATCATTTTGACGCCATTATTTTTTAGATCGGTTTGGTATTTCCTTAGATTGTGTAGAAACCCCCATTTAGAACGTTTTTTAGAACGCTTTTCACGCATTTTCACAATTTCAAATTTCGAATTGTTTAAGAACAGTTCTTAAAAATCCTTTATATCTAATAAGTAGTTAATATTTCAAATTTCATATTTCTAGGCCCTTCAGTAACGCAAAAATCGCATTTTTAGAAAGTTTTTTGCTCCTGCACCCCCTTTGGTGTAGAGGCACCGACATAAAGCATAGCCTATCTTGGAGCAAGGGTTGTCACCATCATTTTGACACCAGTATTTTTTAAATTGGTTTGTTATTTCCTGAGATTGTGTAAAAACTACCATTTAGAACGTTTTTTAGAAAGTTTTTTGCTCCTACACCCCCTTTGGTTTAGTGGCACCAACATAAAACATAGCCAATCTTGCAGAAAGGGTTGTCACCATCATTTTGACACCAATATTTTTTAAATCGGTTTAGTATTTCCTGAGATTGTGTAAAAACTACCATTTAGAACGTTTTTTAGAACGCTTTTTGTGCATTTTCATCCCTTTTAAATTTCAAATTGTTTAAGAACTGTTCTTAGACATCATTTATATCTTATAAGTAACTAATATTCCAAATTTCATATTTTTAGGCCCTTCAGTAACGCAAAAATCGCATTTTTAGAACGTTTTTTGCTCCTGCATCCCCTTTGAGGTAGTGGCACTGACATAAAATATAACCTATGTTCTAAGTTGGACTAACACCATCATTTTGATACCATTACTTTTGAAATCGATTCGGTAGCTCCAGAGATTACCTCTAACAAATAAACAAACTTTACTTCTTTATAATATTAGTATAGATATACTTTGCAATAAAATGCTGATTTGGGTGGACTTTCGGTTGAAAATTCCTTCATAAACATTTCATTTATTAACATAATCAAATTAAACCTCGTGAAATTGATCTCCTTCTTCACCCTCCCCCCTTTCTTTATCATTTTATGAGTTTCTCCATCTTCACTGTTCGTTTTTTTTTTTTTCAAAAGAAGGCAGATGGCCCACTGTCTTTAGTAATGTGGACTATGGTGATTTCAAGTTAAGTTAGAAAACTTAACCAATCTGCTGATTTTCGCCAACGTCTTATAACGGTGGATGAAACATGAAACCGCCATTATTCACTAGCGATGAAACAGCAATCTAAACAACGTGAAAGAGCAGCTAAAATTGCGCCAAAGAAAGTGAAAACGGTTCCATCTGCTGGAAAAGCCATGGATACGGCTTTCAAAATTCACAAAGTGTGGTGACCATAGACCACCGGCAAAAAGGTAGAATCGTCACCGGACAGTGTTATGCATTTCTACGGGACCAATTAAAGAGTGCTTATTCCGACAAAACGTCCATACCTGAGCAAAAAAAAAGTGTTCTTTAACACATTCGTTAACACATGCCTGTAGTTTTCGCTACGAAAGTCAATGACCTACGCTCTGTAGTGCTTCCACATGCACCGGATTTTGCTCCCAGCGATTATTTCCTTTTCTCAAGCCTGAAGAAATGGCTCGGTAGTCGGAAATTCACTTCAAAATATGGGGGTAAAGCAGAGACCACCACTTCATTTCCAAAGTTAGATAAGGCTTATTATACTGAAGATAATAAAAAGTCGGAAACTCGTTGGTTTAAATTTTATAAGTTGTAAGGAACTACGTTAAAAAAAATGAAATATTGTCAAAATTTTTCTATTTTCTTTGTCGGGCTGATAACCTTTCGAAACACACTCGTATCGACATCAAATTTTATTTTCCCTCCAAAGAAAAATGCAGAGTTCATGAAAAATGCGGGTCCTAGTTGTAATTAAAATTCGACCCCCTCATGCTGAGAACATGACACTATAAAACTTGGTAAGACGGAAACATAAACAATAGGTGCGAAATACCTTTTTAGATGGGTTATTTGCGTCTTTGCAGATACAATTGCCGGGTATTTTTAGGGGAATAATGAGAATTCCGTTAAACCAGGGTTCCGTTACAGCTACGTATCAGAAAATAAATTTGTTAGCTAGCAGACATTTATAAAATGCAATATTTTACCATACAGTCTCCTTATTTTCAGTTTAACATTATTATAGTTAATGATAAATTTTCGCGTTTCCTTACCGTTACAAAAAATATCTTTAGGTTACCTTTGAGAACACACACAACACTGAAAAAAAAAAAAGACTAAAGTACGGAAATACTACTGGCAATCTAGATGCCAGTACTATTTCCTTATTTTAAAGGAAATATTTTACGGTAAATTACACAAAATTTTCCGTTTTTTCTGGAATTTAACGGATTTTTTCTGTAAATTAAAGGGAAAAAGTTCCGTTAAAATACGGAAATAGTACTATCGTCTAGATTGCCAGTAGTATTTCCGTAATTTAGTCCTTTTTTTACAGTGTAGTAACGGGGAAAAAATGTAAGCGCTAATGTTAAGTCTATGGGAGCGTTATTTTCAAATATCTCGCATCCTTTTTAATATTTTAAAATGAAATTTTTTGCATAAGATAGCTGAGAACGATCTACAACCGGGCTGTTTTTGACTTTTTTGATTTTGGTTAGAGATATTTTTAAAAAAAATTACTTATACTTTGGAAACTTGTGGAATCGGTTCTGAAATTGAAACTATCATAATAAAAGAAAACTATAACTAAAATCGAAAAAGTGAAACCTAGCCTGGTTGTTGATCGCCCTCAGCTATCCATGCAAAAAAAAAAAAATAAAATAAAAAAAATAAAAAAAAAATCATCATTCAAAAATATTAAAATCAAAGCGAGAAATTTGAAAATAACGCCCCCATAGACTTTAAAATTAGCATTTTCATTTCTTCCCGTGCATGGAGCGGGCTCTTAACAAAAAATATGCTACACAGGACAAATTTCGCATTTTCTGCGACTTTTAAAGGTATACTGTCCCCATAAAAATGACAAATATTAAAAATAATAAATATTAATTTTTTTTTAAAGTTTCGAACAAATTGATCAACACTTTTAAAGTTAACAATCTTTAAAACTTACGAATTCTAAGTTCTTGTTAAAACTTAGTAAATTTAAATTGTTCAAATTATGAAAAATTAAAATAATAAAGTCATCAATGTTCTTAGGCATGTTTTAACGGCATGAAAAATATCCTAAAAATTAATATAATAAGAAAATGAGTAATACAGATGAAAATCAACTTTCAGGAATTTCTACTATTTAACGGAAGTGTATTTGCATTCTTTTGTACAGCCCTTACATTAGCAACAAGATTTTATACACGTCACATGTTAAGATAAAATTTATTCCAGTATAAACATGCTTAAAACTACTTAAATCGCACTTCCAGAATTTATCATCCATAGGCGTGCATGCATACAATTCTCTGGATAGCCTTGTATATTATTATATTTAGTTTTTTCTTTCAGAACCGGTTGGAATCCGTTCTGAAATTGAAACTATCCTATTAAAAACTAAAACCAAAATCGAAAAAGTAAAAACTAGCCTGGTTGTTGATCGTCCTCAGCTGTCCAATGCAAAAATCTATTAAAATAAAGCGAGAAATTTGAAATTTACGCCCCCATAGACTTAAAATTAGAGTTTTTATCTCTTCCCGTGTCTGAAGTGGGCTCTTAAAGAAAGATGTGGACAAATTTCGCATTTTCTGCGGCTGTTAAAGGTGTACTTTTTTGTTAAAAATAACAAATATTAAAAGTAATAAATATTAACAATATTCCTTTAAAGTTTCAAACAAGTTGATCAAAACTTTCAAAGTAAACATTCTTTAATACTTACTAACTTTAAGTTTTTGTTAAATCTTAGTAAATTTAAATTGTTCAAATTATTGAAAAATTAAAATGACAAAGTCTTCAATGGATATTCTTAGGCTTGTTTTAACGGCATGAAAAAATGATAAAATTTAATATAATAAGAAAACGATTAATGCAGATTAAAGTAAACTTTCAGCAATTTCTACAAATTAACGCCAGTATATTTGTATTATTTTGTACAGCCCTTGCATTCGAACAAGTTTATATACACGCAACATGTTAAGATCAAAATTATTGCAGTATAAACATGCTTAAAACAACTGAAATCGTACTTCCAGAAATTATCATTCATAGGTGCGCGCATGAATCCAATTCTTTGAATATAATTATATATTATATTTATGTTTTACAAACACATCTTTCTAAATATAGTTGAGCCTGAAAATGTAGAATTAAATTTAAAAAAAAAATAGCAATTCACTCTCATTCTCAGCAATTCTTCCTAGTTCTTTTGCGTAGCCCTATACACGGTCTATAGAAATCATATGTATAATCTAGTATTAAAAAAGTATATCATAGGTGAAAACTGACTTTTAGCAATCATCCCTAACAGAGAATACTTCGTATACAGTATTGTATCCAGCAACTTTTATGTGCCCCTGTAAATGAAATAAAATGTGATTCACATCATATTCTAATGTAAGCATCTTGTAGTAAACCTCAGTAACGTATATGAACTTCATCTTGTTTAAAATGTTGAAACAGAACTAAAACACGCCGCGAGCAGTTTTTTCTGTAATAAAACTGAATTCTTTTCTGTGATAGTGTAAATGAATGATAAATGCTTTGCAACCCCTTCAGCAAACATGTTAGTACACCTCATGAATTCATATCCATTTCGCTATGTTTACAACAGAGAAACATTATTAAAATACGCCGTAAAACGTTTTTTCTTCATAGTCGACAATATAAAGAAATGTACTTTTGAATTCCCCTGTACACGAACCTGTGCACTTCAATAAGGTGCATAGATTTTATGTTTAAATTGCTTTACATCATTAAAATACACCGCAAATGATTTTTCCACATAGGCCATAATATAAAAGAATACTTTTGAATGTCCATGTCATGAAGTATAAATTATTACACACTTCAACAAAGTATTTCAGTTTCATCACAATCCAAGTATATGTACGCTAGTTAGAGTACGGACAGACAAGCAGTCAAGCCCAACTCATAAACATTTTTCAACTATGTTGGAGAGTGCTAAACATCTGAGTACCCGTCCAAAAGTTTTGTGTTGGATATACATATAGAAAATACAGAGGGCGTAGAGAAAAACGCGGGACCTAATAGTAATTAAAATTCGACCCCCTCATGCTAAAAACATGACACTATAAACCTGGTAAGATGAAAACATAAACAATAAGTGCGAAATACCGTTTTAGGTGGGTTTTTTCCGTCTTTGCACATACAATTGTAAGATATTTTTAGGGGAATCTTGAAAATATTCCATTTAAACCAGGATTCCGTTACAATACGTATTGAAAAATAAATTTGCTAGTTGACAGACTTTTATAAAATGTTATATTTTACCTTATAGTCTCATAACTTTTAGTTTTACATTATTATAGTTAATGATAAATTTTCCCGTTTCCTAACAGTTAAAATAATACCTTTACGTTACATGAGAACCCACACTAGTAACGGGGAAAAATATGAAAGCGCTAATGTTAAGTCTATGGGAGCGTTATTTTCAAATATCTCGCTTCTTTTTAAAAATTTAAAATGATTTTTTTTTGCATAGGATAGCTGAGGACGCTCTATAACCGGGCTAGTTTTTAGTTTTTCGAATTTGGTTTCAGCTATTTAAAAAATATAGATATACTTTTACTTTCATAACCGGTTGGAATCCGTTCTGAAATTTAAAATATCCTAATATAAAAAAAAAAAAAAACTGAAGCAAAAATCGAAAAGGTAAAAACTAGCCTGGTTGTAGATCACCCTCAGCTATCCTGTGCAAAAAACATCATTCAGTAATATTAAAATCAAAGCGAGAAATTTCAAAATAACGTCCCCATAGACTTAATATTAACCTTTTCCTTTCTTCTCGTGTCTGAAGTGGGCTCTTAAAAAAAGATGTGCTACACAGGACAAATTTCGTTCTCGACTGTTAAAGGTGTACTGTCCCCTTAAAAATAATAAATATTAAAATAATGAATATTAAAAGAATTTCTTTAAAAATTTGAACAAGTTGATCTACAATTTTAAAGTTAACAATCTTTAAAACTTACCAACTTTAAGTTCTGCTGATTTTTAATTAAAAAAACTGTTTTTCGAAATTAAAATGTTAAATTGTCGAATATTTTATACATATACAAGAATAGGAAACTTGAAACCCAATCTCCTGGCCAGTCCACAAACATGTTCTAGCAAATTCTGACTTCGTAATTTTATTATTTGTTAACTATTTTAACTTAAAATTACTTTAAAAACAACGCGTCTATTTTTTTACCGTTTTACTTAATAAACCAATATTGAATTCAGGGGGTAGGACGGGGGGGGGGGACATCCACCTCCCGGAGCGATGAGTTGTCCCCCTCCCGGAAGATTCGATATTTTGCATTTTCAATGGTCAAAAAGTGCAATTTCCCCCTAGAACTCTATTATGCTCCCCCCCCCCCCCCGGAGCCTCGGAAATCCCTCCCGGATACAAGTGACTGAATTCAACACTGTAATAAACTCGGGCTGAAATTTTGTCCCCTAGTAACTTGTACATGTTTTACCTCCCTGTATACAGCTCTAAAATTTTATATATACAAAGTAAATGCGTAATATCCTTCGTTATTCATAGAAATATAGAATTTGAAATATTTCATTCTTTCAAGAGTATTTTGTCAAAATTAAACAATAATCGTAGAAAAGAATAAATCCAAAGTATAAATAGGAGTGATCTATTTTACCACGTTACAATAATCCAATCACACCAAAGGAAATATGAAATAGTTTCCATTTGCTAAAATGTGTCGGTCTTAGCCAATCAGATTTTTAATAGGGCGGTGTTTTCATATCCGATATGGGGCGGGCAACATATCATTACGAGGCCGTTTTTGACACATGTTTTATCAAAATCTTTACAAATTTTGCTCACCCTAATTGTAGTAGAACTATTGAAAGCATATTATTGGAAAGCTTAAACTCTATATTTTCGTTGTTATTAAAAAAAATTTCCTGAATTTTGCTGATATGAATGTTATAAGATTAAAAAGGACACAACACCTCGAATTTCACTGGATCCTAAATTGACAGGATCCTGAGAATTAAACTACAACGAAAATCGAAAAAGTAAAAAATAGCCCGTAAACAGATAGTCCTCAGCTATCCTGTGCAACAAAAAATCATTTAAAAATATTAAAAATCAAGCAAGATATTTGAAAATATTGTTGCCATAGACTTATCATTAGCGTTCGAACTTCAAGCCGTGACTAGTGTGGCCTCTTAAGATTTGACAGTCACAGAAATGTCGTCACGATGGAGCAATTGGCTGTCGCGTCCAGAAATTCAGTTTAACCTTTAACTAATGTCACAGAAAATGTCACATAGCTAGTGTGAAGCGGTCTGTGAGGCAGCTCCATCGAAAGATGAATAAAAGCCACGATTAACTAATAGGATGTTGTTTTTGACTAAACTTTTTGTACAGGTGTGTTATAATTAAAATTCACTTATTCAAAAGTCTCTGGTGATAGTACTAAAGTTCCAAACGAAACAAAATTTTGTTGGAGTTTAAGTGGCCTATCAAGCCAAAAGCACTCCATTCTCGATAGCAGGAATTCGCTGTCTCATATTTAAACAATTAGAAAAAATCTCTTGTGGCTATGCTGCTTTTGAAATGGAAATATGTAAAATGCTCTTACCTGGGATTCATCAATATCGCGATGACGTATAACTTCATCGGTGTGGCGTGGTCAGGGATTTATCCAAAAGCTTCTTGAAGAAATTATTTTTATTTTATTTTGTGAAGCATTATTTATCCTTTGAAGTATCCTTTGAGAGCTTAATATGAATCGCTAAATCCATGGGAAGATATAATGTAATATGAATTAGTATTGTGTGTTTTTACGATAAAGAAAGATTCAACTTTTAGCTTTAAATACTTATAATTAAACATATTACTGGAGTATAAGAAACTCCGTCTTAACAGAGAGGCTACATGATTAAGAGTGATGATACATAAAGCTGCTAAAACACATATTCGCAGCGTAGAAAAAAATATATAATAATTAAAGGTGTCTGGCAAAAGTCAAAATGTTCAGATGTTCCTTTTAGTTACATATTAGTGATGAAATCTTAGTTATTAGAACATATGCTTTAGAGAGTTACTCAAGTGGGCTGTAATAGCACTCATTATTAAATGCGGAAGTAAAAAGAAGTAGTTCGTAAATTTGCTTGTTGAAATGATCTGTGTTTAGTAACAAGTTCTTTCTTTTCTTTTTTTTTTTTTTAATCACTTTTAGCAGTTGCCGAAGAACATCTGGGGAATTAAATTTAACACCCCTCCTTAATCTCCTCAGATGGATAAGGTAACAAGTTCATAGTCTTGATGTCACACAAAAGTTGAGGTTTGGGTGTGGGCTTCGTCAAGCAGTCAGCAATCATGTATTGCGTGGGACAATATTTTAATTCGATAATTTTATCTTCCTTTAATTGTCTTATGGCGTGAAAGCGGATATCAATGTGTTTTGTCCGCTTCGAAAATTTTTCATTTTCTATCATCTTTATACTGCTTTGGTTGTCATGGTAAAGTAAAATAGGTTTTACTTGATACAAGTTAAGATCTTCTAGCAGTTTTAATAGCCATAAAATTTCTTGTCCTGCGGTTGCTGCAGCTACATATTCCGCTTCAGCGGAAGAATATGCAATGCTTGACTGTAATTTTGTAGTCCATTGAATGGGATTATCACCCAGAAAAAAAATATTTCCGGTGGTTGATTTTCTATTTTTAGTGTCCCCAGCCCAATCAGCATCAGCATACGCGATGAGTATTGGTGGTTTATTTTTACTTATTGTTAGGCATAGGTTTTTTGTGCAATTGAGGTAAATAATAATTCTTTTTACCGCTTTCCAATCCTTCTCGCGTGGCGTTGCACTTCTCCTACTAAGTATATTTACTGGTGCCATAATGTCGGGTCGAGTGACTGTTGCAATATACAAGAGCGAACCGATCGCTTGCCTAAACTTTGTATTGTTCGGAAGTAAATTGTCGCTATCTTCTAATTTATAGAAACCTACTTCCATCGGTGTACCAATAGGTCTTGCATCTGTTAAATTTAACTTTCTAACCAAATCTTCTATTTTTGACTTTTGGTTTAATTTGTAACCATCATTCGTTTTGATTATGTTGGTTCCTAGGTACTGACTTATTTCGCCTAAGTCTTTTACTCCGTACTCATTTTGCAATTGCTTTATTACATCTTTAATTATTTCACCTTTACTCGCGATTAAAATATCGTCAACGTAGACGATGATATAAGTGAAATTTTCCTTTTCTTTTCTAGTAAACAAACATGAGTCAGCAGTGCTTTGCACAAAATTCATGTTTTTTAATGATTCTGCGATCTTTTTGTGCCAGGCTCTAGCTGCCTGCTTTAAGCCGTAGATTGTTTTATTCAGTTTACACACTTTGTTTTCACAATTTTTTTCTATAAAACCCTCTGGTTGTTTCATGAAAATTTCTTCTTCTATTTCGCCGTGAAGAAATGCAGTGTCGATGTCAATGTGTTGAACAGAAAGATTTTTATATGCCGCTGAGGCTAAAAATGTGCGGATTGTTGTGTGCGAAACTACGGGTGCGAAGGTTTCATCATAATCTTCTCCGTACTTCTGATTATATCCTTTCGCTACTAAACGGGCCTTGTATTTTTGTACATTTCCTAAATTATCGAACTTTCTCTTAAAAATCCACTTGCAACCAATAATTTTCTTATTTGGTGGTGGATCTACTAAGTCCCAAGTTTTATTTTTCTTTAATGAGTTGATTTCTTGTTGAGTGGCTTTGAGCCAATTTTCTTTTTCTACTGGGTTGTTCATGTTTGCTATGTCATAAAAATCGGTTGGTTCGAATGTGTCATTTGTTTTTACGTGACATACGTATCTGTCGGGTGGTACTCCTCTATTTGACCTCTGAGACCTTCTCGGTTCTACGTCGGGTTGTTTGGACGCGGTTGGTTCTTCGTCCGAATTACTTAACTCTGTTTGAATGTAGTTGTTGTCATTGTCTGAGTTTTCTACCTCTTCGCTTTCTTTTAAGTTGTTTTCACTATTTTCTATAAATTTAACTGTTCTCGCTATTATTATTTTGTTTTCTTTTGTGAATATACGGTAACCTTTTGATTTGTTGTCATACCCCACAAGTATTCCTTCCTGCGCTCTATCATCTAATTTGTTTCGCTGATGTTTTTGTATATAGGCATAAGCTTTACAGCCGAATGTACGCAGGTAGTGTAAGGTGGGTTTTCGGTTGAACCAAATTTCGAACGGGGTTTTGTTTGTTATTTTGGTTGGTAGCCTATTCTGCAGGTGATTGGCGGTATTTATGGCTTCTCCCCAGAATTTTTGAGGTAAGCCTGCTTCGGAGAGTAGACTCCTAGTCATATCTAATAATGACCTATTCTTTCTTTCCGCTACGCCGTTTTGGCTCGGACAAAATGGTACAGTAAACTGGTGTTGGATACCTCTTGCCCTTAGGTATTCTTCCGTTTGTTTACCTAAATATTCCCCTCCATTATCGGATCTAATAGCTTTAGGGAATCTGCCGAATTGGGTTTTCACCATGGCTACATAATCTTTTAACTTTTCGTGAACTTCATTTTTATGCGAAAGTAAGTAAATTACTGTGAACCTTGAATAGTCGTCTATAAAAGTGACGAACATTGTTTTTCCCCCGATAGTAGGTGTACCGATAGATGTGCACACGTCCGTGTGTATCAGATCGAGCACTTTGCCTGTTTTGGGACAGTTTGTTGATTTCGGATATGGGGCATCACTTATTTTTGTTTGGATACATATTTCACACAATGCATTATGATTACAGTTATTTATTTTTATACCGTCTGCTAAGTTTTTATTTATTAATTCTTTTATCGCATTATAGTTACGATGGCCAAGCCGTTTGTGCCAAACTTCTATGCAATTTTTATTTTTACATTCATGTGCAATGTTTACTTTATTAGTTTCAGCGCTTTCTAATAATTCGACTTGATATAAATTATTTTTCATTCTTGCTTCAAGATAAATATTCCCGTTTCGGGATAACGTGCATTTTTCTTTATCGAAAATTAATTTATAGCCATTCTGTGTTGCTTTGCTTACCGATATGAGGTTCGATTCTAATTCTGGTACATATAATACTTCTTTTAATGTGATTGTGTTTATCCCTCCATCGGATGTTTTTGTTTTAAATGTCGTTTCACCTGTACCGTGTGAATTCAGTGTTTTGCCATTGGCAATGATGACTGTCGTCTTTTCAGTGTCGTTAAACTTAGTGAATGCATCTTTACTGTTTAGAATGTGTGTCGATGAACCTGAGTCGATTATCCAGGTTTGTTTTCCTGGTTTCTGGACTAAAAAAGCTGCGTCGCTGCCTTTTCCTGAATTGCCCTGTGTTTTGTTAATCCGAATTGGTTCTGTTTCACGGTTTTTGTTTTCTCTATAATAGTTTGCGTCTTCATAACATAACGATGATGTGTAATACTTGGATTTGTGCGGCTGTTGTTTTTGTGACGGTGAGTAAGTGTTTCTGTTCTTAAGATGCCAGCACTCCCTGTATGTATGGTTTTTTAATTTACAGTATGTGCACTGTTTGTCCTTTTTATTATAGTGTTCAGCCGGAAACTTTTTATGCGTTTTAAACGCTTTTGAGGAATTCTCGCTCTGATCTGTGTTTTCTAAACGTCTTGTATATTCATCAGTGAGTTTTCCTTTTATAAACTCTGAATTAAGTTCATTTTCTGGACGGGCCTCGAGGGCTATAATTAAGGTGTTGTAGCTAGGTGGTAATGAACAAAGTAACAGAGCTGAAATGTGCGAGTCATTAATAGTTTCGCCTATGGCTGAAAGTTTATCAACAAGTTCTAAAATATGTGTAATGTGTTTTATTAGATTGCCGTTTTCTGGGAGTTTTGCTCCGTATAATTTTCTCAGCAAATATAACTTGCTTGAGAGATTAGCCCTTTCATGAATTGTTTTTAAAGCTTGCCAGGTTTCTCTGGCAGTGTTTAAGTGCTTTACATGCACGATTTGTGAGTCTTCAATACTCAAGTTGATAATTGCACGTGCTTTACGGTCCCTCTTCGTCCAGTCCGTGTTAATTGGATCTGGGGGATTTTGTGTTATTACATCAAACAATTCTTCTTTTATTAAAATCATTTCTGCGCGAAATTTCCAATTTGCGTAGTTTGTCGAATTTAATTTTTCGACTATTTGAGTTTCTTTTATCCCTGCCATGTTTATTTTTATTTGTTTATGCGACCAACCTATTTCCTTTTTATTTATTTATTTACTGTAAAATGTAAAAAGAACGATTTCTTTTATTATTATTATTATTACTCACAACCAACAAACTGTTCATTCACTAATTATTTAAATGTTCATTACATAAAACATAAATATATAAATGTTTCTTTTTCATTCACCTTAATATTTCTGGTACAATAACATTCATTATTTTATTCAATGCAGCATCTTTTTATTATTATTTTTTTTTTTTATTCAGAACATGAATACTTTTAATATTTATAATCTAAGCCACTATATAAAATTTTTCTTCTTTTTCGCTAAACATGAGCACTTTATCAGTCTCATAATCTTTTTGTTGGAGTTTAAGTGGCCTATCAAGCCAAAAGCACTCCATTCTCGATAGCAGGAATTCGCTGTCTCATATTTAAACAATTAGAAAAAATCTCTTGTGGCTATGCTGCTTTTGAAATGGAAATATGTAAAATGCTCTTACCTGGGATTCATCAATATCGCGATGACGTATAACTTCATCGGTGTGGCGTGGTCAGGGATTTATCCAAAAGCTTCTTGAAGAAATTATTTTTATTTTATTTTGTGAAGCATTATTTATCCTTTGAAGTATCCTTTGAGAGCTTAATATGAATCGCTAAATCCATGGGAAGATATAATGTAATATGAATTAGTATTGTGTGTTTTTACGATAAAGAAAGATTCAACTTTTAGCTTTAAATACTTATAATTAAACATATTACTGGAGTATAAGAAACTCCGTCTTAACAGAGAGGCTACATGATTAAGAGTGATGATACATAAAGCTGCTAAAACACATATTCGCAGCGTAGAAAAAAATATATAATAATTAAAGGTGTCTGGCAAAAGTCAAAATGTTCAGATGTTCCTTTTAGTTACATATTAGTGATGAAATCTTAGTTATTAGAACATATGCTTTAGAGAGTTACTCAAGTGGGCTGTAATAGCACTCATTATTAAATGCGGAAGTAAAAAGAAGTAGTTCGTAAATTTGCTTGTTGAAATGATCTGTGTTTAGTAACAAGTTCTTTCTTTTCTTTTTTTTTTTTTAATCACTTTTAGCAGTTGCCGAAGAACATCTGGGGAATTAAATTTAACAAATTTCAGTAGTGTTTGTAGATAAACTGAAATTTGCAAGTTAAACTATGAAAATGAAAATTGAAAAAAGCACTGGTCTGTGAGACTGGTAACATCAGTTAAGGGTGTTCTCAAATCCAAAAGGGCAACTTTCTGACATAAGTTTTAATTTATTTTTGTTCGAAAATGCATGAAACTAGCTGATGTTGTTATTCAGAAACTATGTCATTGAGCTGTTTTTCCCCTTTTTTTGCAAACGCAATAGATCTTTCAGAAAAGAGTGTCAAAATGGGCGTTTTGAACCGAATTTCTGCGCGAAGGAAGAAAGAGACTCAAGAGCGGACGAAAAACGCGTTTGTCACGTGATCAAAATTTCTCATAACTCAATAGGTAATTGATTGATCAAAAAATGGAAAAAACAGTTATATTCTAAATCGCTTCCATGGCCAGGCTTTCCAATTTTATACCTTTCCGTTAAAAAATAAATTTGTAAATGTGTCAAAACGTTTTTTGCTTGTTGAGCAGAGCAGTTAAGAACAGCCTTAAAGGTTAAAAAGTAAAAACGGAACCGTTACAAGATCACTCCTGTGTCTGTCTGTCACAGCTATTTTACTCGTAAATTATATGGAACATGGAAAGTGCAAATTGGGTGAAGTAAACCCACATATTTTAATATTATTAAAAATCCATACATACAGGGTCATCGAAAAATAATGCCTAGATTAAAAAAAATCATAACATCGAAACCTTTTATGTTAAATGAGTAATTCTTTCACTACACGATAACTGGTGAACGCAAGTTTCGTTTTAGTTCACTAAAATTCGTTTGCGCGTCTGTGTTATGCGCGGATTAGTTGCGCAGTCGTCAAGGTCAGCCGACGAGCCAGACTGCAGCTGCTCAGTACGATGTTGACCGTACAACAAAAGCACAGTGCGTGATTTGGTATGTGGAGTCAAAGTCAATAGTCAGTGTACAGCGGCTTTTTCGGAGAACTTATCCAGGTCAAACTGCTCCTGATAACAAGCGTCGGCTGGCCTTGACGACAGCGCAGTAATTCGCGCATAACACAGACACGCAAACGAATTCTGGTGAACTAAAACCAAACTTTCATTCGCCAGTTATCGTGTAAGAATTACTCATTTAACATAAAATGTTTCGATGTTATGATTTTTTAAAATCTAGGCATTATTTTTCGATGACCCTGTATATTTAGTAAAAATGTAGAGGGGCTAATTAAGCTACTAGGAAAAAAATATTTCCTTTGTATATCATGTGGGGTATCGTGTGAAAGCCTTCGTAATGCTGGACTAGAAAATACATTGCTTTTAATTTTAGGTATTATATTTTAAAGATATCGTGGAAAATGTAACGCAAAAATATGTTCCCTCCATCTAATTCCGAATCTACTGAAACTAAAATTATGAAAAACTTAGAGATAGTAGACGTTAATTTAAACCTTGCAGGAAAATTATAGCGATTACCCTAGGTCACATAGTTTTTGAGAAAACCGCATTTTTCCATTTCACACAAATTTCTATTTACGAGCGTTCAGCAAAAGTGTTGAGAAGCGCTGGAGGTACCTACCGTACCAGAAGTAAAAAGGCATTGTTGATAATGATTTTCGAAAAAAATCGTCAGTAATTAACCGATATATTAACCCTTAAAAATACGGACGGTTTGGACATATGCATAATGACAGGGGAGGCGTACTCTATGTACAATCGGCTTTTAAAGCCAAATTAACAGCTTTTAATGATATATATGTGTAATGCAGTGTTCAGTAGCAGTATAAAAGCAATAAACATCAAATTGTTAAAAAACAGACTAATTTAAGGGATCTGAAGACTCTTAAAATAGGAAAAAAAGAAAAAAAAAAAGGACCATTTTCAACATTTAATGTCTTAAAATGTATATGATTTTGAAACACAATTTTTATTGGGATGAAAGATATAAGTATGTTCTTTCATTTTATGCATTTAAAAATTGCAATATGCAGAATTAGTATTTATAGGGGGCTCGAAACTGTTAGACATTTGTCGAGCAGAAAATTGGCATAACAGCTTACGCGCAGGATTATAAAATAAATGTAGAAACTAGAATGAAAATTTTGGTGTCTATTTATACTTCACGTTGTAATAATTACCCTGTATTTAAAGCCTTTTTATATTTTTAATGCAAAGTTGTATTTAGATAGTACAAAAGTTTGATAATTTCAACAGTATAATCACCTAAAAAAATATTTTTTTGAACAATAAAAAGGAAATTTTAGGTTCAGTTTATACAGATTAACATGAAATATGTGTTTTGAAAATTTCATGAAAAAATATTCCGAAGTTTTTGAGGCATCCTGCGCGTTATGCCCAAAAACGTCATTTGGAGAAAAATGATTTAAAAGTTTCGGAAACGCCGCTTCAGCTATTGAGCGGGTATAATTCTAAAAGCCATAACTTCTGTTCTAATGGAAATTTCAAGGAAACAAGTATATAAAAATGTTCAGAAAAATAGGAGTTATATCATGAGTGTACTTGCAGGCTTTTCGTTACGGGGACGGGGAGACTATACCCTCATAGCATGCATGGTCACGGTGACGTCATTGTGACGTCACTGTAAGTCACTGTGGTCACGTCACATCTGTGACCAAAATGCCACCACTCAGTGATGTCACGTTGTGACCGAGATGTGAACTTCTTAGAAAACTTTAAAAATTTACAAAAATTCTTTAAAACATGTTATTTACTGTAAAATTATATTTTTCTATCAATTAAAAAAAAATTGAGACGTCATTGTTATGTCATTGCATGTAACGTACATCACGTCATATATGTGACATAAAAAAAAAAACCAAAAAAAAAAACACCATATTGTAAGTCACAGTGTGAAAAAAATATGAACTTTTAAAATCTTTGAAAATGAAGAGAAATATTTTAAACAGTATTTTAAATAGTCCCGAGTTACAGCGGCATGAGGAATGAAAATATATTAGTGGATAGCAAATGGTAAATTCTGTCACGAAGGGGGGGGGGGGACATAATATATAAAGTGCACGATACAAGCATTAAAGCAATTTGGATAACATATTTAGAATTAGGAGTATTAAATCTGTACAGTATTTAGTTTGCAGAGAGGAAACTATTTTATTTTTTTTGCCAACCAGTGGTATTCGAAACACTTCTGTGGTTTCAAACAAAAAATTTTCTATTACAGTTAAGTCTGCAGCTTTTAATGAGCACGTAGAAAGAGTCTTCAGCGTTTAGTCGGAGTTTTTTTCTTGAGAGAGTTTTTTTTCCTGACAACTATTTAACTATTTTAAGTAACTATTTTTGAAAAAATTCTACTTCTTTCAGACTTTTCAAATAAATTAACATTTTCCGAAAAAAAAAAAATACAAAATTTATGCAAAACGCATGATAATAATTAATTATTCGTATTTCAAATTTGTATTTTACAGATATGACTTTAAAAAAAAAAAGTTATTTTACAAATTGTTTTATTTTACAGAAAATTAATATGAAAAGATTGTCAGATTGACAAAGAATTATTTTATTTTATCCTCGATAATCCTTTTTTATTTATTAAGAACATATCGCTCACCCGCAAGAAAAGTGACACATCTCACAGAAATTCATTTTGCGTTTTATTCCACTAAAAGATTTGTCATAGGTGCGTCTTGCTACACAAACAATTTCATAAGTTTAGCTACATGAAAAATCACGTTATTATGCTATATGTCCATTTGTAACCAAAGAAGAGGGGTGGATTATGTAATGAGGTAAAATTATCCAACCCTCCAAACCACATCCTAAGTTTTCATTCTTATGTGCTTTACGCTTTTATGCACTTTTTAATTCTTGTATGCAGAGTTAAGGGCTATAATTTCATGTTACAATAAAACCATGCACATTTTCTTTTGCCTCCCCTGTGAAATTTACTTTTGTCGAGATGTGTCACTTTTCTTGCGGGTGAGCGATATTTTGTATTTATTACGTGTGAAACAAATTTTACTTTAAGAAAAGGGGGGTGGGGGTTCATTATTACCATTAAATTGATATTTACTCATTTTAAAAATTTAAACAAAGTTTTATCTAATAAACTCTAATTATTATTATTATTATTATCATTATTATTATTATTATTTACAGAAAAGAACCTTTACAATCCATTGTAACTTAAATTGTTTGGAACCGATAAAAAGAAAAGATAAAATACATTGGAAAATTCTCCAAAAAGAAAATTTTAATTAAAGACAGTCTCATAAAATTATTGCGCATCTGAGTTCGAAATCTTTTGTATTCAAAAACAAATAACGATAAAAAAGAACATCTGCTGAAAATCAAGATCGTCTGCGCACAGAAGAGAAGATGCCGGAAGTTTACTCTGTTTAGAACATCACGAAGTCTACAACACTTTTTTATAAAATAAGAGAAAGAAGCCCGCCATTTTAAAATATTACAAATACACGGATATTATAAATGGGACGTAAATGTAAGTCTTATTTAATTTAAATGTTTTATCCCTGTTTTGTATATTATGATGACTTAAATAGTTTTATGTTATATTAGTAAGGGACTGTTCTGCAATTGTTTTCAGAAACATTTTCCTATTCGATGCTGCGTTGAAAATAATATCTTAATCTGCGATCACTTAAAAAGAAAAGAAAAAAAAAAACAGCTGCGCAGAGACTGATTCATAACTGCATTCAGAGTGGAATTAATTTAAAGATTAATTTGCTGTTACTTGAGATTGAAAATATGTTGAGAAAATGATTTGGAATTTTTTTCGGCTTCTTACTGTTTTGTGTTTCCTGATTACTAACACTTACAGTAGTTATAGACATTATTATTTTGGAGTTAAATATGATTTTCGATTATTATGATATTACGAAACTATTTCAGATTAGAAATTAGCATTATATTGGGAAAATGTATTTTTACGTATTACACTAGTGAAACTTTTCAAAGATTTTTCTTTTGGTGCTAATAATATTTTAAATTATTATTTAAAATCATAAATCTTCATACCAATGGTTTTCAGATTTAGCATTTGCCAAAATTATAAAATAATAGAAATTTCTTATAACATATGCAAAGATTTTTGAGATATTGTTAAATCTAATAATACATTTAATTCATCTATTGTAATTTATTGTTGTTTAATAGTACAATTATAAATACTAATTATTATTTTTAGTGTTTTTCAAATTGGTATATTTATTTTTTTTTAATTGTATATAAGCATTTTTTTTTGTTTGTGATTTTAATCTAACATTTAATTATGGACATTCTGAAGCGGTTATTAAATTTTCGTCTATTATAAAATTATTTTCTAAGTTTATGATATACGTAATTATTGGCACTAAAAGTAAAATATGATATTTAAACATTGAAATAAAAAGTTTTTCGTGTCTAATAGGAAGTTTATAAATTAAACTACTTTAGTATATATATTTTTAAGTTCATATTTATTTACATAATATAGGAATGAATATTTTTTTAAACGGATTAACAATGTTTAACTTCGGTTTGCCTGTCCGTTTTTCTGTATGTCTGTCCGCGCTCTAACTCTCGTAACTAAACTCGGATTTCCCTGAAACATTTAGATATTGACGTTTACCATAACACGTTCCTTATTTCTAATGAAGTTTGTAGCATGTTTAGTTCATTTACAGGGACAGTCAAAAGTATTCCGTTACATTACGGCCTATGGAAAAAAATCGTTTCAAAGGATTTTTAATGATTTTACACGCTTTCAAACAGAATAAAATTGATATGCATTTATGAAGCGCATTTAAATATGCATTCTGCTGAATATGCGATGCATAGAATAGTTATTGTTCATTTACAGGGCTAAAAAAGGAATTCCAATACATAATGATATAGGTGTGGAGGGAATTGTTTATGGCGTACTTTAATTATGTTAATCTATTTCATATATAATGAAATTTATATACGTCGCTGAAGTTTACATACTATAAATTATTTCATATATAATACGAAGTGCATATAGCATTTACAAGGACATGCAAAATATTTCAATACTATATTGTATCCGAAGTACTGTTCATTAGCGATGATTGCTGGGAATGCATTTTTAATTATGATATGCGCTTTTATGATTCACTATATTTATGCACAGTATATGGTGTATATAAATGCTACAATTCGTATACAGGGCTACACAAAAGTACTCGTAAGGGTTATTGCATATGGGCGCAAATTGTTTAAAGGTGGCTTTTAAATGAGATGTTCTTTTTTACGCTGAAATGCATTTAATTTGCTAAGAAATGTTTGTAGAATATAGATAAAATGTTTTACAGGGTCACGTAAAGAATTGGATACATGGCCGTCTGTAAATCATAATTTCTGGAAATGTGATTTCAGCAGTTTTAAAAGTGTCTTAGTTTGAATTAAATTTTAACTAAATAGTGGCGTGTAATAAAGGTTCTAGGTAAACTACAGGATTGTACAAAAGTATTTAAGTATCTTTCCATTTATTAGTATAAAGTGCTGAAAGAGAATTTCAACCTGTTATGTTTCAATTGCTAAACTAAATTTCCCCATTATATAGTATATATATCAACCTACAGATCAAATACAGGACTGTTCAAAAGAATTAGAAAACATATTTGGCTATGGACGGTAACTGCTGAAATCAGTTTTTCAAATGTTTTATGCGTTTTCTAAAATGTTTACTTAGTTATCTTATTTACGTTATTTCCCTAAATTACGATGTCTTGTTAAAGTATTCAGGAAGCGTTGGAAAGTGTTTTATAATCTATGCTTAACGCACGATTTTTCTTACTTGTTTTTTTTCTTTTTCGCAGATCAGTCTTTTCCTATAAAACATACAAAATCTATTTAGGTCATATTCACAAAATACAATATACACGGGAATAAAAAATTTAAATAAATATGGCTTATAATGTCGTATTTAATAAAGCAATGACTAATCATAACACATTAAAATCTTACACATTCTTAATATCGAGCTTGTACTCAAGATCAAGCTTGGAATTTAATAAAAAAAAGATGTCAGTTGATAAGCATTGTTTTTTAAGTGGAAAAATTTAAAATATTTTAGAAGAACAGGACTCCAAAATAGCGATATTTTGCTAAAAAGTATGGTAAAAATATAAGATTTTACATTTTAAACAAAACTTTATTTCAAAATTGTGCATTTTAAAATACATCACAGTGCTTATGACAAGAACCATCACAGTATTGAAACTTGGAAAAATTTCCAGAGAGAAACATTCGGCTTGCATACAATATTTCAAATGAAAATCAAATTTTAAATTAATTGCTTAAAAGGTACAAAGGCTAACATAGTGAAAAAGATTCCATGCCGGGACTCGAACCCGGGCCATCAGTATAGTGCACTGACATTCTCCCGACTAAACCACATGGAACGATACCCAGCCTGGAAAATTTCTCACTATTACATGTTGGCAAGGCTACAAAAGCAGCACGAGAAGGGATATTTATCGTGAGCCACCGACATGTGGCAAACACGAAACTTAATTAAATCCAAATTCGATTGAAACTACATTAGTACTTGGTAATTTTTCCAAAGAGAAACCTTCGCCTTGAATGCAATATTTAAAATGAAAATCAAATTTCAAATTAAAACTGCCTTTTAAGCATGTAATTTGAAATTACATTTTCATTTGAAATATTGTATGCTAGGCGAATGGTTCTCTCTGGAAAAATTTCCAAACATTAATATAGTTTCAATCGATGCTGGATTTAATTAAGTTTCGTGTTTGCCCCATGTCGGTGGCTCACGATAAATATCCCATTTTGTGCTGCTTTTGTAGCCTTGCCAACATATAATAGTGAGAAATTTTCCAGGCTGGGTATCGTCCCATGTGGTTTAGTCGGGAGAATGTCAGTGCGCTATACTGATGGCCCGGGTTCGAGCCCCAGCATGGAATCTTTTTCACTATGTTGGCCTTTGCGTCTTTTAAGCAATTAATTTGAAATTTGATTTTCATTTGAAATTATCACAGTGTTTATGACAAATTCGTCACAAATGACACATATTTCACAAATTGGTCACAATGTGACTTCAAAACATTGTCACATTCGTCACAGGTTCGTCACAAAGTTAATGCCAAATTAGTCACAAATGACACACTTTTCACAAATTAGTCACACCGTGACTTCACAGAGTGGTCACAATGTGACGTCACAAACGACCTCTAAAACGGCCATAACGACCTCGCATTCTAGTCACTATGACGTCACATCGACGTCACGTGACGTCACATCGACGGTCACAAAATCACAGCGTGACTTCACAACGACGTCGCCGTGACGTCACCATGCCTTACGGGTATTGTCTATGGTACATCCACTTACAAGGAAGATCTCGATACGAGTATATCTGAGGAACATCTGAAAAATTACTGAATATTCTTCTCATGTGGATAAATATATTTATAAAAAAAAAAAAAAAAAAAAAAAAAAAATTGGCGGAACATTGATAGAGCATATGTAAAAAAATAAATGAAAATTTCGTTTATTTGGTGATTTACCACCGGTTGGCGATGAAATAAAATTTCAAAAAATACGCATTATGTCGTATATTCTTTAACCCCTTGGATACAAGCGACCGGTATTCGTGCCGCATAAGGGGCTCAGAATCGGTGATTATTCTCACCAGTAAATTATTATTGTAAATTTTGCCTTATTTAACCAGAGCATTTTCCCGATTCAATTAGGCAAAAATTTCTGTTTTATAAAACCGGTGATTAATGATTAAAAATTTTGTAAAAGACGCTCGTCCCGAAGAGGTTAAGCAAAAAACTTTTTATGTTGAATTTGTTTAAATAAGGTTAATTTAAATAACTTTAGTTTTCCCATTTTTAGTTTGTTTTAACTATTGTTTTGTCATATATATTTAAATGTATTTATAATGAAATTTAAATATACTTTACCATTTATAACAAAATTTTAATTGATTTAAACTGTTTCAAACTCAAAAATAAGTCCCATTGAGCACTGTCGATTTGATTTTGTTGCTATGGAAACAGCGTTTTCTTCGATATGCAAATTAGTCCAGTCAAATTGTCAGAAAATAGGGCTGATAGATGCAAAAATTCTGCTAGAAAATTTTATGTTTTTAAAGTGTTTTCAACCATGTTATACAAATACAATTACAACAATGTTCTTTTCACTCATGTAATCAGAGGATGCGATACAACATATACTCTTTTTGGGCAAGGAAAGTCAAAGTTTAGTTACACTTTGAAAAACATAATCAGCATAAGGAAATAGCTGTATGTGTTCAATAAACCAGAGTCAACCCGTCAAGAAATCACCAAGGCTGGAGAAAAATTCAATACTACACTATAAAGTGGATGCATAGACACCACACAGGCATTGAACACCTTGATGTTCCCGCTATTTGCTAAATCTGCCACTAAAAGCAAACTTCATCTTGCAAGGCTACCACCAACGCAAGATTCTGAGCAGCATCATTTCCACCGATGTTATCATCAGATACAAGCTTGGCTAGGAAACAACATCCCCCTGAAAAATGATGTTGGGTTCGCAGGTCTGAAGGTCTCTTTCAGCCAGTTTAAATGTGCCAAAACCCAGCACCTGAATCCTTGATGCATGTTGTCTCATGTACCTGTATAAAAGGGTGTAACAAGGCACGCCCTTGCTAAAGATCAGGACTCATATATTCAGCAATTTGCAAAAACTGTAACAGGGTCAACTGCAAAAATGTGGACGACATTATTTGCCCAGAAGAAGAGGATTATGAAGCTGATGCCTCGGACAACCAGGTTGATGATGTCGTAACAAGCTCAAAGATCAAAGCTGTTGAAAAACAAGCAAACTACTCGTTTTCTCCTCAAACTGAGGTTGACGGACCAAACCCATCAACTCGTAAGTACTACATACAGAAGTTACTAAATACATTAAAAATCTGACCATAACTCTTACTTACGTTCATGTAAATACCTACTATTAATGTTCTCCACTTAAGTTCTAACTACAAATAATAATAATAATAATAAAATAAATTACAATGTAGTAATTTTTTTTACAATGTTACTGTTGCAATTAACCATTATTGCTATCATGCAAAAACCTGTAATATAAACAAGTTACATTAAAGAGGATAAAATGAATAAAAAATGATGTCAAATGTTGGTTTTTGAGATTTTACACAAAGTTTGAGATTTTACACAAAGCGATTTAACATGTTCGAAATTATCAATTTTTTGAGCTGGTTCGAATAAGATTAATTCTGCAATTTCCACCGGCAATAATGCTAACAAGTGTGTGACGTATTCATCTTGCTCTATTCCGGACCTATTCGCCTGTCGCTCGAACAAATTCAGGAATAATGTTATGTCGGATCGTTCAGGATCAAAACGATGCATAATAGTTTTAAGAGGTAATTTAACGGATCTTTCGGAACCGCTGCTAGCCGTAGAATTTCGCCTTTCTGAACTCTGCGTTAATTTTAGCTGTTCTAAAGTAAACGCCCTTTCTTTTTCTTTCTCTCTCTCTTCTTTTTTTTCCCTCTCTTTCTCTTTTTCTGCCGCGATTCGGTCTTCCCTATCTTTCACGATAAACCCTGCCTGCACTAAAGATAGTTCCTCGTCGTATTTTTCTGCGGCTTCAATTTTTTTCGATTATCGTTGCCATATTGTCTTGTTCATGTATTTCCACATCTAAAACTTCCGCGAGATTCTGTAAATCCGCTTTCCTGCAGTACTTCAGTGAATTTAACTTCGACATGACTACGGTATGTTGAAATAATACAAACGGAAACTATTCGTTTTGTTTATCAATTTAGAAGTATATGAACCTTACACCTCACAAGCAATATTTTATCCCTAAGCACACAATATAAATAAACATTTCAAATGCATAACCAATATGTAAAAATAATTTTATGATTTTTCAAAAGATTTTCAGAATTTCTATATTTTTGTGCCGTAAAGCAAAAAATAAAATTCAAAATTTTAAAGCTTTAGAGTCCCTATACACACAATATGATAACAATAAGTAATTTTTCAAATAATATGGGCAAACTACATTCCCAGTATTTCTCAAGAATTGAACACTTTCTGCAACCTTTATCAAAATGCATCTATACTATTTAGGGTAAAAGTTTAATTTACTCTGTTTGTCATTTAGCAATCCAGCATGCATCAAAATTTCTCTTTATACAATCGCTCATCAAAATATATTTCTTACACAAGTTATATAAGAAAAAAAAAATTTACTGGGAATTTTTTTTTTTTTTTGAGTAGTTACGAATTTAGCCTATCTAATCCTTTCTGCATTCCAAACATTAAAAATAATGATAAAGATAACATAACATATAAATTTGCATTAATCGTTAGATTTCCATTAACTACACGTTATCTGTTCATCATAATCTTAATATTTTCATTTACCTCAAACTCATAAGTTTCTCTTATTTTTATCTAAACAACATTTTAACATCCTATCAGTATGATAAATAATAGTTTAAGAGCCACTCAAAATGAAATGAGCTTACCTGTTGCAGTTGTTGCTTGAAGTATCTTGTCTGGGGAACGGTCCGTTATGGCACTCCGCGGGTGTCGTTCACTGTAGCTCAAGGGCTCGTATCGGGCATGTTGCGTCCCACTGTTTGTCGTCCAAGGTCTACCTTGCACTGTCTCGAAGCACTGTCTAGTTGATCTAGCTGAACTGTCTCATGGGCAATGGGCTGTCCGTCTGTCTTCCTCGGAAATGTGGTTCCGATTCTTTCGGCTGCCTCTCGAGTTGTTGTCAGAAACTCCGAGTGTTCGCCGTCTGTTTCCTCCTGGGCTTTCCTCTAATAACAATTATTCTTGCTGTAAATCCCACCGCTGCCACCAAGTTGTAACGGAGCCGATGTCGTAAGGTGGTGTGGCGGCCAAGGCTTATTTAAAGTCAAAGAAATATTTTATTGCATTACAAACAATTAAATAATATTTTCTGGATTATATAAGTCCTATTTACAACGTTTTTCATAAAAGGGTTCGAGTTCAGCTGACAATAATATATTTATAGAATCAAGTCCAGTCCTCGAATAATAGATCGCTTTCAGTGTAGTCAGTCTCTTATTTATTCAATGTCCACTATTTTCGAAGAGAGAGTTCGCGATGCTCGACAGGAATGTCGCACTTTTTCTAGGTGTTTAACCGAGGTTTAGGAACCTCCGATATTCCACTCCGTGATGGAGATATCTTAACAGCCACACCTGGCTTTCGCTTTTCTGTGCTTCGGAATATGCCCCGAAGCCGTCGACCCGTGAGAGATTTCCACTCTGCACGGCCAGAAACACCTTGAAGTCTCAACTTCAACAGAAGGGAAAATTAAGCTCCCGAGAATGCTCTTGCATCCTCTTTTATCAGTTTCGTTTTTCCGTCTAGGACCAAAGCCACTCCCATTAGCCACTCACCATCCGTGGCCCATGATCTCATAGACCAGCCCTTTTTCTATAGGCTGCAGTCAGGAACCTTCGCGTCCGGTTTCATCTCTGGTTTCACTTTCTACTTTCCCACGGGAACGAGACCCTCGTGAACATCAAAAAAATATTTCTCTCGCTAGATAAAAGAGTTCCTTTCACCCTAGTGTCATCTGCGAAGATTGATTGAAATTGAAGTATTTGTTTCATCTCTAGCGACATTTTCTCGGACTCTGAAGAAATTTGGAGGCTAGGTGAAAATACATTAGCTTCCCTATGCTGACTTTCGCCTTGTAAATTGAGAGTTTCAATGTGAGATATCGTCGAATTCTCACACTGTCAACAAACGTAGAGTTCCGATGGTTGCGGCGTTTACAATGGGTGCGGCGATTACGATATTTTTAAGCCGATTCAGACGAATTTGAGTCTGCGGCGTTTACGTCGGGTGTGGCGTTTCTTCCATAAAATACGATAATCAAGCTGTTTCTTCATTTTTTTGCAAACGCAATTGATCTTTCAGAAAATAGCGTCAAGACGGACGTTTTGAACCAAACTTCCGCGAGAAAGGAAAAAACCACTCAAGAAATAGCGAAAAACGTATTTTTCACGTGATCAAAATCGCTTATAACTCAATAAGTAATTTATTGTTCAAAAACTGGAAAACACAATTCGATTCCAAATCGCTGCCATGGTTAGGCTTTCCAATTTTATATCTTTCCATTAAAAAATGAATTTGTAAATGTGTCAAATAAGTTTTGCGCTTGTTGAGCAAAGCAGTTGAGAACAAACTTTGAATTTAAGGCTTTTCTCAAATCCAAAATGGCAACTTTATGAATATGTTTTAATTTATTTTTGTTCGGAAATGCATGAAACTAGCAGGTGTTCTTGTTCATAAAGTATGTAATAGAGCTGTTTTTTCCAGTTTTTGCAAACGCAATAAATCTTTCAGAAAGTAGTGTCAAAGTGGGCGTTTTTAACCGGTTCGAAAAAAGGATAACCACTCAAAGAAGATTGAAAAACGTCTTTATCACGTGATCAAAATCGCTTATAACTCAATAGGTAAATTATTGATCAGAAAATGAAAAACGCAGTTCGATTCCAAATCGCTTCTATAGTCAGGCCTTCCAATTTTATATCTTTCCGTTAAAAAAGGAATTTGTAAATGTGTCAAAACGTTTTGCGCTTGTTGAGCAGAGCAGTTGATTCGATTACATTAATTCTGAATAAGAGTGCTTACGAATTTAACGCAGTTCTGAAATTCATACTTTTTTCACATCTTGGAATTCACTTTTAAACAGAAACGCATGAAATTGACAGGTTTTCTATTGAGAAACTATGTGATTGAATAGCGTTTTACATTTTTTGGTGAAGGCAGAAGATTTTTCAGTGAATACTATAAAGTGGACTTTTGAACCAAATTTCCGATCGTGAAAGCGGTGAAAAGCAGAAACACCTGTCGTCAAATGACCAAAATAGCTTGTAACTCGCTAATAAGGCTGTTCTCAACTGCTCTGCTCAACAAGCGCAAAAAGTTTTGACACATTTACAAATTCCTTTTTTAACGGAAAGATATAAAATTGGAAGGCCTTGACTATGGAAGCGTTTTGGAATCGAACTGTGTTTTCCATTTTTTGATAAATAAATTACCTATTGAGTTATAGGCAATTTTGATCACTTGACAAAGACGTATTTCACCCTTCCTTGAGTGGTTATTCTTTTTTCGCGCGGAAATTAGTTTCAAAACGCCCACTTTGACACTATTTTTTGAAAGATGTATTGTGTTTGCAAAAAACCCGAAAAAACAGTTCGATTACATAGTTTCTGAACAAAAGTACTTGCAAGTTTCATGCACTTCCGAACAAAAATATAAATTAAAACTTATGTCATACAACTTTTGGTTTTGAGAACATCCTTATTTCTTTTTAAATGCCTCTAAAGAATGTTAAAATATTTTCGCCCTTTATTTGTAAGAATAGGAACCTCTCACAACCCGAAAAAGAACTAGCCGGAATCACTGTCATAAAGTCTAGTGAAGTGTAGTCTAATTTATGGCTTCTGGTTTCTGGTAAAGTAGTCATGCTGTAGGATAGTGCATAGTAATTAATATTTCAGTTCCGAGTTCCAAAGATCGGAAGGCCCCGTTACAGCCTTCGGAAAGATTGGATTACGAGAAAAGAGGCATACCGCTGATGAAGTGGGAAATAAAGTTTGTGGTGGTCGAAGGAAGAGGAAGCAGTAGAAAAAATTCCTAAAAACGCAGAAAAATAAACAATCAGAGAAAGAATTATAGCTAGAAATCCAAGGGATCCAAAATCCAAAGGGAATTGGAATTTTGGAGATTTTCTCTTCGTGAGGTCTATAATGAAAGCGTTTCTGCGAGGGAGGGATGAGATTTTGCTTGAAAAGAGGAAGATATTCGGCGTATGCTCTACTACGGCGTATGCTCTTGGGGAAGACCTTACAAGGGAACCACTTTTGGTGTTGCTGGCACCTAGCATCGAGACCTGGTGCTTTATAAAGCCCTATATTACGAAGTTTGAGAATCGATAAAATTTTTCTGTTAAAATCATATTTTTTGATTTTACAGCAGCATATCTTTCTGAAAATGCAATTTTCAAGACCACTTATCGGGCTATTAGTATAGAAGTTTTTTTGAAAAAAGCAGTTAAATCTACAAATTAGTCAATAATAAGTATAAAATATGAAAAAAAAATAAAAAAAACCTGCAACAACCAACGAATTTGATTTTTTAAAAATTACAACATTATATTTACATTTTTGGCGGGGAAAACGTTGGCCCTTTATTCTTACCGTACAGTTTCCGGTAACCCTAGCCGAATGTCATAGCTGCTTTTTGTGTTGCAGTGATTTGGACTTCACTAGAATTTGGAGTTTCCGACTTCATTAGATACAGTAAATTTTCTAAATTGTATAAAAATATTAATTTTCTCACAATATATTAGCAGTATACAAAAAGTAAATTTACAAATGATAACAGGAATAAAATCATTAAACATTATGAAAATGATAATTTGTATATTCAGTGTTATGTTTTTGTGTTCAAAACATAAAAATATTTCACAGTGACTACATTTAAAAAATGCATAACTTTCACATTCATCAGTTTAGCAGCATATTGCATTATTCATTGCAGGATCGAAAGAAATTTGTTCAACATTCTTAAATCAGAACGGTTCCGTGTATGCATAATTACAAATAAACCAAGCATATTGCAGCATAGGACAATATTTTACGGATATTAATTGATTGTATACCAAAGAATGAATTTTGATAATCTCGTTGCGCTGTGTCACATCGATTTTCATTTCATCTATTGCGATTCTGTTAATGATTCGTTTTACAAAAAGTTTGTATTAGCGAAAGAAATACAAGTCCAAGGGTTGCACCAGAGCAGTTGTATTGCTATTTGCATTTTCTCAACATTTGGTGGAAGGTTGGCATAAGATTTTTGGATCAGTACTTCCAGTCCACGAATCTAATAAAATTAAGGATGGTGGTTTAATAATTGGCAAAACACAATGCTGAACCCATTCATGCATTTTATTTTTATCCATTTTTTCGGATTTGGAGCACGTAACATACACATTTTGAGATCTAAACAAATTTTTTTTGTACAATTCGTCCGAATTCATCGCCATTTCCTCTTAAACATAAAAATAGTTTTCCTTTGAGTTCACCACTTATAGACAATGTTGGCATAATAGTGTATGAATGTGTCCTACAAAAATCAGATTTTATAGTATAAATTGTGCTTTTCTCGCCTTTTATTGAATGAAGCCAGTCATTTACAACGCAGTATTTGAAGCCGCTTTGATCCTCATTCAAAACTTGTCCTGAATTAAATGTCGGTAACTTATCTCGTACTTGCAATACGAATTCAAATGCTCTATTTTCGTTCTCTTCCATATTTACATTCTGAATTGTCGTGACAAATTTTGTAACATTTCGAGAAACCATTCCATACATTTTCTTCAGAGACAACACTCTAAATTAAAATGTCTGAAATTCAGACACTTAAGTGTCTGAAACGGTGTGTTCAATTTTCAGACATTTTAAAATGTCTGAATTTTTTCAGACATTTTTTGTGTCTGAATTTCAGACACTTCAAACGCCTTAATAGCATCCATTTTTTTTTCAAGCATCATACGTAGCCATGTTTGACCACGTTGAATCCTGGAAAAATATTTGGCTGGGGTCCTGCCCCCTCCCCCCCCCTACAGCCTGATTTTTTTGGTGCTCTCAATTTTGGTATGCAATTTTTGTTAAGCTGATAATTTAAATCTTTTACGACATTTTACTGATTATAATCAATATTTTAAATTTGTTTTATTTTTAATCTTAATTTACTTTAAAAGTTCAAAATAGTGATTATATTCAGTACAATTTCGAAACAGATTTAAAACATAAGCTTTACAAATATTGCGCATCAAATTTGTGGGCACTAAAATCGTAGGGAGGCGGGCGGGGCACGGCTCAGTATGCCCATTCTTTAATTAAGAATAAGTTCTTTTGAAAAAAATGCAACCCTGCATTATTGTTATCTAAATTGAGATGTCCGGTACTTGGGAGTATCCGTTGTGGAGGTTAATGGACATTCCCGAATAGCTGAAGCATCTATTTAGCGAATACTTTTTTAATCCGCATGGCATACATATTTGCATATTTTTACCTCACAAAAGCAGACATCTCCGATTATCGGACAAATTCAACGGCAAGGGCTATTGATGGCTTTTAAAGTACATGGATAAATATATATATTTCTTATAATCTTGTCCTACTCTACTTCATATAATTTAAAAATAGATTTTTTAAAAATTTATATTGCCACATAGGCAATTTTACATATATATCAGATGATAATCACAACTATGAATAAATAAATAAATATTCTACTTTATCCCTTTGCACTCGAGGGCTCTGGAGCGGAGCCATTTAAAATTTGTCTTCAAACTCGAGGGCTCCTCTACGGAGACGATGCAAATAATTTTGTGATACCTGTCTAGAAAAGCCAAGATTACATGGTATCACAAAATTATTTGCATTGTCTCCGTAGCGGAGACCTCGAGTTTGAAAACAAATTTTAAATGGCTCCGCTCCTGAGCCCTCGAATGCAAAGGGTTAATATTGAGAAAAAAATTACTTCGGTATTTTGTTTATTTATATTTTATGTTTTTAATCTGGTCCTACTCTAAAAGTTCAAAACTTTAATTATAATCAGTGCAAGATTTAAGGTATCAGCTTTACGAAAATTTCATACAAAATCCCCCCCCCCCCCCTCCCCGAAAAAAAAATGAAAATCCTTATCATTTAAAAATTAGATTTTTTAAAAATTTATATTGCCACATTGGCTTATTGTTATCATTCCTATTAAACACTTTTCATTAGATATCTTTAAAGCAAAATAAAGCCGCAAAAAAAGAAATTACCACATAATCACTATGATACACACTTGCGATGCTTATCAGTAAAGTCTAATTGGAAAATGACCTTCGAAGTGAAATATATTTTCTACACGCAGCAAAATGAAAATAAACAAATGATTTCCTTTTTCCTGACTATGTTACCTCTCTGATCATCTATGGGTTACATCTAGTGATGGGCGATAACGAGATGTTTTTCTCGATTATCTCGATTGTATGGACATCTCGATACTTTTCGATTGTGTAATTTTTTTCTCGATGACTCCAGTTTGCCAATTGCTTTTATACATCATATATTATATATTATATACGTCATACATTTATCAAGAATCGTCTGCGGGTGAACTGGAATGAGTCGGCGTTAATAAAGACTAGGTGACTTCGCCCGCTAGTGGGCCCCTCCTTTAATCGGGCCCCCTAAGTTATACGTAATCTTGTAATATGAAATCACGAACAGGTTACCCGCTATAAGACACCATATAGCAGGCGTGGTGTGCACGCGCTACAAAATCTTGTAAAAAAATATAATCTCGAAACGAACGAACCTCGGACCAGATGTCTTGGGGAAGGGGTCAAAGTGAGCGGAGGGGCACAGTAGCTGCATAATATGAATAAGTCGTCACAGGTCTTTAGGCCTTTCGAACCATATGTCACATGAGTGGTCTGGATCTGAATTTATAAAAATGCCCTTCCCTTGGGGGCAAAGAGGGGGGAAGGGTGCGGGAGATGGATAACATGAGTAAGTGGTCATAGGCCTTTCCAACAATATGTCACATGAGGGGTCTCGGCTAAATTTAGAAAAGTGTCCCCCGTAGGGGAAAAGTGGGGGCGGTCACCGGAAGTGCAGAACATCAATAAGTAGTCACAGACCTTACCAATAATATCTCACATGTGGGGTCTTGGCTAAATTTGAAAAAGTGTCTCCCGGGGGGGGCAAAGTGGGGGGACGGACACCGGAGGAGCATAACATCAATAAGTAGTCACAAACCTTTCCAACGATATTTCACTTGTGGGGTCTTGGCTATATTTTTGGAAAAGTGTCTCCCGGCGGGAGCAAAGTGGGGGGACGGACACCGGAGGAGCATAACTTCAATAAGTAGTCACAGACCTTTCCAACAATATCTCACATGAGGGGTCTTGGCTAAATTTGAAAAAGTGTCCCCCGGGGGGGGGCAAAGTGGAGGGAGACTGTCATTGGAGGAGCATAACATCAATAAGTAGTCACAGACCTTTCCAACGATATCTCACATGAGGGATCTTGGCTAAATTTGAAAAAGTGTCCCCCGTGGTGGGGGGCAAAGTGGGGGGGGCTGTCACCGGAGGTGCATAACATCAATAAGTAGTCACAGACCTTTCCAACAATATCTCACATGAGAAGTCTTGGCTAAATTTTGAAAAGTGCCCCCCTGGGGGGGAAAGTGGGGGGGACGAACACCGTAGGTGCATAACATCAATAAGTAATTACAGACCTTTCCAACGATATCTCACATGAGGGGTCTTGGCTAAATTTGAAAAAGTGTCCTCCGGGGGGGCAAAGTGGGGGGGCTGTCACCGGAGGTGCATAACATCAATAAGTAGTCACGGACCTTTCCAACGATATCTCACATGAGGGGTCTTGGCTAAATTTGGGAAAAGTGCCCCCGGGGGGGGCAAACTGGGGGGGGACGGACACCATAGGTGCATAACATCAATGAGTAGTCACAGACCTTTCCAACGGTATCTCACATGGAGGGTCTTTGCTAAATTTGGAAAAATGCCCCCCGGGGGGGGCAAAGTGGGGGGACTGTCACCGGAGGTGCATAACATCAATAAGTAGTCACTGACCTTAACAACGATATCTCACATGAGGGGTCTTGGCTATATTTGGAAAAGTGTCCCCCGGGGGGGGGCAATGTGGGGGGAAGGCCACCGGAAGTGCATAACATCAATAAGTAGTCACAAACCTTTCCAACGATATGTCACACGAGGGGTCTTGACTAAATTTAGAAAAGTGTCCTGAAATTTCATATATTATAAATAATATTTATCGGAGGGCTCCATAAAAAAATCCGATCTAAAATGATTAAAACGGAAAAAAACTACCTCCCGCGGTGGGGGCCAAATTGGGAAGGGGAGGAAGAAAGTCTCATAATATGAAAGAGTCATTCGAGAGCTTTCCGATAACATATCACATCATGGGTCGAAAAAAAGTTTGAAAATTGATTCCCCTCCCTCCCCCCACTTGGGTCCATTCTTTCGCCCCGGAATTTACGCAGCTCCCACTTTAAAATTTTTATGTTCAATAAATAATATTTAACGGAAGACTGCAAAAAAACCCACATCGAAAATTTTATTTAAATTTATTATAGAAATCGGCTACGGTTTTAAAAATTTGTTCGCCCCCTCCCCACCCCCCGAATTTCACCTTCAGGGGAAGAAAGGTTCATAATATGAAAGAGTTGTCAAAGGACTTTTCGATAATATGTCACAAGAAGAGTTCGGTAATTTTTTTTTTAATTGCTCCCCGCCCACTCTCACGTCCTCTGAATTCACCCGACCCACCTTCCTCTTTGAAATTTTTATATTTAATAAATAATATTTATCGAAGGGCTCCGGGTATGTGACAGCTTGGTAGGGCTAAAATAAGAAAAACATTGAAAATTAAAGCTTCATTTCACAGCTCATTGTCATGCCTGTCAGCTCTGTCCAGCTCGCCCCTCAATATCTCATCTCGGCCCTTCTTGGCCGAGCGTGAAATGACAATCATCGAGAGTAACATTTCGAGGAAGAACGAAAACTGATTTCTTATTCTCGACAATGTCATATGAAATGTTGAACAGTGACCGAGAGCGAGAAACGAGAATGGCAATGGGAAGCAATGAGTTACAATCAATGAGATATCTCGAAGTAAGCGAGAGGTTTGCCCTCGGTTTTGCCATCTCCTCGAGATAAACGAGCAGTTTGCAGCAGCAGAAAATATATCTCGAAATGCGAGAGAGAGGACGAGAGAAAGAAAGCTTTCAGAAGAGTCAAACTTACCGCGCTTCTGGTGTAAGTCATGATTTCCCAAAGGAGTACATGTTCTTTTCCATTCGCTTTTGTTATTAACCGATATGGGTTAGGAGGCATAGTGGTTTAAGTTATCAGTTCGGGTTTCTGTTGTTGATATAGAAGTTTTCTAGTGAATTTGGCGGCGCCAGTTTGTCTTGATTTTCAATGTTTCTCTTATTTTAGCCCTCATAGCTGTCCCATATCTCTTAATATTAGAATGCTATTGTTAAAACAAAACTGCACTGCAAATTATGTGTTTTCAAGATTTTAAGTGTCGCCTCAGGAAACAGGATTTTTCAAAATTATTTTCCCCCACTCATGTAATATATTAAAATAAGGGTAATCTCATAACCTTTCTAAATCTACCTTTCTTTTGTCAATCCACCGTTAATTGTAGGCCCCTGGGCTTAAAATACTCTAAAGGAATATACTTAGCGGCGGTTTTTTTCGTACTCTGGTACGGTATCTTGCACTCATAGGAAAATTATAAGACTAACATCAAATTGTGTCTAAAATCGAATAAAAAATATGGACATATGTTTCTTAATTTTAACTCCCTTCTTCGCCTCAAGAGGGCGCTTTAAAGTTTTGTTTCTTCAAACCTTTAGTATACTGTTTGTCCAAAAATTATAAAATTCACAAAATAAAGTCTTTTCACTCTCCCCTATCTTCTCGTATCAATTTTATTTTTACTACCACCAGGGGACGCCGCCCAGTGAAACATTTTACTTTTAGCCTCAGGCTATTGGTATTTTTCATCTGTTTTTCATAATGTTTTGTCTCATTGTTTTTCTTCATTGTAGATACCTATTGTACCTATTGTATATGTAGATATATTGTTTTTCTTCATTGTAGATTTATTCATTGTCTCCAAGTTCTTGACCCATTCTGACTACTTGGGCACTCATTCTGGACCAGCTGTGGCCCATCGGGCCCCTCTTTATTTGTCCGGCTCTAATCACACGCTTCACTTGTTCTTTTACCATTTTTCTTTTTCTTCAATTTTTTTCTTATTCAATGGTTTAGTTTTTTTTTAATCATTCTCAACTTCCCCTAGTCCTCTCTTACATGAAGTTAACTTTCATCCTTGGTCTGCCCTACTGTCAATTTGGGGCCTAATGCCCCTTTTTTTTGGGGGGGGGGGTGGCGTTTCTTCTACCTTTTCCAGACCCATCATCTAATACTACGTTGGTAAGGATTGGAAAATTAAAATTATCCAAAATACCAAAAATGAAGTCCATTGAAGTTTTATTTTAGTTATAGAATTCCCTATTAGCGGATATATTTGTCTGCTTACTTTTCTACTTTACGATAACACTCCTTTGTTTTCGATAAACGGAGAAATTCAACAGCATTAGATACACTTTAGACATTTAGGGAACTTTAATTTGTATCAAACCTTTTTCCTTTATCGAAAAGCGGGAAATGCTAATCGATTCTAGCTAATGCGCCTAAAATAAAAAATGAGTTTTTAAATGTGTCATAAAGTAGCTACTTTGGATTTCGATACAGACTTAAAGAGTCATGTTGGAATCGCTAGGTACTGGAAAACAGTTTCCGTGTTAGGCAGGTTCTTTCTTGGCAGGTATCTTTATCTTACTATCCTTACGTTTTTCGAAAGAAACTTTTGTTTTCGATCAATGGAGAAATTCCACAGTATTTGACATTTAGGGGAACTTTAAACTGTATCAAGCTTTTTGGAGTTATCTAAAAAGTAGAAAGGTTATTTGATTCATCAAATGCGCCATAGTTACGCGATTTGGACATGGCAGTTTCATAAAGAAGAAAGGGGAATTTATTCCAATGCAAAGAAAATCATTTTAAAATACTGAAATTCAAATGAGATATCTTTATAAATTTCTTCCATAAGATTAGCATTAGCGAGCAGGTCTTTTCACTTGACTGAAGTAACCCGTTAAGCCTAAATCAGGAGAAAATAATTGCGATAGCAGAATTATCGAGCAAACCCTATCACTACTATGAAAGTTTCGGCCAGAATAATAGCTAAGTTTTCCAACAATTGTTTTTAGCTTCTCTCGTTATAATCGATTGTAAAACATCTCGATTGTACATTCTAGGAATTAATCGATGGCTGTATCGATTGTTATTTTTTACGATGACGATTTTTCTCGATTGTCGAATTTTCGAGAATCGCCCATCACTAGTTACATCTATGTTTCCAAGTCAAAAGCTTTGCACATTTAATCTACTCGGTAAAAGATTTAATAGCTTTAGAAATATATCTAAGAAATATTTGAGATAAATATTCTTTTTCAATTATATATAAATTTCATAAAAATCAATTGATTTTTTTTTTCCAAAAGCGAAAGTCTATAAATATATTTTTTAATTTCAGCTAAATATTGTTCAATTGAAAAAAAAAAAAAAAAAAAAAAAAAAAAAGGCAATCCCGAAAATCGGGATTAAAATTGAAGCGGGATCCCGGGATATCAATCCGGGATTGTAATCCCTAGCTAGGAAGTAAGAAAGCTTTAGGAATCTTTCAAAGTTTTTTTTTTCTATTTCCTTGTGGTCGTTTAGTATGAGATAAGCATTAGTTTTTGAAACTAAGAACTGCCATATTGAAAACAATACAAAACAAGGGAATGAACTTAACTTTTAAATATGTCTGTTTTTTAGTGATGTTATTACTTTAAATTTGAGAAAAAAGATGAGAATAAATAATACATAATTTGTAATAAAAGACAACGTCATAAATTAAAAAATATATACTTCTAGAATTATTATTATTATTATTATTATTTTTTTTTTTGCAAAAAGATTCAAAACTAATTAAATTTCATGTAAGATTTTGTTTAGTACAATAAATAAAATCATAAAAGACACTAATTTTAGTACTATAAAGAAATTATAACACTTACTTAAATCGCTGTTTGCAAGAGGTAAGAAAAATTCCTCGATTTGAAATTTTAAAAACTACCACAACCACAGTGAGGGAAAAAGACTTGCACCAGTTTAAAAGGTAATCCCATAATACATCCGACTAGCCATATTTAAAGAATGAGATGTTTCATCCTCAAAACAGGACCTGCCAGACAAAAGTTTCTTTTTTTTTTTCTTTTTTTTTTTTTTTTTTTTGCCAGCTTCGACAGCACGAAGATGAATAACACAATATTATTGATATAAATTAATACGAGTTAACACTAAACCCATTGCACACGCTTTGTAGAATTTCCGGATGTAATCTTCAACCGTCGTCTACTTCTGTTCTGTGTCTATCCCGCCCTTATATCGACGACAGCTTCTAAGAGACATTTGATGTATGTATTCAATAAATAAATAATCCAAGTTAATACGAACACAGTAAATCACAGTACTTCATATTTTGCAAAAAACGAATTAAAATACACGCGTACATAAAAACAAACTTCGTTTGAATTACAACGTATACCACTTCGGAGGAAGACATCTAAAGCGCATGCGCAACTGGGAGTGTGAGTGCCCCCTGGTGGTTATTGCGTCGGAAGAATCAAAACGTCTTAAATTAAGACACGTTTAAAGCAATGAAGTGTCTTAAATTAAGACGTTTGCGGATATTTTAGACATTATTCTCAGTTCATTTGCACCATGGTCATAGTAAGACACTTATGTATCTTAAATTAAGACATCTATAATGTCGGAATTTTCAGATTAAGACACTTAAGTGTCTAAAATTCTTTTTCAGTCACATATGTGTCTAAATTTAAGACGCTTCTATTTGCAGTGAAAATGAAATTGTCGGAGCATTTAAAACTTTCGAATCCAATTTTTCTAGATTCGACATTTGCCAACCTTTTTGAGGTCAATATCATGTACCGGTTGACAGTTTTCTCTGGCCTTTTTAAATTTCCTCAGCACGGAAGTTTTAATCCTTCTGTATTTATGTTTTGTAATTCCCATATTTGATAAATATTTCCTAAATCTTGTTATGTAAATATTATGTTGCACTCTCGGGAATCGCTTTTTGGTTTGTACAAACTTTTTTTTTTTTTTTTTACAAGAATAGTAAAAAGCAAGCACTTGCTCCATTTGCTGTTTATTCAATTCAAACGATTGGTCATTTTAAGTCATCAGTTGGTGAAAAATCAGTGCTAGAAATATCCATACTTTCGTTAATATTATCATCCATTAAATCTAACGTAAAATAATCCTCGGATTCAGAATTGAAGACTAACTTTTCGATTGCAGATAAAATACTTTTACTTTTTTCAAATTCATTTTCTGTAATAGCTGTTAGCGCAGTTCCGTACTTTTGTATTGCTAAATTTAGTGTCGATTGAATAACATTTAATACTTTCATTTTTAGAATATTATTAAATTCATAAAAATATTAACTAACTAAATTTTAATTAATACTAATAATTTACATTAGTTAGCTTAACTAAATATCAATATCTCACAGCTTAAAAGCTTACTTTTACCAAAAGACACAACATTTAAAACAACAACATTTCATTTTAAACATTTTAAACATTCGAAACTTTATTTCATTGGACTTCAAAGGAAAATTGTTTGCTTGCATTGTATTTCTCTAAAAAAAATTAGCTTTAATGATCATGAAAAATTTTAACAGAAATATATTTACTATTTGTACATTTATCGTCTGCATAGAAAAAAACCTATTTCTTGTTCCTTATGTTATCAATTATTAACCCTTAAATGCCTAATTTTTCAAAAATCATTGCAATAATATTTTTCGGCTTTCGTTTTTTAAATAAATCATGGGAAAAATACTTAAAAAAATCCTATTTTGTCTTAAGTATGGTTTACGGCTAAAAAACAGTTTGTTACTAATCGGCAATAATGGTCTTTAATTGAAAAAAATAATTTTCCTTGATATAATTCTATAACATTAAATGCACAAGAATTTTAGGAACTATAACAAGAAATAAATTTTACTTGCTCACTGCAGAACAAAATAGGGTATTTCGCAAGCTTCCAAACAAAACAAAAAGAACAAGTAGCAACAATTGAAAAAAATAAATATATCTTTATTCTTAAACAGCACAAGTGCTACCATCTACATGTTGAAAATATATTTAATAATATTTACAGAATGTATTTTATTGGCAACATTAGGCATTGAAGCTTCAATATTATTCTAATAGTATTTTAGAGCCTAAATTGGGTATGTTGCCGAAAAGCAAAACCCGACATTTAAGGGTTAAACAAATCGCGATCTGATTTAATTCTAATGCATACACCTACTCCAAGTATAAAGCGGGTGAAAAATTTGTAGCGTCATATCTGGCGACTTAACTCGCTTTTGCCGTAAAATGAACAAATAAGAATCCAAAAAAATAAAGTATAAAAAAGTATATAAAATATGATTTTAACAGAGAAATTTTATCTGTTCTCTAACTTTTGTGTATAGGGCTACAATATGCACCAGGTATTGATGCTAGGTGCGAGCAACACCAAAAGTGGTTCCCTTGTTAGTTGTCAATGGAGATTATACCAGAGAGGAGTGTAAGTCCCGCGACAATAAATAGTTCTGTACTGAATCTGAAAGAAATGGCATATTAAATCTCTTCTTTTTTTTTTTCACATTTTCATAGGAAAAATGATCAACTCCTTAATCAAAAACGATTGAACTTAACATATAGTCATTTTTATGATAAGTATCTAATAATAATCAAGGAAATGTATTTATTCGCAAGGAGTTTATTATTAAGTCCCCATACCCAATTTACCATTTGCTAGATTTGCTAAATAAAATTACCCTTGTTTTTTGTTTATTGGTGCAAACTTTCAATGAATTACTAGGCAATCCTAAAACCAAAAATTTTTATTCTCATCGATAGTCATTCTATTGAAAAAGTATTAAGATTGTTCTCAAACCCAAATGTGCTACTTTATGAAACATTTAATTTTCGTTGGGAGACCCATGAAATTGTCAGTGTGTTCTTATTCAGAAACCAGGACCGAAACTAGACTTTTTTGTTCCCGGGGCAAACGTGGATTTTAGCACCCCCCCCCCCCCTCCTCCGTAAAATATATTTACAAAGAGAATTTTACTAATTATCTAATAGCTGACTTATTTTAAAATTTAAAATATGTCATAAAATATGTAATAGTGAAGTACGTAATCTGCTTTGTCAAATATCGATTCATTGAAATCTTGAAAACGGAATAGAAAAGAATCGAAAAAAAAATTCCGCTTTATACCGGATCCTTATGCCCTATCATTCTTAGATTTCTCTATACTTTGGCATACCCCAGACAGAACGGATTTAACAATACCGTTCTAAACACAGACGTGAGAAAAAATCAACAGAAATCTTCTTTTGTCGCCCCTTCGTTCTGGCGCCCGGGGCACATGTCCCCTCTGCCCCCCCCCCCTAATTTCGGCCCTGTCAGAAACTATGTTCGAATCGCGTTTTCCCTTTTTTGGTAAACATAGAAGATTTTTCAGAAAGTACTGTTAAAGTGGGCGCTTTGAACTGAATTTCTGAACGCGATAAAGGAGAAAATCCGGTCGTCAAGTGACCACAATCGCTAATAACTCGATAAGTAATTTATTCATGAAAAAAAATAGAAAACGCTTTTCGATCCCAAATAGCTCTAGTAGTCAGACCTGCCCATTTTATCCTTTGCACTAAAAATGGAATCCAAAAATATGTCAGAAAATTTAGCGTTGTTGAGCAGGAAATTTGAGAACCGTCTTAATGCTAATGATGGAATAATGATGCTTGTTGTGTAAGAAAAAATGTGGAAATTTTCGTTACGTATCCTTTTCTGATTAAAGGAATAAGGGTAATGGAGTAACAGAAAAAATATGAGAAGGAAATTTCAAATTTATCCACCAATATTCGAATTTAACATTTTACCGTGAGAAATTTAAAAAAAAGGTTTTGGGCCATTCCATGAAGAAACGAACAAAATGTCCCGCATGACGCTTATATATATATATACCTATTAACTTATAAGTTGTTAAAATATAAACTATACATTAAAATTAACAAAAAAAAAATATATCTTCATACTAGCATAGATGTTTTAAATTGAGGATACAATAGCATTGTTAAATCAGCAGTACGAGGGTGTATCAATAAGTTTTGCTCTCACATAGAAATAATGGAGTGACATTTATGAAATTGCTACATTTTATAAGTCCTTTTCTATATAGTCAGAGTGCACAATAACACATTTGTGCAACCGGTATTTCAAAGAGAGGGGTGAGGATGTATTCTACAGGAGGCGCGATAGTAGACCCAAACGGGGGCATTTTTCTAACTTTTACATACTCCCACATGATACATATTGCTGGAAAGGCCTGTGACCAGTTATTCATGCTATGCACCCCCCGAGCCCAAATTTGATCTCCGGGGGGACACTTTTTTTAATTTCGCGGATATCATTCATCCCCCCGGGGGAGAAATAGGCTGTTCGATTAACTGGAAGTTCGGTGAAAAAAAGTTTTTTTGGGAGAAATAGGCTGTTCGGATAATTGGAAGTTCGGTTAATTGGAGTTCAGATAATCGGCGCTCTACTGTATTTGTTTTTCAAGTTTTACATTTAAAGTTCTATTTTACCAACCAATCTTCATTTAACGAACTCAAATTTCAACTCAAAGTGATGGAAAAAAAATCACTGTAGAAATTTGAGAAATGTGTGCCCAGGCAGAGTATTTTTGAAAGTAACATTGACTTATTTCAGTAAAACTATGAATAGAACTGCAATATTAAAACTATTGGAATTACAGCAAATTAAACAAACACAAGAATACAGAATATGGTCATATTTACCTATGATATGTTACTTGTGTAATTACACAAATGATTTCTATTCAAAAGTTTTCTTTAACCGATGTTTTGTGGACGAAATTTACATTAAAATTAGTTAAATCTTGCAAAAGCAATATCCCCCCCCCCCCCCCCCGCTTTCTTTCAAGATGAAATGAACACATGTGAAAGAAGAATTCCTGCAGATGCCTGTTGTACGTTGAACGTGCATTTAGAGGTCTGCACGGGCCGAAATTTCCAGGCCCGGGCCCGGCCCGACTCATAGTAAAAAGTTCGGCCCGATACAAAAGTCAAAAGTTTGACCTGGGACCGGCTCGTAGAAAAAATAATATTGGCCCGGCCCGGTAATAAACTTAAAAGCTCGGCCCGAGTCTGGCCGGAAAAAAATCTAAAATCTCGGCCGAGCCCGGTCAGGCCCGAGGGAATTTCTGCAAAATATTGATGTTTACGTCGATTTGGTTTAAAATTTGTCTCGTACAAGGAGTTCTGACCAAAAATATCTATCTGAACTTTTTTTTCATGTTTATATTCTTCCTTTTTATAGAAGTGCCGGAGGCTGCGATATTTATTTTTTAAATGAATCCCTATTTCTTCTATGTAAATGTTTCAGTTATCATTAATATTGTTAATCCATATTCCATGTATTGAAATGTTAAAATCTGAAAAATGCTATACAGTAAAATCTTCTAAGACGAATTGCATAGAAAAGAAAAAAAGAATGCGTTATAGCCAAGTTCCCTTCTTAGCAAGTGTAAATGTATTATATATTCTTTTCTTATGGATTAGTATATTAATTTTGCATGGATCAACACGTTTTCCAGTTTAAAACAGGGTTCCGAATAAGTTTTAATGTTTAAGTGTAGAATAATGTCGATTTAAAAATGTATGCATTTTTTGCAAAAATTTTTGTGCCAGGCCTAATTTAACTCACCTTTGAATGGAACAGGCCACGGAGACAACGATTTTTTTACCGGCTGTGTCAAAACTAGGACTGAAAATTTTGGGGGGGTGAAGACTAGGAATGAAACCAGTCCCGGCTCTGTACAGAAAAAATAGGTCCAGCCCGGCCCGGCAAGAGTACAGACCAGGCCCGGCCCGAGTGCAGTGAATGAAAATCGGCCAGTGCAGATCTCTACGTGCATTAATTAGTGTGCCATAGAAAAATACCTTCACATCCGATTTTCATTTTCTCCAGAAGGAATTCAGTTTACGGTACGGTCAATAAACAGTGCACATGTGGTATCAATAATGGCATCACTCGTTCCTAACGGATCCGTATAGATTTGGTCTAAGAAAACACAATTTTAACTTTTCATTAAGAGAAGTTTAGTATGACTTCTACAACGGACAAGTTAGTGCTTTCTACGGAGGGGGGTGGTGGGGGGGTATTAAGGAAATACAATTTATTGATTCTTAGTTTATATATAAACAAAGATGTTTTATAAGGCAGAGGGGGAGGGAAAAAATTACGTACACAGCTTGTAAAGGGAATAAAATAAAGACGAAGAGAGGAGGCATTTTCTTTAGAGGAATTTTTCCATTATCCTCCTTTTTGCTCGCAGGCTATCAAAGCCCAAGGGCTAATGTGCCCGCAGGTTCTGTATGTATGTATGCACTTACGTCTGTATGTGCGTAACGCGATAACTCTTGACAGAAACATCCGATTTGCTTTAATTTTTTTTCCAGGTTCATTCTGATAAGGCGCTTCCCTGATTAGTTTTGGGGGTTATTGGTTAAGAATAAAGGGGGGCGACTCCCCCCCCCCCTTAATTTAGATAAATGGGTTTTTCATGCAGAATTACTCGATTTGCTCCAAAATTGGTATACCGATTTATTATGTCAAGGAGCTTCCATGATTAGTTTTGGAGGTTCATTAATTAAGTATACACGTTGGTAAGGGGGCTAGGCACCCCTTATTTAAAAAAATGGGTTTTTCATGCAGAGTTATTCGATTTGTAACATATTTAGTATACCGATTTATTATACTAAGGATCTGCCTTGGTTAAATTTGGAGGTTTATTGGTTAAGTATGAAGAGGGGGGCGGGCGCTAGTCCCCCGTTAATTTAAATAAATGGGTTTTTCATGCAGGATTTTTCGATTTGCTTCAAGTTTGATATATCGGTTTATTCCGATATGGCGCTTCCTTCATTAGGTTTGGAGATTCGTTGGTTAAATATAAAAGGGGGAAAGGGGGCAAGTTCCCTCTTCTTAATTTAGATAAATGGATTTTCATGCGGAATTATCCAATTTATTTTATTTTTTTTCTATCTTCATTCTGATAAAAAGCTTTCCTGATTAGATTTGGAGGTTTATTAGTTAAGTATAAAGCTTAATTTACCGATATGCCTTTTTTATGCAGAATTATCTGATTTGCTTCAAATTTGGTATACCGCATACCAGTTTATTATGTTAAGGAGCTTCCCTGATTAGATTTGGTGGTTCATTGGTTAAATATAAGGGGGGAGGCTAATCCCCCTTCATTTATTTTTTGAGGTGCATTATTCATTGAAATAATAGTATAATATACAATTAGTGTGAATAGCCTGTGATCTCAATGCCACCAGTTTAACTGGGCACTTTTCTTTTTATTTAGGTAAGGGCAGATTTGTGGGCGTAATAAAATAGATAAATATGAGATACAATTTTGAGATTAGTCTACAACATCAAAATATGACATTTTACTCAGGGATTTCCTCAGGGTTTTATCCTGTGCCTATTGTCTCTATGGGCGGGGCTGGTATGGACAACAGGGGTAAACTAGAATCCCTCAGGTTTGAGTAACAAAAGGGCTTATGTTTGACTATAGTAACAAAAATGTAAACTTGTATTGTAATTTTGACAAACTATGCTAGATAAATAGAAAGACCTTTAGGATATACTCGTAAATATGAACTTTATTCCTATCCTTTTGTATTTAAAGAGAGAAAAATGATTTGTAAACTATACCAAAATCCATGAATGTGTTTCAACGAAACTTATTGCACCTGTGGAATGCAATAGATCTTGAAATACCCGGAAAACCTCCTGATTTGTCACAAAAGGTTCAGTTAAACAATTTTTCTTTCGTTTTTTTTAAAGGACTTTATAATGTTTCATTTTCTACTTCTAGACCTTCGCTTTTAGTCTTCGTAATAATCTTCTTTTCTATTACATTACTTCACCAATAGTAATTTCTATATAATTTTTAATAGTATTCTTAATTGTATTGATTTTTAAGAAATAGTCTTAGTTTTTGAATTTTTATATTAATTTGATATAAAAATAATTATTTCTGACAACGACAAGGAGAAATTTTTGGCAGTGGACGCATACTTAGTGCATAAAACTGGAAAGCAATTTATTCGTTGGAGATACACGAAACATAAATTAGACTGCGTTTTAATTTTTATATGTGATCGGTGGCCTTGTAACCGAAAAAAGAAAAAAGTCCTTAACTGGAAACACTTTTTATGAGAAATGCTATCAAACCGTTATTTACAAAAAGTAATATTCACCTCTTTTAATGATAGGAAATTTACGATTATATTAAAGCAAAGATTTTTTTTAAATGGTGTTTTTTTTTTTAGGTGATATGCTTTAGTCTGGCATAAAGCACGTTTCCAGATCAAAGTTAAATAAATCTACAGTAAATTTATGATTGTAATATCATAGATACTAAGATTTAAATTTTTAAAGCAAAATGTAGATAACATTGCAACATGAAACTTTTGAAATAAATTTCTTCCTTACCCGCTATTTATTACAAGCATTGTTTGACCTCGTGATCAAGCATTTCTTGATGTTGCTAAAATTCTGTAATTTTGATATGAATTTCTATAATACTGAAAGTTTCGATTTAGGCAATATTTGTAGAAATGTTGTAGATTGGAAAATAATCGGATAAAAAGAGTTGACCACTGTTAGGGAGAATGTAGAAATATATCTGCTTCTATATTTTTTTGGAACTTTGAACAAGAATGCCGTTGCGTGGATGGGGGGGGGGGGGGGGGGGAGAGATAGAAAAACTTGAAAACTGGAATTCTGATTTTTACTTTCTTCTATCTTTACAAGAAGACTGGATTCGTGAAAATTTTCGACTTTCGGTTTTCGACGGATTTACACATTTTAGGGTCAGAGATACCGAAAAACATGTTTTTACAAAATGTCTGTCTGTGAGTCTGTCTGTCTGCCTGCCTGATGTATGTGACACAAATTTATAAATAGATACTTTAAATAGAATAAATAAATAGAATAAATATAGATAATTAAATATAAATAATATAAAATAAAATAAATAGAAATAAATATAGAATAAAATAAATAGAATACTTTCCCGTGGTCTTTTATCCGATTTGTTTTTTCCTATGTGCGCTTTTTTTTCAGTGATTCCAGTATCTTATAGAAATGTTTATTTTGATTTATTTGTTTAGTTTAAATGTTTAGAATAATATATCTGAAAATTCCATGATGAAACCAAAAATTACAAAAAATTCGACTTCAATCAATTGCTTAACAAAAAAAAAAAAAAAAAAAAAAGTAACAAACTATGCTAATTTCGAATTTTAGGCATATCTTAACAAAGATATTTACTTATTATTATTTTTTCTTTATTTGTTCTGTTAATATCTGAAAATACTAATGCCACTGATCAGGACATACAAAATTATAAATTGATAAGTGATTCAGAAAGTCTAAAAAATGTTATTACAATTATTATTATTATGTATTATTATTATTAATATAATTTTATGTTAATAAACAAAAAATTCAAATAGCGTTAAATAAAATGAAAATAAAACTTTCCGATCGAATCTATTATAACTAACTACTTTAAAATTTACAAAAAAAAAAAAAAAAATGTTTATATGATATTATACATGCGTGAGTCGAAAAAAATGTTGTTATGTAAACGAGCATTCTCGTATGCGAACATGCACAACATTTTTCAATATTTGCATTCTAATTATCAACGGAAAGTATTCTTATTCACATAATGTCCAAATTAAGTAGTAGTGTAAATGTGAATTTTCATATGCGAATATTCAGGAATTTTTTTTTTATAATAGCATTCTTAAACATCAACGGAAAATATTGGTATTACCGTTGGCGAATATCAAATATCAAGTAGATTAGAATTATCGTAAGCGAATTTTCAAATTTTTTCAATATTAGCATTCGTAGACATCGACGAAAAATATTTGTATTGGCGTTCGCGAATGTGAAGTTGAAATAATCTATAAATTGTATTTCCTTAATCCCCCCCCCCCCCCCCCGTAGAAAGCATCAGCTTGTCCCTTGTAGAAGTCATGTTAAACTTCTCTTAATGATATGTTAAAATTTTGTTTTCTTGGACCAAATCTTAGAATTGTCTAACTCATCCATTAACTCTGCCCCCCCCTCCCCCCTAGGCTGTAACAAACTGACAATGCAAAAATTTACTTTAGTTTTTAGCATTTATTTATCGACAAGTTCAATAGTTAATACTTCCTTGTCACGTTTTTTTCCGGTCACCCTTTTTCCTTGTCACATTTTTTCCGGTCCCGTTTTTTCCGGTCACCTTTTTTCCTTGTCACATTTTTTCCGGTCCCGTTTTTTTTCCGCTCTTGTTTTTTCTGTCACGTTTTCTCCGGTCCCGTTTTTTCCTGTCACCTTTTTTCCGTTTAACGTTTTTCGTCCGCTCTTGAGTGCTTATTCACCATTCGCGCGGAAACTCGGTTCAAAACGTCCACTTTGACATTATTTTCTGAAAGATTTATACCGTTTGCAAAAAAATGGAAAAACAGCTCGATGACATAGTTTCTGAACAACAACACCAGCTAGATTCATGCATTTTCGATCAAAAATAAATTAAAACTTGTGTCAGAAAGTTGCCCTTTTGGATTTGAGAACACTCTTAAAATATTTTTAACATTTATTTGTTGCGTTGCTTTCAGGATCTTCACGATCGTTAGGATTCCCGGACAATTATACCAACTGTGACTGTAAGAAATAAAGTTATTACTAACTTTTTTTTTATACAGAGGAACGTTATTTCGAAATGTGAAGAGACGCTCAAAGCCTCTAACAAGACTCCAACTAGCGCGGGGCCCTGGGTAGTCACCCCAAATTGCACGATGATTGCGTCTGCCCTTTTTGTATAGATTGCGTGCGAGATGGAGACGCCTAAGCCTTAAATAATTTTTTCGCTTTACAAGAACTCAAAGAGAAAAATCAACACAAGTAGAGGAAAAGTTGAAGGGAGTGATTCTTGCATTTGGCTGTGCATACCCCCCCCCCCCTCCTCCATTTAAGGAGACACCCCTGGGTAAGTTTAGCCTTTATTCTCCATCTCTCTTTTTTTGAAAACGCAATAGATCTTTCAGAAAATAGTCTGACAGTGGGCGATTTGAACCGAATTTCCGCGCGAACGAAGAGTAACCACTGTAGAAGGGGTGAGAAGCGTCTGTCACTTGATCAAAATAACTTATAACTCAATAGGTAATTTATTTATCAAAAAATGGAAACACTGATTCCGAATCGCTTCCATAGTGAGGCCTTCGAATGTTATATCTTTCCGTTAAAAAATGAATTTGTACCGTTTTTTATGGAAGAAACGCCGTACCTGTCGTAAGCGCCGCACTCCTCAAATTGGCCTAAATAAGCGAAAAAATGTCGTAATCGCCGTACCCGCCGTAAACGCCGCACCCGTGGGAACGCCGTCGCATTGACCATTGACCTAACTTTAATCAAAGTTTTATGGACAGTATACACTCTTAAAACGAAAGAGCCAAAATAACTCAAGTTGAGCCGAAATCCACTCATCTCATGATTTGAAAGTCAGCTTTTCATAAAGAGTTGAAACAACTCGAGTGAATGAGTTGTTTTTAGGCAACTCATGATTGAGTGGTCTCTATTTTACTCATACTTGAGTGAAATCAAATCGATGAAGGTAAAATCTAGTAGCACTTGAGTGATTTGTAACTAACTCATACTTGAGTGAAATTGAGTCATTTAAGACTAAATCCAGTAGCACTTGAGCTATTTGTAACCAAGTCATACTTGAGTGGAATGAAATAATTTAAGCCTAAATCCAGTGCCCCTTGAGTGATTTGTAATCAATTCAAACTTGAGTGAAATGAGTTCATTTCAGATTTAATCCAGTAGTTCTTGAGCGATTTGTAACAATTCATACATGGATTAAATCAACTCATTTAAGAGTTCATCCAAAATCCCTTGAGTGATTTCTAATAAACTCATTCATAATAGAACTCGCTCAAAATTACAAAAACAAAACAAAACAAACAAACAAAAAACCCTTGACCGATTTCTAATTAACTGATTAAATAAAATCATGTCATTTTAAATGAAATTCAGTAACCTGCGATTGATTTTTATAAACGTAATTCAAAATAACACAGAATTCTTGCCACATTTACAAATTAAAATAACTAATTTTATACTCCTTCATATTGGTTTATATAACTGTAATTCTTATTTAATAGTAAATGACAATTATTTTTTTAATTGAAAAAATAATTGTGATTTATAATTAAATAAAAATTACAATTATAAAACCAATCTTAAGGGGGAAAAAAAAAACTTGAAATAACCAAGGGAAGGAAAAATCCCAATGACAACTTTTAAAAGCTGACTGCTCCCCTTAAGGGTTGTTCTCAAATCCAAAAGGGCAACTTTCTGACATAAGCTTGAATTTATTTTTGATCGAAAATGCATGAAACTAGCTGGTGGTGTTGTTCAGAAACTATGTAATCGAGCTGCTTTTTCCAATTTTTTTTTAACACAATAGATCTTTCAGAAAATAGTGTCAAAGTGGACGTTTTGAACTGGATTTCCGTGCGAAAGGAGAAAAAACACTCCCGAGCGGACGTAAACATTTGTCACATAATCAAAATCGCTTATAACTCAACAGATAACTTATTGATCAAAAAATGGAAAATCCAGTTCAATTCCAAATTGCTTCCATAACCAGGCTTTCCAATTTTATATCTTTCCGTTAAAAAATGAATTTGTAAATGTATCAAAACGTTTTGTGCTTGTTGAGCAGACCAGTGAAGAACAGCCTTAAGATCCTACACTAGTCGCTAAAAAAGATCTGGATGCTTGTGTTAATCCTATGGAGAAGTTATTTTCAAATACATTGTTTGGATTTTAATATAAATATATATAATTTTTTTTTTTTTTTAGGGGGGGGGGGACATAGGATCTTTATGCAGGCTAATTTTTAATTTTGGTTAGTTTTTCTTATACAGTAGACGTCCAATTTTACGAACTGATGTTACTCCCATTTACGAACTTTCGATTTTACGAACACATTATATGAATACCACCGAGTTCGTAAAATCGAGCGTCTACTGTATTAAGATATAAATTTTAGAATCGGTTCCAAAAATGAAAGTATTTAAAATAAAATATGAAACCTAAATTAAAAAAGTAAAAACTAGCCAGCATACATATTGTCTTCAGCTATCATATGCAAAAAGAATCATGTACAAATATTAAAATCCAAGCAAGATATTTGAAAATAACTTCCCCATGGAATTAACATTAGCCGTCTTGTGAATTGACACTAGCCGTCTTGTTACACGGCTAGTGTTAGGCCTTGATAAGTAAAATTGAAAATATTTCAAAAAATATAAACACCCACCCATTATATACTTTGTTGTAATTTTCCCTTGATTTAATTCACACTACTTCTTAAATAGACTAACTTTTAAAGAAATATTTATTGTTAAGCCTTTTTTTCTGCTAATTAATTAGCACTGAGTGATAAATGTCAATTTAAAGCAGTTGATATATTTACAAATAAATTATGCACCAACATAACTGTGGAATATTGAAAAATAACGTTTGGGTTCACTATTTAACATTTGAAAAGATCTTTTAATGCAAATGAAAATCTAAAATGGCCTTTTACCGACCAATAGACATACAAATCTGTCTCGATATGCAAATGTTAGGAATTTTATCCATTTTTCATGTACTATGTGTACTTTCATTTGATTTGGATTCAAGTATCCTAAAACTTATAGCTAGAATTTGTCATGATACTTTTTTTTTTTTTGTACACTAGTTTATGAAGAACCTTCCACTAAATATTGTAGTATAAAAGTCAAATGCATAAATAACTGAAAATTGGATTTATTGACTCAAACAACGTGCAACTTAATTCTTTATATCATTTGTTGAAACTTGAAATTATGTTCAAGAATAATTTTTAGAATTTAGCTTCTGGATTAGAAGGAAGTGTCTTGAATGGATAAACACCAACCCATTAGGTACTCTCTTGCAGTTATTCCTTCTTGATCTTGTTGCAATTAACCATTGATTTTATTCAATGTTTCTTAAATCTACTAACTTTTAAAGAAATATAAAACTTTAAAATGCAGGCATGAAAGTGGGAAATGGAAAAAAAGGTGGAACATTATTTCCATGTATATAATAAGGCCAAACTCGTATAATTTAGACACATTTTAACAGTTATTCATACAATAAAATGAATTATAACTGTACATATGATTGTTACTTTCTTTTTGTAACTTAGAAAGAATTAAAAGAGAATAAATAAATAAATAACAACGTATAAATTTATTAAATCAAAAAAGAAAATTGGAAACAGTTTGCTAAAAGTATAAATCTATCCAAATGTATCTGATGAACTTATGTGAAGTAGAGAGATTATTTTTTCAAAATAAATTATTTTGAATGATTTGACTGTTTAAGACTTTACTTTAAAAAAAATATATATATATATATATATATATGCTAAATATATGCACGCCAAATTGATCTTTACTCCAGAAATGCATTTCCAAAAATGCATCACTGAAATTACTCCGAAGTGACTAATTCATATAATACTAAAATACTCTATTCCAAAAAGAACCAATGTAAACTTTCTTTCCCTAGATTAAAGATAAAAGTTCCCCTCCTTAAAGAACTTAATTTACAAGACTTTCAGATGCTTATAATAAAAGATCTTTGATTTGATAATACAGCAATTCAGAAGCAAATTCCAAGGATTTGAGTAGACAAAATGTTTAATTATTAAGTTTTCTAGACACCCACCCCTCCCTAACATGCTTCTAATATCTTCTTTCCATTTTTGCATCAATCCGGAGAAAGTCCAAATTTTCTTTTAAAAAGGGGGAATTCCTCCTTTAGGAGGAACTCTTTCATGTCTGAAAATGACATAAGATAGTAGCTTTTTATGTCAAAAGCAGGAGCCAAATGTGCAATTCAAAATATCGTGGGATGAAAAACAACAACATTGTTTACTAACAATTTTATTTAACAAAAAGAAAAAACAAACTTAGCATTGATAGCAATTTTAACAACAGATGCAGTGCATTGATAGTAATTTTAACAACAGATGCAGTGTTTCAACAACACCTTTTAAAATTTTCTCGTCAAGACAAGAAAATATGTATTCTTCTCTGCTGAAGATCCTTCAGAGATTCGATAGGGTTGTTGAATTACACTCCTCGCAGTGGAATTGCATTTCTCCATGAGGTCACTATTCTCCTGTGTTAAAAGAAAATATTGAAATCAAGTTAAATAGCAATAATTGTAATGTAAAGGAGTGATTATGAACCTTTTAAAACTTTAGTTTTTAGATTAAAGTAAATATAAATAAATTCTTAAAGTCTTAAAATATTGTTGAAAATTCACCTTTGTTATTTAAAAAATGTATACAAACATATCTTTTTAAACAATAATTTAAATTTGGGGGAAAAAACTACATTTAATATTAAATTTATTCTAAATATGAAAATACATATACAGGGGTCGTTCCAAGCAAAATTTAGGGCTCTTCAGAAAAATATTTAATAAAATAAGCCCCTTCACAATAAATTTAATAAAATGGGCCTCGTCACAAAATTTCTTTTAATAAAATAGGCCCCTTCGTAACATTCTTTTTCATACAAACTGTTTTAAAATGCGTAAATAAAACCAGCTCACTGAAAACAAACTTTAGCAAGGGGATTTAAAGAAGTTTTGTCAAATTCTTCGTTTAAGTTTGAGTAACTGGATTTCAACTTTCGTTACAAAATATTATTTTTCACAAAAATAACTTGTACTTATCACAAAATCGGCCCCAAGAATAAAAACAAACAAACAAAAAATACACACACACAAACAATCGCCTCCCCATGCATATTCTGAAAGAAAATAAAATAAAAAACCATACACTAAAACTTTTAGCTTTATATAAAGTTACACCACTGAAAATTCAGCTAATTGTGAATAAAATGGAAAATGAATAAATGAAACCCTTTGTGCGACCACACTTACCCACTTGTTTAAATCATGTTACTTCTGATACAATCTTAAAATAAATTTCCACTTTAAAAACAAATTTAAAATAAAAAAGGTCTTAATCGGTCTTGTACCTTTTAAACGCGTCGAAAATTAACGAAAAATTGCAAAGCTTGAATTAGTCTATCTTCAAAACCTTTTTATGTATAAAGATGAAATTTTGGATATTGATTAAACAGATTATGCTTTGTGATATACTTCCATTAGAAATTTATTAACCCTTTACAGAATTTGTGTATTGTTGAAATCGAAATTGCTCTTTTTTTACCCCATAAGTCATTGCGCGCATGATATCTTGAGAAAGTATGTATGGATTGGCATAAAATTCGATAAAGATACTAAACATATATGTGTGTTTAAAATGATCTACTCTTAGGCTAAAATTATTTCATTAACTATATAAAAAAATATTTTCGTAAAAAAATAAAAATTTTATATTTTTAATGAATAAAAATAGTCATAACTAAAAATATTACCATTGTAAATACTTAAAAGTAGATCACTTTAAACACACATATTTGTTTAGTATATTTACCAAATTTCATGACAATCCATACGTACTTTCTCAAGATATCATGCGCGCAATGACTTATGGGGTAAAAAAAAAAGAGCTATTTTGATTTCAACAATACGCAAATTCTGTAAAGCGTTAATAAATTTCTGTTGGTAGTATATTACAAACTGTTTAATCAATACTGTTTGGATACTGTTTAATCAATATCCAAAATTTCATGTTTATACATAAAAAGGTTTTGAAGATAGACTAATTCAAACTTTGAAGTTTTTCGTTAATTTTCAACGCGTTTAAAAGATACAAGACCCCTTAAGCAACATTGCAAAATATTGTTGAAAATTCCCCTTTGTTGCCATTTTCAAAATGTATACAAACATATATTTTTAAATAGTTTAAATTTGGGGGGGGGAGAAACTACATTTAAATTCATTCTAAATATGACATGTTTTATTACAACAATGATGTTTAACCTTACCCCATAAAATCTAACTAAGCAGTCAAACGGCAGTTTTCTTCAAACAGTCAAATGCATGTGTCTGAGAGATACATGTCTAACTTAATACAGTATAACCTCGAAAAGCAGGACTAAGACAAGATTTATAAAAATTCTGGATTTCACAAAGATAATCGAAACTTTCAATGCTCTTAACGGTACCTTTAATAATAATTTAATTAATAGCAAAGTGATAATTATGTAAGAAAAAGGAAAAAATAATATCGAAAGGCCTACTTTCATTGAAATTTATGTTGTGAATTTTGAAAATTCAATTGCAATTTGCTTCATTTTTTTAAAACTATTTTTAACAAAAATGCTTTTCATATTATTAAATACATGTTAGGAATATCTATTTCAGAAATACAGACTTGTTTTTCTAAACTGCATAATGTTATGACAAAATTAAATTTTATATGCTATTTCTATACCACCAACATTACTCCTATTTTAAAAATTACCTATCATTAAAAAGAAAAACTTCCAAATCTAACACATGTCATGGATTTCTATCTAATCTTGGAAGAAAATGTACATTATTGGGCAAATGTATCTGATAGATACTAAATAAATGAACTGAAACTGGATAGCACTGCATTCTAAACACATAGGAAAGATACACTATATGGCCATTAATGACCGTCAATTTTAAATTTTAGACATTTTGTCGAATATTTAGAAATATACTTGACAGATTCTTCTGGAATCTCAGTATTAAAAAAAAAAAAAAAAAAAAAAAAAAAGGTATGATCTCATATTTAACAATGTCGATTTGTTAAGGGGGAGCAATTAAGGGCCAAACAAAAAATCAAAGAAAAAAAAATAATACTTGGGGATCACCCTGTAAAATAAAAAGCACGAAATGATCTACCGCTACCGAATATAAATAAACAGACATTGTGCAATATGTGTATTCTTTTGTGTAAGAATAGCACGTATATTAATAGAGATATAGCGATGTATTTAAAAAAATTTAAAAATTCTTGCATATTTTTTGCTTATAACATTCAGGGTTTTCAACCCAATTTAACGCCAGTTTCAGAAAAATTGACAAAATATAATAGAAACAATATAGTGCAATTGGAATATAACTATATTAAATATTTTAGGCAATATGAGCAGTTGTATGAAATAATTTTTATCTGCGCATGCGTGAACGATAACAAGGATCATTTTACATAATTTAATTAGTCAACTCTATGGAGCAACTTATTAAAAAAAATCTAGTCAAATATCGTAAAAATTCAGAAAGATATCGGCGTTAAAGTGAGCAAATTTTTAGTTGTTCTCTAAAAGCAGCTGAATGATAAGGGATTTTCCACAAATTGTCAATTTTTATTAACTGACTTTCAGAAAAAAAGTATTCAGTGATTATCAACCAGTAGATTTGGAAAAAATGCTTCAATTTTTATACTTCTTTTGATCATGGTATAGGCTTGTTCTGGTGGTTATCCAAGATTAACTAAAGCATCAATAAAAAATGAAAAATAAAAAAATTAAAAATGAGGGATTTTCCACAAATTGTCATCATTCAGCTGCTTTTAAAGAACAACTAAAAATTTGCTCACTTTAACGCCGATATCTTTCTGAATTTTTACGATATTTGACTAGATTTTTTTTTTAAATAAGTTGCTCCATAGTGTTGACTATCAAATTATGTAAAATGATCCTTGTTCACGCATGCGCAGATAAAAATTATTTCATACAACTGCTCATATTGCCTAAAATATTTAATATATTTATTTTCCAATTGCACTATATTGTTTTATTATTTTGTCAATTTTTCTGAAACCAGCATTAAATTGGGTTGAAAATTCGGAGACCGGCTAACTGCGCCTATGCCGACCCTTCTTTGCCTCCCCCTGTATGAACTGCGCTCGGCGTCACCGTGAACGGATATCATTGTCACCCCCATCTCTTATACGATTTATTCCAAACTCGCCGAAAAATCTCCCCAGAACCCCAGTTTTTTGGTAGGTCCTATTAACGAACGGCGATGACACGTATGAAGCGAAAAAAAAAGGTTAAAAACACAACACAAAAAACTCAAATGCTGATCTTCACAAATGCGACATTTCGATCCTTTTTCAGAAAAATATTCTCCCCCAAACATCTGCAAGCCAGGTGGTCGCTAATTACAAATACTCAACGAGGTTCTGGGTGATGGTTATTCTCAAGATGGCACTTCTGAAAACCATCAATCGTTTCCTGTTGATTATCTTTCTTAAGGGTGTATTCCGATCCAAACTGCTTATTTCCTGATTCATTTTAAAATTCATTTTTGCTCTCAAACGCACCAAACTTGGAAATTCCCTTATTTAGAAACTATATAGTGTGCGGTGCTTCTTAATTTTTTGATAAATGCAGAAAATACTGTAAAAAACGCTGTCAAAGTTGGCGTTTTGAACCGAATTTTCCGAAGCGGGCGATCTGGGAATGAAAAAAATGGTCATACTGAGAAAATAATTGTTTAAAAATCAAATTCTAATTAATTGAGCTGAAAATGGAATCGCACGGCAGGTTAAACATGTCTTCAGAAATCACCCCAGCAAGTTTCATGTTTTTACTTTTAAAAATGAGTCTGAAAATGTCTCAGAAAATTTCGAGCTGTTGAGGGTGGAAAAATATTTTTTCGAATACACCCTTAACAGTTCAACTTGAAAGATTCCATCAAATTTTATTTTTTTCAGCTAGAAACAAATATGGTTATTTTGTATAAGTACTAAATTATTAAATTTTAATACTTGTATTTTATATGCTTAGTCTGAAATACAAGTGAGAAATTCGTATGTTTTTCAGACAATTAAAAATGAATTTGTTACAATCTTCTTTGCTAAAAATAATTAAGAAATGTCTTTATCGCGAATATTTAATGCATGGATGATAATAATAGTAATAATAATAATTAGTAACTTCTTGATTTATTTATCTTAATTGCATGTTAATTGTAACGTATATAAATAAAGTTTAATGTCTCAATAATTATAAAAGTTGAAAGTAACACTAGAATGATGGTGAGGGGCCATTTTGGCCCTTACCAAATGAATATATTTTGTTCCGATTCAGAAATTTATTTAGGAATTAAGTTTAAATGATACAAAGAAAGAAAGGGTTAATTAAATAACTCAAACAGTTTTAAATAAAAATTCTGGTATTAAATATTTTTATGAAACTGGAGTAAAAATTCCGGTCTTTCTATGTTAAACTTTAGTTTAAAATAATATTTGTTTTAAGAGTTAGGTTAGCCAATATACTATTGATTAATTATTGTAATTATTTTTCTTAGCTTTTTATAAATTCAGTCAATCACTGTCTTTTAAACATTTTCATTCGTCGAATCCACCAAGTTATTAGTGTGTCGACTCGCAATAATAGTAATATATAATAATTATTATTTAATAATAAAATTATATAATAATTATTATTATTACATTATTATTATTAGTAGTAGTAGTAGTAGTAATAGTAATTTCTACAGATTAAACAAATATTGAAAAAAATTGTACTCAGTTTTTGTTACTAGAATAAAAATAAAAGGGGGAAAAAAGACCTTTCTGTCAGATTACTCTCTATTCTAAAAAAAATATACACCACCGCCGCCGGTGTAAATGAATTTTTCTGTGACCGGAGGTCTTTCTTCGCTAATATTAAGAAAACTACTACACACAAAAATATGAAAATTGGTAGTATTATAGAGAAATCTTATATAAGCACGCTAAAGTAGACAATTTTTAAATCGAAGAACTATTTAAAGTGATTTTCAATGTTAAAGTCTGTCAGAATAGGTCCATTAAAAAAGTTCTTTAGGAACAAAGCTATGCATAGGTTGGTTAGTTTTTGACGGCCGATGATCTACACGAGGGATATAGGCCATAGGGGATGTGCCCTCCTTGGGGATCTTTCTAAGGGAACCCAACCCGTATTTACGCATGAAAATCCAAGGTTTCGAAGAAAACCACGAAAACTCCGAAACGGTTAGGCCGACGGGCGCGATTGGGTTCGAACCCAGCACTTTCCGTCTACCAGCTTCGAGAGAAAAACCTCTCAGCCACGCTATGCATAGGAGTTTAATATATGTTTCTAGGGATATACTTCTTTAAGCTAGTGGTGTGAAAACTGCGCTTTTTTTTTTTTTTTTTTTTTTTTTTTTTTAATTTTACTAATTTTATGAAGGGTTTTTTTTTCAATCTTTTATTCGAATTTTCATTATTTCAAGAGAATTCTTTTCATATTTAGAAAGGGTAATTTTTTATGTTGATGCTAATTTGTAAAACAGCAGAAAGAATTATATTGCCTCTCAAATAAGAAATGTATTTACACGTTACTGTTAAAAACAGAAATGAAACTTTAAAGTAATAATAAAATGATCAATTGTTAAAAGCAGAAAATATGGAAAGTTATGTCATACAAATTGTATTTACACGTGAATATTAAAAAAGTAAGAAAATCTTAAAATAATTAAATTATTGCTCGCGAACCGCATTTAATGGGAACAAATACGTCATATGTAAAATTAATGTTGTCATATGAAAGATGCCTAAAATAATTAAATTATTATGCGTGAAAAACTTTTAATAGGGAAAATTAGGTCATATATTTAAAAAGTTCAAATACTGATATTCCCAAACACTTTTAAATGGAATAATATATTTACACGTGAATATTAAAATAGTGGGGAAATAAAAGCTGTAATTAAATTTTTGCACACGAAACGCATTTAACCCTTTCAGGGGCGGTGGTATGTTTATGTAACCCCTCAATTTTAATTCTCAAATGCGATAATGGCACCAAGATTTTTGCATTATTTTTTTTTCATTTATTACATATGTGAAAAATCGCTTTTTGTTATTTGCAAATAAATTTGTACGTAAATGATGGTGCCAATCATTCATTTCAACATTTTAGCAATGCAAGTGCTTTGCCCCTAAAAGGATGAAAATTACATCATACATTTAAAATTATTTTCTTATGGACAATATTAATAGGATCTCACATTGCAAATCACATGGTGTACAAGTAGGGCGGCTAGCAAATAGCAAATTTGTTTATAGATTTCATCACTTGATGCAGCATAAATAAAGGTAAATGAATGCACAAAATACTTTCGATTTATTTTATACCAATTGCTATTCGATAAATACATACTAGAAAATTCGTATCTACTTATTAATTAAAATAAATGATTTACATTTTAATAATAACATGGAAATGTGCATGATGATGCAATAAAATAGAGAAAAGAATTCATGCATAAGCTGTACTTGTTCCTGAAAATATTTAAAACTCGATCAAAACATGAAATATAAGCGAAAATTTTCAAAACGCAGCGCTTTTCAACCCCGTGGTTCTGAATGCTATTCCGAAGCAGACGAAAGAAAAGAAAAAAAAAATTGACACTGTTAACTATTTCATCAGGTGATGGTGGTACGTGGGGGTGGAGGTGGGGGTTGTCAAAATTAGCAAAATGTTGATAAAGTTATGTATGGACGCCCCCCCCCCTCTCCCCGAAAGTGGCTACCTTCTGTCACGATTGCTCGATTGATTTGCAATCTTAAACTGAAAATATCTTCAGGTATTGACATTCACAAACTGGGAAATCGTGCGGTGGTTTCCAATCTTTGGTAAAAGCAAAGGAAATTTCATAAAATCCGTTAAATTTGGAGCTTATTTTGAAGTAAACATTTTAGTAAAATTCATAATTTATATTATATAATGTAATAATAATAAGACACGGCATAAAATAATTAAAAAGAACACAATTTCGAAGCAAATCGGTATGTTCTATCTAAATTATATATACCGTCAGTAATTGACCAGTAGGAAATGATTTTTTATTTCTGAATTCTACAATGGAAAAGAAATGTGCACCTGCTGACGGAATTTCATTTTTCAACATTTACCGTAAATATAAATAATGCAGAAAATGGAATAAGGAAAAGCTTCCGATTTACTAAACTAATATTTTCTTTATATTTAGGAAATTTGCAGAATAATGCTTTAATAATTTTGTTAGAAGAAAGTATCTGGATAAATTTCTATTAAACAGTAACCGTGAAAATATGGTACTAAGCATATGAAATTAGTCTCGCATTATTTGAAATATAATATCAAGAGAAAGTGCTTTTATATATATATTTTTATATTTTTATTAGAAAAAAAAATAGCTAGATAAATTTCTGTTAAATAGTTAATAACAGTGAAAATATTGTACTAATAATGTGAACTTAGCCTCACATTATTTGAAATACAACATCAAGAAAAATGCAGGAAGAATGCAGTAAATCAGTGTTAAAAATAATAGTAACCATATTCAATGTGCAGTACATGTTCTTGTTGTTTGAGCGCGAAAAGTGAAAATTTCTGGAGCTTGTCTTGATCCTATTTCATTTCTCATAAAGCAAGATCAATCTCTTCCAAACTTTATTGCAATATTTTCACTTTTCTAAGGTTATTAAAAGAAAGGAGAGAGAGTAAACATATTTTATGGGGGGAAAAATATTTTAAAAAATGAAAAATTACTGAAACATTGTAATCCAAACTGGCTGCTTTCTGACATATTCACAAAGTTATTGTTAATGCAACAAATGCATTAGTGATTATTAGTATTAGTGTAAACAAGTGTATTAGTGTGTAGTTTATGTTAATGCAAAAATTGTTCTTCATGAACTAAGAAATCGAACAGCATTTTTCATCTTTTTATAAAGACAAAAATATTGCGGAATATGCCGTCCAAGTTTGTGTTTTAAACCGATTTTTGGGATTCTACAGCCCGCGAAATCTTGTTTTTAGAAAACAATTAATTAGAACTTAATATGATATACAATCATCGAAAATGCAAAATGTTGTTTGATTTTAAATTATCTCAATAGTAATGACTGATATTTCCATGCATTTATGCATAAAATGAGTCGGTGAATACATCAGTTTTGAGTTGCTGAGTTGTGAGAAAAAAAAACAAAAAAAAACGCCTTAAGTGTTATAGTCGTGCATAAAATGTCTAATTCTAAAGTAACGCATTTCAGAGGTGAGGGGGGGGGGGGTGAATTAGCAAGTATGGAACATTTTTATTTTAATCATATGTTTTATTTCAAGGAATTATTACATGATAATATCTTGAAAATTAATTACTTTACTATTTCGATTCATTCAAATGTATAAATTATCGTCAAAATAAGAGAATTTTCATCTTTTATTAACAGATTACCGATATTTCACTGCAAGAATACTGCAATTTGATAATAATCAAATTGTTTCACCCACAATAATAGTATTTCAAAGAGTAATTTTTAATAGAATTAAAATCCATCATAACATTTGTAAGTTTAAATAACATGCTGCTAATTATTAGAAAGTACCTCGTAAATTATGCGCCATATAAGTATTGTGTTAAATCAACTGTTTTTTTTCCTCAATCCCCCCCCCCCCCCTTCTTCTTTTTTAAGAACAACTCTAATACAACATTTCTCCCTTTTTTTGTAATTTAATGTTCCAAATTTTATGATTAAAATAATTTCTACTTTTAATACAGGCTTTTTTCTACAACCAATAACATATATAGTGAGTCTAAAGTCAGGCTTGTATGCATATAGTATGAAAATTAGCAAAAATTAATGAACAGAACATATCTGGTTCCCTGAAGAGTTTTCTTAAAATATTTGTTAACGCGAATAAACACTATGCAGACTACCTGATACAACTATGAGAACACAAAATAGATAAAAAATATTCAACATTTAGCCTAAAATAGTTTCATTTTTTTTAATGGGCATATTTATAACAATATCGTAAGATGCTTTTAAAGGATTTGATCATGTTATAAAAGAAAATCAACTCGATTTATTTTTTAAGAGCTGTTACTAATTATGTTTAAATTATAAATAATTTAAATTTTCTACAAAATTGACTGTAATTATTTAATTTAAATTATTTTCGGATGAAGTACTATTACTTATGTAATGGTTGTTCCTATCAAAAAATATGCATGCATTTGTAATAGGAGGCATTTAAAAAAACAAATACAAAAATAAAAGAATTAAATTAAATAAAAGAAAAACTCGTTCTTGCTTAATACACATTTTACCTGCAATTAATTTCAACGTGTCTTTTAAATCTATGAAAATATGCAACAAACCAATATAAAAGTTGTATAATCTTGCATTACACTGTACAGTACATTTTCCTTTCTTCATTTGTATGATGCATCTGTAATATGCGTTTATGGAAATAATTTGATGAATTAGGGAATTACGATTGGGAAGCAAAGAGATCCTCCGATATTAACAATTATCTTACATTTACCGTCTAATAAAAGTGTACTAGTATGCACATATTTATGCAAATATTAGAGAATTTTCGAACTGAAAAATAGCAATAAAAATCTTGAACATTTCACACACCATTACAAACAACGTAGAACGCGTTAGTGTAAGATAAGTTTCAATTTCATCAGACTTCGGTGCATATGATTTATTTGACAGAAAATTAAAGTCATAAAAATTTAATAAGCAGATCGTGAAAATTCTTATGTTCAATATTTCGCAAAAACTAACATCCAAATACATGAAACAGTGCAGTGCAACTGAGACGTATTTGTGGTTCGCAGTTTCGCAGTAGCACCTAAACTAGAGTCCTGGGTGGGCCCGGTCGTACCCGATCTGAAACCACCAAAATAATTTTCATCAACCCGCAACCCGACCCGAACCCGAAATGAAATGAAAGTAAATCATGTTTACTTTACTAAATCTAGAATTTATCTCCTATACCAATCTTAAGTTTTATTAATAAAAAAAAAGAACAAATCTATATTTTTACTATTTAAATATAGTAAAACTTCTAAATATTGGACACTCCGGGATTGTTGAATAAAAGTCCTACATCGGATCGGGCCGGATTATCCCTAATTTTCATTTAGGTAGATTTCTTATGAAATACTACCTATTACATTATCTCCTACGTAGGAATTTCTGAAAAAAATTTGCATATCTACACCGATCATGACCCCTAGAAACCAAAACCAACCTCAGTAAAAAAACTTTATACATATATAATATCACTTTTTTATGGACACGATAACTTCCGTAATTCTACACAAATTTCTTCCAAACTGATGCATAAAATCAAGGGGCATAAAATCTCGGTCAAGTTCGTTAATGGGCAAAATCAGACCAAGGGGATGGAAAGTTTTGTGAAAACCGGAAAAATGCCATAATTTCTTAATTTTTGTACATATCAAATTAGTTTAAAGTTTTTATTACTTCTAAAAATAAGGCCAAAATTTTATATATCACAGATTATTGATAAAATTAAAAATGGGCTCCAGGGGCGCAGAAAGATTTTCCGCCCCTTGATTTTATGTATCAGTTTGGAAAAGATTTGTGCAGAATTACGAAAGTTATCGTGTCCATAAATAAGTGATGTATGTATATATAGTGTTCCCACCAGGCCATTTTTGAAGGGCGCAGTGCCTTGCCCCTTTTAAAATCGGTAAAACGCGCCCTGCCGTTTTTTAAATCGGCAAACTACGCCCTTCATATTTCAAAAATAGTCAAATGTGCCCGGAGTCGTTCTCAGCGATCGCTTTAAGCGATGCCGCGGACGCGCTATAGCACGTAAATCACGCGAAAAATCGGAGACGGGACGCAAAAAAATAGTTATTACGTGTCCATGGGACGCGTAATTTCGTCAAAAAATCACAGAAAAAAGCCGATTTTCGTCAAAGGATCGCAAAAAAAAGCGCAAATTTCATCAAAATATTGCGGAAAAAACGCGATTCTCGCAAAAGGGCCGCGAAAAAATAGCGTATTTCTTCAAAGGATCGCGAAAAAATAGGGAATTTCATCAAAAAATCGCGAAAAAACGCGATTTTCGTAAAAGGGCCGCGAAAAAATAGCGTATTTCGTCAAAGGATCGCTAAAAATAGCGAATTTCGTCAAAAAATTGCGGAAAAATGTCGATTTTCGTCAAAGGATCGCAAAAAAGCACAAATTTCATCAAAATATCGCGGAAAAAACGCGATTGTCGTAAAAGGGCCGTGAAAAAATAGCGTATTTCGTCAAAGGATCGCGAAAAAATAGCGAATTTCATCAAAAAATCGCGGGAAAAAGCCGATTTTTGTCGAAGGATCGCGAAAAAAGCGCAAATTTCATAAAAATATCGCAGAAAAAACGAGATTTTCGTAAAAGGGCCGCGAAAAAATAGCGTATTTCGACAAAAGATCGCGAAAAATTTGTGAATTTCGTCAAAGAATCGCGGAATAAAGCCGAATTTTGTCAAAGGATCTCGAAAAAAAGATCACATTTCGTCAAAGTATCGCATAAAAAACACGATTTTCGTAACAGGTTCGCGAAAAATAGCGAATTTCGTCAAAGGATCGCGAAAAAACGCGAATTTCGTCAAAGGATCGCGGAAAAAAGGCGAATTTAGTCAAAGCCTCCAATGCACTAAAAAAGATGTGCAAACCAAACTTATCGGTAGAACATTCATAAAATGGGATTTAATTTTTTTTTAATGAGATTCTTAAAACTACAGCATGATTTCAGTGTACTTTAATAATGTATTCAGTATGTAGACCAGTGAAAAATCTCCCCCCCCCCCCACTTCTTACTGCGGTATTACTATTAATCGATTTATTACATTAATTTTACAACAAGTTATTTTAATGGTACTTTAAAGTACCATTGGTGCATAAAGGGTTAATCAGCCCCACAGTTCAGTTAAATATTTAAAATTATTTACTTTATAACTTTTTCTGTTTTGTTTGTCATTTTATTATAAAAGAATTTGAACTCTTAGAATATTATAATTTTTTCTATTCTAATTGTAAATTTTAAGTATAAAGTAAAAAAAAAAAATTATAAATAAAGTATGAATATAAAGTATTGTAATAAATGTAAAGTATAAATAATCAATCATCCAATCTAATCTACCTCTTCTTCCCCCACCTCCCTCCTTCTTCGAAGGTTAAAATATTTAAAACTCTAATTTTTTTTTACTTGCAACTCTGTCACTTCATTGTGACAATAAATAACCAATCATCTAAATTCTGCTTCTCTTTCTTATCAAACATACGAAATTTAAAGGCTTTTATTTTTTCTGTCCTATTTGTTAAAATTTTACTAACGATAAATAATTCATTATATAATCAACCTCCTCCCCCCCCCCAAAAAAAAAAATCGCTTTTGTCTCTTTGCCCCCACCTTCATAGCTCACAAAGCTTATGATCTTTAAGTTATATTTGGTGATTTATTGTAATAATAATTAATTGGTCACCCATCTAAATTTTACTACCCCTTAAAATCTCTGCTTTACCCTTAAAACTGCTAGTTTATGGGACTAATATTTTTTTAGTTTTTTTTATTTGAAACAAAATTACTTACCTAGATCTTTGAAATATCAATTTAAGAAAAAATATATATATATAATCTGTTACTAAATGTGCGCATAAACAATGATGAGTTTGTAGTAATGTATAATTCTTATATCAGTTTCGAAGATCTACATTTTCTCAGGGTCGAAACTGGGGGGGGGGGGGGGAGGGGGTGGCAGAGGAGGCATGTACCCCAGGCGCCAGTTGTTGATTTTTCTCACGTCCATGTTTAGCACTATTTTGTTAAAATCGTCCTGTCTGGGGTATGCCAAAGCACAGAAGAATCTAAGGATATGGCATAAGGATGCTGTATAAAGCGGAATTTTTTTCAATTCCGTTTTCAAGATTTTAATGAATCAATATTTGACTAAGTAGATTAAAGTAGTTCAGTATTACATATTTTATGATTACATAATTTAAATTTTAAAATATGTTGGCTATTAGAAAATTAATAAAATTTTCTTTGTAAATATACTTTGCGGAGGAGGGGGGGGGGGGAGGGGGGGGGGCACCAAAATCCATGTTTGCCCCGGGTGCAAAAAAGGCTAGTTTTGGCCCTACATTTTCTGAAAAAACAATGCCCTTTTTCGCTGAAAAAAGTGCCCTCTTTCAGCTTCAACTGTGCCCTTTTTGTGGCTAGCACCCTGCCCTTTTTTTTCCTAGAGTGAACACTAGTATATAGATATAGTTTTTTTTGGGGTGGGGTGGTTTTGGGTTCTAGGGGTCATGATCGGTGTAGATCTGCAAAAACTTTTCCGAAATTCCAACATAGAAACGATCCCAATAGGTAGTATTTCATACGAAATCTACCTAAAATCATCGTTTGAAGGGTGTATTCAAATCCAAACTGCTTATTTTCTGACTCATTTTTAAATTCATTTTTGCTCTCAAACGCATCCAATTGGTAGATTCTCATATTCAGATACTATATAATGTATCGTAATGGTCAATTTTTTGATAGAGATAGAATATATTTCAAAAAATGATGTCAAATTGGGCATTTTGAATCGAATTTCCCGAAGCAATTGTGTTGGAAACGAAAAATATTGTCTTACTGAGAAAATAATTGTTTATAAATCAAGTTTTAATTAATTGGAAGAAAATTGAAAACACAGGTCACTTATAAATATCTTCAAAAATCACGTCCGCAAGTTTCATATTTTTTCTTTTAAAAATGAATTTGAAAATGTGCCAGAAAATTCAAAGTTGTTGAGCATGGGAAAATATTTTTTTTAATACCGCCTTAACATGATTCTGATAAAACCAGCTCTTATACAAAAATGAACTAAAAACTCGTCAACAGCGGCCAGATAAAATTGTTAAAGTGGGTTTATCTCTAATCATGATTTAGTTTTTGTTGTTGACATTAGCACTTAACTTCGAAATCTACCTGTGCCTGTAGGCCGAGCCGAAAGAGATTTTTTCCAGGTTGGGGTGATTCTTATTTTCTTTCTGCGAGTCGGGTTCAACTTAGAATAATTTTTGCGTGTCATATTAATATTTCTTGCAAGTAGTCAGGTTGTTAGAATTCTCACAAAAAGTTTAAGCAGAACTATGCTTCAGATGAAAATGAATTTTTAATATGCACTACTTTTATTGTCAGTACCGAATTAAGGCGGCACACGTTGGTTGTGTTTATGAGGGCCAATTATTAGCACGAGGGTATAGGCCATAAGGTGGAGAGTGCCCTTACTGGGTGTCTTTCTAAGGGAATCTAACCCGTATTTACGCTTGGAAAACCAAGGTTCAAAGAAAACCACGAAAACGCCGAACGATTAGGCCGACGGGCGTGATTGGGATTGAACCCAGCACCTCCCGTCTACCAGCTTCGAGAGCAGAACCTATCGGCCACTGGTGGGGCTAACGGGGCACAGTACTTTTGAGTTTGTCGAAACGATAAAAACATCGCCTTTTTCAATGTATCAAAACACAAATAATATGGAATTAAGATCCCTTTCTGCCTAAAGCATATATCCTTGGCTATATTATCCAGAAAAATAAATGCTGTATATACAAAATTGATATTTAAATTTAAAAATTTAACTCACTGATGCGTGAATTAAAATTATTAATTGGTGCGGGGATGATAAAACTCTAAATTATGCATATATAAAACAATTTTTGAACAAAATAGAATCACAACACACCTACTTCTAAAGTAAAACCATAATATATGCAAAAAGGTTTAAAATTTAATTTTTGCACAAAAGAAAAAAAAATAAGTTTTGCAATTGCCAAAAAAACTAAATAAATAAATAACCAAAATATGTGAATTTTTTTGGTTTTAGCATGAAGACTATAAGGAAATGGATATTTGGCTAATTTTCTAAAGCTGTAGCTTGCATAGTTTGAAAGTAATAATAAAGTAAAAATAATACAGTTAATTAATTCATATATTTATTATGCGGAACTCTCTGAGCGCGAGTAATACTCGCTCTTGGTCGTTTATTTAGAAGAAGTTTCCTTTTTTTTTCAATTCGCCAAAAAGAATAAATTACTTGTAAAATGCCTTAAATTAAGATTCAAGGTGTAATAAGCAACTCAAAAAACCTCTTGAATCTAGTTATAAAGCTGTTCTCAAATACATACTTGCTGCTTTCTAATACAATCAAAGAATTTATGATTATTTGTATAATTTACGAAATTTGCAGAAATTTTTATTTGGATATCAAGAAATCCCAATACATTTTTTTTTTCTATAAAGACAAATTACCTTTCATAAAATAGTTTCAAAGTCGATTTTCAATCAATTATAACTCAATATGTAATAAATTTATCAATAACTGAAATCCACTGTTTGATTCCAAATCATTTGCATAGTTTGGCTCCTAATTTTATGCTTTTAATAAGATAAATAACTGTCCGTCAACAATATTGAAAGATTTTAAAATATTGAGCGTTATTTTTTAAAATCAGCATCCATGGTTCAGCATTAAGAACTGTATTTTAATTCAAAAACGATAAAAAAAAAACAATTTTGTCTTTATTTCGATTCGTTATATAAATAGTTAAACAAAAAGATGTTTACGAAATCTTTTTAACAGGAAAAGGTAAGCACGAAGATACGCGGGAGAAAGATGGATTGGTGTTTTGGTGATTTGAAACATTATACTTATTGAGTAGGGTTACTCCCTAATGACATTCACTAATGGATTTCTGGTTTTGGGGGAGATTTGAAATAGTTAAGTTTGCAGGAGAAACAAAATGGCCGGCTTGGTATTTTTTTTATCCTAAAGTACATCGAAGACGACTTCAGGTCCCTTCCTAATGGAAGTACTTGATCGATCACTTGATTGACATTGATGGATCTAAATTCGGCAGGTTAGGAAAACATGAATTGTCGTCAGGTTAAGGGTGTATTCCGATCCAAACTGCTTATTTTCTGATTCATTTTAAAATTCATTTTTGCTCTCAAACGCATCAAACTGGGAAATTCTCTTATTTAGAAACTACATAATGTGCCGTGCTTAATAATTTTTTGATAAATGCAGAAAATACTGTAAAAAACGCTGTCAAAGTTGGCGTTTTGAACCGATTTTTCCGAAGCGGACGATCTGGGAATGAAAAAATGGTCATACTGAGAAAATAATTGTTTAAAAATCAAATTCTAATTAATTGAGCTGAAAATGAAATCACACGGCATGTTAAACATGTCTTCAGAAATCACCCCAGCAAGTTTCATGTTTTTACTTTTAAAAATGAGTCTGAAAATGTATCAGAAAATTTCGAGCTGTTGAGGGTGGAAAAATATTTTTTCGAATACACCCTTAATTGTCTAACTAAAGGAGGGTTTCTTTTCAGTAGAGCGGATGTTGCCCATGGAAGTAAGGTGTTGCCTCAGACAAAGACTGCTTGTATCTTCTTTTCTTCAGGTCATATAAGAGGTTGTGATCAATATTAGGAAGCCAGAATAAGCTTATCTTTATCGCCAGGAATCTTGTCTGTGATTTGCACTCGTTTGTGTTTTCCTGAATTTTGGTTTGAATAATTTTTTCCTGGTTAAATTTTAGATTTTTTTTTTTTTTTTTAATAAATGTTACTTGGCTCTAAAATTGTCCTTAATGAATTTCTCTTAAAAACAATAAACTACTAAGCTGTTATATTAAAATTTGAATCATTAATTTTCTTATGACGTAACTCTTTATATATATATATATATATATAAGTGTGTGGGGGAGAAGGCATAGTGTATGGGAAGCAGAGAGGGCAAGGGAAACACCCGCACTCTCTTACTAAATCTTTGAAAATGTTTTTGGTCAAAAAGAATTTGGGTGACTTACGGCCAATTTTAATCATTGGCCGGGACAGCTCCCTGCATGCCCTGCATTAATCAGGCACTGATAATACACAAGTCCAGTCTTAGAAGTACACAACTAGATGCTTACTATAGAATATAATGTACAAGGCATTTACCATTCATTTACAGTGACATACAAAATAATTGGGTTACAGTATTGCCTATGGATCATAATTGCTGAAAGGATATTTTCCATTGTATATGCGTTTTTATTTTCTAACACTGGTGAAAAATATTTAGGAATTCAGTTCTGCAATCCTTTAACTTACGTAAGTACAGTCAAACCCCGTTAACATGAACACGCTTAACGTGAATTACTTTTAACATGAATTGTTTTCACAGTCCCCTATAAGAACGAATACAAAGATTTGATACTGATAACATGAATTACTGTTAACATGAACAAAATTTTGATTCCCCTTGAGGTTCATGTTAACGAGGATCGACTGTATACTCGTATTTTCATATAAATGATATAAGTATTCAGATTTACCATGGCATGTTCGGTATTGAAAATGAAATGTGTGGTATTTATAGTTCATTTACAGGTGCACTCAAAATAATTCCATTACATTAGAATCTATGGGAAATAATCTTTTTGTTGTATTTTAATGAAGTTATAATATTTTAAACATACTGAAATGAATACATAACGCGGCAGTGCATTACGAGATGCCTACTATAAAATAGGGTATGATTTATCATTCATTTACAAAGACACACAAGAGCAGTGTTGAATTCAGGGGGTGGTCCGGGGGCGGCATTCACCACGGAGCAGTGAGCTGTGTCCCCCCTTCCGGAAGTTTTGAGATTTTGTGTTTTCAGTAGTCAAAAAGTGCAATCCCCCCACAATAACATAAACCACACCCGGATAAAAGTGTCTGAATTCAACACTGCACAAGATAATTCAATTACAGCATTGTCTGTGACAATAATTGCTGAACACGGAATTCTAAGCCTAATTTAAGTATTAATCTTAGAATTCTGTGTTGCTGAAAATGCGTTTTTAAATCACAAAATTTTGCAATATTCCTTTTTTTGCAGAAATTCTAGAAATGATATGTACAGCGCACAAAAGAACGGTCTATGGGTAAAATTCGTTTGCAATGTATTTTTATAATGCCGTAATGTAACGGAATTCTTAATTTCAATGAGATTAATATTGTCAAACATTATTCAAAACCCTCTTCAAAAGGTTTTCCCCATAGGCAGGACTGTAACCGAATTCTTTTAAATGTCCCTGTAATGGAACTGCTACGCACTTTATTTTCAATATCGAACAATCCATAGTGAATATCAATAACATATATCAATTTCATGACGATCTGACGGCATTTACGTGAGTTGGAGATCAGACAGACGGCAGACAAATCGAATACAAAAACACTTTTCAACTATATTGGAAGGTGTTAAAAAGCGTAATCGACAGATTTTTTTTTTTTTTCTCGCGTCTACGGATGACTAACATTAAAATGAAAATGTTAATTTCTTCAAAGATTACAATCATTACATCAATTACATTTTTTCTATCTTAACCACTCTGAAGCATAAATAAATATGCAAACATGGCAGATTTTAATTTTGGATACCTGAAATTAATTTTTTAACACTTTCCATCGTAGCTGAAAAGTGATTATGCATACGGTTTGTCTGTCTGCCATCTGTCGTAGCTCTAACTCGCGTAAATGTAGTCAGGTCATCATGAAACTGATATATGTTATTGATATTCACCATGGCATGTTCGGTATTGAAATTGAAACGTATAGCAGTTACACCATTTTTACAGGGACACTAAAAAAAATTCCATTACATTACGGTCTACGGTGAAAAATCTGACCCAGTCGAACCCTGCTGACACACACAGTATTAAAAAAGAAAAGTGCCCAGTTAAACTAATGGCATTGAGCTCACAGTCTATTCACACTAATTGTAAATTATACTTTTATTTCAAAGAATAATACCTTTCGAAAAATAAATTAAGGGGGGATCAGCCTCCTCCCTGTTTCACATCTTTATACTTAACCAATGAGCCTCCAAATCTCACCAGGGAAGCGTCTTATCAGAATAAACCGGTATACCAAATTTGAAGCAAATCGGATAAAATATATCCATTTATCTAAATTAAGGGGATATTACACACCCCCCCCCGATCCCCTTTTATACTTAAACTATCAATCTCCAAATCTAACCAGGGAAGCGCCTTATCAGAATAAACCGGTATACCAAATTTGAAGCAAATCGGATACGAAAACTCATTTTTGTAAATTAAGGGGTATTACACACCCCCCGATTCCCCCTTTATACTTAAACAATGAACCTCCAAATCTAATCAGGGAAGCACCTTATCAGAAATAACCGGTATACCAAAATTGAAGCAAATCTGATAATTCTGCATGAAAAACCCATTTATCTAAGTTAAGGGCGGATTAGACCCCCCCCGTACCTTCCCTTATACTTAACCAATGAACCCCAAAACTAATAAGGGAAGCGCCATATCGTTATAAACCGGTATACCAAATGTGAAGCAAATCGGATAAGAAAACACATTTTCTAAATTAAGGGGATACCCCTCCGATCCCCCTTTATACTTAAGCAATGAACCCCCAAAACTAATCAGGGAAGCGCCTTATGAGAATGAACCGTGAAAAAAAATTGAAGCAAATCGGATATTTCTATCTAGAGTTATCGCGTTACGTACGTGCGTACATACGTACGTACATACAGAATCTGCGGGCACATTAGCTCTTAGGCTTTGATAGCCTGCGAACTAAAAACTGACTATTTCACTTTTTAAATTTTATAATTGAAATCGCATTACTCAGGGGCAATTCTGAGTAAAAAAATATTTTCTGAAATCCACAGCAAATTTTTTTTTAAAGTCACAGGAAAAAAAGGGGGTTGGTGTGGGGAATCCTCTATTTTTTTCCCAGATCGATTTAACTCTGTTTTCGGTCGGGTCAATTTCAGGTTAAGTGTAGATTTCTGCAAGTTCGATTCAGGTTAACGCAATTTTTCTAAATTTAATTCAGTATCTTGTTTCTGATTAAAAATTATGCCTGCAATAATAAACATAAACGGGTGAGCTGTTTTCTAAAGAGACTACTACGTTTTTTCTGCTATCCTGTGACAGAATTTCCATTTTTTTTTCGCGATCCTCTGAAAAAATTCTCGTTTTTTTCGCAGCCCATTGGCGAAATTCACGTTATTTCTAGCAGTTCTTTGACGAAATTAGCGCTTATTTGAGCTTTTTGACGAAATTCGCGTTTTCTCTGCGGCCCTTCGACGAAATTCGCTCTTTTACGATCCTTTGACGAAATTCGGGTTTCTTCCGAGATACTTCGATGAAATTTGAGGATTTTAAGCAGCCTTTTGACAAAATTCTTTTTTTTTACGATCCTCCGACGAAATTCACATTTTTTTCGCGTCCTTCGACGAGATTTGCAGTTTTTCCACAGACTTTCACGAAATTCTCATTTTTTAAGCGATCCTTTCACGAGATTTGCGTTTCTTCAGCAATCCTTTGACGAAATTCACGTTTTTCCGCTGCATTTCGACGAAAGTCTGATTTTTACAGCAACCCTTTGACGAGATTCGCATTTTTCCCAAAATACTTTGTCAAATTAGCGTATTTTAAGCAACTTTTCGACAAAATTCTTTTTTTCCCACAAATTACCGACAAAATTTACATTTGCAATTGCAATCCTTCGACGAAATTTGTGTTTTTTACGATGCCTTTTGACGAAATTCATGTTTTTTCTAATGGTCCTTTGTCAAAATTTGCGTTTTTCTTCAGCTCTTTGACGAAATTCGTGTTTTTTCTAGAAGACCTAATACAAAATTCGCTTTTTTCCCCGCAACACTTTGGCGAAACTAGTATTTATTACGCGACTCTTTGACAAAAATTAGTGTTTTTTTTCGCAACCGTTTCGCAAAATTTGCGTTTTTACGCTACCCTTTGACAAAATTCGTGTTTTTTCCAGCTGCCCTTTGACAAAGTTAGAGATTTTTTCCTCAGCCCTTTGACGAAATTCATGTATTTTTTAATATGCCCTTTGACAAAATTCACGTTTTTTCCCACAGCCCTTTGGCGAAATTCGCATTTCATCTGAGACCATTTGACAAAATTATCCTGTTTTCGCGATTCTTTGACGAAATTTGCGTTTTTTCCGCGGCCCTTTGACGAAATAAGTGTTTTTCCTGGCGGCAATTTGACAAAATTCGCGTTTTTTTCCCTGAGCATTTTGTCGAAATTCGCGTTTTTTTTTACGACTGTGTGACAAATTTTGGGTTTCTTTTGCAGTCTTTTGGTGAAGTTCGAATTTCTTCCGCCACTCTTTGACGATATTTGAGTTTTTCCGCGGCCCTTTGACGAAATTAACAATTTTTTCGCAAGTAGTTCACGAAATTGTGCGATCCTTTTTGTGCGATCCTTTTACTAAATTTGCGTTTTTTCCGAGATACTTTGACGAAATTAGCGTTTTTTAAGTAGCATTTTGATAAAATTCTATTCTTTTTCCAAGATCTTCCAACGAAATTCACTTTTTTTTTTCGAGATACCTTGACGAAATTAGCGTTTTTAAAGCAACATTTTGGTAAAATTCTTTTCTTTTTCCGCGATCTTCTGACGAAATTCACGTTTTTTTCGCGATCCTTCGGCGAAATTTGTGTTTTTTACGCTGCCTTTTGACGAAAGTCGTGTTTTTGATAGTGGTCCTTTGTCAAAATTCGCGTTCTCGTTCCGCAGCCCTTTGGCAAAATTAACATTTCTTGCACGACCCTATGACAAAAATCTCTTGTTTCCGCGAACCTCTGACGAAATTTGCATTTTTTACCCAGCCCTTTGACAAAATTCGCGATTTTCTGCGGCCTTTCGATGAAATTCGTTTACTTTTCGTGACCGTTTCGTGAACTTTGAGTTTCTATACTGCCTTTTGACGAAATTCGTGTTTTTTTTTTATAGCGGCCATTTGACAAAATTCGCGTTTTTTCCGCAGCCCTTTGCGAAATTCTCATTTTTGTGATCTTTTGACGAAATTCGCCTTTTTTGTACGGCCCTTTCACAAATTCGCATTTTTCGCGATGTTTTGAAGAAATTTGGATTTTTTCTGAGGGCATTTGACAAAATTTGCATTTTCCCGCAGCCTTTTGACGAAATTCGCTATCTTTTCGTGATCTTTCGATAAAATTAGCTTTTCTCTGCGGCCCTTCAATGAAATTCGCATTTTTATCTAGCGGCTTTTTGACGAAGTTCGCATTTTCTCCTCAATACTTCGACGAAAGCATAAGCATTTTTTAATATCGTTAAGATAGCATTTTTTAAGCAGCATTTTGACTAAAATATTTTTTTCACAATTCGCCGACAAAATTTCCGTAATTTTTTTCCGCGATCCTTCGACAAAATTCGCGTTTTATATCCGCGGCCGTTTGACGAAATTCGTGTTTTTTCTAGCGGCTTTTTCACAAAATTCACGTTTTTTCTTCGCGGCCGTTTGGCGAAATATTTTTCTGAAACTCTCTATTTATTTAACTCTCGTTTTTCGCGGTCCTTTGACGAAATTTACGTTTTTGCCTTGGCCGTTTTACGAATTTTTCGTTTTTCCGCAGCCCTATGACGAATTCGCATTTTCCCGCGGCCCTTTCTAGAAATTCGCTACTTTTTCGTGACATTCGAAAATTTCACTTTTCCGCAATCCTTCGACGAAATTTGCGTTTTCTCCGCGATATTTAGACGAAATTAACGTTTTTAATTCAGCCTTTTGACGAAATTCGCCTTTTTTTCATGATCCTTTGACGAAATTTACGGGTTTTCTGCGATACTTTGATTAAATTCGCTTCTTTGCGATCTTTTGACGAAATTCTCGTTTCTTCCGAGTTACCTTGACGAAATTAGTGTTTTCTAAGCACCCTTTTGATAAACTTCATTTTCTTCACGATCCTGCAACGAAATTCACATTATTTTCGCGATCCTTCGCTGAAATTCACGGACCTTTGACGAAATCCGTGTTTTTTGTTTTGTTTTTCTAGCTGCCCTTTGAAAAAATTCCCGTCTTTTTCCCGACTCCTTCGGCAAAATTCACTTTTTTCTGCGATCCTTAGACGAAATTGCTTTTTCTCTGCAATCTTTGACGAAATTTGCGTTTTTACCGCGATACATTGACGAAGTTGCCGATTTTTTTCTTCGGACGATTAACAAAACTGATTTTTTTCAGCGACCATCTGTCGAAATTCGCGTATTTTTTTATCCCGAATTTTCAGACTGATGATCGATTTTAAAGTGATTTTGGAACCGGAACCTGTAAATTTTCGGATGAATCTGAACAGAATCACCTTTGCACATACTGAACAAAATAAAATAATTACTTTTATTAAAAAAGACATATTTTGCTCTCTGTAAATAAAATCCGCTACTGAAGTAATGCTTTCAACCAATTTTCTTTGTTTCATTCATCAAATCTTGCAGGTAATTACCATGTAGATGGTATTCCAAGTGCTACTCACCTTTTAATTTTTTTCGATATCCATAAGAAGAAAATATTTGGATACTTCAAATTTTTCGGCTACCAGTTTGGGATTTATTTATACAGAGGCGACTTTTATTATCCTTTAAACTGCTGATGAAACATTCTTCCAATTGTAAAAAGCGTATAAATCAAGCTTTTGTTTCATAAGGGGCTGTATATATATATATTTGAATATGATTTTTTTATATGGCCCCTGGGTCCTAATACCTTATATTTACAAAAATATTGTTCTATATCTAGGAAGGAAATTAAAAAAATCCCCACTTGAGATATTATGACACTTTCAGTTTTATGAAATTTCAGTGTTTTTTCCTGCACTAAAAGTATTTCTTTCCTTTTTTAGTAGCAGAAAACACTGAAATATATCGTTTTGAAGGAAGGGAAGGAGTGCCTAAAGAAATATAGCCTAGGGGTAAAAAGGTAGTTCAAGGGTGATTCTGAGTAAAAAGAAAAATTTTCTGAAATTCACAGCAAATTTTCTGAAAAGTTACAGCAGAGGGGGGGGGGGGGGATGGAAAATCCACTCCCGGCACTAACTACGCGTTTTTTCCGCGGCCCTTTGACGAAAATCGCGTTTTTTGCGATCCCTTGACGAATTTTGAGTCTTCGAGATCTTTTGACGAGATTTGTGGTTCTTTCGCGATTTTTTGAAGAAATTTTGGGGATTTTTTCGCGATTTTTTGAAGAAACTTGCGTTTTTCCGCGAATCTTTGACGAAATTTGTGTCTTTTCCGCGATTCTTTGTTGAAATTCACGTTTTTTCTGCAAACAGTTGACAAAATTAATTTTTCCGATGACCATTTGTCGAAATTTTCGATATTTTTTATGTACGAATTTTCGGATTCATCGAATTTTATGAACTTTCGGAAATGAATGCCTTAAATTTTCGGAAAATTCAGAAAAGAATCGCAGCTAGGTAGTTTATCCGCAACCCCCCCCCCCCCCCCCGCCCACACAGTATAATGATAAACAAATACAGAAAACCTCTGAATAACGGAAACCTCGGGAGAGTGTAATTTGTCCACCATTCGGAAGTGCCCGCTATTGAGATGTAAAAATGCACAAATAATTGTTAGGGATAGGGGGAAATGTACTCTTAATAAAGGTGTCCAGTCCATTATCAGGGAGGGACTGTCATAGACGTTTAACTGTACTTGCAGAAGTAGAGAACAAGTTCACTTGCCATAAAACCTTTGATTAAAAAATTAGAATTTTTTTATTGTAATAAAAATGCTGATTGATTATGAATTATAGTCATAGTCAGGCTTAAAAAAAAATACCACCGAACTTTGCCTGGTTGGTAAAACCTTTGTTTTACACTCACATTAAAAATATATAAACAAATAAATTCCCATTCAAATTGCAAACTTCAAATGATAATGGAATAAACTGAGTATCCACTTTCCTTGTCGCAGCAGTTCGAATATACATACATTCTATACAGAAATAGCACAGGAAAACATTAATCTTCCAACGCATCAATTGAAACCCCACCCTAACAAAGGGGTTGCCAAAAGAACTGGTAACATTAAATCGCCAACACACTCGCCAAAATGTAATCTCGTTGATATTATGATAAAACTCCGATAAATCGACTAAATTTCTTAAATATAATTGCTGTTCATAAAAGATATTGAAGCTTGGTACTAATCTGAATTTTCGAGACCCAAATTAAATTTTTTGGTGCTTATTTGCTAGTATTTAAAATTGAAAATGTACGGAAAAGATGTTATATGGAATATTATTTTTACTTTTGAAAGGCAGATGGCAGCACCAGCTAACGCTAATTTCAATAATTCGGAAATGTTAACAGGATTGATTTTACTAGATCTAGCTAAAAAATTTGAAGATTATTAATTATTTGCTGAATAAAATAAAATATGTTAAATGAAAATTTAGATATTATATTTTACTAAATGCCAGTTGTAAAGAATATGCATCAATCTTTTAATTACGAAAATGAGAAGTGAAAATCCATAGTCAAAAACTGGAGGGTACCCGTCCCCCTTAAAGATGATTTTTTCTCCTTTCCTTCCCTTTCACTTCTAGAAATTAGGTTCAAAACGCCAAATTTGACTGGATGTTTGTTTCCAAAAAATGAAAAACAGTTCGATTGCATCGTTTCTGATAAAGGTCATCTACCAATTTGATACGTTTGCGAACAAAAATCAATTTAAAAATGTGTCAGAAAATAGTCAGTTTGCATTTGAGAAAAGGCTTAAACGAGTTAGCCAAATAAACAAACATTAGTTCAACAATAATGTCAAGCTCTCCAAATTTTTATCCGAAATCAATTAGATCAATGGTGCCAGCATGTCTCCATTTTACTATAATTGCTCCAAAATTGCGTAACTTGTCAGGTATATTTTTCAGTTAACTTATATTGTAAATTCTAAATATGATTACATATTTATAATAAGAATTTAATAAAATTAATATTTTAAAGCTTTTCTAAATGTAGAATTGAATTTCTTTCAACATTTAAAGACAAGAAAGATCTCATGCCATGCAAAAGCAACATATCGAGTGGCTACGCCCGCTAGCAGAACTTTTAAACATGTAAAAATATTTATTTTCTTATATAGCATGAGTAAGTATTATGTAATGTAATGTCTATGCATTTAAATAGTGAACTTAAAATTTACAATGCTTCCAGCTCACATGATAATCAAAACACTACTAAAACTCACTTTTTTATATTTAAATAATAACTATTATAATAATAATAATTATTATTATTAGTAGTAGTAGTAATATTTACTATTTGATGAGCTGAGCTAACACAATTACACTTCACAACAGAGAGCAAAAACTTATATTGCTTGCAATTTTGATTTGTCAATAGCAGACATCAGTATTTCACAAATGATATGTTTGAATTTTATGATAATCGGAACAATCTTCTAAATGTCAGGCGGTATATATTTCCGGAGAGAAAAATTAAGGATGTAACAATAATGCATTAAACGAAAAATAGAGAATTGAAAATGGCCTGTTTGTATAACTTAGAGATTTGTCTACTGACCTCAAAATCCCGTTTTTCAAAAATCATTTTATTCATTCCCTGGTTTTCTTAACATTACAATTGGAATTATTAATAAATTTTTGAAGTGAAAATTCTGTATTAAAAAGAAAGAAAGAAAAAAAATCCCTTGTGTTTTAGAAGTTGCATATGAAATACAGCAAACTCTCTGTAAGGCGGTCTCTGAGTAAGATAAAAATCTGTCTAACTCGAAAACATTTTTAAGTCCCTCGAATCCATTGACATAGAGTAAAATTTGTCTAAGGCGGAATATTGTCTACTGTGGACAATTTTCTCGGTCCGACTGATTCCGCCTTAGACAGAGTTTATTGTATTTAAAATCGAAAGTTAAAGTTTAGATGAATCTTAAAAAAATTGGCAACTTAAGAATTAAATATATAAGAAACTATGATTAAATTCTATACATATTGTCAGGGCCTTCCCTCACGTCAGAAAGTACCTAGTTTGCATTTGAGATCAATCTAAAGTAAATTTTGTATGTATCACTAACGCAGCGAAGGAAGGGGGATGGGGAGAGTATAAAAATTTCACAGAGCTTAACCCTTTATGCTTCGATAGTGCTTTAAAGTACCATAAAAATAACTTGTTATAAAATTTATTTAATAAATCGATTAGTAGTAATACAGTTTAGAATGAGTTATAGATATTTTACTTTATCTTGTTCCAAAAGCATTATTGGTTGCACAAAAGAAAAATATTTTTAAACGGATGATTTCTAAATAAAAGCATAGGACGAAATGAAATATTTCACCTTGATTCAATCATAAAATACATAACATGACCTTTTAAAAGCTCACTATTTTACTTAAAATGCTACTAAAATAATAAAATAGATGAAAAATAAAATGGATTAAAATACACCCTTTGTTTAAAATATCTTAGTACTTTCGGCCTGCATTTCCCCGAGGAATTTCAAAGAGCATTTTAATAACAATTGCTGTTCATTTAGGGGATACTAGGGAGTGTTGACCCACTTTTTACAAAATTATTTTTTATTTTTTAAATATTGAGCGTAGAATAAAATTTTATATATCATTTTTTTTTCGTCATACAATCACAGTTTTCAAAATAAAATTGATGCGTAAGTGTAATATATAAGAAATTTGAAAAGTGATGGATTTTAATCATGAGAAAATAATAAGTCAAGGCTCCCCATGTATGGGAGGGTTGACCCACTTTGTTTTATATTGAAATATTTATGAAGAGAAATAACGTCAGTTTAAAAAAAGCAAAATAACTTTATGCTACATGCTTTAATTATTATAAAAAAAATTTTGAAAATATTATGCTTAAACAAACCTGTTTAGACGCAATTCCAAGTCAGATGATAAAAATTTTGTTTTAAACACGATTTTGCCTGAGCGGCTATAATTGTGCAGCATTGAAAATGAAAATTTAACATTTAAGACAGTATTAAGTTTCATAGGGTTTCATGTATTATGTCCGGATTAACGAGCCACTGTCCCGCTTTTTTTGTCTTCTTGTTCTACTTTTTGTGACGCTCGACCTGACAACTTCAATTGTCATATAGTTTGGCTTCATCTCACTGTATTCATCCTGGTGAAATTTGTCTACATGCCTTCCTAAAGTTTTTCGATCAATGCTATGTTCTTTTGCAGCCGCATGAACAGTTAACTTATCATTAACATATTTCAACCCTTTCAGGTGCAAATTACTTTCCGAACTAAAATGTTGAAATAAATAACTGGCACCGGAATTTACGAACAAATTTATTTGGAAATGAGAAAAAGGCTATATTTCACATACTTATTAAATACAAAAGATTTTACAAAATTCTGGTGCCAATTTGGCGTTTGGGAATTGAAATTAAGTGGCTTCAAACATACCACTGCCCCTGAAAGGGTTAAGACTGCTGCTTTCATACTTTCTAGTCTTTTCCACTGTTTTTATTTACCTATTGTAAATAATATTTAAATGGGAAAATGTTCTTATCAACATTCCTATTTATATTTCATTAATTTGTTTCTTGTTTCTATAGCAATTTTTCTGATCTTCATTTAATCAGTTTTAAACATTTTCTTTTCAATCACTCCATTTTTCTGTAGCTTCACAGAATAAATTTACATTCTTTTTTATATATAACCATTAACCTTTCATTATCACAGTCTATAGTAAAAATATTTCCAAAACCACTTAATTTAGGGAGCATTGAGCATCTGGTCAACTCTCCTTACATTGAATGAGTCAAGCCTCCCCACACAGCCCTTTTCTAAAGAATAGCACATTGTTATGCTAAGCCAAAGTTACTGTACAATCTGTATTTCTGGAATGAAAGCTCGATATTTCTGCATTATTTAAAACCTACATAGTTAAATTTTTATGATATATTTTGTCTGAAAAAAAGCTTATAAAATATTTCTAAAAAACACAACTTTTAGTCGGAAAACGCCTCACAATTTATTTTGTCCACACCTATTTCGATTATCTGTATGAAACAAAGACAGTTCTTTGAGCATCCCAAGTAGCCTTGGTTGACACCTATTGATAAAATTCAGAAATTATTTTAAATATGAAAACTGATGGGTGGATCAAGCCTCCCCTATGGTCAACCCTAGTAGTGGGTAAAAGACAGTTCTACGACCACAGGAGGAGCGAGGAATGCGCAATGCGCAATCAGCGTGTAATCTGCGATCAGACAATCATTCTCCTGATTACATACTTTTTCGAATCTCATTTGTCTAAACGATGTTAGACATTTTGTTAGAAAGACATATATTTTTAAAAGCTAAAGTTACAATATAATTCAGAAAGGTTGTTTATATATCTATTGCTATAGCTTCAAACCGATTTCAGATATTTTTCAACGTGTCTATGTCTGTCTATATTTGCTTTCAAAATCGTGCATAGGTATCTATATCTATATATGTATACAGGGTGATTCATAAAAGATGGGCAGAACTTTAAGGGGTTATAGTACACTTAAAGACAAATAATATTAAATAGGAGACTAAGGGTCCCAGACGTATTCCCAAGGAGATAGGGGGCATTAAAGTTTAGGGTCCGAAATTTCAAATGATTATAAAACATGGAAAAATTGGTCGATTCGTTTGCGGTTTTTGCAAAAAATTTTCTTTATGCCAGTATTTTCTTGAAATAAAATTTTAAAGTTCAATTTCAAAAAATGCCGATAGGGGGCGCTTTAGACTTTGGAGTAACAAACAACTATTTTTTAACGTTATTTTTTGTATTTCTTTAAATGATTTCGAAAGCTTAGACTTAAACTTAAATTTTGATCTAAAAATCTGAGTCCTAACGAGTAGTTAAGTAGCATAAACTGAAATTTGAAATTTGAAACCCTTCTCCCCCCAGAACAAAAATCAGTTGTTCCCGATCTTTGTGTCGTAGATTAGGCTCTAACTACTGCCGCGTTTTGCTAAAATTATTCTTTATGTCAGTATTTTCTTGAAAATAAATTTTAAAGAAAATTTTCAAAAAATTCCGATAGAGGGCGCTTTAGACTTTGGAGTAACGAACAACTATTTTATACCGTTATTTTTTGTGTCTCATTAAATGCTTTCTAAAGCTTAGACTTAAACTTAAATTTTCAGCTCAAAATCTGAATCGCTGAGCGTGGTTCAGTAGCGAGGGGAGGGGGGTTCAAATTTCAACTTCTGAACATAGTTCAGTTTGCACTACTTAACCATGCCCAACGATTCTGTGCTGTGATACGAGGCAAAAATACAACTTTCGTCAAGGACTGCATAGTCGGAATTCACTCATAAAGGCACTGGCACAGTTGGAAACGTCGCTCATGCAAACGTTAAAGCTCCATTCCTGACGCTAGTCACCGGGTGAAGAAGGAAACAGAAAGTATGCAAATGTCAAATGGGGAAGAAGAAGAACATGTATGCAAAATTTCGACACGATTCAGGCATAAAAACCACTGAACGGTGAGTCAAGTGTAAGTCGCTGTAGTAATGAATCGGAAGATGGTGCCCTTCACGAATAAGGAAAAGGCTGAGATGCATTTAATTTACGGAGCGGCAGATGGAAATGGTGCAAAGGCACAACGAATGTACGGAGAGCGATTTCCCAACAGGCGGTTGCCTAACCGCAAAACTTTCGAGCGCTTGCACAGACAGTTGTGTGAGACGGGATCATTTCTCGCTTCCCGGTCGAATGCAGGTCGTGCAAAAAAGGACGAATCAGTAGTTGTTGCAGAAGCCATTCTGGATGTAGTAGCGGCGCAGCCAAGTACAAGTACACGAACAGTGGCTAGGCAGGTGGATACCTCACAGTCCATGACTTGGAGGGTACTGAAGGATGAACATTTGCTCCCGTTTCATGTGCAACGAGTCCAGAAACTGTCTCCAGGGGATTATCCAAATCGTATTGAATTCGCCCGCTGGTTTCTGCAGCAGAACGCGCTAAATCCACATTTTGGACGAACTGTGCTTTTCACCGATGAATGTACCTTCACACGTGAAGGTACATTTAACACACACAATGCACATGTATGGGCGGATGTCAATCCACATGCTACGTATCCACATGCTCATCAGAGACGCTTTTCCATCAATGTTTGTGCAGGAATCCTCGGAGACCACCTAATCGGACCGTACCTTCTTCCTGAACGCCTCAACGGTAAAACATACCTCACATTTCTGCAACATGTGCTGCCAGACCTGTTAAACGTTGTTCCTCCACGCATCCGGCGGGTCATGTGGTTCCAGCACGATGGAGCGCCAGCCCTTTACGTACGAGACGTCCGCAACTATCTGGACATCACATTTCCGAACAGATGGATTGGTCGAGGTGGTCCTGTTGCTTGGCCTGCTCGCTCGCCAGATCTTTCACCCCTCGATTTCTTTTTTTGGGGACGATTGAAGGCTCTTATGTATGAGACACCCATATAATCCCCCGAGGAACTGGTCGCCAGACTTTCCGCCGCTGTAGGGGAAGTGCTCGAAAAGCCTGATGTTTTCGCGAATGTTCGCCGTTCCATTCTTCGCCGTTGTTCTGCGTGCATAACCTCTGGTGGTCACAATTTTGAACATTTATTGTAATTACATGTTAATAAATATGCTTTGGTAACATAATCCTAATTTGTGTCTTTTTACCTCGTATCACAGCACACAATGTGTGGACATGGTAAACTGAACTGTGCTCAGGAGTAGAAATTTCAAACCCCTCTCCCTAGAAACTTAACCACGTCTAACGATTCAGATTTTGGGCTGAAAATTTAAGTCTAAGCTTTAGAAAGCATTTAATGAGACACAAAAAATAACGGTATAAAATAGTTGTTCGTTACTCCAAAGTCTAAAGCGCCCTCTATCGGAATTTTTTGAAAATTTTCTTTAAAATTTATTTTCAAGAAAATACTGACATAAAGAATAATTTTAGCAAAACGCGGCAGTAGTTAGAGCCTAATCTACGACACAAAGATCGGGAATAACTGATTTTTGTTCTGGGGGGAGAAAGGTTTCAAATTTCAAATTTCAGTTTACGCTACTTAACTACTCGTTAGGACTCAGATTTTTAGATCAAAATTTAAGTTTAAGTCTAAGCTTTCGAAATCATTTAAAGAAATACAAAAAATAACGTTAAAAAATAGTTGTTTGTTACTCCAAAGTCTAAAGCGCCCCCTATCGGCATTTTTTGAAATTGAACTTTAAAATTTTATTTCAAGAAAATACTGGCATAAAGAAAATTTTTTGCAAAAACCGCAAACGAATCGACCAATTTTTCCATGTTTTATAATCATTTGAAATTTCGGACCCTAAACTTTAATGCCCCCTATCTCCTTGGGAATACGTCTGGGACCCTTAGTCTCCTATTTAATATTATTTGTCTTTAAGTGTACTATAACCCCTTAAAGTTCTGCCCATCTTTTATGAATCACCCTGTATATATATATATATATATATATATATATAGGTGTGTATATGTCTGCGTGGCTATTTGTGTGACTATGTATTTATAAATTAAAAAATTTACATTACTTTGAAAAAGTTTTAACGAATTAAAAAAAAAGTTTTAACAAATTAAAAAAAAAGTTTTAACGAATTTAAAAAAAGTTTTAACGAATTCAAAAAAGTTTTAACGAATTAAAAAAAAGTTTTAACGAATTTTTAAAAGTTTTAACGAATTAAAAGAAAAGTTTTAGCAAATTAAAAAAGTTTTAAAGAATTAAAAAAAGTTTAGAAAATTTACATTATTTAAAAAAGTTTTATAAAAATTGCAAATTTAAAAGTTAAAAAAAAATTCGCAAATAAAGGTGTTTGTTAACAAAATCTATCTATCTATCTATCTATCTATATATATATATATATAACCAATGTGTGTACGATTTTATTGTGTATGTGTGTGTGTGTGTGTGTTTATATTCTATATACAACTACATATAAAATAATAGGTATGCAGGTTGTTTGCTTAACTAGAAAGGTTTAAGTTATAAATAAGCACCCATATAGAAAATTAACAATTGTTTATTAAAACAAAACATTTTACAGAAAAGAATATTTACAGGAAGGAGATATTTACATAAAACATTTTCTTGATAATTCTACATTATATCATCCATTTTCTTCGTCAGTACAATCTTGAGTAATTTTATAATGTCCATAGGCAAAACTTGATATTCCATCATCCAACAAGTAACGCATATCGTCAAAAGGACTTAAGCTAATTTTATTCTGCGTCAATGTATACAGGTGGTGGTTATCTTGGTCAATCCTTGTCTGCTTCTCCATACTAGTTTTTACTTGTTGTAGGCACTCTAAGTAATCTTGATGCTTGATTTTTTGCTCCACAGCATGTGTAGACACACCCTTCGCCCGCTTCTTTTCTTCATTCGTAGATTTCAGAGAGTACATTTTGTATTTTAGACCGACAAACTCGAGGACTAATTCACCATTGAGCTCATCCTTGAACTTGCCAATCGTCTTCTTGTAAATTTCTGAATAATGCAGGTGGTCCTTTGGATACTCAGAGAAGTCAAACAAATCACGATGTCGCTGCATATCTGTATAAACATCCTTAGTTTGTATATGATACTTTAAGGAGTCCGTGTCAGTGAAAAGCAATCTCGCCTGGTTTTTATACTCTTTTTTAATAAAATCATAATGGAATTTATACATTAATAACTTCCATAGTTCTAATATGACAAACTCAACGTATACAGGGCGATTCATCAAAATACTAGTTTTAAGCCTTTCCACAGCAGTCAGGTCTTCATCAAACGTTTTAAATGCTTTAAAGGTAGGCATAGCCACTAATTTTTCCGCTCTTTTCTCGTTATTACACAACACAATATTTCTTCTTTTTCGGAGATTCTTCATAGTTTTTCAAAAACGGAGTTATTCATCTTTTTTTAAAAAGTCCTTCTCAAAAGATGATTTTGCTTCCTTCCTTTTCGCTGTATTAAAATTAAAATATTTCTGCAGCCATGGTGCTTGTTTGAATTTAAGAACTTTATGAACTTCTGGAAGTTTTAAGCCGAGTTCCAAATAATATTTCAAATTACGATAATGCACAATATAATTCTGTTTATCATTCAAGTACTGTATCAGCTTAGGAGTTCCTACAAATTTCTTATTGCTAAGTAAGCTTCGTTCATAAGAAGACAACATCCCCTCATTTACGGTCACTCGTTCAGGAGCAAGAGGATAATCATTATAAAATTTGTGAAGTTTCTTAGGATATTTAAGGTCAACCTCGAAAATATATCCAATTTCAGAATCATCAGGTAGAGAAAGAATCCACTCTTCGGTAATATGACTTGTCGTACACCATTCAAATCCTCCCAAGGGTAAAAATTGGGACATAGCCCAACCACACAAGTTATTAGCATCCCAGTACATGATGTAGCAGTGTGCTTCATTTTCCCTAAATTCGGGTGTATTAGGGATGTTCGCTCTGGCATGTCTTTGACAAATCATACTAACTCCACCACGTATTCCATTTTCGATCATTAACAACATATCAATGTCTGTTAACAATTCTAAAGGTGTATCAGTCATTTTCAAAGACGCTTGCCAAGCGAGTGAAGGTGCCGTATATAAATGACAAGGATCGATGTCATAAAATTTTCTACACAATGTGCTGAAATTTTCAAAAACATCTGCAAGTAAAAGAATATCTGTTTTTAGATACAGATCGTGATATTCACCCAGATTCTGAATATTAGAGGTTTTCCACACATCCAAGGCATGCTGATAGACTTCATCTTGAAAGCTTCATTTGTGAGACTTATAAAATGCTACGGGGGGAGGTAGTTCATTTTCATCAAATTTTTCAAAGGAGGTAAAATAGTCATAAGGATATACCCCTTTTCTTGTAAGCATATGTAAATTACTATTTTGGGGGAAATTTTCTTCAAGTATGGTGAATTGCTCAGGTCGAAGTTTTTTAACAATCTTTTCTAATGAGGTAGGCAAAAATTGAAAGGAATCTATAAAGACCATCTGTATAGGACTTGTTGCCTTTCTCAATTTAAAAGTTATATATTTTTCCATGGAAGAAGCAACCACATCAATTTGGTGATCTTTAAATTTTCCTAAGTGTCGCATTAAATGATGGGCATCATAGTTTTTCAGGTTGTGAAAAACCACCGGAATTATTTTAGATTGTAATTTTAAGTTACACCCAACGAGCGCAATGATCACGTGTGCGTTTTTCATCTAATGAGTGTTTGCAAATATAGCAAACGTCTGCTGCCTGAAATGTCTTTTCATCGTCGGGTGAAAGCTTCATAGGCTCTATCCTCCTTAAATTTTGGCCTAATATATCCTTCTCTCGAATCATCCGGTTTTAAAAGTGATCAGCACATTCTTTACCTCGATATACTTGAGCTTTCTTCACACATCTTCCATCAGGTCCGACAACAACATAAGCATACCCACATGGCAAATGATAAGATGTTTTTTCAATATAGGATGTTGTGGCAGAGGGTGAGGCAGAAGCAATAGGTATAAGCAGACTCTCAAAGTCTGCATAAATAGTATAGGCGACAGGGTGTTGCAGATGAGTGCCCGTAAGGGATAATATATGTTTTCCTTCTCTGGGTAGGTGTATCCTTTGGGCTACATGACGAGAACAATATTTGACATGCTTATCCAACAGGTCTTGGCTCGGAAAACGGTGGAGGCATCGATAGCAATAATAAGTAGTCACATCATGTTTAGTCAAATCGCCAAAAAGTCTCGAAAATTTTTTAATTAAGCAATAGGGGTTCTTTTAGCCATCACCGACTAATAACAAGTTAATCACATCAGAATCTTCTTTAGGGGATATGTTCAGAGGGCAAACTTCATCTTCTTCATATCCAAACACATTAATCCCTAAATTGTTGAATTGTTCAATAATAGGCATCATCTGAAGAGAAACGGGTCATTCGTCATTACCAAGCTGGATCTCAATCTCATAGGGATATAATGAGAAACACGTTCAGGATGTTTTGAAAAATCTAAGTTTAGCTTAAATGCTAAAAGACACCTCACCAAGCATTTGTTGTCATCATTTCTTATATTCAGCACTGCTTTTTTATCATATAATTTCTTAGATAAAGCAATATATGAACTTGCAGCGAGAGGATGATACTTCGCAATCTTGAGTTCTAGATGATAAATTTTCTTAAGCTTCCATCCAGAAACTCTTTGTATGAATTCTTCAAAGGATTTTATTATTTTGGAGAATCCTTCGTCAATATGGTGTGTGATAGTATCTTCCGTAAATCCCATCATACACGAACTTCATAAAAAAGATTCAATTTCTTCAATCTCTTCATTATCAGTCAGACGTTCAATTGAAATTTTTTCAACCATATACCACTTAACGTCCCCTTTTTCTTGAACTTCTATCGTTAGACATTCTTGAATTTCATCTCGTAAGTGGCTATGAAATACTTCAAAGTCACATTTATCATGTTCGTTGGGATAAAAAATCAAAATTTTAAAAACATTTAAAGTATCACATTGTTTCAACTTTTTACATGTTTGATTAGATACAGCCATTTTTCGTTTGACTCTCACAAGATGTAAACGAGAATGTTGAATGCGGATATGTTGTTTCAGTTCAAACTGTCGTCCAAAAACTTTATTACACACATGACAGGAGAATCTTGCACTTTCATGATATCGTAGATGATGCTTCAAATTATCCTTCCGCGTGAAAACTTGTTCACATTTGTCACACATAAATACAGAACGTTCACCACTATCATGTGTTTTCAAATGTCTCTGTAAGTTGCATTTCCGTCCAAATGTCTTTAGGCACACATTACAGATAAATAACTTCTCTTTCAAATGTATCTTCATATGTTGCTGTAAGTTGAAAGAGTTTGAAAAACCCTTATTACACGTAGAACAAACAAGAAGCTTCTTATCTTCAGCTGTTACAGTCTTTAAAGTTGCATCTTCATCAGGTAGCATGTTGATATTCAAAGGGCTTTGGGATAAATTATCCACCGCTGCAGATGAGCAAGAAAATCCATCTTGCTCTAATGACTCAATATTAGAATGTGTCTTCAAATGTCTTCGTAAATCATATCTTCGACTGAAAGCTTTCCGGCAAACATCACAGACGAATGACTTTTCATCCGAATGTATCTTCAAATGCTGATTCAGGTTAGAAATAGTTGAAAATGTCTTATTACAAATAAGACAAGTAAAATTCTTCTTCATAGGTGCCGAAATTTCCAAAGGCATAACAGCATTCATAGTAGATTGATAAGAAAAAGATTTAACTCTTAAAAGAAAACAACAATCTTCACGAATAAATTAATCGAAAAGCAGAGAGCCCTGAAAGACACGTCTGATAGCTAGTAGAAAAAATCATCAAATGATGCAGATCAAAAATTTCACCGCTATTTATACCCCTCAGATGTTCACCCTAAGCCAACCTAAATCTGCCGAAACTTTCCGCATTAACAAACGCAAATTGTTTTAACATCAAATCTGTTCTAAGACTCGCGATTCGTTCGAAACATCGTATCTGGTTCGCAACCACCGATCGCTCAATGATTTCCGAAACCAATCATCAAACTGAATTAAATCGAGATTCTTAACCCCGACCAGGTTCTTGAACTCGTTCATTAAAATCAAATCAAGATTCTAAGGACAATCATCAACCAGTCATTGCTTTTCAAACTCAAGTATCATCACAGAAGTAAGTCAAGACTGATTATCTTGGAATCTACTAATTAAACAAATTATTTTAATTTAGGAAACTATTTCATTAAAAAATTATCTTCATCTAACAACAGATCTGTTCTAATTTCCTCTGGTGGCTTGGCGATAACAAGATGAAAGATTGAGGGTGCGCCAGCTGTTTCTGTCATCTCGGCATACTTATTAGTTAAACTACTGGCAACCTACCGATAGGAAGAGTTGCTTATCATCAGTCAAGGTGTCATCGCCCTTCAGCCAATCAGACATAGCTATGACGTCAAAAACTGGTTAGGTGTAATATCTACCTTCTTCATTTCTCGTGTGGACGCTAACAAGCTCGGATGTATAAGAAGAGATCGGTAAGTAGTGTTCCATATATATATATGTATATATATATATATTATTTACAGAGTAAAAATAGATGGTTATTACAACAAAACCAGTGACTTAATTTTCTAACAGGAAAAAAAAAAACCTTAACGACAACAAATGATTAAATACGCAGCCTTCATTAAATACTTTAAAAAGAGTAATTTTATGAATTATCATATAAGTACAACCACTCGCTAAAAATCAACAAAAAAAAGAAAGAAAAATAAGATATGTTAAGTCCTCTAACTATCTGAAAATTTCATGCATGTCTAAAATGCCACAACATTAATCAGAAAATTAATTCTGAACCAAAGTTTAAAGGGGAGAAAAAATTTAGGACAATCACATTCGAGGGAAAAAAAAGATAATTTAATTCCTCAAACTGTTAAAAAATTGTATATATGTAAAAATCTCTAACACAAAACCAAAAATTATCTTCTTGGGAAAAAATAAAGATTTCTTATATTCAATATAAAAAGATTAAAGGTTTAATTATACAAGCTTCAATTAATATGTATGCTGAGAAAAAAAAATATATCCTTTCACATGAAATTCGTGTAAATTTATTTGACTCTTTCAAATTTAAAAATTGAAAATCCTTTCACATGAAATTCGTGAATTTATTTGCGAAATTATTTAAAGTCACCGTCAAGTAGTGTAGGGATGGGGGTGAGACGGCGGAGGGCTGACAATTTTACCCCTTCTTATCTTTCATGATGTCATCCTATTTCCTCTCTGTGAGGCTTATATGATCCTCGTACTATAGCATAATAACTTCCGGATAACCTTCATTTGACCTCTAATGACCCGCCGCACGCCGTGGAACGCACAAATCCACACTACTTGACATAATTTTTAAGGTTTGCTCTTTTTCAGTGCTGCCATCTATCGACTGTTTCAGAAGTCTTTTTGAGAATATTTTAAAAGATTAATTTTTCTCCCTCCCCGGGGTTTGAACTGTGGTCGACCTGTGTAGAAGGTCAGTGCTAAACAGATTGCGCTATCAGCGACTGCATGAGTGTGGGTTTAAATGCGAGTGGTGCGTTTGCAAGAAGGATTTGATCCCGTGCATTAGCAGAATGCTGAAGTATTTATCATGTTTTTCTTTTTTCAGCGAGTGGTTGAAGATGATAATTTTTTCTTTTTAAAATGGTTTAATGAAGGTTGCGTATTTAATCGTTTGTTGTCGTTAAGTTTTTTTTTTTTATCATAATAAATTTTCATTGTCTTTGAATAATTAGATTTTTTTTTCAGATGAGCGGGTTGAATTTTATTTTTAAAGTTTAGCCGATATGTTTGTAGAAATTCATTTTCGAAGAGCTAGTGTAACAAATTTTGATTTTAATTAAATAGAATTTTTAATTTAATTATTATAGATTTAATTTTTTAAGTAATGTTTTAAGAATGTGCTAAGAATGTATAGGAAAACTTTTTTGCTTTGAATAAAAATTTAATTCGAAAAAAATTGTTAAAATACATTTGATTTCCGTAATGTGGGTCGTATGATTAATTTTAAGAAAATTGAAAAACGCTTCCATTTAATTGCGTCAAATTTTTCATAATAAAAAGATTTTTTTTTTTTTTTTTTAATATGTATACAATCTAATTGACGTATGTGTAATTACTTTTAATTTTTAGATTTGAAAGGGTCAAATAAATTTACACGAATTTCATGTGAAGGAATTTTTTCTTTTAAATAGGTATAGAATCTAATTGACGTATGCATAATTATGTTTAATTTTAAGATTTGAAAGGGTCAAATAAATTTACACGAATTTCATGTGAAGGGACTTTTTCTTTTTCTTTTCTTTTTTTTTTTAAATAGGCATAGAATCTGATTGAAATATGCATAATTATTTTTAATTTTAAGATTTGAAAGGGTCAAATAAATTTACACGAATTTCATGTGAAGGGATTTTTAATTTTAAGATTTGAAAGGGTCAAATAAATTCACGAATTTCATGTGAAAGGATTTTCAATTTTTAAATTTGAAAGGGTCAAATAAATTTACACGAATTTCATGTGAAAGGATATATATATTTTTTTCTATGCATAGATATTAATTGAAGCTTGTGCAATTAAACCTTTAATCCTTTTAAATTGAATATAAGAAATCTTTTTTTTTTCCCAAGAATATAATTTTTGATTTTGTGTTAGAGATTTTTACAAGAGATATATAAAATTTTTTAACAGTTTGAGGAATTAAATTATCTTTTTATTTCCTCGAATTTGATTGTCCTAAATTTTTTCTCCCCTTTAAACTTTGGTTCAGAATTAATTTTCTGATTAATGTTGTGGCATTTTAGTAGAGATGTGTCATTTGTTGAGGAACGACTCCAAAGGAACGATTCCGGCAGTGAAATTGAAGGAACGATTCCATTCTGTAAAAAGGAATCGGTCCTTTTCGGATTCGGTCCTTTTTGGAACGACTCCTCGTATTCGGTCCTTTTTGGAACGGTTCCTCGGATTCGGTCCTTTTTGGAACGGTTCCTCGGAATCGGTCCTTTTTGGAACGATTCCGAAAAGGAACGACTCCACGGAATTGGTCCTTTTCGGAACGATTCCTCGGAATCGGTCCAAAATGTACCGACTCCGAAAAGGACCGATTCCTCGGAGTCGTTCCGAAAAGGACCGATTCCTCGGAGTCGGTCCATTTCGGAATCGTTCCAAAAAGGACCGAATCCGAGGAACCGTTCCAAAAAGGACCGAATCCGAGGAACCGTTCCGAAAAGGACCGATTCCTCGGGAATCGGTTCTTTTCTTGTAGACTGGCCAGTTTTAATAAATTAAAATACGCTATTTTATTTCAAAATAACAGATTTTGATTCTATTAAAGCTGACTTTATTGCCAAAATATCCTTCTAATGTGTGTGCCACCCCCCCCCCCCCTCCTCAAAAAAAAAAGAAAAGTAAAGAAAGAAAGAAAAAAGAAATTGAAGTGCGGGGCGGAGTAGGGCGTTTAATAAACATTACTATTTCATCTTCTTGTGCTAAATTAATCTGAAAGAAATAATTAAAAAAAATATTTTATACGAATTGGATTTTTTACACCTGAGAGAAAAAGTGCCCGAGATGGGATTCGAACCCAGAAACTTTACGTGCTTTACCGATTGAGTACCTGGACCCCGAGGGTAATGGAACACCATGTGTACTTTAATACACTAATACATTTTCTAATTGGTAAATGTATCATACGAAATGAATTTTTTCTAAATGAATTCTTAAGGCTGTTCTCAAATCCAAAGGATAAATTTGTGACAAAAGTTTTAATTTATTTTTATTCGGAAATGCATGAAACGAACAGGTGTTGTTGTTCAGAAACTATGTAATCGAGCTGTTTCTTCCTTTTTTTGCAAACGCAATAGGCCTTTCAGAAAATAGTGTCAAAGTGGGCGTTTTGAACCGAATTTCCGCGCGAAAGAGGCATAATTTCTCAAAAATGGGTGAAAAACATGTTTGTCACCTGATCAAAATCGATTATAACTCAATAGGTAATTTACTGATCAAAAGATGGAAAACACAGTTCGATTCCAAATCGCTTCCATGGTCAAACATTCCAATTTTATATCTTTCCGTTAAAAAATGAATTTGTAAATGTGTCAAAACGTTTTACGCTTGTTGAGCAGATTACTTAAGAACAGCCTTAAGAAAAACAAAGAAAATGCTTGTTTAATTACTAGTGAAAAATATTTTTTTAAATCTGACTAGAAACAGTTTTGAATAATATAAGAAATATATCACTAGGCCATAAAAATTGCATTTTAATAGGATAATAATAACTGATTTTCAATTATTTTAATAATTGTAGAGTTACGCACTTTCATGCACATTTCACTATTTCATGTTTTTTCCTCAAACATAATTTCAATTTGAGAATCCTCTTTGTCAAAATAAATATATGACCAGCTACGAGCGCTCGAGTAGCACTTTATTTCCACAGTTTGGCGTCTTGTTTTTCTCTCCTGAAGAAGATGATTAAAAAAATCTCGAAACTCCCTAAGATTGTTGTTTTAATCAACTTACATTGAGGTTTATTACATAGAGTAAAATCTGTTAGAAGGAATTTTTGTAAAACGTTACTTTCTTTCTTAAGATAATGAATATTTCAAAAAGCATAATGTCTAATAATAATAATAAGATAACAGTAATAGTGGTGGGTGGGATTGAAATAATTTAAACGCGGTTCGCTCTCTTAATGGCCGTTTTGAGTATAAAAACGGGAAAGAAAAATCACGTGCTACATATAGATTATCGGACTTTCTCCAACACTGCGACATATATAAAGCTGCATATTTTATGCTTGTTTCGGTTTAATAGATTTATGTTAACCCTCCGCCTACCAGAGGGGTTCAATGGCTCCGACAGGTACATTTACAATGATATTTCTAATTTACTTTAAAAACTGAAATTTCTGTAAATATGGGTTTTTTCTGGGATGTTCTATTCTTTTGAGTAGAACATTCCAGAAAAAGTCACATATTTACAAAATTTTCATTTTTTAAAATGTGAAAAATCAATTTGAATGTATCTATCGGGTCTGTTGCACCGGTCTGGTATGCGGAAGGTTAATATTGCATTTAAAAAGTTTTACAATATACGAATTTAATTATTGGTTTCCAAAGAATGCACGTTGTGATTTTGTACAGTTTTTTCAATTGTTATTTTACTTCTATTTCTTGCTAAATAATTAGAATTTAAATAACTGTGACTTTGTTTTAATTCAACGTAAAATAAAAGCAAAAAAAAAATCGTTTATCGTAATAATTTCTTATAATAATTCAGATTTCTTGATCGTTATTGATACTCGTAAATCCCGAAATCAATGCCACGATTAATGCCTGTTACTGTGGTGATGGATAATACATATCTGAGTTTAATTTCGAGCAAATCAAGGCTCCCTTCATGCTAAACTAAATTTAATGTTTCAAGCCTAATACCAAATTTCCGTTTTTATTGAGGTAAAACTTACTGCAAATACGATACTAAATTTTATGTATTTTCCTTTCTTATTGTTATTCTTTTCACTTAGAAGATTTATTTATTTATTTTCTTTTTTTTCTTAAATTACATAAAGTTTTCTGAAAAGTTCGAATTTAACAAAATGTTTTATCTATTTTAAATAGTTTTGACAATAAAAAGTTTAACTCCGAATAAAAAATAGTTAAATTCTCAAAAAATTAAGGTTGGTATTATCTATAATACGTTTACAACAGATATCTTTCATTCAACGGCCGAAACATCGTCAAAAGGATAGTTCTTTATATAGTACTACACTCTGTAATAATAATGGACATACTTTTAATTTGTTTAATTTAATTAAACCAATAAACCGTTTTTCAGTTAAAATGTTAGCAAATTTCAAATTTAAAGAAATAGAACTTTGAAGTTTAGTGAATCACTATATCTTTTGGCGGAGATAATATGTACTTTATATGAATAAAATCATATATATTACTATATATATATATATATATATATTATAATATTAATGCATATAATATTATCTTATAAATATCACTAGCCATAGCCCTGCTAATGAATCTGTTTACAAATCATCTGAAGGAACTTCTACCCTTTCGTGTAACACAAGTGTTCCATGACTTCATGAGTTATGAAGCTCCAAAGATCCCAATCCAAACAAACATATTAGCATTGCAATTCACTCACACCGAACTGAGGTTCTGTATCATATTAGTGGAGAGAGGGTGACGGCGGATGAGGGTGTGAAATTAGAGAAATTCCGGTAGGTTCTCGTGAAATTGGAGATTCAAAAAGAGTTGTAAGTTTATTGAAATTCTACGTAGTTAACAGCAGTTCACAAATAGCGATGTTAGGGTAAAAGACAAGACATACATCAGTCACTCAGGAAAGACAGTGTGCAAAAACGTGCTTTACTTTTTAACTCTTTCCAATAAAGTTAGTGTTTATGAATGCGGTTTGTCTGCCCGTCAGACCGTCTGTTCACACTCTAAGGCAAGTCACACACTAAGGCGACACTTAAGACATGTCGCTTGAATTCGCTAGAAAAACTGGTTTAAAACAAGTTTGCAACAACTTCGTTCTTTGTTTCGGCCGGTTTTTGCACTTCATGTTGCGCTTTGTGTCGTTGTGTGGTCTTAGTGTGTAATATACCTAACTCCCGTAAATATACTCGGATTCCCATGCAATTGATATATGTTAATGATGTTTACCATGGGATGTTTGATATTCAATATGAAGAGAGTAGCATTAATAGTTTATTTACAGGGGCACTCAAAAGTATTTCGTTACATTATGGTCAACGGGAAAAAATCGTTTGCAGCGCATTTTAATGACATTAAGCTATTTCAAATGCATTAAAATTGATATATATCACTGAATTGCACTACAAGATGATTGCTATAGAATAGGGTGTTTCACTTCTGAACCAGATCCTGAAGGCGATGATAATAATGTTGATGAATTATGCGAAATATCCTGTGTGCGTAAAGTTAGGGAGCTAAGGAGAAAGACGATAAAGGGCATAAAGTTATTGAAAGTACGGACACTGGAACAAAAATGTAAACTGCTTTAACTAGTTACATATCCAAACCAGTAGGGCCATCCAAATGAAAAATGAGATTCAGAATGAAAAATGAAATTAAGATTACCTAGAGGTAGATTTTGAAGAGGAATCTATGAGACTAAAAATTCCTAGACCCTGGTGACAAATATCAGAATAATAATAAAATTTCCTATACAGGATGTCCACTCTCAACGATGTCCAATAGCTAATTCCTAAACCGTTAGTCATAGCCATATAGTTCCAATTACAAAAATGTTTTAAATGGGGGTAAAGAAGTATTTAAAAAGTGATTTGGGACAATAGAATCATTTCTTGAAAAATTATGAAATTTAATTTTTTAAACGATCCCCCGGTCCTTCAAGTTATAGTTAGTAAAACTTTCCTATTACATACTTACAAGTAAGACAAATAAAAGTCCTATTATTCTACGACTAAAACTGACCGAAGTAATGGCTGTTTCAACTTGGAGCATATTTTTTGCTGCGAAATAGGGGTCATTTACAAATTTATTAGAAATATATATAATCTTCAGATATATAAAAAATATAGTTGATAGTAAAATTAACATTGCATTATACATTTGAAATTTATAATCATTCTGAAATATTAATGCAAAATATACAGCTTGTACTAAACATATAACAGGAAAAAAAATAATAGAATTTTCGTTAAATAAAATGTTGAAAAGCAACAGCCTCGATTCTTTACACACTGAATCCAAAAATGGCCTTCATGTTTTATCACAAAGTACAGATTTTTTGCAAATCGTAAATTTGAAAGCTAAAAAGTGAAAAATTTTCGGAAATCTGATTCTGATAGTATAAAATAGATGTGATTGTTATTTCTTTAACTTTTGATAATTGATTTTTATGTATTTTTTACTATTGAATCCGAAAATGACCTTCATTAGTCTTTGGTGTAAATCGCCCTGCAGGTGGCGCTGCTATCTAGCATTTTGCAGGATTTCCGCAAAAGTTCTATCTCAAGAACTAATGCACGGATTTTTATAAAAGTTTAGATTCAGTTAATCCTTGATATGAATTAGTGCTGGTAAAGTTTTGGTGCAAATCGCCCAACAGATGGCGCTGCTATGCTGCATTTTGCAGCATTTACACGATTTTCGTAATAGCTCAATTTCAAGAAATAATGCACGGATTTTCATCAAACTTCAGATTTAGTTAGTGCTTGACATGAATTGACGTTTTGTTCCTTGTGGTGTAAATCGCTCAACAGGTGGCGCTGCTATGCTGCGTTTTTTGATATTTCCGCAATAGCTCTATCTGAAGAACTAATGCTTGGGTTTTCAACAAGCTTCAGATTTAGGTATACTGGATATGAATTAGTGCTGTTTATGTTTTGGTGTAAATCGCTCAATAGGTGGCGCTGGTATGCAGCATTTTTCACGATTTCCACAATAGCTCAATTTCCAGAACTAATGCACGGATTTTCATCAAACTTCAGATTCTGTTAGTCCTGGACATGAATTGATGTTTTGTACCTTTTCATGTAAATCGCTCAACATGTGGCGCTGCTGTGCTGCATTTTTGTGATTTCCACAATAGCTCTAGCTCCAGAACTAATGCACCGATTTTCATCAAACTTCAGATTCCGGTATATCTTAATATGAATTAGTGCTGTTTGTGTTTTGGTGCAAATCGCTCAACAGGTGGCGCTGCTATGCTGCATTTTTCAGAATTTCCCCTACAGCTCTATCTCAATAAGTAATGCACGAATTTTCATCAAACTTTTCAAATTCAGGTATACTTTGATACGAATTGGTTCTAAATTGATGTAATTGCTTTTACTATTTAAATGATTTAATTGGCGTGATTTATTTAGAAGAAAGTTTTGTGATGGCCACCCCACAACATACTGGTTTAACTTTGAAATTTGCCATTTACAAAAAAAGCCCAACATGATGGTTAAATATGAAGGCAATTTTTACATTCAGTGCTAAAAAGCACATACAAATCAGTCATAAAAGTTAAAAAATACAACCATCGACTCTATTTTATAGTATTAGCTATTTTTTCAATTTTGAAATTTACTATTTTGAAATTTACTAGTTGCGAAAAATTCCGACATGATGGTTAAAAATGAAGATAATTTTCTGATTCAGTGCTAAAAAATACATAAAAATCATAATTTTAAAAATACATAATTTTAAAAATAAAAAACACAACCATCGCAGTCTTGTGTTATCTAATCTAAAACTTTTTAGAAAACTTGTTGGCAGTAATCTATCCGAAATTTTTTGTTACCCTGTAAAATAAGTACATAATGGTAAGCACTGAAAATCATAATAATATTACATTGTCATCTGATTTACGTCAATATGTAAAATTTAACCTCGATCGCATATTTTAAAGTGAGTTGAATTTCGAGTACAAATTTTGAACTGGAAAGACATACATACGATCGTTTCAAGTTAACCCGTTACCCACTGGTGTTGCGTTCACGCAACGGTCAAAATAATTGCTCATGCTTACATTAATTACTTTGTCACCACTATTTTACAATTAAAAAAATTGCCTTATTTATTGGCAGAAATCTTGATATTTTAATAAAGCGGAAATTACCTTTCTGAATTTGTGGTGACAAGCGACTTTCAACAAGAAATTTGAAAATTCCTACTTATAGTTTTGGCGGTTAATAGGTTAAATAAAAGCTTATAAAAATAGCATAGTTTTTGTTAAAAAAATCATGAAAAGAAACAGCTTCAAATCCTTACAAAAATCTGTCGTAATACAATTTTTTCCAAAGCGCAGCTACACATGAAATAAATCCTTCAAATACTTTAAGCACTTTGTTTACGACCCCTAGAAGCATGGCTAAACTCATGTGTATTCGGATGCAGAAAAGTGGCATAAGTCTTGCATTTCAAAGTTTCGTATAACTTCATGAATTTTAGTGTTAGATGAATGGGACTTTTTTTGTCTTTCTTTTAAGAGAACAGGAAATTTTTACTAAATATCTCTTATAGGGCGGAGGACCGTATAAAAAATTAAATTTCGTAACTTTTTTAGAAATATTTTTATTGATCCAAACGACTTTCACAATAATTTTTTACCTTATTTAAAACATTTTTGTAATTGGAACTATAGGTCTATGACTAACGGTTTAGGACTTAGCCACTGAACATCGTTGAGAGTAAAGACACACTATATAAAATAATAATATAAATGGACGGTCATTTGACGACATATTTTCAAGAGAAACCAATGATTACACTGAAAATCGAATAGACCTTGCACCGCCCTTAAATTTCCAAGAGGAATTATGCTTTATACCATAAATCATAAAGTTAGAAATAACTGCAAATTAATTGCACACGCTGATCAATGAAATGAACTCTTAAAAACAAAATCATCTGTCCAAAACATTACAAAATTAAAGCGACTGGATGCCTAAGAAAATGGATGGGTACATAAGAAAATAATTTAGAAAAAAATATTATGGATTGCATGTGGTTCTCTTTATCTCGGAAGTGTTTTTTTCCCCTTGGAATACTTTTTTTTTCAAAATCGTTCTTTTTTTCTCGGAATCGTTCCTTTTTTCTCGGAATCGTTCCTTTTTTCTCGGAATCGTTCCTTTTTTCGGAATCGTTCCTTCCTTTCGGAACGATTCCGAAAGGAACGACTCCAATGAACTCGTTTCTTTCGGTGAACGATTCCGGCTGGAACGATTCCTTAAAAGGAACGATGTTGCCCATCTCTACATTTTAGACATGCATGAAATTTTCAGATAGTTAGAGGACTTAATATATCTTTTTTTTTCTTTCCTTTTGTTGTTGATTTTTAGCGAGTGGTTGTACATATATGATAATTCATAAAATTGCTCTTTTTAAAGTATTTAATGCAGGTTGCGTATTTAATCATTTGTTGTCGTTAAGGTTTTTTTTTTCCTGTTAGAAATTTAAGTCACTGGTTTTGTTGTAGTAACCATCTATTTTTACTCTGTAAATAATATATATATATATATATGGAACACTACTTACCGATCTCTTCTTATACATCCGAGCTTGTTAGCGTCCACACGAGAAATGAAGAAGGTAGATATTACACCTAACCAGTTTTTGACGTCATAGCTATGTCTGATTGGCTGAAGGGTGATATCACCTTGACTGATGATAAGCAACTCTTCCTATCGTTAGGTTGCCACTAGTTTAACTGATAAGTATGCCGAGATGACAGAAACAGCTGGCGCCCTCCCCAATCTTTCATCTGGTTATCGCCAAACCACCAGAGGAAATTAGAACAGATGTGTTGTTAGATGAAGAAAATTTTTTAATGAAATAGATTTCCTAAATTAAAATAATTTGTTTAATTGGTAGATTCAGGGATAATCAGTCTTGACTTACTTCTGTGATGATACTTGAGTTTGAGAAGCAATGACTGGTTGATGATTGTCTTTAGAATCTTGATTTGATTTTAATGAACGAGTTCAAGAACCTGGTCGGGGTTAAGAATCTCGATTTAATTCAGTTTGATGATTGGTTTCGGAAATCATTGAAAGATCGGTGGTTGCGAACCAGATACGATGTTTCGAACGAGTCGCGAGTCTTAGAACTGATTTGATATTAAAACAATTTGCGTTTGTTAATGCGGAAAGTGTCGACAGGTTTAGGTTGGCTTATGGTGAACACCTGAGGGGTATAAATAGCGGTGAAATTTTTCATCTGCATCATTTGATGATTTGTTCTACTAGCGATCAGACGTGTCTTTCAGGGTTCTCTGGTTTTCGATTAATTTATTCGTGAAGATTGTTGTTTTCTTTTAAGAGTTAAATCTTTTTCTTATTAATCTATTATGGATGCTGTTATGCCTTTGGACGAAGCCATGCCTTTGGAAAGTTCTGCACCTATGAAGAAGAATTTTACTTGTTTTAGTTGTAATAAGACATTTTCAACTATGTCTAACCTGAATCAGCATTTGAAGATACATTCGGACGAAAAGTCATTCGTCTCTGATGTTTTCCCGAAAGCTTTCAGTCGAAGATATGATTTACGAAGACATTTGAAGACACATTCTAATGTTGAGTCATTAGAGCAAGATGGATTTTCTTGCCCCTCTGCAGCGGTGGATAATTTATCCCAGATCCCTTTTAATATCAACATGCTACCTGATGAAGATGCAACTTTAAAGACTGTAACAGCTGAAGATAAGAAGCTTCTTGTTTGTTCTACGTGTAATAAGGATTTTTCAATCTCTTTCAACTTACAGCGACACATGAAGATACATTTGAAAGAGAAGTTATTTATCTGTAATGTGTGCCTAAAGACATTTGGACGGAAATGCAACTTACAGAGACATTTGACAACACATGATAGTGGTGAACGTTCTGTATTTATGTGTGACAAATATGAACAAGTTTTCACGCGGAAGGATAATTTGAAGCATCATCTACGATATCATGAAAGTGCAAGATTCTCCTGTCCTGAGTGTAATAAAATTTTTGGACGACAGTTTGATCTGAAACAACATATCCGCACTCAACATTCTCGTTTACATCTTGTGAGTGTCAAACGAAAAATGGCTTTATCTAATGAAACATGTAAAGTTTAAACAAAGTGATACTTTAAATGTTTTTAAAATTTTGATTTTTTTTATCCCAACGAACATGATGAATGTGACTTAGAAGTATTTCATAGCCACTTATGAGATGAAATTCAAGAATGTCTAACGATTCAAGTTCAAGAAAAAGGGGCCGTTAAGTGGTATATGGTTGAAAGAATAGCACATGAACGTCTGACTGATAATGAAGAGATGGAAGAAATTGAATCTTTTTTTCGATGTTCGTGTGTGATTGAACTTATGGAAGATACTATCACACACCATATTGACGAAGGATTCTCCAAAATAATAAAATCCTTTGAAGAATTCATACAAATAGGTTCTGGATGGAAGCTTAAGAAAATTCATCATTTAGAACTCAAGATTGCGAAGTATCATCCTCTCGCTGCAAGTTCATATATTGCTTTATCTAAGAAATTATATGATAAAAAAGCAGTGCTGAATATAAAAAATGATGACAACAAATGCTATGTCTTTTAGCATTTAAGCTAAACTTAGATTTTTCAAAACATCCTGAACGTGTTTCTCATTATATCCCTATGAGATTGAGATCCAGCTTGGTAATGACGAATGACCCGTTTCTCTTCAGATGATGCCTATTATTGAACAACTCAACAATTTACGGATTAATGTGTTTGGATTTAAGAAGATGAAGTTTGCCCTCTGTATATATCCCCTAAAGAAGATTCTGATGTGATTAACTTGTTATTAGTTGGTGATGGCCAAAAGAACCACTATTGCTTAATTAAAAGGTTTTCGAGACTTTTAGGCGATTTGAATAAACATGATGGGACTACTTATTATAGCTATCGATGCCTCCACCGTTTTTCGAGCAAGACCTGTTGGATAAGCATGTCAAATATTGTTCTCGTCATGTAGCCCAAAGGATACACCTACCCAGAGAAGGAAAACATACATTACCCCTTACGGGCACTCATCTGCAACACCCTGTCGCCTATACTATTTATGCAGACATTGAGAGTCTGCTTATACCTATTGCTTCTTCCTCAGCATCCGCCTCAACATCCTATATTGAAAAAACAACTTATCATTTCCCATGTGGGTATGCTTATGTTGTTGTCGGACCTGATGAAGCTTGTTAAAAACCTTCGACCTGAGCAATTCACCATACTTGAAGAAAATTTCCCCCAAAATAGTAATTTACATATGCTTACAAGAAAAGGGGTATATCCTTATGACTATTTCACCTCCTTTGAAAAATTTGATGAAAATGAACTACCTCCCCCTGTAGCATTTTATAAGTCTCACAAATGAAGATATTCAAGATGAAGACTCTCAGCATGCCTTGGATGCGTGGAAAACCTTTAATATTCAGAATCTGGGTGAATATCACGATCTGTATGTAAAAACATATATTCTTTTACTTGCAGATGTTTTTGAAAATTTCCGCACATTGTGTAGAAAATTTTATGACATCGATCCTTGTCATTTATATACGGCAACTTCACTCACGTGGCAAGCGTCTTTGAAAATGACTGATACACCTTTAGAATTGTTAACAGACATTGATATTTTGTTAATGATCGAAAATTGAATACGTGGTGGAATTAGTATGATTTGTCATAGACATGTCAGAGCGAACATCCCTAATACACCCGAATTTATGGAAAATGAAGCACCCAGCTACATCATGTACTGGGATACTAATAACTTGTATGGGTGGGCAATGTCCCAATTTTTTACCCTTGGGAGGATTTGAATGGTGTACGACAAGTCATATTACCGAAGAGTGGATTCTTTCTCTACCTGATGATTCTGAAATTGGATATATTTTCAAGGTTGACCTTAAATATCCTACGAAACTTCACAAATTTCAAAATGATTATCCTCTGGCTTCTGAACAAGTGACCGTAAATGAGGGGATGTTGTCTTCTTATGCACGAAGCTTACTTAGCAATAAGAAATTTGTAGGAACTCCTAAGCTTATACCGAACTTAAATGACAAACAGAATTATATTGTGCATTATCGTAATTTGAAGTATTATTTGGAACTCGGCTTAAAACTTGAAGGCATTCGTAAAGTTCTTAAATTCAAACAGGCACCATGGCTGCAGAAATATATTAATTTTAATACAGAGAAAAGGAAGGAAGCAAATTCATGTTTTGAGAAGGACTTTTTTAAATTGATGAATAACTCCGTTTTTGGAAAAACTATGGAGAATCTCCGAAAAAGAAGAAATATTGTGCTATGTAATAACGAGAAAAGAGCGGAGAAATTAGTGGCTATGCCTACTTTTAAAGCATTTAAAAGATATGATGAAGACCTGACTGCTGTGGAAAGGCTTAAAACTAGTATTTTGAGGAATCGCCCTGTATACGTTGGGTTTGTCATATTAGAACTATCCAAGTTATTAATGCATAAATTCCATTATGATTTTATTAAAAAAGAGTATAAAAACCAGGCGAGATTGCTTTTCACTGATACGGACTCCTTAACGTATCATATACAAACTAAGGATGTCTATACAGATATGCAGCGACATCGTGATTTATTTGACTGCTCTGAGTATCCAAAGGACCATCTGCTTTATTCAGAAATTAACAAGAAGACGATTGGCAAGTTCAAGGATGAGCTCAATGGTGAATTAGCCCTCGAGTTTGTCGGTCTAAAATCCAAAATGTACTCTCTGAAATCTACGAATGAAGAAAAGAAGCGGGCGAAGGGTGTGTCTACACATGTTGTGCAGCAAAAAATCAAGCATCAAGATTACTTAGAGTGCCTACAACAAGTAAAAAATAGTATGGAGAAGCAGACAAGGATTGACCAAGATAACCACCACCTGTATACATTGACGCAGAATAAAATTAGCTTAAGTCCTTTTGACGATAAGCGTTACTTGTTGGATGATGGAATATCAAGTTTTGCCTATGGGCATTATAAAATTACTCAAGATTGTACTGACGAAGAAAATTGATGATATAATGTAGAATTATCAAGAAAATGTTTTATGTAAATATCTCCTTCCTGTTAATATTATTTTCTGTAAAATGTTTTGTTTTAATAAACAATTGTTAATTTTCTGTATTGGTGCTTATTTATAACTTATACATAAACCTTTCTAGTTAAGCAAACAACCTGCATACCTATTATTTTATATGTAGGTGTATATAGAATATAAACACACACACACACAATAAAATCATAACACCTGTATTTGCGATTTTTTTTAAAACTTTTAAACTTGCAATTTTTATAAAACTTTTTTAAATAATGTAAATTTTCTAAACTTTTTTTAATTTTAAAACTTTTTTAATTTGTTAAAACTTTTTTCTTAATTCGTTAAAACTTTTTTTTAAATTCGTTAAAACTTTTTTTTTTAATTCTCTAAAACTTTTTTTATTTGTTAAAACTTTTTTTGATTTGTTAAAACTTTTTTTAAAAATTCGTTAAAACTTTTTTTAAAAAAATTCGTTAAAACTTTTTTGAATTCGTTAAAACTTTTTTTAAATTCGTTAAAACTTTTTTTAAAATTTGTTAAAACCTTTATTTTAATTCGTTAAAACTTTTTCAAAGTAATACAAATTTTTTAATTTATAAATACATAGTCACACAAATAGCCACGCAGACATATACACACCTACATATATATATATATATATATATATATATATATATATAGATACCTATGCACGATTTTGCAAGCAAATATAGACAGACACACACGTTTAAACATATCTGAAATCGGTTTGATACTATAGCAATAGATATATAAACAACCTTTCAGAATTATATTGTTACTTTAGCTTTTAAAAATATAAGTCTTTCTAACAAAATGCCTAACATCGTTTAGACAAATGAGATTCGAAAAAGAATGTAATCATGAGAATGATTGTCTGATCGCAGATTACGCGCCGATTGCGCATTGCGCACTCCTCGCTCCTCCTCTGGTCGTAGAACTGTCCTTTACCTACTACTAACCCTCCCTAATCTCCAATATACAAATACGTCACTTCGTTTTGAAATGGAAGAGCCAATAAATATTAGAGTAGAAAGTAGGAGTAGCAGTCCCTCGGACTGAATTTAAGTTGAGAAAAAATGTATAATAACTGCAGTTCCATTTATTTTATTTTATCACTTTGTTCCCCGGCATCACTTTCATTTTTAAATGCGTAACAGGTCAATGTTTCAGATTAAGTATGCGTGGGCGAAAATTCTTAACTGCAATACCATTAACTTTAATACGTCACTTTGTTCAAGTTTTCAGGATATTTAACCATATATTAAGGATATTGTATGATAGGGTGTCGTTACATACTTTTTTTTTTTTTTTTACACGTTATTTCTATGGATTCTCTGAATTTAGACAATCTCAAAAAAAAGAAACAAAAAGCATCATATTTTTTTTTTCTATTTGAAGGCAAGTGGTGCACTTTTCCCACAGATTTAAGCGTCCCAAAAATTTCTTATGTTTCAAATGAATTTTATTGTAATCAATCTTAATGCAGGCATGAGATTGCAAAAAGATAAAAAAAGAGGAAAAGTACGTGAAACAGGAAAATGAGAAATTATTTAAAATAGCGCGCATTTAAGCGCATACTATTTTAAGTAAGGTTATTTTATTCACAATAAAACTGTTAATATTTTTGTTTAAATGCTGCTTTATTAAGAAGGGGGGGGGGGGGTCAGTAATTTATGGAAATACTATAAGTAATTTTAAACTAAAAGTTTCTATTTCAACTTCATAATGGACAGTATTCCTGTGACGTCCCAATTGGTAAAATGGCGATTTTTATAGCCTCGAACCGAAAAGAAGAATAGGATCCATTTCTTTATGAATTATTAACTGGAAATAAATACTAAAGAAATTATATTTTTTTAAGTGTAAACGAAATTTTCTGTAATCTTCTGCTTGCAGTAACTACAATATTTCTGTGATGTGACAATTGGTATGGCGGTTTTTATAGCTTCGAACTGAAAGGGAGAATAGGGTCCATTCTGATGCAATGTTTTACACAGCAATCTTAGGTAGTTGTCCAATTAAAATTTTAAAATGCTTTTACTCAAAACATGAGTTAATAAACATGGCAAGGTAATTTTTAACCTGTTACTTAGCTGCAAAAGAAATCTAGTGAAAACATTAATATTGCAGCAAATTTTTCGCGATCTTTTGACAAAATTCGCGTTTTTCTCGCGATCTTTTGACGAAATTCGCGTTTTTCCCGCGATCTTTTGACGAAATTCGCGTTTTTCCGCGATCTTTTGACGAAATTCGCGCTTTTTTGACGAAATTTGCGTTTTTCCCGCAATCTTTTGACGAAGTTCACCATTTTACGGCGATTCTTTGACAGAATTTGAATTCTCCCACTATACTTTGAACGAAATCCGCGTTTTTTCCGCGATCTTTTGACGAAATCCGCGTTTTTCCGCGATCTTTTGACGAAATAAGCGCTTTTTACGAGATATTTTGACGAAATAAGCGCTTTTTACGCGATATTTTGACGAAACACGCGCTTTTTACGCCATCTTTTGACGAAACACGCGCGTTTTTTCGCGATATTTGGATAAAAATTGGTAATTTTTCCGACAATCCTTTGACAGAGTTCACGTTTATTACGCGATCTTTTGAAGAAATTCGTGTTACTCCCGCTATTGTTTGACGAAATTCGCCCTTTTACGGCGATTCTTTGACAGAATTTGCGTTTTTCCCACTATCCTTTGAACGATATCCGCTTTCTTTTGACAAAATCTGCGTTTTTCCGCGTTCTTTTGACGAAATACGCGCTTTTTACGCGATATTTTGACAAAATAGGCGCTTTTTTTTGACAAAATACGCGCGTTTTTTCGACAAAATTGGTATTTTTTTCCCACAATCCTTCGACAGAGTTCACGTTTATTACGCGATCTTTTGACGAAATTTGAGTTTTTATCGCGATTTTATGTCCAAATTTTCGGATTGATGACCGATTTTTTTAAATTTCGGAACAAATCATACCTGCGAGAAACTGCAAAAAATCGGAAAAACGCGGAAAATGCCAAAAAAGCGGAAAATCGCGGATCCGCGGAAGAATCTCATGCCTGTTAATGGTATAATAAATGAAAAATGTATAGATTCATTGCACAACTTACAATGTAAGGTAAAATTGTCAGTGACATCGTAATTGTATTTATGATTTTTCTGCATATTTAAAGTTTTAGATCAATCATGTGTATCAAAATAGTTCTACTTCTTTATGCGTGTTTTAAACTTTCAGATGCATGTTTTAATTTTATGACTATCTTATCTATAAAATCCAGTTTTCTTTGGGATGTGTATGTTTTTCCAAGTTGTACAGCATTAGTTTATGTTTATTTAACATACATTTGAGTCTGCCAAGTTATTTTTTATGAAGAAATTTCAAAAATGATAATAATCCAACTTCAGTTCCAATGATTCTCAGTCTTTCATTTTCATGTATGCATTTAGTAATACGTAGTTACATTCACGCACGTCTCATTCACAGTATTTGTAAAAATATGATAAGCTATGATTACATTAAGGTCTAAAATATTTTCTGTGGCCAGCGACCAAAATTTTGACAGTTGGGCTCTGTTCAGCATAGCCGAACTTTTTTTGTTTAATCTATTTTTTTAACAGCAACAAAAAGTTAATTCAAATTCTTAGGTGTATAAAGCATTCCTTATTGATCCCTACAACCGACCACCCCCTCTTTATATGCACATGGGATTTTATAAAACATATGACTATATTCGAAAAATATTCATTTAAAAAACATCAAATTTGTGAAGGAAGGGACAAATTAAAAATTAATTGGAAACTATTGATCAGATTTTTTTTTTCTTTGAAGAGTTAAAAATATAGAATTATTTTTTCCCATCATGTCTAAAAACTCTACTAGACTTCAGATGTATTATTTCTAGACTTTTATTTTTTAAAACCCAAAACAAAAAATATTTCAAAATTTTGTATTAACCCGAATATTTCGAAAGAAAAAATCGATTATACAGTGTGTCCACGTATAACTGGCCGACCTTTATTTTCGCAACTGTTGGTCCTAGATGCATACTTCCAATTACAAAAATGGTCAAAATTAGGTGCAGGGTTAAGATAAAAAAAAAAGTTTGAAGCGAAAAAACAATTTAGTGAAGAATTAAAGAATCTAAATTTTTATACGGTCCCCCGGTCCTATGAGTTATATTTAGTAAAATTTCCCTGTTACACTGGCAAGTAAAGCAAAAAAAGTCCCGTTATTCTACGATTAAAATTGACCGAGTAATAGCTGTTTAAAGTTGGAGTATACTTTTTGCTGCATATTAGGGGTCATTCACAAATTTAGTAGAAATATAATTTCGTCAGATGTATTAAAGAAAATGTTGAGAGTAAAATTAGCATTGGAATATAAATTTGAAATCTTTAATCATTCTGACATATTACTGCAAAATGCACAATTTATACTGAACATCATAAAAATAACATGTTAAATAAAAGGATGAAAAACAATAGCCTCAATTCTTTACAAAATGATACATATTTTTAAATGCTGTTAGATTGCACTGTCTTTCAAATTTTGGGTTGTGGCATGTTTGTTAGCTTTTGAAAATTGATTCTTATGTAATTTTTAGCACTGAATTCGAAAATGACCTTCATTTTAAACCATCATGTCAGGAATTTTCTCAAATCGCAAATTTCAAAGCGAAAAAGCTAAAAGTTAAAATTGATGACCCTCCCCTCTCAACCTCATCGGACCCCCGAGTTGTTTAACTGTAAAACACACAGTATAAGCCAAAAAATCTAATAAATTATTGAATTATTATTGAATCTTACATCTATTTTATGGTATCAGATTTTTCGCTATTTTTTAACCTTGAAATTTACGATTTGCGAAAGATCCTGCCATGATGGTTAAAAGTGAAGGTAATATTTTTATTCAGCGTTAAAAAATACATAAATGGTAATTATAAAATTTAAAAAACACAACCATCGCAGGTTTATATTATCTAATCTAAAACAGTTTCTTAAACTTCTTGACGGTAATCTATCCGAATTTTTTTGTGTTATCCTCTAATATAAGTATGTATAAGATGGTAAGAGTCGAAAATCATAATAATATTGCATTGTCATTGGATTTTAGTCAGTATGTAAAATTTAACTTCGATCGGACATTTGAAATTAAGTTAAAGTTCTAGTACAAATTTTAAACTGGGAAGACGATCATTGAAAGTTAAATAAAACCTTATGAAAATAACACAATTTTAGTTAAAAGAAATCATAGCCTCAAATCCTTACAAAATAAAACATATGTTAAAATACAATTATTTTAACTAATCTGAAACTTAACTAATAAAACTTAATCGTAATATTTGTACGATTTCTTTCAAAGCACAGATACCTTGAAATAAGCTTAAGTACTTTAAATACGATCCCTGAAAGCATGGCAGAAATCATCTGTTTTGAGATGCATAAAAGTGGTTTAAGTCGTGCATTTCAAAGTTTCATAACTCGGTCAATTTTAATGTTAGTTGAATGGGACTTTTTTTGTCTTACTTGTTAGTGTGACAGTAAAGTTTTACTAAATATCATTTATAGGACCGGGGGATCGTATAAAAATTTTAATTTCGTAATTTTTTAATAAATTTTTTTCTTGACCCAAATCGCTTTAAAAATAATTCTTTACCGTATTTAAACCATTTTTGTAATTGGAAGTATGCATCTAGGACCAACGGTTGCGAAAATATAAGTCGGTCAGGTTATACGTGGACACATTGTATAAAAAAATACTTGCAACATTTTTCGATCACAAGCGGCTAAAAACCTTCGCAGAAGCATTCCCAACAAAAACAAATAAACAGTAGCAAAAATTAATTGTAATCGGAGGTGCAATTGGAATGTAACCTCATAACTCCCGTCCCCATCGCCTTTTTGGGGTATTCAGGAATGAAAGTGCAGTAAAGCTATTTTGGAGCAGCAAAAATCGGATTTTGGAGCAGTAAAATCCATTTTTGGAGCCGCAAAAATCTGATTTTGGAGCAATAGAATCCATTTTTGGAGCAGCAAAAATCTGATTTTGGAGCAGTAAATCCATTTTGGTAGCAGAGTAAAATCCATTTTTGTAGCAGCAAAAATCTAATTTTGTTGCAATAAAAGTTGTTTTTGCAGCAGATTGAAATTCTAATCTTAATAAACTCCTAAAAATTAAAATGATTGCTATTTCGAAGATAGTTTGACATTTGAAGGAATAATTACTCAGATAACATTTCTCCACACATTCATTCTAAACGACATTCGGGTACAGATAAGGAAGCAAGGAAAAATTAGCAGCAGGAAGAAAACAAATCTGTTTATTTGGCTTTAAAAAAATATTTTAGAGCTGTAATTTTAACTAATCACAGAAAAGCATATGAATACAAAATACAGGAGTTATATTTGTGTTGACTAGCATTTTAGTCAAATAATTTGTATTAAAAATGCTTTCGGCACTTTAGCATGAGCAAAAACATCCGATAGTTATTTGATAGGGCACTCTATACCAATCGCAACGTTTTCTCCTTCTCTGTTGATCAGGGAACTCAGCATCATTTGTCATCTTTCTGTGATTGCATCGCCATCTTAAAATATGCACGGTTATAGTTCCGCATTCCCTACAATGCATACCAGTTGGAAACGAGCAGTACCCTTTGCGGTCAAGACATTCACCTTTACGAACCCACCTGGGCCAGAATGTGGGCCCAAGGTCTTTCCACGTGAACTCCACCGGACAAGACGATCTCTTTACAAACCAGGATTTAATGATATCTTCCAAAGGAAGCATTTCCGGCTGTAGGTTCTTGAATTCCTCGGTGAGGTTGGGTTTTGGAATTGCCTGTTGGAATTGTTCCAAAAGTCTCTCTCGTGTCCATTGACCTGGCATGCCTGCCAAATCAGGAATAAACTTCTGCCAAACATCCGAATCAGGATTTGGTTTCTCGTCAGACATCCACGAAGTCTGAAATTAAAATAATTTGTATTAGTTTATGTGAATTAATGACATTTTATTTATTGCAAAATTGTTTACTAAATTTCATGTTTTAGGGCAGGTTCTGCTTCTTCGGGTTAAAATTTTTGTTTGTTTTAATATATATTTTTTTATTTTGCATATTTGCATCCCTCACCAGGGCTGCCACTGGCGACTACTTTCATATTCTATTCGCACCACTATTTTAAGAAAATAAATTTTGCAGTATATTTCTCTTGCAGATGTTGTCAAAGAATATGTGAAAAATTCTCGTTTTTAAAAAGTGGTGCGAGAAAGAATTAAAAAATAGTCGCTTATGGCAGCCCTGCTCGTGAAGATTGATGGCCTAAAGCGGTTTTGTGATATTCCAATTCCTTACAAACTCTTTTAATCATTGAACGTCACGCCAATCTTTGAACATAAGTGTTATTGTAAAAACTTTAAACTTGTTTTCCTCGAAACAATATTTTTAAAAATGGGTTACAATTTTCTCAAGAACTATTCGACCAATTTCCATATTTTTTTATTTAAAAGAAAGGTAATGGTTTTATTGGAGATTGCTCACCGAAAAGTATAATTTCCATGGAATAATATTTTCTAGCTCACAAAAGATTAAAAAAGAGGAGAGAAAATGACATTTTTGTTAAAATGACCACCATTATGTCCAAAATATACTTACTAAAAGAATGCTCTTGAATGCGCTGTCATAATTTGGTAACCCAATTTGTTTCAGATGGTTGTGACAGGAAAGGTCACCCTATTAGAAGCCTACGGCGTGCACCTGAAAGTACTCCCCTTCATTGATATCAATTAAAAAACCCATTAACGGGTTAAAAGTTTGTGACGCAGCACTTTATCCTATTGCTAATATGCTAATTAGAATTGCTAATAAGAATTTTAAATATGGAACTTAAAAATAGTGATATCAAATTTTAAGTGACGCTATATTATTTATTTCATCATTTTATTTATAATTGCATGCGTAAGAATTATGTTAAATTTAAAAGGATGTATAAAAATTTATTCATTGATGCGTTATCATTCACATTTCTCATAAATTCAAACTATGAGTTTTAAAAGATATGATATCAAAATTTAAGTGACGCCTTGATGTAGCCTTACACAATGTTTTAAAATTCAATTTTAATTGTTTTCGATTTGGCAAAATGTATTTACACATCTAACCAAAATTTTTAATTTTCCAATACACTGTTAAAAATACCACTTTAACTGAACCTGTACAATGCTCTGTAATGTATTTATATGAATAAATTGATTTCGCTTTTGTGCCACGCTATCCAAAATCAAAAGTAAAATTTATGTAAATGATTTCTTTGCGCCATAATATCCATTTGCATATATTTCGCTTAGTTTGGATACAATGACGCAAAGAAATCACTTACATAAATTTTACTTTTGTAAGATTATGGTGTTTATTATAACACAATAAAACCAATTCAGACGGAATCTCAGGCGAATTTTTGGGTACCATGGCGATTTATTGACGTTTGTAAAAAAAAAATTATGTTACAAACTTTTATCGTAATATGAATTTGGTTTCAAACTTTTAGCCTAATATAGTAAATTTTCTCCTCCGCGAATTTTAATGCCGTTATTTTTTGACATTCGAAAAAGGAAATTGTTTTAAAATTTTTAGCTTAATATAGTAAATTTTCTCCTATGCGATTTTTGCTTTTTTTAGCGCTTTTTATCGAGATATTTAGCATTTGTTCGCGTTCCACGACGATTTTTTGACATTCGTAAAAGGAATTCGATTGCAACCTATCATCCTAATATATTAAATTTTGTCCTTTGTTATTATTGAAGTTTCTGTGGCTTTAGCAGTTTTTCGCGATTCGCGGCAAATTTTAACATTTATAGAAAGCTCTTGTGCAACATTTAGCGTCATTATAGTTCGTTTTATCATCTACAATTTTCAACGTGATTTTCGTCGTTATTCCGAGTTTCGCGCAAAATATTTGATATTCGTTGAATGAATTCCAGTTATAATGTTTTCTAATGTAAAATATGCCCTCTGAGAATTTTGAATTTTTAGCGTACTTTTAAGCGATTTTTTCTGAAATTTTTGTAATTCGCAGCGATTTTTTCCCATTAGTAAATTTGTTTTAAAAAAATGTAAATGCACATTTCATAAAGAAACTTTAAAAGACATACCGAATTCTTGTTTACTTTACATTCTTTTGCTTACTTACACAAATACAAATGTTGCATCAGAATTTGAAATCTATTAAGGAATCCGGTTTTAATCTTTTAGCCCAATATAGTAAATTCTGTCAATGAAGTCCATTCGGATTTCGTAAAGTAATTTTCACTATAGTGACAAGTCACTTTATGTGATTTTTAGAATTTTTCTGCAATTCTCATAGATTTTTTGACCTTCGTAAAAGAATTGTTCTGAATGAATGAATTGTTTATGAATTTAAGTTAATGGATTTCTTTTTTCATGCAGCTATTTAAAAAATATAAAAAACCATACTGAATCACCTAATTGACCTATCCGTGTCATCAGCCAAAAGCCGGTCCCCAAGGTGGGCGATTTCCCTATCCGTGTTTAATTTTCACATTTGTAATACGCCAAAATTTTTCACGTTTTTGGGTATATTACCCATTGATTAGACTTCATTACGAATTTTTTTTGTACCCTCGCCCATTGTTTTGAAACATTTATTGGCAAAAGATGTGATGTGTAATAATAATAATTAAAAAAACCTGTGTGAGATATAAGAAAGTTTCATCCGGGTTTTTTTGGTTTTTTTGATCGTCTATGCGTTTCTAGGAATGTATCAATAGATGAGCCTTCTGTTGTGTATTTATGGCTCAACAAAAGTGTTGACTATTATTATTTGGAAATTATCAAATAGATAGGGCCGTGCCCCCCCCCCCCTAGAAAAATTCTCTAGTTACGCCCATGGCGTCAGAACGGCTTTCCTGACCGAATCGAGGCTATAAATATTTTGCGATGGCAGCATTCTAAATTTTGCGAAATTTTAACATACATAATTTATGAAAACGGAAACATAAAATTTAAAGCACTCAAAATACCTGGTAATCGTCTCCCATAAGTTGCAATAAAAATCTTTTATCTCTATATGTTCCCTTTGGTCGTAAATATTGGCTATAACCTTGAGAAGGCAAGGACGGTCTTCCGGTGCTGTTCGTCACCGGTCGAACCCAAGGCCGCGTTCTCTCTGGCATTACTGGTCGCGGAAACAGCTTCTCATATTCAAAGTCCCTGAATCTATAGTTGCTGAATCCATATAACGCCACAAGAAAAACGCAAAGAAAGAAGAAAGACAGCAGAAGAAACACGTAAAAAGATTCTCGCAGCATGATGCCTAAAAAGAAAAGAATATTGTGATAATTGAGCGATAACATATTTAACAAATTTATTTTCATATTCTTTATTCATACACACTATTTTTTAACTTAAGGCTCCGCTGCACTGAAACTCCCCGATCACGAAATCCCATGTTAGTCTATGGGAAAACTTTCAAGCGCGATGACTCATTACCTAATATAATTATTAAAATGCCGTTTACACCATCAGAAAGTAGACGTCAGATGCCGATGATGTGCGTTTTTAAAAATTATATACGTAAATTTTAAGTACATAAAAAATCCCTATAGACTTTGAAGTTTCCATTTGATTAAAACTTATCATCTTCTTAAACATACTTAAAATTTACGTAGACAATTTTTAAGAACGCACATCATCGGCAACGAACGTCTACTTTCTGATGGTGTAAATGGTATTTAAATAATTATATTAGGTAATGAGTAATCGCGCTTGAAAGTTTTCCCATAGGTTAACATGGGATTTCGCGATCAGGGAGTTTCAGTGAAGCGGCCCCTTAAGAGGCTAGTTCAGTCAAACGAAAAGAGCCTTTTGCTAATGCTAATCCTATGGAAGAAATTTATAAAGATATCTCGGTCGCATTCCAATATTTTTAAACGAATTTTTTTTTGCATTGGATAGCTGAGATCGATCTGTACAAAGACCGTTTCTTACTTTTCGATTTTGTTTACAGCTATTTTTAATGAGGTCACTTTCATTTCGGAACCGGTTCCGAAATTGAAACCATCCTCATAAAAAATCAGCAATCAAAATCGAAAAAGTAAAAAAAAAAAAAAGCCTTTGTACAGATCGATCTCAGCTAGCCAACGCAAAAAAAAAAAAAAAAAAAAAAAAAAAAAAAAAAAAAAATCGTTTAAATTTATTTAAATACGACCAAGATATCTTTAAAAATTTCTTCCATAGGATTAGCATTAGCGAACGGGTCTTTTCGTTTGACTGAAGTAGCCTCTTAACTTGCAAAAAGTGTTGACCAAACTGGTGTGATACAGGGCTGCCAGTTTGGCTCCCCTTTTTATTCAGAAAAATCCATATTCATACGAAAGTTCCTAAAGCAGAATTTTAACTTTCTGTAATCACGAAATGCCTGTCATGAAATAAACACTATTCAAAATTCCCGGTGAGAAATCGAATTTCTATTTAAAAGAGGAGACCAAACTGGCAACACTGGTGTTGCGATATCGTTTGATATCACATATAATATTCTTTATAGGTAATTAATGTCATCCCTAGATAGTTAAAATTTAATATTAACTATCAATACACTGTTAAAAATAAAGGTTGAACTTAGAACCAGAAAGATAGTTAAACCATGGACCTTCAAGAGAAAGCACCATTGCGTCGGTTATTTTAGAACGAAGGCGATTAGCGAATTCCCCAAAAAACCTGTATCGTGGTTCAACTTCTAAACCTAACTGTTACTGTAACTACAATGGCGACGCGAGAGCGAGAGATGGGGAAATCCGTCCGTGCATCGTGCTCGTGCTCATGAATTCAACACTGAACACTGAAGCATGTTGTTTATTTCTGAAAAAATGGTATCAACTGCTTATGAGATTCCTTCTAACGTCGTAAAAGGTGAGTAAATTTTCTATTTGTTATTTTTTTATATGGGCAATTTGATTAGTATGATTTCGCGATTTCTTACTTTTATGGAATTATTTTTTTTTTTATGTGGCCAATTTGATCAGTATGATTTCAGGAGTTATTTTTTCTATGGAATTTTGTTTTTCTATGTATTATAAAATTAGTGCTTTTTTTTTAAGGTATTAGAAAAACATTTCATTATATGTAATTATTGTTAAACAACCTGTATTCAGCTCAGATTCTCACTGTTTTTGCTTATTTTGTACATACAATTGATAAAATCGTTTGCTATTTTTTTCTCGCGCTAATATATGTATTTTTAATATTCATTTTTCGCGCATAATATTGATCCTGGGGCTCTTTCCTTGATCCTGACTGCATTAAGCACGAGTGAATAAAAATTTCAAAAACTGAGCTTTAAGCTCAGTCGCATTTGAAGGAGCCTTCACTTTCGCTCTAAATTCTGCTTGCATTTGTATAGTGTGTTTATCTTATTATAACGCTTATGTTAATCTCGAAAGAAAATGCTTAGAAACTCTATCTGCTGTCGAAAACTGCAATGTGACTTGCTGTATGTAAACCTTCTCCATCTTTATTATTAATATAACTAGAATCTGTTGATATGCTTACTTTATTAATAATATTACAGGTAAAAACAAAAGATGCAGTATATAAATTTATGTGATGATTTTTATAGCAATTTGCCTGAAGTGTAACACATGTTCTGTTCAAGTACGTCATTAGAGTTACAAATCCGTTTATAAGGTTTATTGGATTTAAAAAACAATTTTAATAACTTTAAAAAATCAAAAATACCAAAAAAAAAAAAACTGTTGTACAGCTTAATTTCAAGTAATATATTTTTACAATTAAAAATGTAGCAGTCTGAATGCTTGAAAAGAATAAGATTAAATTAATATGCACCAAACGGCATAAGATTAAAAAATTACTTTCACGAACTACTATTAATTATATTATACAATAAAATAACAATGTAAAATCCAGTTAAAACTGCAGGAATTAAATTATAAATGCCTCTTTGCTTTGCTGTAAACATTTAATTTTCTTTATAAAAACAAAGATTTTTAGCGCCAAGTGAGAAAGGATTGTAAATAATGAGGATCTAAAAGTTTTCCTACAATCTGCCGAAACGCTGTAATTAATGGTGCAAGTATTTCATTTTGATATGCTGTTATTTCACAATACTTATAAAATAGGTAAATTTGATAAATATTCTAATCTCAAAATATGCCGCTGTATAATTCATCCTGTAAATGCATCAGTTTTGGATGTAAACTGTACAATTTCCAGTTATTTAAGTTCTTAAAAATAAATGGGATATTTAGTAATTTCAAAATTTTTCTAAATTGACTATTTTAAGATTTTTTAATTTTGTATTTAACATAATTATACTTTAGTCCCCCTCCCCCTCCACAAAAAGTACAACCAAATCTAAATTTTGTTTTTAAAGCTTTGTGCATTTATTAATAAAAACACTAGATTCAGTATTCTTATGTGACTGGAAAACTGGGGATTGTCAAGAAAAAATGACATGTGCTCAAAACGTCAGAGAAAATTAAAAAAAATTTCTCAAAGCTGGAAAAATCCTGGATTATTATTTTTTTAAATTCTGTTAATGTGTAAGGATTCTCATGAGTTCCGAGCTCAGTCTACAAAAGAAAGTTGATTTGTCACCTGCAAGTTGAATTTTCGCTAAATATTTTTAAAATAACGATGTTTTAGCTAATATAAATTTCTTGCCAGATAGCCGATACCTCTGCAAAAGAAATTATGAAGCATGCAAAAAAAAAGGGGGGGGGGAAGCTGTAGCTGAAATTAAAATGTTTTTAAACACAAAAAATTGAAACACTCAAAACACTGCTTCTAAAACAATATCAGTAAATGACATGTTTGTTTCTAATTTATCATTTTTTAAGTGTGAAATGATATAGATGTTCAATTTTATGATTTATTTTCATTTAAGAGGCAAGTTTACATTTTATTCTTATTAATGCATGAACGTGTATTATCTTTTGCTGTATAAATTTTAATCATTAAAATCTAGAATTGTAATTCATATATATTTCTAAAAATGTCGTGAATTGTGGTCCGGGAATTGTAGAAAATATGATCTGGGAAAACCTGTAAAAGCCACAGAATTTTATTTAGAGTATGAACATTGTACATTGTTGGAGAATGTAATTTAATAGTGAATTAGTCTAAATACCAGAACTTAAAAAAAAAAAAAAAAACATTGTTTAGTCTTTCAAATATTTATTGCAATTAAATTTTCATTAAGCCACATTTGCTAAAATGAAATATTGGCTGCAAATTTGATCCTACACAACTTAAATTAAAAGTAACCATTAGGCTTAACACTACTTTTCTGTTTGTTTTTTTTATGAGGAGGGGGGAGACCCTGGTATTTTTCAAGAAATCTTGATGCAATTCTGGCTTGAAGTGAGGTTTGCCAAATGTTAATGAAAATTAAACTGAACGGTAATTTTTTTATACGGTCCTTGACATAAATAACTAAATCTTAAACTGATATTTTACCAAATGTTATAAACAGAAACCAATTGGGGTAGGGAAAAAAACAATTATTTTTGTCGTATAACAATTTTATGGCTTATTTAGGTATATATTTATGCTTTTCAGTACACATATTAAATGATTTAAAATTGCTTCTGATTATGTGCTTTAGATAAGTTCCTTGTTTGTATATACTAATGGATAAACTGCCTCTGAATATTAAATACAGCTATTTTTATGTAGAGGCCAATAGAGTATTCTGCTGTTAGTTAAATTTTGACTATGTACTCTGACAATATAGATGTCAAATTAAAGTAGATCAAAATTTAATTTTTAACAAATAAAAATGTCATCTTTAAAACTGATGTAAGACTAATATTTGATTAAAAAATAATTTGTAGAAACAAAACAATAGTTTAATGATTAAATTTGTTATGTATCATAAATTAATATAGTGCAAAAACAGAATATTCTAATAATTTGTTCACTATTATTATTACTAAATAAGTTTTCCTCTTCTAAATAATCAAACTTTGTTGGCAAGACTTAACCATGATTTAGTTACATGGGTAGTGTTAACTCTAAGCCTGCTTTAGCAGGGCACAATACCCTGCAGCCTTTATTTCTTTTTTGCACTCGGCAGCTCTTTTAAACCCTCCCAATGCACCTGTTTATATATATATATATATATATACTTTTTGGCCGAATTATATTAATGAAGTAATTTTTAGGCCGAACATAGCCGAATATTTTTTCAGAATGAAATGTTTTAAAAAATTAAAATTGCATACCTAGGCTGAATAACTGGTATTCGGTTATTTGGCCAAACCACTATTCGTTGCATCACTAGTATCAAGAATCTTAAATTTTATTGCTATACCCCTCTTCCAAAAAAAGTATAATGCCACACTATATCCAAAGGTCAGTGGTGGTTAATTTCTAGAAAATCTTATCAGCCAAGGATTTATTTCCCCAGCCAGTAAAATGCAACATACAGTTGAAAATTTTTATGATAAAATTTATGCAACTCAAAAATAGTTGATGCCGTATTTTGTGGAAGAAATGCCGCACTCCTCAAATTGGCCTGAATAACCTTAAAAATGTCGTAATCCCCGCACTTGTTGTAAACGCCGCATCCATCGGAACGCCACTTTTGTCGACAGCGTCACATTGACCTAACTTTAATCAAAGTTTTCTGAGTAGTGTAGGATGCCTCGTTTTTAATATCTTAAGATGTCTGAAGCTTTATTTAAAATATTTAAATCCAATTTTAAATATTTTTATGAATTTTTAAATTAAGGAAACTCTGTTGGTATTTAAAAAAAATCGTAAACACCGCACTTAGAAAAAAATCAACTTTTAAACTCTTAAATGCCGCGGCGTTCAGGGTTGTAAAAAACCAGGGTTTTTTGTTAAAAACCCAGCCCGGGCGGGTTTTATTAAAAAACCCGGGTTAAATGGGCAATTTTCCCCGGGTAAATTGGCTACTAAATTTTGGTACTTTGCAAAATTTATCCGTTGAAATTTTGAAAATTCTCAGAGGAATTACTCAGGGAAAATTTAATTTTTTACTTAGGAAAGTGCAAGAAATTTGATTGCCGAAACAAGTGGCAATCCTGATCTCAAATACAATCTTTGTAAACAAACACTTCATAGTCTAATAGATGGGAATGACTTCATAGTCTTAATAAGGATCTCAATATTCTTCTCTGTTCTTAAAATACATATACATATATTATATGATCCCTTTAATTTAAATAATAAACCAATTTTATATTGCAAAGCTATCAATTCTGTGTTATTTAATACTAAAATATAAATATACCTAACTTTAAAAAAACTTGCTCCTTTGAAATTATCATAAGATTAGCAAATGGTGATAAAAATATCTTACAACAAAAATGTTTCTTATGTATATACAGAGTGTCCACTCTCAACGGTGTCCAATGGCTAATTCCTAAACTGTTAGTCATACACATATAGTTTAAATATTACAAAAATGTTTTCCTTTGAGGCAAAGAAATATTTTAAAAGCGATTTGGGACAATAAAAACATTTCTTAAAAAATTACGAAATTTAAGTATTTATACAGCCCCCGGTGCTATAAGTTATATTTAGTAAAATTTTCCTATTACACTGACAAGACAGACAAAAAAAGTCCCGTTCATATAACACTAAAATTGACTGAGTTATGAAACTTTAAAAATGCATGACTTATACCACATTTCTCCATCTGAACACAAATGAGTTTGGCCATGCTTTGAGGGGTCATATCCTAAGTGCTTAAAGTATTCAAAGAACTTTTCATGTGTATCTGCGCTTTGAAAAAAATAGTAAAGTGTTATGATTGAGTTAACTTTTATTAAGTTTCAGATTGGCTAAAATTATTGTATTTTAACATATGTTTTATTTTGTAAGGATTTGAGACTACTTCTTTTCATGATTTCTTTTAACAAATATTACGTTATTTTATTTAACTTCAACGATCGTATGTATGTTTTTCCAGTTCAAAATTTGCAGTCGAAATCTAACTCACTTTCAAGTTTCAAATATCCGATCGAGATCAAATTTTACATGTATACTGATGTAAATCCGATGACAATCTAATATTATGATTTTCGGTGGTTACCATTCATACTTATTTTACAGGATAACACAAATTTCGGATAGATTACTGCCAAGAAGTTTAAGAAAAAGTTTTAGATTAGATAACACAAGACTGCGATGGTTGTGTTTTTTAACTTTTATGTATTTTTTAACACTGAATCTGAGAATTACCTTAATTTTTAACCATCATCTCAGGATGTTTTGCAAATCATAAATTGTCAAAGTTAAAAAATAACAAAAATAATCAAATACTATAAAATAGAAGAGACGGCTGAGTTTTTAAACTTTTGATAATTGATTTTTATGTACTTTTTAGCACTGAATCTGAAACTGACCTTCATTTTTAACCATCACATTATAATTTGTTTGCAAATCGTAAATGTCAAAGTTAAAATATAGCAAACATCTGATACTATAAAACAGATGTAAAACTTTTTTAATTTAATTTTCCTGACGTGATGGTTAAAAATGAAGGTCATTTTCGGATTCAGCAGTAAAAAATACTATAAAACAGATGTAAAACTTTTCATTTTATTTTCCTTACGTGATGGTTAAAAATGAAGGTAATTTTCAGATTCAGCAGTAAAAAGTACATAAAATAATTTAATAAATATAATGAGTTTAGTAAATATAATACTTTTGAAGCTAACTGAAAAGCTTAAATTTACGTTTTAAATTAAAAGCTAAAACGTTTTAAAATTATGGGGTTCCCAATCTAAAAGTGCAATTAAATTAGTACAAATATATTTTCTAAGATTCAAAGAAGTGAATAAATAAAACAAAATAACCATGAACAACCCCAGAAGCAGAATTTTCTATGTCAGACTGCAGCAAACAAAAAATTTATCTGCGACCCAATAAGCCTACTATCATAAGAAATAACAGAAACACTTAAATTAAGCAAAATTTCCATTTATAAAAAATATATATAATATAAGGATACAACAAATACCATAAATCTAGAGACTTAAAGCAAATTTCAGCTATTTTTTAAGCCCAGCATTTATTTTTAAGTTGGTGGATTAATCTGCAAGGTTTAAAATAATCTGCAGCGCCCGCTTCCGTGCTGCACTGTTTCTGCTACTGGGCGAACAACAAATACATCATTTGTTCCTTTCCAGAAATACTCTTAAAAAACCCCGGGCTTTTTAAGTGGGTTTTTTATAAAAAACCCAGCCCGGGCGGGCAGCTGGCCGGGTACCCGGGCAGCTACCCACTACAACCCTGGCGGCGTTTCTTCCATACAATATGGTACCTGCATTTTCGTATATTTTTTTCCTGTAAAATTAACAAATATAAACAAGAGAGGAAAGTTTAATATAAAATAGAACTTAGTACCATGTTTGCATAACAGTAATTAGGAAATTTGAAAAATGTAGCTAATACTAAGAAAAAGTTTTTGCGTATCTCTATAGTTTGCAGTTTTCAAAGACTATTAAAAATTCACTCACCCTGTCAGAAAATTCACTCGCCAGTGACAAGTAAAGTGATGCATTTCCCCACCTCTACCAAAGGTTAATTTGTTTGCTATTTTTTTATTTTCTAATGCACTTTCAGTCACAAGATATTTTCTAAACTAGGCTTATCTCTGATTGTATGTAAAAGTTTAAATTTTCTTTCTATGGACATAATTGTTTAACAATCTGTTTTGTATGTATATTAGCTTTATATAAAAAGAAAAAATAAGTTAAACATTTTTCTAGAATCCAAATGTTGTTCAATCATGTTTTACACTTTCATAAGTTTTTATTTTGTTTAAATGATTAACACAGAGATAATGTGTTTAATATGTAAGCCTCCCCCTCGCCCTTAACAGCGTTCGAAATCCTTGGTGGTCCGCTGCTCCGAGACCACTAAAAATTCAATCGGACCACTAATTTAAAAAATTTAGTGGTCCGCACGGCAGGGTTGGGTTTTTGACGTCAAAAAGTGGTTTTTGACATGACAAGCGTCAAAAACTGGTTTAAACTGTCATAAACTGGTTTAAACCGTCGAAAACTGCCAAATACATGTAACACACTAAAACATTTTAACAATAGGTAAACATTAAATAAGTCAATGATTTATGTGATCTTTTATTGAAATTTAATAATTTAAAAAATATTATTTGCAATAAAATATTTTTTTTTGGACTTTTCAAACAGAAGAAAATAATTTTGTACAATTAAATAATCCGAAGCAATTTTACCCTGCAGCATGCTACAGCACACCACGTGTTTCACACATCTATTTACACCCAAAAGATTTTTGAGTTTAGAGTGTATGAAGTGTTAGAAAATAGTTTGTCTCTTAATTGATGCTGAGCTAGTAGGACTTGATAGCAAAAGCATTGCTAGATGAGCAAGTTTTGAAGCAGACTCAAAAAGCTGTTGCATTTAATGATACCTTTCCACCAAGCAATGGAGTCCTCTCTATAGCACTGAAATAAGAAGACGGGAAAGGGGATTATTTAGCTTCATACACAATCAGTATGGGTAAGGATCCATAAATTTTCTCTGAAGCTCAAGTGCGAGCTGAATCAACTGATACAGCAGTCAACCCTTGCTCCTGATGGTTGGGATGCAAAGTATAAGCCAAACAATGGTATGGTTTCATGATTTGATCCCTTCTATTATGCACTTTTTCAATATGGGCTTAAAGGAATTTCCTTTTAGATGATTGGCCAATTTTGTTCAGTTTTAAAATCGAAAACATTTTTATATATTGAAAGAAAGCATGTTTTAAAAAGATTTTGACTTTAAGCTTTTTTTTTTTTAATTTCTTCTCTTATTTTGTAAATGTTTAAAATTAATAATCCAATTTCAATTTTGAATGGAATGGTTATTGCCTAGACTGGAATAACATCGATGCATATTACCTTGTTATATATACAAAAAAATCTGCACTTTTCTAAGTTTTTTATTTCCCATAAAAAAAGCTAGCTAATGCTTTAAGCTCTCAAAAGTAAGAGAAATTAAAATGATTTTAAGTAAGAGAAAAAATGTACAGCTCAGGTGAGCTTAATGTCTACTTTTTAGAAAAACACAATTTTACAAAAAAAATTTAAAAATTTTACCCTGTTAAAAAGTTGTACTTAACAATAATACTTTACTATGTACTAATTACTAATGTACAGTAAGAGTGAATTTAAAATATTACATGTAATGTTGTCATGTGTGACATTTAATTTGAATTTTTACAGATCAATTTAGTATTTGAGGTTTTTGACATGAATGTTTAAACTATGGTTTAAACCCGACATAAACTGACACATGTCAAAAACCTGCCAACCCTGTAATTATTACTAATACTAATTACAGTAATAGGGAATTTTAAATATTACATCTAATGTGTGACATTTAGTGTGAAATTTTACAGATCACTGTAGTATTTGAGGTTTTTGACGAGGTTTTTGACATGACAGTTTAAACCGTCAAAAACTGACACGTGTCAAAAACCTGCCAACCCTGCCGCAGGGCCAGTAACTTTTTCCCTCTCTGACAGGTAAATGTAAATTTTCCCATCCCTGAGAAAACCGAAACCAAACACCAACCACTGAATTTTATTTTATTTAAAAAAATAAATATATAAAAAAATGCAGTAAAACTTAGTCAGTTGAAATAAATAGTCGAAAATAAAATACATAATTAATAATTTTATAGTTTTTGTTTATCTACTGTTTATTTAATTTTTAGCAAATCATAATTTTATATTTTATTATGCTGCCGAAAATTTTGGATAACTAAAGTTTGGTTTATGTTCTAGGAGGAGGAGGGGAAGGGTGTCACTCAAAGGGTTAAAGGTACTTAGTAGAATTTTATGCAGCGGGCCAGTCACGATGTGTGCGGACCAGTAAACTCTGATGTTTACTGGTCCTTGGGACCAGTGACTTTTTTTTGCGAATTCTACCGCTGCTTAACATATAAAGATGGAAAGGATATTGTTAACATCAGGGTTCTGTCCAGACTTTTCTCACAGGGTCCTGTTTTTGTGAAATTGTGAAGTTTTTCTTATTTTTGTGAAAATTCTAGTCATAATTTTGTGAATTTTAAATTATCGATGTCTTCATGTTCCATCCTTCATATATAAAAAGCTAAGTAATATGCTCTTTGGTGAGTTCAACTGCTTACTTGCAGGCCAGATTTTATTTCTAAATGACTAAATTTGAGAAAAGTTCAATTTGAAGGTGAAAAAATTCTGTGAAAGGTCTATTTAAGAGACAAATAATTTTGTGAAGGGTCCTGTTTTGAGATAAAATCTTTTGTGAAGGGTCCTTTTTGGGGATAAAAAATTTTGTGAAGGGTCCTGTTTTAAGATAAATTATTTTGTGAAGGGTCCTTTAAAGGACCTAAAATTTTCCTAAACATATCCCTGAACATGGTTACAAAAAGAGATGAGAAAATATGGTGTAACATAAAATTGTAACCATGAAATGCAGTTTGGCCCCTAGAAAAGAAAAAAAAAATGCATGTATGTCCTCTTACGCCTTACCCAGCAACAGAATTTTTTTCTGCAGTCTGCAACACAAGTAGAAACTTTAAAAACAGTCTGCAGAACTTAAGGACAAACGCCTTCTTTCCAATCGCTGATGCACTCTCCCCCCCTCCAGTATTTGCAATTAACATAAAAGGAAAGTACTTTTTTAAATAATTTACCTTTGTCCTAAAAATTTTTAACATCACTATCTGAAAAATCTTTCGTAAAATTTGTCAAAATTTCTGTGAAGTTAGAAAACAGAATAACAGTAAAAATAACATATGAACACCATTTTCTAAAATTTTTGAAAAGATTGATACAATGTGATAATATCAAAAATTATATATAGATGTGATAATACAGGGATGAAAGTGCACTAAAGCCACTTTGAATCAGCAAAAATCTAATTTTGTAGCAGCAAAAATCCAATTTTTTAGCAATAAAAGCTGTTATTGGAGCACATTGAAATTCTTAGAAAATCAAATTTGAGTAATTCATGCAAATACTATAAGTAACTCTAATACAATGTTTTATTTAGCAATCTTAGCTAGTTGTGCAATTCAAAATTTAACATTCTTTCACTCAAAACATGGCTAACGAATATTTAACCTGCCACTCAGCTGTAAAAAAATCTCGTGAAAACATCAATGTTGCAGCAAATTTTTCCGTGATTTTTTGACGGAATTCACTTTTTTTCCCTCGATGCTTTTGTATGAAATTTTGTGCGTTTTTTCGCAATCTTTCGACGATGTTAGCGTTTTTTTTCGCTACCTTTCGACGATGTCTGCCTTTTTTTATTGTGATCTTTCAATGATGTTCGCTTTTATTCGCGATCTTTCGATGACGTTAGTGTTTTTTTTTTTTTTTTGCAATCTTCAGACGATGTTCGCGGGTTTTTTTTTTTTTTTTTTTTTTTTTTCGGGATCTTTTGACGAAATTCTCGTTTTTTGCCGATTCTTTGAAAAAAATACGCTTTTTCTCCACGATCTTTTGACGATATAAGTGTTTTTTCGCGATCTTTTAGCGAAATGCATGTTTTTTAGCGATCTTTGCGCGAAATTAGCTTTTTAACATGATTTTTCGATGAAATTTGCATTTCTTCCGCGATCTTTTGACAAAATTCGCGTTTTTTCCGCAATCCTCTAACAGAATTCGCGTTTTTCCTCGATCATTTGTCCAAATTAACGTTTTTTCCCCGATCATTTTACGAAATTCTCGTTTTCGCGATCTTTTGACGAAATTCGCCTATTTTCCACGATCTTTTGATGAAAATCTCCTTTTTTTAACCATCCTTCAATAAAATCTGCATTCTTTTCGCGATCCTTTGACGAAATTTGTGTATTTTCCGTATTCTAGAATTTCTTTTTCCAGACTTACTGATTAGTTGACAATATAGAGAATCACCTATTAGATTGGCACATGGTCATTTGACACCGTCTGCATAACCCTTACTGTGGCTTTGGCTAATGCTAAATTGAACTGGTGTTGGGTTACTATTTCACGAATTTCATCGAAAGATCATGCAAAAAGCACGAATTTCATCGAAAGATCACGCAAACAGCACGAACTTCATCGAAAGATCACGCAAACAGCGCAAACTTCACCGAAAGATCACGGAAAAAGCACAAACTTCACCGAAAGATCACGGAAAAAGCACAAACTTCACCGAAAGATCACGGAAAAAGCACAAACTTCACCGAAAGATCACGGAAAAAGCACAAACTTCACCGAAAGATCACGGAAAAAGCACAAACTTCACCGAAAGATCACGGAAAAAGCACAAACTTCACCGAAAGATCACGGAAAAAGCACAAACTTCACCGAAAGATCACGGAAAAAGCACAAACTTCACCGAAAGATCACGGAAAAAGCACAAACTTCACCGAAAGATCACGGAAAAAGCACAAACTTCACCGAAAGATCACGGAAAAAGCACAAACTTCACCGAAAGATCACGGAAAAAGCACAAACTTCACCGAAAGATCACGGAAAAAGCACAAACTTCACCGAAAGATCACGGAAAAAGCACAAACTTCACCGAAAGATCACGGAAAAAGCACAAACTTCACCGAAAGATCACGGAAAAAGCACAAACTTCACCGAAAGATCACGGAAAAAGCACAAACTTCACCGAAAGATCACGGAAAAAGCACAAACTTCACCGAAAGATCACGGAAAAAGCACAAACTTCACCGAAAGATCACGGAAAAAGCACAAACTTCACCGAAAGATCACGGAAAAAGCACAAACTTCACCGAAAGATCACGGAAAAAGCACAAACTTCACCGAAAGATCACGGAAAAAACTTTAATTTCATCAAATGATGTGGGGGGAACACTAATTTCATCAAAAGATTGCAGTAAAGGCGTGAATTTTTGTCAAAGGATCGCGGAAAAAACGTGAACTTTTGTCAAAGGATCGCGGAAAAAACGTGAACTTTTGTCAAAGGACCGCGGAAAAAACACAAACTTCGTTAAAGGATTGCAGAAAAAATCTAATTTCGCCAAAGGATTGCGAATAAAACCCACAAATTTTGTCGAAAGACCGATGCAAAACCGCAAATTTTTTCTAAGGGCACAGAAAAAACCCATAATTAGTGCCGGGAGGAGATCTCCCCTGACCTTCCCCTCTGCTGTAAAGTTTCAGAAAATTTACAGGGTTGCCATGCCACCTGGAAAACTGGGAAAACACAGGGAATTTTAAATTACCCTCCAAAACAGGGAAAATGCAGGGAATTTTGAAAAATTCCAAAAAAATCTGGAATACACAGGGATTTTTTTTTTCTGGTATTTTCAAACATAAATTATTTTTTCTCGGCTTTTTTTTTTTTTTCTTTTTTTTTAAACTCTGAATCATCCCAGATTTAGTTATATATTGGAATTTAGATTTTTATGTAAAAGGAACAGTTGAATTTTTGTTTGCAAGGTATTCTCATAGACTACTTTCTCAAAAACTCAATTTAATTTTTTTCGGTCAGATTTTTAATCTGTGTAATGTAATAATTGATTTGATATCAGAAACAATACTACAACCACATATATTCTACAAATCCAATCGATTCTGCTTTAATGACCAATCAGTTATCCAAAATATATCTATCTTCAATTTTTTTCCATGATCGTTTTATAAAATTCGTGGTTTTTTCATGATTTCTTCCCCCCCCCCCCCCCCTGAAATTAATGTTTTTTGCTTCGCTTGATTGTTGATTCTTTTTTCAACTGATTTATCAAATTGGCGATATTCTTTCGCGGCCGATCAACAAAATTAGCTATGTTTGTTTGTGCAATCTTGACGAAGTTCATGATACTTTTTATGCAATCTTTTGACGAAATTTGCGTTTTTCCCACTGACCGATGGATGAAATTTTTTTTATTTTTTTTCTTGCAATCGATTGACGATTTTTGTGATATTTTCCAGCAACTTATTGGGACATTTTGAGGGATTTTTTTTTTAGATTCATTGAAGAATTTCGAAGGGGCTCCCCGCATTTGAGGCTATTTCCCCGCAGTTGATTAACATAATTGCCGATAGTTTCCAGCTACCTATCAGCGATTTTTTGTAGGTTTTATTTTTTGGACTGATTGACTAATTTCCTAAGTTTTTTTCCACTCTGTGTACAAATTTCGCAATTTTTTTTCTTGCGATTGATTAACAAATTTCGTGAATTTTTAATTTCTTTTCTTGCGACTGATTGATGATTTTCGTGTTATTTTCTAGCAAATGTTTGTCGAATTTTGTGGAGTTTTCCCGCCACCAGCCGACTATTTTCGAGGTTTCTCCCCAGTGACCTACTGGAGAATTTCGTAATTGTTTTCCTATGATCGATTAACATAATTGGCAATATTTTCCTGCTACATTTTGAGGGTTTTATTCTTGAGACCGATTGGGTAATTTCCAGGGCTTACTGGCAGAACTCGCGTTTTTTTTTTTTTCTTTTCATGCTAACGTAAACGATTTACGCAATTTTTTTTTTTTTTTTTTTTTTTTTTTTTTTTTTTTTTTCTGTGAACGATCGACAGATTTCGCAATTTTTCCCCTGCGAGCGATTGGAGATTCTTTTTTTTTAGTTTTTCATGCATTAGATTAAAGAAATTCACGATTTTTTCTCGCGTCTGGCTGAAACAGTTTGTTTTTTCCGACTGACTGGTGAATTTTGCAACATTTTTTTTTTTTACGATCGATAAACTAATTTTACGATACTTTCCCGCAATCAATTCTAGAATTTCAGATCCAAAGACCAGTTTCAGAATTTCGAATTTTTTTGCGACCTATTGTTAAAATTTGTTAATTGGAATATGCCGACGACAAAATTTCGCACATCCAAAATGGGCAGGGTGCATTAAAATAATTACCATTTAATTTAAATATTAATATTAAAGAAGAATAATTATTTTGGTTAAAAAAAAAATAAAGCTAAAAATCCATGGTCCGAAGGGGAATTCTTATCAATTATTTTGTCAATGAATTTACAAACAGCCCAATCTTTTATATTGTGACCTCTTCGCTCAAAATGCCAGTCACTCTGTTCACAGAAATAATGTGGCATTGCTTCTGAAACAACTGAATTGCATTTTGTAAAGAGAGTTCCATTCATGGGTATCATCATTAACACGTTAAGCGCCACGTCAGCCACTGGTGACTGACAGCAAACTTTCCGCTTAAAACTAATCATTCACTGATGGCTGACGTCTAAAATATGATACAAAACTGAAAAACTATACATTGTTTTAAATAATTACTGAACAAATATTTAAAATTTACCTACCTTTTATTTATTATAGGATTATACTTTCTTAAAAATTACTTTAAACATTGTAAGTTTTCAGCGCTTCAGTGTCGGTCATCGTGGCACTCAATGTGTTGAAGCCAGTGAGTTTTTACCGCGGTCCTTTGACGAAATTCTCGTTTTTTCCCCCATTCATTTGACAAAATTTCAATTTTTTCTTGCGATCCTTTGATGAAATTCATATTTTTTTGCAGAGCTTTGACAAAATTAGTTTTTTCTTCTATTCTTTTATGAAAATTGGATTTTTTTTTCACAATCTTTTGACAAAATTCAGGCTTTTTCCGCTATGTTTTTGAAAAATTATTTTTTTTTCTTGCACTCCTTTGAGGAATTTGTATTTTTCTGCAAGTCTTTGATGAAATTCTTGCATTTCCCGCAGCACTTTGACGAAATCCGTATTCTTTTTTGCAATCCTTTGACAAAATTAGTTTTTTCACACAATTCTTCTACAAAAGTTTTTTTTCCCCCCATCTTTTGACGAAATTAGAGTTGTTTTCACTATGCTTGTATAAAATGTGTTGTTTCCCCATGCACATTGACGAAATTGCATTTTTTCTATGATTCCTTGATGAAATTCTTTTTTTTATTTTTACGATCCTTTGCGGAAATTAGTGTTTTTTCTGCAGTCCTTTGATGAAATTTGTGTTTTTTGCACGATGCTTTGATGAAAGATATTTTTTCTGTGAACAATTGACGATTTTTTTTTTTTTTTTTTTTTTTTTTTTTTTCCCCGGGAGATGATTTGTAAAAATTCGTAATATTTTTAACACTAGAACCGCGGTACTTTCGGTATACCTAGAACCGCGGAGCGGGTCAGTTTGACGCAAGATAGAAAAAATATATAAATATGCATAAATGTATCTTAATTAACTAAAATAGTATATTTTCATATAATAATCGATTTTTCAATACGTTTACATTATATTTAATAGATTTTTCCATGCATTTACATTACATTTGATATAAAAAATCAGCTCAGATTACCAGTTATTTTAGAAAGTGATTTCTTCCACATTGTAGTTTCTTAAGTATAACATATACTTTACCCAAAAATAAACGTAGACTTCATAACTTTTACAGAAAATAGACTATCTCATTAAAATAAGTTTAGACATAATTTCTAATAATAAAGATACATAAAAAATAGATATACGAGTTAATTACTAGTTTAACAGATTTGTTTAATCCAATTTGTGTGCATCGCATGCAAAACTTAGCAATAAATTTTATGTTTACCACAAATGGGTGCATTATATTATATAAAAATATCGTCAGTTTTAATTTCACATTTTGAAGTGTGACACCGGGCTCGTTTACACTAAGTTTGAGGTCTTCCGTCGTTTTCAGTGGTTGCTTCTCACCCAAATGACACCTTTTTTTCACCTACAGAGAACACACTTTTCTCCTAATTATTCAACAAAGTCCTGAATAAATTACCGTCTACAAATAGAATGTCTAGTTACGACTTTGTATAGAACCCAAGCTTTGATAGCTGCAAGAATCAAAATATTATAAAATACATGCACCGCCCACCTATGTGAAACAGTCTTGACAGTATACATCCTGGTCAATCTGATAAATCACATCTACACCGAATATAGTTGCTTTGCAGGAATCAACTGCATTTTTTAGAATTATCTAAAACCAATCTTTGAATGCAGTGTACTGTTCATCAACAAAACATATTTATATGCTTTTTTCTGGTAATCAGTATGGGTTAGTACAATAGTCGCCTGATATTTTGATTTTGACATTTTTACAGAGAACTCGTATTTCTTTTCACGAAGGTTTTACAGTTCCTACAAAGTTGCTGTTTTTGGATTTCAATGCCTTTGCAAGTTTTAGAAGTCCTGGTGTATAATTAGTTTTCAGTGGCATGATTACAGATATCAGAAATCGTGTCAAATTTGTCTGTCTTTAGATGACTTGATCGGTTTGATTTTATATCGAACTTATAAGGTTCCATAGGCGTCGAGTTTTCAAAATTATTGGAGGGGCTCAGCCAGTATCGCGGACAAAAGGGGGGGGGGGTCTATACTCACTGGAAAAGGGAATTAATTTACTAAGTAATGAATACAAAAACAGTAAAACCTACTGAGACAAAGTTACAAATAACCGCTGAAATTTTCCCGTTTTGTACAAGTTTTCGTTTACCTTAGCAGATAAAAATTCAAAGTATTCATTTCGTTGGGGTTATGAAATGTTTCCCACAAGACACGATTTCGTTATAGGCAGGTTCCTTTTACACAGGCTAACCTTATATCCATACAGTAAAACCTTTGTAAAAGCAACCGCATGTAAAAGAAACAATACTTCGTTTAAGACAGGTTTCTGGCTAATTAAGGAAAATTGCATGGCAATCTTTCCCTCTGGAGCATAAAAAGTTTCCATTTAAGACAGGTTCCGTTTTGACAGGTTTTACTCTACATATGACATAAATATATATCTATACTAATAAAAATCAAGACCGCTGTTTGTGTGTGTTTTTTGGCGATGGCTCGAAAAATCTATTGCGCGCAGAGGTATGAAAATGTATATGAGAATAGTCCAATGCAGCTCCTGATGCCCTTGAGGCTCAGCTTTTTAATTTTTTTTTTATAATTGGCTGAGATATTAATTAAAAACTCATAACTTTTTTTTTAATTTTTTCAGGTCCGCTCGAGCATGCTTAGAAGCTGCTTTTCGAGCGGAAAGGAAGGAAGAACTAGATACATTTTTTTTTTCGTTTTATTTTAATGCTCATCAGTTGTACCGTTTTAAATACGGAAAAACCGGCGACATATTCTTTATAGTTCGTACTTTTATGTCTCAAACGCCGCAATCAATTTAAAAAATATGGTTCTTATTAAAAAAAATTTCAAAAAGGGATTTCTCAGTCGACTTTTTTTCCCTTTCGCCAACGGTTACTCAGGGCTCAATTTCAGAGATACTGATTCATAAAAAATGTATTTAAAGCTAAGGCCTTCTTCTTGTAGTCGGTGCAATCGGTTTTCTGAAAAACTAATTTTAATTCTTTAAAAAAAAATTCGCTACGGCAGGTCACTTCGCACTTCACCGGGACGAGACTATCTTTTTCCCACAATCTTTTTAGAGCATTTCGACAGACTGGATTTTACATCTATTACAAAAATTTCGTAATGTTCGAAGTATTTCAAAAAATAAAATAAAATAAAATAAAATCTGAGAAAAAGCTAAAAAACTGGGTGTTTCGGCGCGGTTTTGCTTGGCTTCGGCTCACGTTTTCACTATTAAATATGCATATTTTTCATGAAACTTTACAGAATACTCGGATAGAGTTATATTTATAACAAATTAAAATTTCGGTCAGTTCGGGTGACGAAAGAATCAGACTCGAAAACGAGAAAAAATAGTCGGGTGTGACAATCCCAAAACTTTCTTCTATCTCATACATGTTAATGCTTCAAAATTCGTTATCGCAGTGCCAAAATTAAATGACAATCTATACTCATCTCCATTAGGATTCTAAAGATACAGGTTCATTAAATTGTGTGCATTTTAAAAGGAGATATAAGCATCGCATCTTTGAAACAAACAATTGGATTTCGCCATTCACCCTCTTGGATGTCCCAACAAAAATTCTCGGCTCAAAGAGCATAAAAGCAACACCTGTCGCGCTGTATACACCCAAGCCTAAAGAAAGATCTATTTATGTGAAAGTGTAACAAAATAGGAAGTTTGATTAAATTCCGTGCATTAGTTTTTGAGATATAACAATTTCGGAAATCGTGAAAAATGCAGTATAGCAGCGCCACCTATTGTGCGATTTACACCAAAACGTAATAAAGAGCAACATATGTCAACGTCTAACTGAATTTAAAGTTTGATGAAAAATCGTGCAGACGAAAATCGTGAAATTCTGTATCGCAGCGCTACCTGTTGGCCGATTTATACAAAAAAGTAATCAGCACCAACTCATATCACGGACTAACCGAATCTGAAGTTTGATATAAATAGGTGCATTAGTTCTTGAGATAGAGCTATTGCGGAAATCGTGAAAATGCAGCATAGCAGTATTAGTCGATTTAAACGAAAATGTAATCAGCACGAAATTATATCAAGGTATAACTGAATCTGAAGTTTGGTATAGCTATTGCGGAAATCGTGAATAATGCATCATAGCAGCGCCACCTATTGAGCAATTTACACCAAAATGTAATCAGCACCAAATAATATCAAGGACTAACATAAGATGATGTTTTATGAAAATCCGTACATGAGCTCTTGATATATAGGGTGATTTACATAAAAAATTAATCAGCACCAATTTATATCAGGGACCATTTGAATCTAAATAAGTTTTATTAAATTCCGTGCATTAGTTCTTGAGATAGAGCGGCCATAAAATTTGTGTCACATACAGACAGACTCACAGACAGATTCACAGATAGATATTTTGTAAAAACATGTTTTTCGGTATCTCTGACCCCTAAAAAGCGTAAATCCATCGAAAACCGCAATTCAAAAATTTTCACCTTCTAGCAAAGATAAAAAAGGCAACGTAAAAAGGGAGAAGAAAACATATTTCTTTTAGAAGTAGATATCAATATTTTTTTCACGGAATTTTTACACGGGCTTAAAAACGGTTATATTTATAACCGATAAAAATCTGAAAGAGGTCAGACCAAAAAAAAAAAAAAAAAAACTTAAAAAAAAATTATGAAACGACCCTACGTGAAAAACAGAAAATGACTTCATAGGAGCGCTTTTACCATTAAAAGTCAATATTCTTTCGCAATTTTTTCATTTAAAAATATAAATTGGGACAAAATCGGATTAAAGGTAAAAATCATACAAATTTGTGGTTTATATAACGTTATTAACACTGGCCCGATCAACGTCAGGCGGGTCAGCTAATCTATGACAATAAGGAAAGAAGTTTGCCTGTCTGTCGGCTATGTCCTTAAAAAAAAAAAAAAAAAAAAAAAAAAAAATCGCTGCACGCTGAGCTACAAAATTTGGTATGACGGTATACCTCTATGTATTTAGTTATGCACCTCAAAAACCAATTTCGGACTTTTTCAATATTATTTTTAATGCAATTTTTAACGTTTTTTTTCTGCTCGAGGCGATTTTTTTTACCGTATTAAAATAAATCCGATTTCAATCTTTCAGTGTATAATACAGTACATTTTGTCCTCTTTTCGAAAAAGTTTATTCAGAATTCTTACAGCGATTTTTTTGAATTTTTCGTAAATTTTTGTATGCGATTTTTAGCATTATTTCGTGTTTCGCAATGATTTTTTATATTGATAAAAGGAATTCGGTTTCAAACTTTTAATCGTATACAGTAAATTTTGTCCTCCTAAATTTTTGAATTTTTAATTCGATTTTTATTGCGAGTTTTTGCGATTTTTCGCAACGAGTTTTGACATTCGTGAAATAATTCCGGTTAAAATGTTTTAGAGCACTATAGTAATTTTTGGCCTTTGCTACTTTTGGAATTTTTAACGATTTTTAATGCAGTTTTCAGCGGTCTTTCGCGTTCCACAGTGACTTTTTTCATTGATAAAAGGAATTTCATTTTAAACTTTTAGCCTAATGTAGTGAATTTTGTTCTCCGTAAGTTTTTCATTTTTAGCGATTTTTTACGTTCCGTATAGAGTTTTGAATTCTTGAAAGAATTCCGGTTAATGTTTTAGTCCACTATAGTGAGTATTGTTCCCAACAATTTTTGAATTTTTAATGCTCTTTTTTGCATCTTTTCGCATTCCGTAGCGATTTTTTAGCGTTCATATTATTTTTTCTGTTTCAAACTTTCAGCTGAAGAAAAAAAAAATCCGCAATGCAACATGGTTTTTAGCGTTTTTACACGTTCCGTGCTTTTTTTTTCTTTTTTTTCCCCACATTTATTAAAGTAATTCGTTTCAAACTTGTAACACGCTGTAGTAATTATTTTCCTGGGCGATGTTTGATTTTTTATCGATTTTTAATGCGATGTTTAGCGGTCCGCTGCTATCTTTTGATACTCGTAAAAGAAATTGTGTTTCAAACTTTTAGCCCAATATAATAAATTTTGTTATATTTTCAATAAAGTTTATTCGAAATTTGTACAGAGATTTTTGATTTTTTTTTCGAACTTTTTATGCATTGTTTTGAGATTTTCGCTTTCCGCGGCAATTTTTCTACATTCGTGAAAGGAATACTGTTTTAATCTCTTAGCCCATAATAATAAATTTTGTCATCTGCGATTTTTGAATTTTTAGAAAGTTTTCGCCATTCGCTACAGTTTTTCCAAATTAGTAAAAGGAATCTAGTTATCTTCTTGCCCAAAATAGTAAATTTTGTTTACTTTTCATTTAAATTTATTTGTTATTCGTGCAGCTTTTTTTTTTATTATTTTTCGCGATTTTTTATTACAATTTTTTTTTGTTGTTTTTTTGTGTTTCGTACTATTTTTCGATGGACCGGCCGACAGCGGGCATATAATATAAATACTACAGGGTTGCGCACGAAACTGGCGGCTCTGCTGTTTTTGCCATGAATGGCGCATGTACAGATATACTTTTATATGAACATCGAAAATTTTGAAAATATCACGAAAATCGAATCAAATGTCCAAATCAGTCTAAAATGCAGGGCCGAAACTAAGGGGGGGGGGGGGGCAGAGGGGGCATGTGCCCCGGGTGCCAGAACAAAGGGGCGCCAAATGAAGATTATACCTTTGGAAGAAAGGATCATTTTCTTCTGATGGACTGAGGGCTTCCATTATTATGAAACAGCCATTATAAATGAAGTGTTAGGTGAAGATGAAAGAGCAGTCGTAAAAAGTTAGAACTCTGATTTTCTGGTCTGAATGGGGAAAAAATGGCCATAATTTTTTTTCATCTTCACCTAACACTTCATTTATAATGGCTGTTTCATAATAATGGAAGCCACGAGTCCATCAGAAGAAAATAACTCGGTGAAAGCGGAAACTCGGTTAGGTGGACTCGGATAATCGGGACTCTACTGAATATGTCATTTTAAAAATGATCTTTAGAATATTTTTGTTGATGTTCAGAGGAACATCCCCCTTGGATACGCCACTGTAGATTACGTAGTTCAGTATTACCTATTTTATGATTACATATTTTAAATTTTAAAATAAGTCGTCTATTATAAAATTCTCTTTGTAAATATACTTTGTGCAAGAGGGGGGGGGGGCGCCAAAATCCATGTTTGCCCCGGGTGCAAGAAAGGCTAGTTTCGGCCCTGCTAAAATGGCACAGAAAAAATGAAGTTTAGGCCTGTCCCGGGTTTAGAAAAAATTTAGACCCAGTCCCTATGCAGCCTGAAAGGAAATGGGCCTGAGATTGGGTTTTATGCTCTGTCCGAATAAGAACAATTGAATATGTACCGTTTATTGTTACCAGATCCATGTGAATCATCAGTTACTGCAGAGAGACCGCTTGATACATTTGAAAATGTTTAATAAATATGAGTTTTATGCATGATTTAGAGACAACTTCTCCCTTTATATTCTATGCTTTGGAGACACTGGTGATTCTTCTGGCTTCTGATCTGGTCGTTTGCAACAAAACTTCACTCCCCTTTTACCCTCTCTCCCGAGTTCTTCAAAGCTCGTAAATTTGTAGCCACTTTCTTTGTAGGTTCGGGAAACGGCAAACCATCTTATCTGTGCTCTAATCAGATCATATTGGGTATAATTTGTTGCCCGTTACGAACGTCAATTTGTTGTCCTATATTTATGACGCCGAATCAGAAAAAGAAATTCTTCCCAGAAAGCGTGCCTAGTGTCCAAAGAAGAAAGAAAAACCCACCGTGGAGAGTGTTTAGTTTTTTCAATTCACCACGCTAAAATTTTCCAGTTGTTTTACTTGTTTACAAAGAATAAATGTAAACAGCCAATTTAGCGAAAGAACAATTATCCACCGAAAACATTATACGCTAAAAACTTTTGTAAATTCTATGAAATTCCAAAATCTGAGTTGTTTCCTATGTCAGCTGGCGTAAAAAATATAGCCCATCTGAAAAAATTATTGGAGGGGCCCGAGCCCCACGGGCCCATATAACTCTACGCCTATGTAAGGTTCCCATTATTTCAAGAAATTTGTCTTTTGGTATTGTAAGCTTACGATTTCGTGACATCTTATCTATACTTACAATAAATGCAGGATAAAACTAACTTCAAGAATTCTTATCTGTTGTAAATTTCCATTGCATTCGAATACTCCTTTACACTGAGGATATATGAGGGACTCACAACCATTGTAAGACAAGTTCCCACTTTGAAAAAAAGTAAGATAGCCCATTTAGAAGGTGAATAAAATCTGTTTTATCTATTCCCACAGTAAACCAATTCTGTAACTAGATGACATATATGAGAAAGTATGTGAAAATAGACTTGGTTCACTGTGGGAGTGGATAAAACTGATTTTATTCACCTTCTAAATGCACGTAGATTGTTTTTTCAAAATGGACTTTGTTTACTATGTTTGTGAGTCCCTCATATGTCGTTACTTCTGAGAAAATGCATCTCTTTTTCCTCATTTATGCGAAAAAACCTATAACGGGTCAAATTGACCCGCTTCGCGGTTCTAGGTATAAATGGTTATAATTGGGAATTTATTTATATTATGCGTTTTTACATTTGATAAGTCGTTGCTTACCTTAAAATATTAAGTCAGAACAGGAAATGTTTTTCCAATTACTATTTTTGGCGCAATGACAAATTAAACATCGATTCGGGTCAAATTGACCCGCTCCATGGTTCTAGTGTTAAGTGATATTTTTATGGTTGAATTTTCTGACTGATGGCCGATTTTAAATTTTCGGAAAATTCAGAACAGAATCACCTCTGGCAAACAATAAATATATCGTGTACATAAAATTGGGGAATATTTTTAATTTTTCGGTATATTTTTTAAAAAAAATTTCTTTTTTTTCTAAATATTTTCCCGCAAAGTTCCGAATTTTGCAGAAAATTTTCTGTGTATGCATGCGTCTATATTATACAACTCTGATGTGAATTAATAAGAGCCTTTTAACTGAATTGCAAAAAATATTTTAATGTTTTTGAAACAGGAAATATGATAAAAATTGGAAATTGTGAAAACGCAATTCTAGGCACTTGTAAAAATTGTGAAAAAATATTTTGTTGCTTTAAATTTTTGAAAATTTTATTATACGAATAGAAGTTTAAAACAGTTTTGAAATTATATATTTAAATATAATAAATTTAAATTTAACAGAATTTATAATTTCTTCTTTTAAATTTCCATAGGATTTATCCAACTGTGGGACACCACACTGTAAAAAAAAATCTTAAAACAACAGAAAAAAATCTTCGAATTCCGACAGTAAAAATTACGTTAACAGTCTTCTTATGCCATTCCATCCTCATATCGCTTATTTTCCTGTTAAACAACAAAAAATTCTGTTTTCTTTGCCATCAGTTTCCACTGCAACAGGATTATATGTTGGATAACAGAAAAACGGGAGGTCACCCCCTGTGACGTCTAGAAGGTCATTTAGAATGACCAATAAGCATTGGTTATCCCACCCCACGCTAAGACGTATCTTCTAACTTGAAATATTACGAGTGGATAAATCGCAACTGTCCGAAAGTCCATAAGTTCACTTTTCTCATCTCCTCTTTGCTGATTGCGCCATCTATTGAATATAGCATGAAATAAATGTAATGTGTTTAACAAAAAACTCATTTAAAAATAATCTATGGAAATGTTTAGTTACTTATTTTCCCCTTTAATTTTGAGAGGTCGAGGCCACTTTTCTGATTATATGGTGATATATACAAATTAATTAAAAAATGATACGCATAAAAAATGATATGCATAAAAATTTGTGATTACAAACTGAACTTATGATATTAGATTATACAGTAAACTCTGTGTAAGGCGGACTCGGTGTAAGACGGAAATTTGTCTAACTCGGAAAGATTTTCAAGTCCCTGCGAATCCATATACATAGAGTAAAATTTGTTTAAGGCGGAATATTGTCTACTGCGGAAAATTTTCTCGATCCCAATGGATTCCGCCTTAGACAGAGTTTACTGTATTTTGTCTTATTATTAGTCTTGCTCAGAAAGAAAGGTATACTTTAACCAATCTGTCAGTCATTATGGGTTATTAAAATATACTTACCAACTTTTACTGATAAGGAAAATATTTTTAAATATTTAAGAAATGGTTATAATGCTATATATTTTTCAAATAATTATTTTATTTTTTATAAAATTTAATTAATTTATTGTATTTTATTTGTTGAAAAACCTGTATTTTTCAATTTCTTTTTATTTTTGCACATAATGTGTTTTTATGATTTTTTAAAATTATTATTAAGCTTATTAAACAGTCAAACTTTAGATATGGATAATTTATATTTAATCAGTGCAAATCTGTTTGCCCATTGCCTCCCCCCCCCCACACACACACATTGATAAGATTTTAATATATGCATATAAATTTCTTCCAATGAATGGTCATTATAATATTAGAGAAGCATGTTGTGGTTGTGTGTGTGCGTGGGGGTGGGGGGTGGGGGGGGGGGTTGGAGATGAGTTTTCCATTTGCTTTTCTTCTGAGAAAAGTAAGGTTGTTGAGTGAACTATGGACAGAGTAGTTATATATAAATATTTTTAAATAAGTTTAAAAAGAAATCGTTTTATATCTAGTTAAAGAGCAAATATATCACATAAGCAAGAGATAAATGGAAGGGTGAGTAATTCTCTAATTTAATTTATAAGCAATTGCAAAATGTCAGAAAATGCGTTTATGTAAATCTTGAATGCGATCATAGAAAGATGTTTTACTAAAAAATAACTTTCCACAACCTTTTAAATGGATTTTTTTCCCCTGTTTTTCATCATTGAGAAATATTAAGTTTATAATATGTCGTTTTGCTTAAGAATTTTTTGTGCAATCGCAAATTTGAAAGACATTTTTGACAGACATAATTTTTTTTATATGCTGTGCCTATAGTTGGTCAGGGACGTAATCATTGAAGAAACTTCAGAGGCTACTTCACTTACACGAAAACGTCCGCTCGCTAATGTTAAGGGTGTATTCCGATCCAAACTGCTTATTTTCTTATTCATTTTAAAATTCATTTTTGCTCTCAAATGCATCAAACTGGGAAATTCTCTTATTTAGAAACTATATAATGTGCCGTGCTTCTTAATTTTTTGATAAATGCAGAAAATGCTGTAAAAAACGCTGTCAAAGTTGGCATTTTGAACCGAATTTTCCGAAGCAGGCGATCTGGGAATGAAAAAAATGGTCATACTGAGAAAATAGTTGTTTAAAAATCAAATTCTAATTAATTGAGCTGAAAATGAAATCACACGGCATGTTAAACATGTCTTCAGAAATCACCCCAGCAAGTTTCATGTTTTTACTTTTAAAAATGAGTCTGAAAATGTCTCAGAAAATTTCGAGCTGTTGAGGGAGAATTCTTAAAGGTATCTCGTTTGCATTTCAATATTTTTAAATATATGTATATATATATATATATATTTGCATTGTATAACTGAGATCGATCTTTACAAATCCCGTTTTTAAACATTTTTGATTTTGTTTACGGGTTTTTTTTTTTTTTTTACTAGGATACTTTCACTTTCGGAACCGTTTCCGAAAATGTAAGTATTCTCTCTTAGGGCTGCCATTGGCGCCCATTTTTATATTCTATTTGCACCACTATTTTTAAGAAATAAATTTTGTATTATATTTTTCATGCACATGTTGTCAAAGTATATGAGAAAGATTTTTGTTTCAAGAAAGTGGTGCGAGATAGAATTAAAAATTAGTCGCCAGTGGTAGCTCTGCTCTTTAAAAACCTTGCAAACAAAATCGAAAAAAAAAAAAAAAAAAAAAAAAAACGGTCTTTGTACAGATTAATCTCAATTATCCAATGAAAAATAAACCATTTAAAAATATTTAAATGCAAACGAGATATCTTTAAAAAATTCCTCCCATAGGATTAAAATTATCGAGCGGATGTTTTCGCTTGAGTGAAGTATCCTTCAGTCCTCCCCTTTCAAAATTAAGAGAATTTTTCAAATCTAAAATTCACTTTAAAAGACTCCTTAAAATATATTCTATATTATTATAATATTTATATTATAATACATTTTATACATTGTTATAATATAACATAAATAAATAAATTTATAGATCTTTAAAATACTTTTATTAGCTGAATAATTTACTCAAGTCTACCGCATTCAAAATAAAGGCAATTTTTTTTAACCTAAACCTCACCTGAGTTATTTTAAAGAGCCGTCTTGTATTTTTTATATATTGAAATATTAATTTATAGTTTTGAAATTAATGTTAAACTTCCTTTTATATTACTAATATTAATAATTAAAATAAGCGATTAATCATTCTCGTAAATATTTAATACATTTTAATAATCACGATTGTTTAATTGTTTCTTTTCTCTTTTTCTTTTTTCAATATAAGTATTTGTGCCTTTCTCATGATTTTTTCCTCGCCATGCGTGACGCTTATCTCACAATTTAAGATACCTGTAATAAATGGTTTGCGAACTGAAATTTTTATTACACTCCTTGCAGACTATGACTACGACATCCCATTGACATTCAGAAATCACACTCTAAAAACAAACAAGTAAATAAATCCTAAGTTCGCGCGCATGCGTGGAAGACATTTTGAGAAAAGTGAACTAATGGACTTTCGGAGGGTTGCGATTTATCGGCTCGTGAAATATTTGAGCGTCTTGTCTCTTGTGTACTGTTGAAAATGGCAGTTCTTTCAATAAAGCAGTTCATCTAATTGAAAAAAGAATAATATATAAAGAATTTTTAACAGAAAATTAAGAAAAATTTTCACAATTGGAACCCGCGACACACACCTTTGACATCAGAACCACTTTCTTCAATGATTAGGATTTACAGTTCGAATACTAGAAAACAAACATAGCAAAAGGTATGTTTTCACCCTTCTTTTAAATATGTAACAATGTTTTTCCGAAACGTAACAATATGTATGAAAAATACTTCCTATTTGCTAAAAATCTTAATTAAGCAATACTATTTATTATTATTATTATTATTTTATAATGTATGATTTACTTAAATTATTAGTATTATTTTATACTTCATTTATTTATGCACATTAGTAACTTAGTTGATCTAATTCTGTTAATAGCTGGAGATTATTTTTTGATCGGTTGTTTATTTTAAGTTAAATAAATAATCTTAAATTCATGATTAGTTTACAAATCTTGAATTTTTACATAGCTGTAGAATGATTACTTATTATATTTAACTTTTTTATGACTAAGAGTTTAATTTTACTTCATATGTAATAGTTCCAGAAATTTTAATTGAGATTTTAAATTAATTTTGTCATCAATTGACATACGTGATTATTTTGGAGTGATAGTTTTAATAATAAACACGGAGTAGCTGCATTAATTATTATAGTTATAGATAACTGATATTTTCGTTTAACATTAACCAGAATAATATTTATTAGATCTGACGCTGTTCATATATTTTTATTGTTTAAATTTATCACATTTCCTACTATTTACTATGTAGTTTAAAATGGAGTGGTTGATATTTTGTTTAATCGTTCCATATGTTGATTCTGAAGAAACTTTTTTTTTTTTTTTTAGTACAATCTTAGAGTTACCTGTAGTGGTTAAGTTAAAATTTGTAAATAATGAAATAAATTTTGAGCTACAACTGTGTGAATTATTTTGAAAATAATTCCTATTTAAGCTTTAACCATTCATTTTATAGAATCAGCAAGTTTAATTTTGTTTAACATTTTAATTTAAATTATATTGTAATATTTTTTCTTATCTAGTTGATGATCATTTACTTTATACGGAAAAACATTGTAAATTGTTAAGAAGGATGAAAACTCATTTTATCACTTTAGCTGAAATGAAATATTTTTTTTATGGTGATGTTTATATAGATTTTAGTGGCTCTTCTTTTTCATTTCTCATCTTTGCTCATAGCTGTCAACTTTTACACATTTATATATACAAAGCTTTCTATTCGAAAATATTATAAAAATTGGCAGGATATTATTTACATAATTAACCAAAGTCACTAATTTAACCTAATCAATTTTCAAAAATATTGCATGAATAAATATTAAAGTTCTTTTAATTACAAATCACATTCAATACATATATTTATTTTATTAATAAATATTTTTATGGGGGAGGGGGGAGTTACCTTATAACGTATATATATATTTTTATTATTCTGGGGGGGGGGGGGGGTTAAGATACCTTCTTTCACTTATTTCAGTCTTTAATGTACTTAATTTACAAATCTATATAAATTCAACTGTTTAAATATTTTATTGCGAATAAGCTATTTAAATTAATTTTATAAAAGGTTGGAGGAGAAATTCCTATAAATATTTATTATTATTAATATAAACAAAACGATCGGTAAATAGAAATTTCCCGTGTACCTAACCTATAATATGCGATTCTTCTGTTAAATAGAACCTCCCCCCCCCCCCCTCGCCAACAGGAATCGACCTACAGATTTTGACTGTTGGGAAAAGCGTCAATTGTCAACACGAAGTGCCTGTATGACTACGTATTTCTGTCGTCTGATAACGCATTCTTTCGTTAACAGATATTTTCTGAAAACAAATAGTTTCTGGCAACTTTTTGCTGCCAGAAAGTTTCTGTTGTTTTACAAAAATATTTTTAACAGTGCAGCCACCTTAATTAAGAAGCTGCAGGTTTATCAGGACTGCTGAATTGTGTAATTAATGTAAGTACATTTTATTGTTTTTTTAATTAACAGTAGAGTCAGGTGGGTATAAAATAGTTATAAAATGAACTTTTTTATTCTTAGTTTGCCAAGAATATATTTTAATCTGCAAAAAAATTACATTGAAAGTGCTAATGTGCCAGTAACATCAGCAAAGTACTATGTTATTAGAAACTAGTCATCCTTGGTGACCAGTTTCGTCTCCCTTAAATTCTTGCTAAGCATTGTATCATGTTACTTTTATTCATAATTTAATTTACATGATCAAATTATATGAACTTAAATTAATTAAATGATAATGTTTCTCACAAATTAGTTTTTAACATAAAATGTAATTGTTAATTTGCATGAAAGTAAATAAAAGGTAAAATTTTGATCTAGTTAGAAATTTTATTTTCATGAATATAGTTGATTTGAATTTTTTTATATAAAGACATTCTTATCATATGCCTTTACTATGTACTGTCTGTAGCTGAGCAATTTAAAAATCTTAGGGGGAGGCTCAAATAGTTTCTAACTCAGTATGATCAAAATAACAGTAAAACAGAAAAAAAACAATCGATGATAAAACATCTCATTAATAAGTAATTACATAGATTAATTAATAATTAGTAATGTGATAAATCACGTATTATATATTTAATAATTTTGAGCATAATTTCACTGATGAAAATTAATTAAAACTATCAATAGAATTTTGTAAATTTTTTGTGATCAATTGACTTTCTTGATACCCGCCCCCCCCCCCCACACACACACACACATGATTGATTGATGAATTCAAGATTATTTTCTGTGACCTATTAATGAAATTTGTGATAGTTTCCTTTTGACATTCGGCGAATTTTGCAGTCTTTTCTTGCAGCCAAATGGCAAAAATCAGTTTTTATCACTATCTATTGTCAATTTTTTCCTCTCAACCAACTGATGCTTTTGAAATATTTTTCCACACATTTGACTTAAGAATTTCACAATATTTTCCATCTACCTAACAGTTGGAGAATTTTCAACGGATTGGCAAAAATTGTGTGTGTGTGTGTGTGTGGGGGGGGGGGGGGGGGAGGTGTCTACAAGCAATCGACAAATTTCGCTCTTTTTTTTTCCGTTTATTTCATCCGATCGACTAAAGAATTTAGTTTTTTTTCCTCACTTTTGCCGTTTCCCTGTCGACTGATACACAATTGTTTGCTGCTGAACTGGGTATTCAGCATGAAATAGTGTGGAAGGTTTTGTGGACAGAAAACATGCCTTCCTTAAATGTGTACAATATCGAACTCCTACTCAATCCTGATTACCCACTTCAGGTAGAGTTCATATTCTGGATGCTTGATGTCATACAGAATGATTCAGTTTCCAGCCCCTGTTTTATGAGCAATGTCGTGGTCAGTGTGCATATGTAGTGCTCCAGAAATCCCCACTGCACTGTCTTGTCGAAAGTGTGCCACAAGTTCGGTAACGTCTGAGGAGATAATCTTGGAGATCATCCGTTGGGACTGTACCTTCTGCCTGAATTCTTCAGTAGTTCAAATTACTTTGTTTTTCTACAGCACATCCTCCCAGATTTTATTTTGAATCAAAAATCCTTACCCAGTGAATTTAATCATTTTGCAATACATTGATTCAGTGGTAGAATTGATTTTAAAAAAAGTCACTGGACCCAAGGACCAGTAAGCATGAGAATTTAATGGTCCGCAGCCATCATCACTGGCCCACTACATAAAATCCATTAAGTCAACCCTTTGAGTGACCCTTCCCTTCTAGAATATAAACCAAACTTCCTTTGCAGTTAACCAAAATTTTCAGCATAATAAAATGTAAAATTATAATTTACTAAAAATTAAATAAACAGTACATAAAGAAAAACTATAAAATTATTAATTAGATATTTTATTTCTGATTATTTCAACTTACTATGGTTTAATGCAATTTTATTTTTTTAAATAAAATAAAATTGTGTGATTTGTGTTTGGTTGCAGTTTTCTCAAGGATGGGAAAATTTAAGTTTACCTGTGACCCTGTGAGAAAATGAAAAAAGTTACTGGCCCTGCGAACCACTAAATTTTTCAAATTGGTGATCCAATTGACTTGGACCAGCGGGACCACAAAGGATTTCGAAAGCAGATTGATTTTTCAAATGCTGAAGCTTTTCCTTGTAAATGAGAATTTGAAATGCTGTTTAATTTTTGAAATATTTTTCCTGTGTGAAATTATTATTATTATGTCTGCACAAAAAACAATTTTATGTCTTAAAATATTTACTCTTTCATTTTAAACAGGTGGAGAAATTAACCTATGCTTGGAGCTATTCCACTTTGCCTGACTTGAAATCCTGTTTCAGAACTAATAAAAAGCTATACTAAGCTTCAAGAATTCTTTATATTTTATGACCTCGTCGTATTTGTGATCCTCATTTGGGCAAGAAAGAGGCTATTTTTTAAATGAATGGTCAGACTGGGTGCAGCACCCTCCTAAAACTGTCTGAGAGGAACTCTGTATGTAAAATGGCATTATATTTGCAGTAAATATTAGTCTGACGTACTATATATATATATATATATATATAATTTAATGATTATATAATTTGTATTTTCAATAAATGGAGCGGCATACCGCAAACCAACTTAATTGTGTTGTTATTTTATTGTGTCTGTGACCATTTCTTTTTTCAGCTATTGCAAGGCTGCTGTTGGTGAATATTTTCCTTTTCTACTACTATTATTTAAAAAAATAACTTCGTCATAGATTATTGTTTAGGAATACTGAAAATGTACATATATAAGTAATAATAATCACTTTTGGCGACACTGCTGTTATTAAATTAACCCTGTAAAGTAAGTATTTAATATACTATGGAAACATATTGTGTATTAGAAAAAAAAGAGCTTTAAAATTTATTTAAAGCAATACTTTTCTATTAGCTGATATTAGAGGTTAAATGAAGGATTCTGCTACTTATAGCTGCCTTTTTTATGCTGATTATTTCAGTGTTTACGCATATACAGTAAACTGTGTGTAAAATGGAAATCTGTCTAGCTCGGAAAGATTTTCAAGTCCCTGTGAATCCATAGACATTGAATAAAATTTGTCTAAGGCAGAATATTGTCGACTATGGAAAATGTCTTTGGTTCCGATCGATTCTGCTTTAGACAGAGTTTACTGTACTTAGATTATGTATCCATTATGTTTGTGATTTATTTATTGAAAAATGTTACATTCATTATTGAATGTTAAGCAGAAACAAATGCTGAACTTTTTGTTGTTTTTTTATATTCAAATGAGTTTATATTGCATAATCGAGCTGTGTGCAATATAAATTTTTAAAAGAACCGTGCTTGAAAAATCAGTAAATTGAAATGTAGATTCAATTTAATTGCATTTGAAATTAAAAATTTTCCCCTTTTAACGACATAGAAATTAAAATTATGCGACGATAGTTCAATTTGAGAAAAGGGGAAATGGATTGCTTAGATTATTGTTACTGTCAATATGTGTCAGCAATAGTGTAGAAAAATCAAATTTTTATTTAATGCTAATTTAAAAATGAATGTATTAGTAATAACAATTTTTCATAGTTTGGATTTTGGACAGGACATGTCAATTTTACTGTCCAGAAGTTCAAAAATAGTACTGTCAGAATGTATATAACTTAAAATATGTGACACAATTGAACCTTTTATATTAACTATACGAGGAAATGTCTAAAAATATTTCTTGTTTTGTAAAAAGAAAGTAAAAATTTGAAAACACTATAATATCAATTTCAGCATCTATAGATTCACAACAATAAAACAAACAAAAAAAATCTACAAATCATAAAAGTAGCAGCTAAGTGCATTATGGAAACACTTTTTTCAAACCTGTGCAAAAATTAATATTGTTTAAAGAAATTCTTTCAGCTTTGTTTAAAGTAATGTTTAGTAAACATATTTTTTTATTTTCTGGATTTTAAATTAAAAACATAATGAAAAGAGGGTATGTATTTAAATCTAAGAAAAATATTTTTAAAAGATATTTTCATTATGAATGATTTGTGAGTAAGCAAACACTAAATGGATTATAAGTGTAACTGAGTGCAGAGAAATATTCCAAAATGTACAAGGACAGAATAGTAATATTTGTGAAAGAAAAAAAAATGCGATTATTTTGTGAAATTGGATCAAACTGGTTTACATTTGTTTTTTAAATATATTTCAAAGACAATAGAATCAATAATTAAAACTAATAATTTTCAGTTTAATGAAAACTAAAAAAATTATGCTTTCGTACTGCAACATAATCTTGCATAATCTGAAATTTTGTTCATTATTATACCATAAAATGATAAATTGAAAACCAAAGTCCTAGTTAATTCACTCCAAAGTGAGGGGGGAAAAAAAAGAAAACTACAATCTGGTGTAACCTTTCCCCATAAAGTTGAGAGAAAAACTTGGATCGTGGTTCAACCTTTTACCAAAAATTTGGAATAGAGAAAACCTTGAATCATGGTTAAACCTTTTACCAGAAAGTTCGATTAAAAAACCCACCGAATCGTGGTTAAACCTTTCACCAGAAAATTGGATTTAAAAAATCCTGATTCATGGTTCAACCTTTCACCAGAAAATTTGATTTAAAAAAATCATGATTCATGGTTCAACCTTTCACCAGAAAATTGGATTTAAAAAAAATCCTCAATTATGGTTCAACCTTTCACCAGAAAATTGGATTTAAAAAAAACCTGAATCATGGTTCAACATTTCACCAATATAATGGTATTTGTGAAAGCACCAATAAACTAGTGAAACATATCACCAGTATCTTGGTTGCAGCTAAATTTCAGCTACTTTTCACCATTTTCTTGGTGAAACATGGAACTTCATTTTTAACAGTGTATAAATATGCGTCTTTATTTCTTTTTGTATATCTAAGTTTTAAATTAACATACATCCATTTTACATATTACTAACGTTCCCAGAAAACTCTCTGCCCTTTTATTGTCATTTATGAAAGAATTCCGACTATAATGTTTTACCCCATTCCCATTATAGTAAATTTTGTCTCCAGCAACTTTTGAATATTTTTCGATTTGTAGGCCTACGACCATTTTTTTGACATTCGGAAAAGGAATTCGGTTTCAAACTTTTAGCCTAATATAGTAAATTTTCTCCTGGGCGATTTTTGATGTTTTTGGGATTTATAATATGATATTCAATGCGATTTTGGGAGATTTTATTGGTTTTTTGTCATTTATGAAAGAATTCCAATGTTTTATCCCATTATAGCAAATTTTGGGTCGGTCCGAGATTTTAACTTTTTTCTGGGCCAGGCGGGTCTTGGGCCGAACTTTCAAGTTTTTTACCGGGCCAGGCGAGGCTAATATTTTTTTTCTACGGGCCGGACCGGGCTCGGGCCGAACTTTTAATTTCTGTATCGGACCGGGCCTGGATATTTCGGCCCGTGTAGACCTATGCTGCTAGCTATCATAAAAGAGATCTATGTTGAGAAGAACGGCTCTGTTTCCTGTGCGAATATCTACTGCTACATATCTCTGTACATGTGCACAGTAAAAAAAAAACGGGAAAAATTACAGCTGATTTGGCTGTGAATCACTAAAAAACAGCGTTTTATTAACTTCACTATCAATTTACAGTAAACTGCTGTTATTTCAACAACGCCAAAACCGACCCAACAACATTCCAGATGAGATATCTACAGGCACAGTTTAAAGCCAAAGCAGGTTATTATTAGCGTTAGTAGTGTTGTACGAGTGTTAGAGTCGGTCTACGGTCTGAATATGCGCTTATTATTCAATTCAAAATGGCGATTTTGGATACTTAAATACAATTCTGGATTAATATATTTTAAAAATTCAGGGTAAGTTTTATTTTTATGTTTATTCGTATCATTGATTTAATAACTGTATCAAATAGGGCAGTTCTCTTATATAATGTAAGATACAAATTTTGTATTTAAGCACATATATATATATAAACGTTGAGACAGTAGCTTTTGAATCATTTGTATAAGGATTAAATATTTTGTCTTAAATTATAACAAAAGAAAATATTTCCAATTTAGATTTGAAAAAAATTATTATTTTTCTTTTTCTTTTCATCATAGGACTTAGTTATTATTAACTTATGTGTCAAAGTACCAGATTAAAAAAAAAAATCCTTATTTTTTAGATATGTTTTGCTTTGCTATTATATATTTTTCGCGATTCCATTTTTTTCGTTACTTGTATTTTAATATACCTTACTAATCTAAATTATACAATATTTTTTAGTTGTCTAAAAGCTTTAAGTACGCTTTTTGTACTGATTTAAATATTTTTATTTATTTAATGTATTATTATAGTTTATTAAAATTTCAAAAAAAATCTTACGACCTATGGTCCTATTTTCCGTCGGAGTTATTCAGATTTTATAGATGCTAGTTTTTTACGTGAATTTCTTTTCATTTTTTATATGTAATTTTGAAATCATTTATTATGTGTAAGCTGGATACACTTCTTTATTAATCCATAAAATATTTCAAGAGTTTGCTTACTATTATCGCAGCATTCAAAAGCAGCAGATCGTATTTTGCTTTTGATAATTATCGAACAATAAAAAGTAATTAGCACTAGGTGCTGAAATTAGATATTTTGAATGTTCTCCATGTATGTTATACGCAGTATATTTGAAATTCACATAAGGAAAATTCTTTACAATGAGTTACAATAGATTAAAATTTCCGATTTATTGCTTTTTTCGGTGTATTTTCTTATTTTATTTATTATTTTGCTTTATGATGATGCTAAATTTGTATCTTACACATGTATAACAGAATTTATTATATAACAATGTTATTAAAACAATGATATAAGTAGACATAAAGATAACACTTATAGTGCTCTTAGTTTTTAAAAGATGTCTCATAGTATACAAAAAAGAAAAATTCAAAGTAAATAAACATTGCAGAGCTGGCGGGTCGGGGGGGGGGGGATGCAAACGCATTTCTACAAATAATAATGATAATAAATAAAATAAAATAAATACAAAATGTATATATGAAAACAAAAACATATACCGTTGGAATGTGGCATTCACCTTGAAAACTATATCGAAATAAAATTAAAACTTGCTAAAAAGGTGCATTTAATGTCACAAATATAAAAAGATGTTAATAAGATGTTGTTACATAATAAAATAGTTTTTAAAAACTTCCAAGATTTCATGCCGAGCGCATTCGATCACCTAATAATCGAATAGCGATAGTGATCGAAAGCGCTCGGCATGAAATCTTGGAGGTTTTTAAGTTTTTAAAAACTATTTTATTATGTAACAACATCTTATTAACATGTTTTTATATTTGTGACATTAAATGCACTTTTTAGCAAGTTTTAATTTTATTTCGATATAAAATAAATAATAATAAAGGCTAAAAAATTATTGTTATCTTGTTAAAAGTGCTGTAAAATTAACAGCAAAATATGCTGAAAAAATACAATTTTTTGTAAAATCTAAAAAACAAAATTACTGTAAAATTAATTGTAAAAGTGCTGTAAATTTACAAGTTTGCTTTTACCCGAGAAAAACAAAACTGCTGTAAATTGACAGCAAAATGTGCTGGCACCCATATTGCCAGCATTTTTTGCTGTAAAGATACAGTGATTTTTTTTTTACAGTGTGTTACATTTATTTATATTTACGTTCTGTGGGACACATATCACTATAGTGATATATGGAAGATATATCTTCCATCCCCGATACGCCACTGAATATTTCTAAAAATCGCAAAGGATAAATCTGCAGACAATAATTTTTTTTTCCACTTATTTTGCTGATTTTTTTTTTTTTTCCAAGCGAGTGTGTTTACATTTTTACAATATGAAACCATTAATCCTGCCGCAGGACCTTATTTCATAAGGAAGAAATTTATCAGAAATATTTTTTATAACGGAAAATGCACACACACATATATGTATGCGTGTGTGTGGGAAAATTTAATTATCAGTTATTATTATTAAAGTTGATTTTGCAAGTTAGTTTCTGGATAAAGTATAACGAGCGTAAACGTTAATTTTATAATTATATATATGTGTGCGTCTTATTAAATTCTGAACTTCAAAACATTAATACAAATCACATATGAGATCATAGTATATTTCTAATACAGACAAAATCGGTTATAACGAGAACGAATCCACAGTATTTTCGCGTTAGAACAGAGTTCTATTTCAATCAGGGCCGTAACCAGAAAGAAATGTCAGGAGGGGCTCTGAAATATTTTTGTGGAGCTAACATCTTTTAAGAATCGATATCTCTAGTGCAAACAAAATACAGTAAATCAGTGAAAATGGAACTGTCTAAGAAAAAAAAAAACATTTATAGCGTAACCTGGCTATAACGAATTTTTTATGGGAAAATTCTTAAACGGAAAAAAAAATCGCAATCCGGTGAAAATAATACAAAACCATATTAGGAGCGGAGTACCGGCTGAGACGAAAACCTATCTAAAATAGAATTTCTATGCATCCCGTGAAAGTTGTCTTAGCAGGTTTTTACTGTATATAATGCGAAAACATAGATTGCACACGGCACCTCATGAAAAAATCATTAAAATTTTAATAAAGAAAAAATCGCATTTCACACTGGTTTCGCGAATTTCCAATTCCCAAAATCTATTACATTTTTTACTTTATTGAGCATGTTTCGCAAAATGTATGCAAAAATATTACCCATTACATTCACGATTGATATAATAAATAGAAATTATTAACTAGTGGTAAAATAAGATTTAAACAATTGGTTACTTAACAAAAGCAGAATGAAGAAAAATAGAGCAATGAGCATTGATTTGGGTTGTAGTTTATAATTTATTATATTACAGTGCCTGCTTTTACAGTAATTCAATCCATTCAAAAGTAATCTATATTAATAAAAAAAAAGATGGTTAGTAATGGGTGCTGGTTGCTAGGGGCCGAAATGAATAGTAATATCTACCACACACGCCTGAAAATGTAACTGAGGATAGTCCAAAGCAAGTCCTGATACACATGACGCTCCGATTTTTCATTTTTTGTTAATTAGCCGATATATTATTTAAAAACCACGATAAACATCACAAAATGGCATGAAAAGTCGCAGCGTGGTGGCAGAAATCACAATCCACAGTTTTTAAAGCTGGGAAGAACGGATTTATCATACTTTTTTCCGTATTTCGGTTAGACGAATCGAGATGCGAAAAAGATAAAATATATACGCCTTATTATCGCATTTTTTATCTTTCTAAAAGTGCAATTCATTTAAAAAAGATTAATGTTAATCCTTTCAAAAAAATTATTTTGAAACATCGTTTTTCGCACCTTTCCACCCCACCCATCTTGCATAAATTTTATAGTTTGAAATACAAGAAAAAAAAAAAAAAAATACTTGTTTAAAGCTGGAGCTTTCTTCACTTTGCCAATGCAATCTGTTTTTAAAAATAACATTTCAAAAACCCTTTTAATAAAACTCGCTTCGGATGACGTTTCGTTTTTTTTTTTTTTTTTTTTTTTTTTTTTTTTTCAATGCTTAAAAAGTACATACGCGCTTTGGATCAAAATACGAGAAAACAAACCCACTTATTTAGCATTCATTTTTCTTACGAATGGTTCAATTCGTTTGAAAAAAAAATAATATTAATCTTTTCAAAAAATTCTTTTCCAAAATTCACTTCAGCGATTTTTTTCTGCATACTTTAAAACTCTACAAGGGCTTCGAAAAACAAAATACAAACATATCCGCTTTTTAAGAGTACATTTTGTTTTAAAACAACATCTCCGGTAATTTCTCTGAAATTTTAATACAATATCCACATCCATCCTTTAAGCTAATGATTAAGTATAAATTTTCTTCAGAAATTATGAGATTTAGGGTGGGAGGAGGGGGGGAGGGAGGGGGGATAACTTTGACAAAAATCCCATAGGTTTAACATTGCATGCTCTTATTATTTAAGCTTATTTATGCGCTAATCCTCTAAAATTTTAATACCGTAAACCAATTTTTTAGCTGTTGCTCGAGTAAAATTTTGATTTAGAAATATTGACATTTAAGGGTAAAATAAATAGTTTGAAAATAAATTCAGTTTGAAATTTTTAGCCTCAATATAGCGATTTTTGAAGTTTTTGCAATTTTCAATGCAAATTTTAGCAATTATTTTGCTTTCCGGGGAGATTTTTGACACCAATGAATTCGGTTTTAAACATTTAGCCTAATATAGCACATTTTGTCTTCCGCCATTTTTAATGTTTTTTTGCATTTCGCGCCGACTTTTTAACATTCGGGAAAGATTTCCGGTTACAATGTTTTATCTCATTGAACTAAATGTTGTCCTCTACTATTTCTGAATTTGTGGCGATTTTTTCTACACTTTTCAGTGTTTTTAATTATTATTACTATTTGCGGTGATTTTTCTACATTGGTAAAAGGAATCCAGCTTTAATCCTTTAGCTAAATATAGTAAATTATATCTTTTTTCAAGTTTTGAAATCCTTACAGCAATTTTAGAATTTTTCGCGATTGTTGGATTTTTTAACGTTTTGCGGCGATTTTTTTCACATTCGTAAAAAGAAATCCTGTTTTCATCTTTAATCCAATAAAGTAAATTTTATCCTCTGTAATTATTGAAATTTTAGCGATTTTTTTTTCTGCAACTTCTAGCGTTTTTTCGCGATTTTTCTGCATTAATGAAAATGTTTCAGAATGCTTTCATGTATTTCCTGATTTCAAAAAAGGGGCGCTTATCATAATTTTCGGTGAAAGCCTCTCTTTTTCGAAACTAATGAACAGTTTTCATTAAAAAGGGTCTCAAAAAATAATTATCTGTTACATGACAGCGAGAATGTTCTTGACACATTCAAGAACTAACTTTCTTTCACACTTTTGTTTAAAAAATTACCAAGTGCTCACATTAATGTGCTTAAAAATCGAATAGCGTTCTCCATTTTGCTATACATTTCATACATCTTGAGTTACAGCCAATTGCTACAGGATGACTACCATTATGTCGTTGTCATGTCTTGAAAACAAGCCTAAAGAGTCAAAACATGCCATTATTTTCTGACAGCGTAAAACACGATTCGATTGCATAAAGGCTGATTACTTACAAATTTTATACTTTTAGCAATAAATATTTTTTGCGAATATGTCAGAAAGTAGCTGGTCTGGTTTAGATTTGAAAACAACTTTATAAGACGTAAAACGCAGTTCAATTCTTTGAGCGTGAATAAACAAATCTCTCTCTGTTTTTTTTTTTTTTTTTTTTTTTTTACCTTTATCAGTAACGCAAATGTGTCAGAAATTAGCGGATTTAAACTTGAAAACAGATTTAAATTTAATATCCACTGCTTAAATAAAGAGATTTTTGTCAAAAGCCTTAATATAATAAATTTTACCTTAAGAGGCTACTTCAGTCAGACGAAAAGACCCGTTCGCTAATGCTAATCCTATGGAAGAAATTTATAAAGCTATCTCGGTTGCATTTCAATACTTTTAAATGATTTCTTTTGCATTGGATAGCTGAGATCGATCTGTATGCAGGCCGTTTCCTACTTTTTCGATTTTCATTGCAGATTTTTTTTATGAGGATGTTTTCACTTTCGAAACCGGTTCCGAAAATGAAAGTGTCCCCATAAAAAATATCTGTAAACAAAATCGAAAAAGTAAAAAACAACCTTTGTACGGATTGATCTCAGCTACTTAATGCAAAAAAATAATTTAAAAATATTGAAATGCAACCGAGATATCTTTATAAATTTCTTCCATAGGATTAGTATTAGCGAACGGGTCTTTTCACTTGACTGAAGTAGCCTCTTAACCATGCTATTTCGCTTAATGTTTAATTGTTATTAGATTTAAAAAAATTTTTCAAAGTCCTGAACAAAAGAAAAAAATAGTTAAGTTAAAATACCAAACAGGAATGACTCCTTCGATTTTCTAATATACCCCAGCCGCACATGCTCTGCCAAAACCCATGGCATGAAACAATTAATGGCATCCATAATATCTTTTTTCTAATTCCATTTGTATAAATTGACAGTCTTATATCTTCGAAATTTCTTTCTAAAAGGATACTACTTGCTCATCACTACTATCTCATCATTAACTAAACACATATCGTCAAGGTGCAAACCATTAAACGAGCAGGTTTTTAGCGCTGCATTACTTACCAATGAGCTCGAATAACACATGTCTCTTTACGTTCACGCGGATGAGAACCATCATTAAGGGTGTATTCGAAAAAATATTTTTCCACCCTCAACAGCTCGAAATTTTCTGAGACATCAGACTCATTTTTAAAAGTAAAAACATGAAACTTGCTGGGGTGATTTCTGAAGACATGTTTAACATGCCGTGTGATTTCATTTTCAGCTCAATTAATTAGAATTTGATTTTTAAACAATTATTTTCTCACTATGACCATTTTTTTCATTCCCAGATCGCCCGCTTTGGAAAATTCGGTTCAAAATGCCAACTTTGGCAGCGTTTTTTACAGTATTTTCTGCATTTATTGAAAAATTAAAAAGCACCGCACATTATATAGTTTCTAAATAAGAGAATTTCCAAGTTTGGTGCGTTTGAGAGCAAAAATGAATTTTAAAATGAATCAGAAAATAAGCAGTTTGGATCGGAATACACCCTTAACAAGATTCAAAAGATTATTAATTTACTTACCAAACATGTGGTGGCTGGTGAGTGACTAGTGGGTGACTTGGTGGTGATCTGGACTTCAATTTCTCAGGAGAAAGAAATATTCCCTATTTAGCTTGCATTTCGAGAATTTTACCGTAAGATAACATAACTAAACTAACATGCTTCTGAATAAAAAAAAAAAAATTGGCATATTAGATTCAAGGCAGTTTAAAGATCAATTTTTTTTTTTTTTTTTTTTTTTTTTTTTGCAAATATATTTTTCCAGGTAAGTTGAAATATATATGTTGTTGTAAAAAATAAAAAATAGTGAAATGGTTAGGGGGGCTCGAGAGGAAGCTAGGGGGGGACCTAGCCTCAGCCCATCTCGCCCCCATCTGGTTACGGGCCTGATTTCAATTACGTTTAAAATAAATAAGTAAAATTTCCGTTTATTTATCAAAAGGCAGACTTATTACTGTGATTGACGCAATTTTATATTTATATATTATTGATGCCTCCTTGAGATTTATCATAATTTTTTTTTTTTTCAATTCTAAATTTATAATGTGATAAAATTCTATAAAACTGATTTAGGTTTGGATAAAAAATTAAACAGATCTTTAAAAGTTACTATTATTTTTATTTATTTATTTATTATTATTGTATGTATTTATTTTTCTTCTTAAAATTATTATTATTAATATTAATACTACTATTATTGTTATTAGTAATAGCAGTAGTATTATTTATTTATTTTATTTCATAACACTGTTTCTGTTATGTCTTTTTATAGCCCACAAAAGATTTCTTTTTGCTCATTAAAACCTGTACTCGTTACATCCGAGCTCGCCAAAATCAAATTAGACTATATTATTTAAAATTAATAAATTAATAGAAATAATATCTAAACATTTGGCAAGATTTTCGCCTCTATTCTTTTTTCTTCTGGTAGTTATTGTAGATGCTGTCCTTTTTGCTTTTTATATCAGTAGCTCATATTTTTAAAAAAATATATGAATAACTTTTATTTAGTAACTGAACATACATCTCAACATTTTCTGTTAAAATATAAAAAAATATATATAAACACACATTTATTGGAAAGTAAATTTTTCACACTCGCACATGTCAACTAAGAAACAAGGAATTTATTCTTTCTGACCACTATTGACCACGCTGAAAACTCTATTTATAAATCAAGTACAACGTTTTCTTTCACGGGAAAAACCTTAGGAGATAAGAGTGTAGTAATAGTGAGTACCTACATAGATTCAACAAAGCGGAAAACCCATACTGCGAATGCGGCTCAGAAGGTACGCCAAAACATTATATGCTAGAATGGCCACTCACAAAATCACTCCACCTTGCAGACATAACAACAGAAAATGAAAAACTCTGGCACAAACAGGTAGGTAACAACAAACACGTACAACAAAAAGCAAGATCAATTATGAGATGGCTCCAAATAAATTGCGACGACATCACAACACTCAGTCAGTAACACACCTGGAATAAGAACGCAACTAATAAGTGTTAAAGGTTACCCGCGATGTAATTTGTGTTTAATATTAAAAAAAAAAAAAAAAAAGGCCTAGGACATCCTATCGCCACAAAAAAATAATAAAAGCAGGTTTTGTCTAATGTCCATATGTGGTGAGCGATAGCCGCACAGTATCAGCTGGCCATGGCCCGCAACAGGAGCCCCGCAACAGACGAATTGCACTTCACCCCTGGCCAAGCAAGCTGTGCACAATGGCAAATCAAAATGCATCAAAAAGCCTCCGTCACCACATTGTCCGTCCATGTATAAGTGTTCTGCAAAAAGAAAAAAAATCTCTCTCTCTCTCTCTATATATATATACGAGAAGCCAACCAGCCCTGAAGAGCAGAAGAAGAAGACAGAAGACCACAAGAGGCTAAGTATAAGTTAATTAATATCAGTTAATAAATAATAGTTACTAAGTTAAATTATAATAGGGACTAGGCTAGATAATGGGGAGAACATTAACAGCTAAAAGGGTGATAAGTTATAGCTTAGTTATAAGTCTTGCGTTAATAGTTAAAAGTTGTAATATTAGCATTTAGTTTCTCCAGCTTCTCTGCATCGTGGCCCCATCCCACTTAAATTCAAAACGCGCTACTCATTTGAGATTTTTTATTTATTTTTTTTTCCTAGGTGCCACGATGCACATCACAGTAAAGCGTAGTTCTCCTCAATGGGTAGAATCAACTAGCAGTTTAAAGCAAAAAGCCAACGCATAATAAAAGTATCAAGGTCAAATATTAAGTCTCATTATAAACACCAAGTTAAGTGGGTAAGAGTAGTTAGAATGACGTTATAGTATTAATATTTCTAATTGATTAAGTATTAAGATTAAGTAAGTTGATTATTAAGTAGTAAGATTAATAAGTATTACAGTTTAGTTCATTTAATGTAGTAATTGTATTAATAAATATATCATGGCTAACAAACCATTCTCTTCCAGCTTCCCCTCAGGCCCTCCCGGGCGGCCGGCCAGGCCGACCACTCGGGGGAGCATTCTCCCCCCCCTTTTTTTTTCTTTAGCTCGCCTCTTTATTAGGTGCAATAGGACTCTGTCCGCACGAGCTACCGGACCCGCTCCAATGGGACAGCCCACGAAGCCAGTTTTTGCCCGGTGGGGTATGGTAGGAAGGCGTAGTCTCATGTCCTTTGCAACGTTAAGTTTGCCTAACAATTCGGCCCCAAAAATTAACACATGGTGCAATGTCTATCTGCGGAGCCCCATCCTTTGTTTTCTATCCCCCCCCCCCCCAATTCAAAAAAAAATAATCATTTTAATTTGACAAGTATGCATCAACATTTAGGCTTCAAAAATTCCATGCAATCCCATTTAGTTCGGGCAGCGGTGGCCAAGCTGGTAGAACATTATACTCGTAGCCGTTGGTCACAGGACCCAGGCTAACTGCCGGCTAAAATTCCGTCATGTATGCTAATGGCGCCTGGTGCATGTAAAATCCGTCGTGGGTGCAAAGTCCTCCAAGTTACCTATGTGAATTATACCTCTGGAGGTGCCTTGCCAGGTGAAGGTCTCGTCATCTGATCAAGGTTCTAAATTACGAGATCAACTTGAGTAGCAATGTGCAGGTGCCAATCAACAGGATATAACGTTAAGGAACCGGCAAAACAAAGTAAACACAAACGAGCAGTAGGCACTGCAGATAGGATGACGATCGAGGCAATGATGTCGGGTTTATTCCCGTCTCCCTCTGCAGCGATTCGTCTACCTTGCAATTCGGCCCAAAATTATCCCAATAGCGGTAAATCTTAGCTTTTCGGCCATTTTAATTTTAATTTTCCCTCAAAATTGCCCTCTTTTACAGCTAAGAAGTTTACCACCTTTTAGGCATCAAAAATAATCCAGCCCTTTTCCAACAGGCATGGCAAGTACGTGGTGTGCGGCAACAATCATAGTTTTGCAAAGTGCAATAAACAACCGAGACTCATCATCTTGGCTTAGTATAGTCGGCCCGGGTGCTTGCTAGTGTGGTCACCGCGGTGTGGTCCGCCGCCTGCGGCGATCTGGCGTATGTACTCACAATGCATCGCCCTGCTTTCCAGGCAATTACAAACCCGTTCAGCTGGGTTAACCCCGGAAGGTAGGGGCATGGTCAGTAGTCTCCAAGAGTGTAGTAATAGGACACATTTCTTGAGTCCTGCAGGATCGGGAAAGGTGCAAAGTTTCCCCAAAAGCCATCACACCCACGCGGATTTCCGCAAAGGTTCACACGCGGATTTCACCCTACGACTTCCCCCTTAATCTGTAGGGGTGGTATTCTTACGCAAAACACTCTCAGAAATGAAATTCTCACTTTTGACGAATCACTAATCCTCGAGCTACATTTCGCTATTTTTGAGAATTATTTCGTCACTGAGTCACGTGGCATTCAACGAAACTGAAACTCTCAAATAATCGATTAAGAAATGACGAAACGATTTCTTGATTTCCTGTCTCAGCGCGGTGCATTCTGGGATGGAACTGACAGTTGTTATTGTAAGTTCAGCCATCACTTCTGTGTGAACAACTTACGTAATGTATACTCTTAAGCAAGAATCATAAAATAAAAGGTTAGTATTTATTGAAATTTATATCTTTATTATTTACTTTTTATATTTATGTAACATTTTTTAAATAACTGTATGTTTATTTAAAATAACTGTATGTTTATTAATGGATGTGTTTATTAGGCCTAGTGCTAATATTTTTGTAGGATAGTCTAGATAATTTGACATTAGTAGGAGTAAAATTGTTATAATATAAAGCCTATTTTTATTCATATTTAGTTCGTTAAAAATATATTATTTTAATCTGCAAAAAAATACGTAGAACAATTATTTACGTTTCGCCAGCCCACATGGCATGCATAAACACATTGATAATTGACTGTTTTACTCCCATGAAATAAAATAAGTATATTAAATTTTAAAGCTTTCTATTTCTTTATCCTCTGCTATTGCTATTTAAATTAGATAAGTTTTCCTATTCGAAAGAAACAAAATCTCTTATAAATAATCAATAACTTTCTTGATATATTTTTTTTAACCATGATTTAGTAATTATTTAGGGCTTCCATTTACTTTTTTTGTCATTTTTTTAAATTTCTTGTATAGCAATTGGTAGAGAGAGGCATAAAACTGGAAGTTGCATGTTTTGCTTTTACTATTTATTAATCTATTAAAGTTAATGGTTTTAGAGCACTATATATTTGTGTAATGTCAAATGTTAATCTAAAAAGTATAAAATTACATTTAAAAAAATTGCTATTTGTTTGCTAGGTCTAACATAAGTTTATCCTGAACAAGTAGTTTTTTATACTATACAATAGATAAATTAAAGTAAATTATTTTGCCCGAAAATGTAGAATAGCTACCAAGTTATAATAATATATAGCAATAAATATTCTGTTATTCATTGAAAAATAACTGATACCTGTAAAACATAAATTTGGCAAAACGATTGCAAGAAGTTAAAATGTGTATTTTTCATAGCTTTTTTTTTTTTTTTTTAAACCTACCTACTTTATCCACCTGTCCTTAGTGTATCTTTTAGCCTGTATGAATGTCTTGTGTAGCTTTTAGTACCCGGAAGCCCTTCTTAAGTTGACAGCAGTTTTTTATTTTACGCACTTTGTGGCCCTTACTGGAATTTTTTACACTTTTTATAAGCTTATGAAATATTTCCATTGATTGTAGGAAATTTTAAATTTCATTTGGTTGAGAGCAGAGTTCTCGCTGGCTTTTGATCAACATTAGCGATTTGGCGAATAAGAAATAAAAAACAGTAGCCAAATGAGAAGAAATGCTAGCAAAAGAGATTCGGCGTGAAACATTGAAAAAACTATTTTTAACGCCTTATTGTAACCCTTTTATTTGAATATATTCTAAAATAACCTAATTTTTTGTAATTGCTTATAAAATAGAAATTTGACTATCCGGTAAAGAAACTGTTAAAAACGAGTACATTATAAATGTCTTCTAAATGTGTAAATGTTTCAGATTATTTTTTTAGCAGTCTACCAAAAAAAAAAAAATCTATGATTTACCGTTGTGAAAATATACACTAAAATTGCTATGAGATTTCGTCTTGTTAACCGATAGAAAAAATTGACCGGCCAATGATACTTTGCATACAGCTAATAAATAGTATGTTAAATGGCTAATTTCAATGCCGCGGTCCAGCAAATCTTTCCACAATTTGGTGCTTAATGCAGGTTATTTTATTTGTTTTTGCCAGTACACAGATAAGGATCAACTAACAATAGTGAAATACCTATCGCATAATCCTTTCTGTGCTGTTGATAAACTGAAATGGTGTTGAGTTAGTATCTCTATAAATTAGTGTTGACTCTAGAAAAAGAAAGGGCCGCCGGGCAGGAATTTTTCGAAAAAGGGGGAAAAACTATTCTAAAAAAAAAGGGAACACTATTCTAAAAAAAAGGCACACTTGTATCTTGTTCAGAAAACATATTTTGAACTGGTTTGTTTAGAGCCCGTAGAATTTACGATATTTTCCTGGGATCAATTGGATTGCCACGGGGCGCATAGGAAGTGTTAAAAAGGGCAGCCGGGCGCATCGGAAAGGTTTAAAAGAGCCGCCGGGCGCAAAAAATAAATAAAAAGATCCGCTGGGTGCTGCATCCTGCTAAAGCGGCTTAGTCAACACTAATAAATAGCGCAATGTAAATGGCACGGTGCGATTTGAAAATATAAATCGACATGAAACGTTCAGTAACGCAGATAAGAATTTCAAATTTATTGGAATATCACACACATAAAAAGAGCAGAAATTGAGCACTTGCAATTTGGCGAATTTGATTGTTCGTTTACTCGCCAAATGAAGCATTTGGCGCAATGGTGAATGGCAGCGAGAATTGTCGTTGAGAAGAAGAATCGCAATATTTGGCAATAAGTCCTTTAAAAAAAAACAAGAAATTTGGCAGTCAGTTACGAAAACAAAAAATTGTGAAATTCTTCTATTGGTCGCAGGAATAAATCGGCAGATTCATCTATTGATCTTAACAAGGTGCCCTTTTTGAGAATAGCGTGCCTTAGAAAAAAAATTTTTTTTTTTTTTTTTTTTTTTTTTTTTTTTTTTTTTTTTCCCTTAGAGTCAACACTACGTGTAAAAATCAATCAATTTCAATGTTAAAGTCCTTTGTGTTTATTTTGTTTACACTCATGCTAATGTACAAGGTAAAATGTTTTGACACTTATCAGAGATGACTCTTCAACCATTTTAAAATTGTTAAATAATTATGAATTATTTTTAATTAAAAAATAGTCAATGGATAGCAGAGTCAGATAATATAGACGAACGCCGTTCGCAGAAAATTTTCAAAGTTTGCAGACAGTTCTGGTTCTGATGGGGTTTTTAGAAATTTTTCATAAAAAAAATTATTAAGACCCCAGGCGGAGAATCTGTGCGAGGCCCGTCGCAGACTTGTGAGAAGGTCTGCAGATAAAAAAAAAAAAAAAAGCTATCTAGAAATTATTTGCCATGTACCATGGAAGAAGCGCCGTGGCATATTTCTTTTTAAAAGTTAATATTGGAAGTGCGGGACGGCAGGTACAATGCTTTTCTTTTCTTTTTTTTTTTTTTTTTTTGCCAGGGCCGGTAGCAGAAACAGTGCAGCACCGAAGCAGGTGCTGCAGATTAATTTAACAGATTAAAAATAAATTTTGTGTTGAAAAGTAAATGTTAAATGTTGATCTCTTTTAAATAAAGTTTATTTGGTTGGAAATTTTAACGAATGTTTATGCGCTTGTTTAGCATTTCTCTGCGATTTGCAGTGACTTTTTTACATTCGAAAGGGGAATTCGGTTTTAATATCTTAATAAACATTATCCTCTTTTCTTCACAAAACTGGAGGGTGGGGTGGGGTGGGGGGGTTGAGAGCATGTAACGTAATGTGAGGGATTGGAAAGAGGACTTTTTCACTTTTGCTGTTAGCGGCAATATAGGACTTAAAAGGGACGTGGCGTTTTTCTGCAGAAAATTTTTAAGATATTGAGTTTGCAGACAGTTTTACGTTTTATCTAAGTCTGATGGATAGTAATAATTAACATCTGTTGATTCGATGGGTGGAGTTGTTTTTTATGACTGACTACAACAACAGGGATACTTTTAAGCTGGATTCAGCTCCTGTGCTTTTCACAAAATAGCTGATTTTCAAACATGCTTTTCAAATTAACCCAATTTCATAATAACGGCTGTGATACACTTTTGGCTTTATCAACACTGCCAACTAGAAATGAATAGATTGTAGTATAACAGAGTATTGTGCTGTCCTCTAAAAAAAACACAATTTTTGAATTTTTCTCTATATAAAATTTAATAAAAAATAGAAAACAATTTGAAGTAGCTATATTTTCACAGCTTGTTCTAAGATTTTAATGTATAGTATTTTTGATTGTGTCAATATATTACAAAATGGCAGTCAATTAAAGAAGAATTTGAAAAAAACCCACTTTTTCCTAAAAATAACCCATGTTACCTAAAAAAAAACCCACATGTAAAAACACTTCTAGAAACCAAAATATTAGACAGTAAAGTATTTTTTCATTATTAATTATTTTTAAAACACAATTCTGCAAAAAAAAGTTTTTTTTTTTTTCAGTTTTTTTGCAATCAAATCCAAAGGGGCAACTTAATCACACAAGTTTTAATTAATCCTTGTTCAGAAAGTAGAAACACCTGAAATTGGCACTGTGTTATTCAGAAACTACAGAAATGTTCCATTTTTTGGTAAACATAAAAGATCTTTCAGAAAATAATGTCAAAGTTGCCGTTTTGAACCAAATTTCCAGACAAAGGGAGAAAAAACACCTAAAGAGAGGCGAAAAAACAGTTGTCATGGGACCCAAAATCGCTTGTAACTTGTTCAGTAATTTATCAAAAACGTAAAACTCATTTCGATTCCAAATCGCTTAGTCAGCCCTGTCAATTTTGTACCTTTATGTTTAAAAATGAGTAAATGTGTCAGAAAGTTTCGTCCTTGTTGAACAGTGAACTTGAGAATCGCCTAATAAAATTTGCATAAAAAAGCAAAGTAATGATTATAATAAAATAAGCTTGTAAAAATTAAAACAATGTATGATATAAAAGTAAAAAGATATCTTTGTGCACATAAAAAAAAGTGGATGGGTTTTATTTTTGCAAAAACAAAGGGGGGGGGGGGGGGGTTATGACATAACTTGTACAAATTCTTAGAAACGCAAAATATGCATTAAATTTACATAATTTATTGTTTTTTCCCCTTTAATTAATATTTTAAAGAAAAAATGTATGCTCCACTATTTATTTATATATAAAAAAGTGGGGTTTTTTTTAGTTCCCGCATGGGTTTTTTTTTACCTCTATTTTCAAATCGTCACAAACTGAGCCAAACATAATATAATCAGCTGAAAATGGTGCATTTTATTCACATATTAATGGTTTAACATAAAAACATCTAAAAACTGATGTACATCATTGTAACATGTCGCATTATAACAAGAAAAATTGTGAAAATGAAGCTCTTTTTTTTGCTAGAATTCTGTATTATTAGCTTATTTTTTAAAAAACTTAATAAGCACTTCGAAAGTAATTTTAAATAATATTATTAAAGTAAATGGCACATAGAAACAGGACAAAAAGAAAATTTTACTTCAGTGATTTTTTTGATGAAGTTCTAGGATGGGTTTTTATTAGGATACACTTTCCTGTGGGTTTTTTTAGAGGACAGCACTATACATATTTTCTTCCCTAATTCAAAATTTCAGCTGGTAAATACTTTAAAGTCATCATGCCAATTTGATGGCTCAGTTAGAAATTGAACAGCAAAATAATTAGAATTATTTTTAGAATTTAAAGATAAATAGTGATTGATTTATTTTATTTCAATAAATTGTGTATATTTGGTAAATTATTTGTTGTTAAATTTGTTCTTTTAAAAAGATATGCTGGGAAGTTAAAATTGAGAAGTCAAGAGTGGATCCAGGCAAAATTTGGGGCCTATTTAGGGCCCTTTCTCAAAAATTTAATAAAGTGGGCTTCTGCACAAAAATCAAAAATAAATTTAATAAAATGGGCCTCTTCACAAAAATAAATTTAATAAAATGGGCCTCTTCACAAAAATGAACTTAATAAAATGGGCCTCATCACAAAAATGAACTTAATTAAACGGGCCCCTTCACAAAGTTCCTTTTAATAAAATAGGCCCCCTTGGTAACATTCTTTTTCATAAAAACTTTTCAAATGTGTAATTTGTAAACAAAATCGGGTCACAAAAATCAAAAACATTAGCAAGGGGATTTAAAGAAGTTTTTGTTAATAAATTCTTGGTTTGAATTTGAGTAACTGAATTTCAACTTTCGTTACAAAATGTTTTTTTTCACAAAAATATAATAACATTCACAAAAGTAACTTTTACTTTTCACAAAATATGGCCTCAAGAATAAAAACCTGCATTGACCCCTTGAAGTATCGGTACAGACAGCATTTTAAAATTTAAAAGTAGTAGGTATTTACCCATATCAAGGTATCAATCAATCCTTTAAAAATTGTATCTGTCTTTTCAATTTTACATTTAATGCTTCTTTATACAGGTTGTTTTTGTTGCTTCAAGAATGGGAATTTCCGTTTCTAATTCAACATTTTCAAGGTAAGTTTGATTATTTTTATAAAAATAATATTCACAATTCTACAGCTATCTTTGTTTCTTTACGTTTTTTCATATTTGGTTATTTGTGTAACAAATTATTTTCCAAAAATGCTTAAATTTGTTATAGATTACACTGCTATCATTTGATAAAATTAAATATACAGTCAGTGATTGGTTATCTGCAATTTTCTGTAATCCGCATTGCTTAGCAAAAGTAAACATCACAAATTTTGCCAATCTGCCGCTGAAAAATAATGCTAACTTCGACAAATGGTCGTGGTAAAGAATCGTGAATTTCGTCAGTCAATTGCGGGGCAAATTTTGAGAATTGCAGGGAAAAAAATGACTTAAATTTGTGAAGCGATTGGGGGGGGGGAATCGCAAATGTCATTAAAAGGTCGCAGAAACACATTGTGATTTTTGTCGGAAAATATCGTGAATTTTGGCCAAGCAGTTGAAAAATATCACAAACGTCGAAAAATGATTGCGGAAAGAAATCGCAAATGTTGTCGAAAGGTCGCGGAAAAATATCGCGAATGTTAAAAATATTGCAAATTTTGTCTGAAGATTTCAGAAGCACATAGTGAGTTTTGCCCATCTGTCTCTTGAAAAATATCGTAAACTTCGGCAAATGATCACGGAAAACAATCGCGAATTTCGTCAAATGGTCGTGGTAAAGAATCGTGAATTTCGTCAGTCGATCGAGGGGCAAATTTTGAGAATCGTAGGAAAAAAATGACTTAATTTTGTGAAACGATCGGGGGGGGGGGGACGTAAATGTCATCAAAAGGTCGCAGAAACACATTGTGATTTTTGTAGGAAAAATATCGTGAATTTTGCCAAGCAGTTGAAAAATATCACAAACGTCGAAAAATGATTGCGGAAAGAAATCGCAGATGTTGTCGAAAGGTCGCGGAAAAATATCGCGAATGTTAAAAATATTGCAAATTTTGTCTGAAGATTTCAGAAGCACATAGTGAGTTTTGCCCATCTGTCTCTTGAAAAATATCGTAAACTTCGACAAATGATCACGGAAAACAATCGCTAATTTCGTCAAATGGTCGTGGTAAAGAATCGTGAATTTCGTCAGTCGATCGCGGGGCAAATTTTGAGAATCGTAGGAAAAAAAGACTTAATTTTGTGAAACGATTGGGGGGGGGGGGGATCGCAAATGTCGTCAAAAGGTCGCAGAAACACATCGTGATTTTTGTCAGAAAAATGTCGTGAATTATGCCAAGCAGTTGAAAACTATCACAAACGTCGAAAAATGATTGCGGAAAGAAATTGCAAATGTTGTCGAAAGGTCGCGGAAAAATATCATGAATTTTGCCAAGCAGTTGAAAAATATCGCGAATGTCAAAAATATTGCAAATTTTGTCTGAAGATTTCAGAAGCACATAGTGAGTTTTGCCCATCTGTCTCTTGAAAAATATCGTAAACTTCGGCAAATGATCACGGAAAACAATCGCGAATTTCGTCAAATGGTCGTGGTAAAGAATCGTGAATTTCGAAAGTCGATCGAGGGGCAAATTTTGAGAATCGTAGGAAAAAAAGACTTAATTTTGTGAAACGATCGGGGGGGGGGGGGGGGAGAGATTCGCAAATGTCATCAAAAGGTCGCAGAAACACATTGTGATTTTTGTCGGGAAAATATCACAAACGTTGAAAAATGATTGCGGAAAGAAATCGCAGATGTTGTCGAAAGGTCGCGGAAAAATATCGCGAATGTCAAAAATATTGCAAATTTTGTCTGAAGATTTCAGAAGCACATAGTGAGTTTTGCCCATCTGTCTCTTGAAAAATATCGTAAACTTCGACAAATGATCACGGAAAACAATCGCTAATTTCGTCAAATGGTCGTGGTAAAGAATCGTGAATTTCGTCAGTCGATCGCGGGCAAATTTTGAGAATCGTAGGAAAAAAAGACTTAATTTTGTGAAACGATTGGGGGGGGGGGGGATCGCAAATGTCTTCAAAAGGTCGCAGAAACACATCGTGATTTTTGTCTGAAAAATGTCGTGAATTATGCCAAGCAGTTGAAAAATATCACAAACGTCAAAAAATGATTGCAGAAAGAAATCGCAAATGTTGTCGAAGGGTCGCGGAAAAATATCATGAATTTGCTAAGCAGTCGAAAAATGATTGTAAAATTTCCTCATCAGTTACTGTCTAATTATATTTTAGTAGATATTAATGTATATTGCTATATTTTAGAATAATGACAAATTTTTAAAAATACTAGAAAACAAATTCCAACTTTCAGATGAAAAAAATAAGAAATCTGAATATCTTAAGAAAAATCACTGATAGAAAGAAGTATCCTTTAAAATGGTAAAAAGAAAGAAGTGTAGACTTTATAACGCTCACAATTAATAAGAATTAGTAGCACACTTAAAAAATTACTTAAATTACATGTAACTTTCAAGCGCAGTTTATTCAAAAAAGAAAATCTTAATTATTGCAGCATATAAGACTTAAATATTTATGTTCTTTATAGGTCTGATTAAAGATAATATTGAAAGAAAGATTTTTTTTACATAACAAGCAATAAATATTAAATTTCCCATTAGGCTTTAAAAAATTAAAAATTTGCTCTCTATTAGGAAAATTCAGAATAGATTATTAGCTTTAAATTTAATAGATTGTTAGCTTATTACAGATACTTTTTGTATTTATTGATACAGCATAAAAAATTTAACATGGTTGATAAATTACTGTCTTATATAAAATAAATGAATAGACAAAACCCATTCAGGGTATGAAAGTTAAGAGGGTGGAGGGTGTTAGTTAATTTCAAATAAAATTTTCATTATAAATGATGAAAATAAATTGTCAAATTAAAAAGTTTTACTGTGTACATATATAAGCATTTCTCACAGTATTATTAGTCTGTGGGGCAAACATTGATATCGTTCAAGTTCATTTGCCATGTTTCGGGACTATAAAATTATTTTATTAAATTATTCTAATTATTTAATTTCATCTGAAATCTCAATGTTCTCGCACTTAAATGTGCACATTATTTATGTGCACAAAAACATTGAAATTTTGCAAGAAAATAAATAACATATAAATTAAACGAAGCCAGTTCTTAGCCTCTTCATTAAGATTTTCAAAGAAAAACAGCGAAACTCTGAAACATTATTTTCTGCTTCCTGATTGGTTTGATTAAAAGTGTCAACAATAACCCAGTTTTATAAAACATGCAAAGGAGAATTATAAAAAAAATAAGTAAAGCTAAATATTTATTAGTTATTTTTTTATGAACCAAAAACATCAAGGGGTGTCCATTACTGGAAGGATGTCCGTTACTGGCACATCTACCCTATAATTAATTTCAATAATTTTTACTTTCCTCTTTATTTTATGATGAGTTGATTCATATGTAAATTCCAAAATGGTTAACAATTTTTCAAGTGCAGTTAGTAATTGTTTAAAATAAAAATAATTGTTTTTCTACCTAGAGTGTAAAATTTAGTTTTAAATTATGAATATATATATGCAGATGTATGAAAAATTAAGTGCTTCTGCTAATAAAAAAATTTTTGTTGTTGAAACTTAAATATTCTGTGCTGCAATTCTAGTATTTATTCAAATTTTTATCACATAGATACAGTTTGAATTTTTTAAAAATCTGTTTGTAAGCAATTGTACTATTTTAAATATTTTTTAAAAGCATTTTTATTTTAGTGAAGGCAATAAAATAAATCCCTATTTCCAGGAGCAAAATAATAAGAATAATAAAAGTTGAAATACTGTTTTCAAATGAACAAAATCTTCTAAGGATTTAAACCCGTGTGTATGCTGAATGTAAATAAACAAATGGTGGATGGTTACAATATCATATTATATGTGACAACAATAAAACAAAATAGCGCAAACATTTACTTATTTAACACTGTATTAATACCTTTTTAGACACAATATAAAATAAAAGGGAGCATATTGTGGTTAAAAAGATGTTTTGATGTTTGTTCTTTTATTTTTAAATGTATTTTGATTGCGCCATCTGGTGCCGATTCTGAGAATTGCTGCAAATTGGATAAAAGATATAGTTCCAAGTGTATTTGCTATATTTTAAGAAATGTTGGCTGCAAATTGGTTAAAAGATATAGTTTCAAGTATATTTGCTATATTTTAAGAAATGTGCAAGTTTCAGTGTGGGAACATTGCGATTTTCGATAAAATATGATCATTAAAATATTTTAATAACAAATTTATGTAGTCCCAAGAGATGGCATATGGAATCTCATTTCTAAGCATATTTTGAGACCTCGTCCTATCGTCTATATTCGGCCAAGTCCGAATAGTGGACTTTGTATTTGGCAGATGGGCCGAATAATCGTTGCATCTCTAAAATGTACGACAAGACTGTGCAGCAATTTCAAGATATTCTTATGTGAATGGTCCCCCAAGATCGTGCGATTTAACCCCAATGGATTATTTTCTTTGGGTGTTTCTGAAAAGATAAGTGTATGCCAATGCCCCCTGCACAATTCAAGATCTCAAACATAATGTCCAGATTGAGATTTTGGCCATAAATCTGCTCATTCTGAGAAAAGTCATTGAAAATTTTGATGTTCGTATGATGGCATGTAAGCAAAGCCGCGGTGGCCACATGTGCAGTATTGTATTCCATACAAAAATGGCACACACACACCTTCCAAGTTCAATAAAGAATTTAGATTTTCGCTCATAAAAAATGCTTTTAAAAGCATAATAGCATTTTTAGGGGAGGGGGGAGCTGGAACTATTTTTTCGTTTATTGTAGGATTCCAAAACAGGCTTTACTTTATTAGAAATTTGCTGGATGGTACTTTTTAAAAAAATCTATATAGTAATATTTCCTTACAATTTTATTATTTCTCATTCAGTATTAGTTTATATTGTATTTGTAATTGATTTTTCATCTAAAGATTTTAAATAAAAAATTAAATTATGGAAAATATAATTAAATTTTAATTGAATTCATCAATTAATTTGGAGTAAAAAAGTTTAAAGTATGAGACATATAAAAATTAAAAAACCTAACCTGTGACTTTACACAACTTTAGAACTGAACAAGAGTCGAGCCTTGTAATTCGCACCGCCTCCACCCCCCCCCCCCTCCTCTGTACGGGCCTGCGATAAAAATTTCAGATTCATTTAAGAATATTACAGGCTGGGGCAATGCCGGGCATGTCAGCTAGTTAAATAATAATGTTGCTTAATCGTAGTAAAAATTTAAATGTTTGATTGCCAAAGGATTGCCCATATATTAATAATTGAATTACATAACAATAAATTTTTTTTTTATAGGAACAATGGTTTTGCAAAAGCGTAAAGAACGAAGTCTGGAAAACTACGCCAAATAAAGGGTACATAAAAGAGAATTTAAGAAATTGGAGACAGAGACTGAGTAGTAAAGATATGGAGTGTGTGCTACTGCTGTTTAACAAAATATGAGGGAAACATGCATGGAGAGGCATAGTCATATCATTTGTACATCTCCGTCAATCAGCTGGATTTTGAAACTATGACCAAAACTCCTAAACATTAATATGGTAAAAATTAATATTAATTATTTAGGCCAGTTATTGTTAAAACATCTATTATCAGTCAGGGTAAGAGGAACACTGGTATAGTATGTGATCTGTATATTGTAACATGTTTGTTTAGTATTGAGCATTTGTTAAGAATATTTCTCTATTTTAATATTATTATTTTTTTTAATTCCTGCAATCACTATTTAAAAAACTGAAAATCTTTTTGCGTACAAATACCCAATGGCGGCTTGTTACTGTCTTTTCTTTGGGCACTAAATGCTGTGCTGAAAGTTTTATACTTTTCTTTCCATTATTTTTTTAAAGGAAATATTTTTCTCATTTAATGGCCAATAAATAAGGCAATGATTTCTTTAAAAAAAATAGTGGTAAGAAAAGAATAAATTTAGCAGCCATGCCTTTAGTGCCCCAAATAAAGGAAGTCAGGAGCCGCCACTGCAAGTACCTCTTTGAACACTGTATATACATATATAAAAGAATCATTTCTCCTTGAGAACTTTAAATATGGTGAAAAAAGATATTAGTAGACGTAGACAAAGATAACTAGTAACAGCAGTTATAAATTTCCAAGTGGTTGAAAAATGTCCAAGCCAGGATTCGAACCAGAATCCACCACTTGCAAATTTTCAACTGTTATGACTTATTTACCAATTGCATAATTTTGTTATTAATCTAATAGTAACATTATAACCATGCAAAGTGCCTTAATTGTCAGATTTTTCATTCTAAAGTTACACTATGTAAAAACACGAGTAGAAACTGATCAAAAGTGTCCCCATTTGTCCTGATTGACACTAAAACTTATTTAATTTTGCTGATATTGATAATAGTACAACAGAAGCCGGACACAACCTTTTATCATAATTGCAGGCAATAAATTTTCACCTTCTGATACTTATAATTTTAGAGAGAACTGCTATTCAAACTGTTTCTTTGTTGAAGACAGTTGATGTTTGTTTTAAAATACATTTTCTGTTCAATGTTGAATATTCGACTGAATGTTCAAATGTTTATAATTTTTTAAATGCTTCATTTTATAAAATTGGATACTACAAAAATGGCACACACCCATTGCCATCTTGCATCAAAGAATTAAAATCAAGAATATTTGTATGATAATCTTTATAATTTGTAATCTTTTTTTAAATATCTAATTTTTATAAAAATTGTGTGTATATAATTTTGTAATACTTAATTTTTCTTTTATTTTTATTTTTTTTATTTTTTTTTTTTTTTTTTTGTAATTTTGTATACAGTCAACTCTGTGAAACCCGCACACTTAGTGACAGAAGGTTTTGTGGATTATACATTTTTGCAGATTATAGATCATCACCCATATTTTAAAATCTGACTATAACTTTAGAACTGCGCAAAAATTACAGTGGAAAAGAAAAACAATGCAACATTGGTTTAATATATTTAATAACTAAGTTAATTTAAAGAAAAATTAAATTATATACATTACTTATTGTACTGATTATTCATTATTTTAAACATTGGCACAACAAAATGAAAGTTTCCATTTTGGTTTGTTGTCAATAATTTTTTTCTGTAGTCTATGAACACTCATTACTTCTTGCTCCAAGATAAAATTTTGTTACTCAAGTAAATTTAAATATTTATTCATTGGAAAATTGATTACTGAAAAAATATTTGTACCAAATTTAACTTTATAACTTCAACTGTTAATGACAATTTTCATTGTTTACATTCCAACGTTTAATGCGGATAATAGAAGTTTGCAGATTATACATCAGCAGATTTCACAGAGTTGACTGTATATATATTTTTAAAATTTAAAATTAATTTGAGTGTGACAGTTCTTATCGTTATTCAAGTATCCATGATCTTACAAAGCATCTTAAATTAATTCATAATGTGCAGAATGGGGACAAAGTTGTGTAGCTGTAGGGTGTGGGTGATATTTGAGTAGGCTGTATAACCTTGTTCGACATTATGAAATATTTCATGATGATAATACAGTTACTACTTATAATTTTATTCTACCGGATAATAATGTAGAAATTCATGATGGAATTATAAATTCTCCAATTGAAAATTCTAAAAATTTTGTTGATCTGTCAAATAACATCAATGTAAAGACCTTGCGTTTGATTTTTGCTCAGAAATTATGACAAAAAATAATCAACTCTTGATTTTGCGGAACTAACATCTAATTTGTTAAACAGAACAAATTTTCATGAACAAAGCCTTCAAATTTCAGGAATAAACATATCTCCTGCAAAAAGTGAAGTATTTGTTAACATATTATAATTCTGTGTACAAATTTAAACAACAATTTGAAAAGTCCGAATTTCTCATTAAGCCTGTAGAAATGGAACTTCATAATAGGTTTAAAGATTTGTAAACGGATCTGTAAACCAAGTCCAAGTTTAGGACACTTACCAATATATACCAATTGCGATAGTTTTGGAAGCATTGTTCAACCGTTATGATATTGTAAATGAAATATTGACTTATAAGTATTGGTGCAGATTCCCATTCACCACGTGGCGACTGAATTTTTTGCTTTGGCCACTAAATTTTGATGTCCCAGTCGCCATGTGTTATACAGGTTCTGTGAACTGCAGATTTCTACTACGGAAAGAAAAAATCCCACATATTCTCCTTCTTAATTCCAACATTCCAGAATGATCTATTTAACACAGCAAATTATTGCATAGCATAGAAAAACAAATGTCTGAAGTGATTCGATTTTTATAGTGCAAATTAATTTCACACATTCACAATTTTTTCTATATGCAATTTTATATGATAAAATCAAACTAAGAAATTGTTTTTTTAATATTCCCACTCCCATAATTACTTAGACAATATACATAAAACAAATTTGTAAGCTAACTACTATATCTTCTGAATGTAAAAGTTTAAGATTTGTATTGCCCTTAATAATCAAATTTTAAGAATTTTAAGATTAAATTAAAACCTGTTTGATTTAATTAGTCTGTGTTTTCTTGTACATGTGTATATATTGAATTATTTTTTCACTTTTAATGTATCCCCTTCCCTATACAAACACTAATTTTATGTGTTTATTTCACAATGTGGCCACTGGATTTTTTTGGTTTAGGAGCCACTGGCTCCTTCCAGATTTTGGGAAATCTGCACCTATACTTATATTGTAATTCTGTATGGATGATGTTGATTTTAATAATCCTTTATCACATGCTGGTGTTCACAAATTATTGTGTTTGTTTTGTTTACTTTACAATCAAAGGTTTCCTTCCCAAATTCAATTCTCAGATATCTAATATTTTTCTTTCTAATATTAACTATGCTATAGATGTAGATAAATATGGCTATGTATAAATTCTGGATCGTCTAATTTCAGACTGCAGACAGTTAAGGCTCCTGTCCCTGCCTCCGAAGGCACTCACAAGCTAATGTTAATCCTATGGGGATGGATTTTTCTAATATCTCATTTGCATTTCGACATTTTTAAATTTTTTTTTTTTTTGCATTGGATAGCCGAGATCCGTCTCTACATCGCACCTTTTTTACTTTTTCGATTTTGGTCGCAGATATTTTTTATGAAGTTACTTTCAGTTTCAAAACCGGTTCTGAAAATGAAAGTGTCATTCTAAAAAATATCTGCGACCAAAATTGAAAAGTAAAAAAGGTGCGATGTAGAGATGGATCTCGGCTATCCAGTGCAAAAAAAAAATATTTAAAAATGTCGAAATTCAAATGAGATGTTATTCGAGGGGATTCTTCACTCACTTGAAAACACATGATCCGTAATGTTAATCCTATGGGCAGGTTATTTTCGAATTTCTCGTTTCTATTTTAATATTTTTAAACCATTTTTTTTTTTTTTTTGCATAGGATAGCTGAGCTCAATCTTTAATATGACACTTTTTTACTTTTTCGATTTTGGTTGTAGATTTTTTTTTAAAGGTACTTTCAGTTTCGAAAACATCCTCCCCCCCATTGGTTTAACATTACAGAGCGGGTGTTTTCAAGTGAGTGAAGAACCCCCTTAAGCTCTGAAGGCATAAGTGTTGTGATTGATGGTAAATACACAACTTCAAATTGGTAGTTTGGCAATTTGCTGGGGACAACCTGGCTTTACATAAATTATTTGGCTTGGCAGGTAGCTTTTCAGCTAATTATTATTGTAGATTTTTGTCAAGTTGATTGAATTGAAAAGAGAGATAATTTTAGGAATAAGAATTTATATAAGCAACATATTACAAATGATACCATGTCGATACGATAATTTTTTTTATAAAGTTACGGCAGGTTTTCTGAATAAAATGTCAAAAATTATGCTTTGTGCAGATAAAATAGATTTTTACAGTAACAACTGATGGCCATTCACAAAAATTTGTGAAGAACATCGTTTTGACACTAGAAATAAAGGTCCGATTGATATCCAAAAAATAAAGTTGTTTTACTGTGTTTTTTTTTTGGGGGGGGGGGGGAGGCAAAAGGGGGCATTTTAACTCAGAAGGGGAAATTGAAAAATTTTTAATCATGTCAAGAGGGGTATTGCTTGTTATGTATTTTTTAAATTCTGAATTATGTGACACCATCCGAAAGTCGATACGATCATTCATTACAAAGTTATGGTGGGTTTAATGAATAAGAAGTCTAAAATTATATTTTATTATTGAACACAGCTTTTTCACGTTTATTTTACATTGAAAGCATTTTCTTTATATCATATCAAATAATATTAAACTTATTAAATGTCTTCAAAATAACAATAAATAAAATCAGGATCATCAGAGTCTTCTTCAAGGTTATTAAAGTTGTCAAAATTTGTGTATTCATAAACCATTCATGACTTTGTATTCATAAAACCTGTCTAACTTTGTAATGAATGAGCGTATCGACTTTCAGTTGCTGTCATTTGATTCAGAATTAAAAATACACAACAAACGACATCCCTCTTAAATTAAAAAATTGAATTCTCTCCATGAGCTAAAATACCCTCATTTTGCCCCCAAAACACATTAAAACAACTTTTTTGAGGGGGGGGGGGTCATTGGATCTTCATTTCTAGTACCAAAATGAAGTTTTCCCCCCTATTTTAACTGTACTAATATGCGAGGCAAATGCTGCCTAACTCCTGGCGCTGGCCCTGTGTTGGTGTTAATGGCAGAATACGAAGTTTTAACTATGGTGTTTATCTAGTGTTGACTCTAGAAAAAAAGAACCGCCGGGCGGGAATTTTTCAAAAAGGGAACACTATTCTAAAAAGGGGCATATTTTTTTTTTTTTTTCAAAAAGGGCACACTTGTACCTTGTTCACTAAAAATGTTTTGAACTGGTTTATTTAGAGTCCCTAGAATTTGCGATATTTTCTTAGGCATCAATGGAATTGCCACGGGGCGCATAGGAAGTGATAAAAAGGACAGCCGGGCGCATCGGAAGGGTTTAAAAGAGCCGCTGGGTGCAAAAAAGTGATAAAGAGTCACCGGGCACTGCACCCTGCTAAAGCGGCTTAGAGTCAACATCTATAACCTGAGACCAACTGAATAATCTAAATGGGCCAACTGGGCAAAATGCTTCAGTAATGTGGTGCTTCATGAGATTTCTATCTTTATTAATTGCAAATAAAATTGATGATGATAGCATTTATTGGAAATTTTATTTACTTGGATATACTTGATATTGTTCTTGCCCTTCAAATTGCCACATTAGAAACATTTATGTTTACAGAAAAAATAATGGATCATCATAAATTATTTATCCACCTTTTCCTAATTTCTATAGACCATAATTCGACCAAAACTCACTCTGAAACAGCATCATCTTGTGCATTATCCTAGAGTTCTTATCATCCTGTCATAGCTAGGCACTCTTATGTTCGTGGTGATAATAATTTGTATATAACTCTGAAATCACAAATATGAACTTCACAGAATTGTGTATGATACATAGGTATATAAAAACTTTTGGCACCACATCTCTTTTCTTTTTTTTGTCTTAAAAATTTATTGTACAATTATAATGATCATGAGTTTTTTACTCTGTAGTGATAAAACAAATGTAATTAATAAAATCATAAGACGAAACAATTTTCCACCTTGATTCAAACATAAAATATATAATATGAACATTCAAAAGTTCACTCTCTTACTTAAAAGGCGACTTGAACGAAAAGATGTTACAAGTTAAAAACATACATTTTATTTAAAATTTCTTTGTACTAAGAAGTTTTAGATAAAATGTATGTTTTTCAGGGCTTCGGAGTCTATGAGTCGAACCCATTTTGGGGCAAAATAGTTGTCGCAAGACAATCGGACTCGGTGAAGATTTTTTTTGTTAGACATAGTCACCTTTTAAGTAAGACAGTGAACTTTTTAAAATTCACATTATGTATTTTACAAATGTAATTACTTTTATATAAATTTATTACAAAAAAAAAACAAAAAAAAAAAACATTCATACTTAAAAATTAAAAGTAAATTAAGTAACCTTTCTTTCAAATAAGTTTGTATTAATAAATGCAAATGCTATAAGGGATGATGATTCAGAAACTAACTGTAAAAAAATATTTAAAAATATAGCTTTGAAAAAAAAAAAAAAAAAATACATGTAACTTTTGAAATAAACATTTTACTCCTGAAGAGTGTTAAAAATTCCTGAAACAGTCAGGAGTGAACTTTAAATAGTTTACTCATGATATAGTCTTTACAAAGTTGAGGTTTTTGACATTACATATGTTAGTGTATTAAAACATGTAAAATAAAAATTCCTATATTTTGTATAATATTTTTGAAGAAAGTCACTTTAAGGCGTGTATTTTTTTTTCTAGTATCCTATTATTGTTGAAATATGATGCATTTTTATATGTCATGCCTTCACTGGTTTAACATTTATTTTTGATATATCCTTCAGAACTTTTTTTTAACGGCTAGATTCAAAAATCAAATACAGGGTCGCCAAGAATTTCCATCTTGCACTGTTATCAAAGCAATTTATCTTAAATGTTTAATTTAGATGAACAGACAATTAAATTCAAAAGAAATTGTATATCTAATAATTATTATATCAGTCTCTGCATTAATAAAAAAATTAAATGTAAAAGTTTGAAAGTACCTAAACAAAAATTATCATGCATTGAAATCACTGAAAAATTAATTTTTCAGACATTTTAAACATTTTTCTTTAAAGAAACATAGTATTCTATTTATTTTCTAGTGTTCTATTGTTGAAATTTAATGCATTTTATGTGTCACACTTTCACTGGTTTCGCATTTATTTTTAGGTGCGTTCGTAATTATATAAATACGTAGCACCTATAGTCGTCGTTCAGTCCGTCTGTCTGTCCGTCCGTCTGTCCGTCCGTCTGTCTGTCCGTCCGCATATAACAGAGCAAAAACTACCCGACCGAATGATCTGAAATTTTTAATATATAATTGCTGCAAAATTTTGTCGAGCCATTTCCAATTTTATGAAAATCGGATGTATAGTTTAATTACAGGGACAGTCAAAAGTTTTTCTTTACATTACGGCCAATGGGAAAAATTATTGCAAGTGAGTTTTAATGATGTTACAGACTTCCGAATCGTCTGAAATTTTTAATATATAATTGCTGCAAAATTTTGTCGAGCCATTTCCAATTTTATGAAAATCGGATGTATAGTTTAATTACAGGGACACCACAAAGTTTTCCGTTACATTACGCCAATGGGAAAAATTATAGCAAATGCATTTTAATGATTTTACAGCCTTCCGAATGGTCTGAAATTTTTAATGTATAATTGCAGCAAAATTTTGTTGAGCCATTTCAAATTTTATGAAAATCGGATGTATAGTTTAATTACAGGGACAGTCAAAAGTTTTCCGTTACATTACGGGGAATGGGGAAAAAATTATTGTAAGTGCATTTTAATGATGTTACAGACTATGCACTTATGAAGCGCAAAAAAATATACATTCAGTACAATATGGGGTGCAAAAAATAATTATAAAACTAGTTATAGTACGAACGCACCTCATTTGCCACGTTTGACGAGCAATTTCCAACTTGTTGATACATGCTTCAGAAATTTTCGGTTTTAACAGCTACCCTCAAAAATCAAACGCAATGTCTCTATCTTGCACTGTCATAAAAGCAATTTAGATGGACAGGCAATTAAATTCAAAAGAAATTGTATGTGTAATATTTATTGTATGCAATAATAAAAGATTTTTTGTATTTACTTTGTGTCAATGGTTCTGTCTTCTAATACTTGTCTTTTTAGGAAGAGGGGGGGATCCAAGAATGATTAATCTCACACACACATTTGGGTGTGTTACTGATAATGTCAATGAAATTACCTGGTTGTCTTTAGCAGAATTGTAGTCATTGATTAAAAAAATAAAGTGTTATAAAAAAGTCAATCATTTATGAGATTTTCCAAGGTAAAAAAATGGGATTGGCGGGTTTCATAAGTATATACAGTAATGTGTTCAGGACAAGTGGGCATTGAATAAATTTATCTATAAATAAATTTTCCATACATGTAATGGGTTTGTTACAATACACTTGTGCTCAGAATTAACACCATAAATCTTGTGCTCATTATATGTATGTACTGTGTAGGCTACCTTTTTTTATTCACATTGTTTGATTCCCAACAGTTTTTTTTTTTTTTTTTTTTTTTTTTTTTTTTTTTACACAGTACACTTGGCTTTATTCTCGTATCATTTTTATATGCCATTAAATAAAATGAATATCTCTATTTCAAAAGAGCTGTAGCAATCCATCTGAATTTTTAAGTATTTTACACTTACTGGGTGCAACCGTTAAAGGGTTAAAGTCACAATAATCCGAAACTGCTCAAAAAATTGATAGAATTCTTAATGTACAGTACAGAACCATTTATCCGGAATGGTTGGGGTCAGATGTATTCCAGATAACTGGTTGGGCATTAAAGCAGCATCCATTTGATAAGTTTTGTGGAGTATATGTGGTTGTGGCATTATTTCTGATTTTAAATTATTAGAGTATGTGGATTAAAAATCAGATGCAAGAAAGATCAAAAGTTAATCAGAGTTTCAAAGAAGGTAATTTATGATAATCCCTTGGGAACAAAAATTCTTCTGCATAAAAATTAAAACATCTAAAATACTACTAAATATGTTTCCATTTCAAATACTCGATGTTGTTATCAAATTATACAATTGTTTCAAGCAATGCATATGTCAAAATGGCAGTATATGGCACTTTTTTTCTGCAAAGATTCTGAAATCAGTCTATTAGAAATAGAATTCCGGATAAATGGTTCCATACTGTATATATTTTCAAGAACAGTAGCACAATGTTAGCATCCATTTTGGAATAAATGATGTTTAGTGGTAGTTTTATAGCACAACATGAAATTTGATTGTTTAAGCATCTGGGTTTTTCGCCTGCAGTATTGGGAATACTGTGTTAAAGCTGAAGTTTGAAAATGAGTTCTCATAATCACTTACACGATTAAAAAATATGGAGAGTCTCAAGCAGAGGTGGCTCGGTGGTTACAAGTGAAGGCGTCCAGTGGTGTATCTTTTGGTGTTGACAAATGAATAAAGAAAAAAACTTTCTTAAACACCATTTTACACTACAGACTAGATTAATATTTGCAAAGATCTTATTGCGTAATTTTTAAACTGACCTTACTACTCATATTTCTACTTCTTTTTGGATTCTCTTGTATTTCTACTCTAGTTAATAAACCTAACAAAGAAAAAAAAATCCTTTTTCATTGATATTAAATGCAATAGAGGATATTTACATATTTGAAGACCAATAGTAGTATTCAGTCATCAACTAATAAGCTCACTTATGGTTTTAACATGTATAGAAAATTGCACACATTCTTGGTAATTTTCATAGGGAGCCGTTGGCATCCTATCAAAAATTAAGCATTTGGATAAATTAATGCCTTTAAAACATACCTATAAAAATAAAATTCAGTAAACTGTCTAAGGCGGAATCAATCGGGACAGAAAAATTTTTCCGTACTAGCCATTCCACCTTAGACAAATTTTGCTGTCTATGGATTCGCAGGGACTTGAAGATCTTTACTGTAAAAAATTTCAGGTATAACAATCGTGTTGTAGATCAACTTGAAACTTGTGAAAAGAAGAAAATCAATATGAACTAGTGTCCATTTTTTAATCTACAAGTGCTTAACCCTTTGCAGGGCAAGTGATTGTGTTCCTGTAAAGTTGAATTCACACCGGAATATTTGAAAATTTTCATTTCAAAATAAGGAAAAGCAATTTTCCACCTAAGTTATAAAAATAAAATTTAAGTTTCCTTTATGAATCTTGATTAAACTTAGTTGGGATAACATATATCCCACAGCCCCTCAAGGGGTTAAAGAAGTCAAATATGTGTGATTTTGAAAATCAATAACTAAAAGACAAGTCCAAAAAATCTGAAATTTTATGTTAACTTGGCACGTACTACAACTGTTACAAAAATATCGATTTTTTAGCTTTTAAAGTCCAAATATTTTTTTCATTGGTTGATTTGAAAAGGGATGACCCAAACGTAAGCAGAAAATTACGGCGAAAAATACCAACGAAACAATTTGCTGTAATTTCTGGCGCATAATCCGCGGATCGAACAATCATATTTGAGCACATATTTTTTCATTTTTTTTTAAATAAAATTTAACTTATTAGATTGCAGTAAATATTTAACTAAAATTATTTAATATCTGGGTTCAAACATGACTGTTTGATCAGCGTTCTCAAAACTACGAAAATAATTGTTAATTTTGACGAAACTAAAATGAAGAAATATTTCTTTACTTATGATGAAATTTGTAACCTGAAATATAACAAAACTAGACTCTTTAAAACTACGAAAATAATGCTTAATTTTGACGAAACTAGACTCTTTAAAACTACGAAAATAATGCTTAATTTTGACGAAACTAGACTCTTTAAAACTACGAAAATAATTGTTAATTTTGACGAAACTAGTATGAAGAAATATTTCTTTACTTATGACGAAGTTCGTATCCTCAAGTATGACGAAATTAATATGACGAAACTGGACTTTCAGAACTACGAAAAAAATTCTTAATTTGACGAAAGTAGGATGACGAAACATTTCTTTACTTTTGACGAAATTAATATCCTCAAATGAGTGAAGAAAGTAATTTCGTCAATTTGACGAAATGTTCGCTCGGAGCATTTCCCAGGAAACGGTTTCGTCAAAAATGAAGAAAATTTCGTGAAATTTGAGTATCCATTTCTAAGAGTGAATGCTGCTTTTTCACAACATTTTTTTTTTTTTTTTTAATTCCAATGTAAATCACGCTTATTCTAATTTGCGCAGAATTAAAAGAAAATTATATTTAGAAAGCTTGAACTTTCATGAAATGAGATTAGTTTTTCAAATTCTAGAGATGCTTGTTTTTCAGTCTGTATAAAGCTTTTCGTGGAAAAGTACCTCAGTTTTTGTCGAACCAGAATTTCATCTCAATTTACCATGACAAAACAAAACAAAAAAGCACAAACAGACTTAACTCAGATGCAAAAAAAAAATTTAAGAAAATCTTTAAATGCAAATGAGATATAGCTATATTAGTTTTACATTGGTTTAACGTTAGCTACGAAAGTCCAGAGGCTCAATGCAGCGGAGCCTTAAGTACATTAGTAAAGATGTGTCTTTTAAGAGGGTATTTTTACTTTTATTTATAATAAAAAATATTTAGTCTTAAACGTGTTACTTTATTCAAAATAGACGTATATAAAACGATGCTATTATTTAAATTATAATAATTAGTATACTTCTCAGTGTCCATCTCAGCATTGCATCTTCTATTTTAATCACAAATAATTTGTATCGACTTCAAGTGTAGCATTATACTTCTTTAAATTGTTTCTTTAAGTTGTTAAATAAAATAATAATTTTTTCTATAGGATAATTCTAGGGTAGGTGGCCATAGAGGAGAGATGGCCAGTCTAAATATTTCAAAAACTTTATAATAGATTGCAGCATAAACTTTGTTCGTAAGAAATACTTCAACTTGTTCATTCATTGCGACGTGCAACTGCGTTTTTCAATTATAATAAAAAGTGTAATTTTAATGTTTATTTAATTTAGTGGTTGGATATTTTTGTTGAGTTAGGTATCTGAATGTTTTGCAGTAGCCATGTTACATTTTCTATTACTTTAAGGACTTTTAAGGCACGTATATAATCCAATTTTTGCTTTTAAGTCTAAAATAAAGACGTACAACGGCGGAGTAACGCTTTAAATTGGGTGGCAATCTTTCCATCAATTTTAGGATAGATGGCCACATCAAATCGAGGAGAGATGGCCCCCTATAATCAATTTTTCTAAATTATACGCAGTGAGGATTATTGTAAATATAATTATTTCGTTAAATAATTATGTAATTTTTATGTTTATTATTAATTGAAACAATTATTTAAATTGTAAATAATATAAATATTTCAATAGCAATAATATAATAGGGCCTTAACGATGTATTTTTGTTTCAGAAAATATTGAAAAACTTGGGAAACGTTCACCCCAAAAACAGCTAAAGTTAATAAACTTAAAACCGGGAAAAATCTAAAATAAACGTGAGAAAAAGACAAAAACATGAAGCTTCCAGTAGCGAAGGAGATGAAATACATTTGAAATTACATTTAAATATACATTTGAAATTCTACAGATTCCTAGGGAATAGAATTGGATGAGGATCACTGTGTTGGTTGTGTAGAAGAATATAATACCACAACCAAAAAGGATGACTGGATGTAATGCATAAGGGGACAAGGGACTTTTCAAACCTTAAAAATAATTTTTTTATTTTTTGTAAATTTCACTTTAAATATTATTCAAGGTTACATTATATGCATTATAACAAGCATTTATCTTTTTTTTTTTTTTTTTTTTTTTTTGAGAAAAAAATGGAATTTTACGCGTTGTCTTAGAAAACTTCGAAATGCCCCTGCGCGTTCCATATCAATGAAAATCCCCAATATTTTTAATAAAAGTTTGGTTTATATATATGAATAAAACTGTGCATCGAATTTTATATATTTGAATGTAAAAGTTAAAAAAAAATTCAAATTTTTTTTTTTCTTTTTTTGTAAATTTCACTTTAAATATTACTCAAGGGTACATTATATGCATTATGGCATCTATTTATCACAAAAAAAATTACTTTTGTGAAAAAAACGGAAATTTATGCGTCGTCTTAAAAATCTTCGAAATGCGGCGTGCGCGTTCCATATCAATGAAAATCCCCAATATTTTTTATAAAAGTTTGGTTTATATATATAAATAAAACTGTGCATCGAATTTTATATATTTGAATATAAAAATTAAAAAAAAAATTTGAAAAAAAATTGAAATTTTTTTGGAAAAATTTCAAAAAAAATTTTTTTTTAACCTTTATATTCAAATATATAAAATTCGATGCACAGTTTTATTTATATATATAAACTAAAGTTTTATAAAAAATATTGGGGATTTTCATTGATATGGAATGCGCAAGCCGCATTTCGAAGATTTCTAAGACGACACGTAAAATTCCATTTTTTTCTCAAAAATAATTTTTTTTCATTTTTTTTTTGTAATAAATGCTTGTCATAATGCATATAACGTACCCTTGAATAATATTTAAAGTGAAATTAACACAAAATAAAAAATTGATTTTTAAGATTTTAAAGGTCCCTTGTCCCCATAAGGGGACAGAAATGGTTCCATGAAACATATACAAACTATCAAGATCTTTGCTGAAAATGTGATAAAATTTTACGAAAAGAGAAGGATTGAAATTATACTTTAAATGTTGTTTCTTCAAATTTTATTCACTTTCCGTGATATAATTGCATCTTTACAAATTTCTATGTGTTTTCATGATTAACTACATGAAATGTGTTATTTTTTGCTATTTTAACTTCATTTTTTCTTTCTTGTATTGGATGGCCATCTCTCCTCGATTTGAAGGAGAGATGGCCATCTGCCATTTTAATTTCAATTTTGTTTCCCACTTTTTGTTCTCGATATCTAATTATTTTTTGTCCAAAATATGATGAGTATATGTATAAGAATTTTAAATATCCCTAAATATTTCTTGTATTTGCATTCTAAGAATTTTTATTTCAATCTTTAAAAACTATGGCCATCTATCCTAGATTTACCCTATATAAACTGTCTGCATGTTTAGGTTTCACCGAAGCGCTTTTCAAGACAACTGACACAACTCTGCCGAGAGACAATCTATAATGCAATGATTTTAAGGCTCTCAACTGCTCTGCTCAACAAGCGCAAAACGTTTTGACACATTTACAAATTCATTTTTTAACGTAAAGATATAAAATTGGAAAGCCTGACCATGGAAGCGATTTGGAATCGAGCTGTTTTTTCCATTCTTTGATCAATCAATTACCTGTTGAATTATAAGTGATTTTGATCATGTGACACGGCATTTTTCTCCCCTTACTGAGTGGATTTTCTTCTTTCGTTCGGAAGTTCAGTTCAAAATGCCAACTTTGACAGTATTTTCTGAAAGATCTATTGCGTTTACAAGAAAACGGAAAAAGCAGTTCGACGACATAGTTTCTGAATAACAACATCTTCTTGTTTCATGTGTTTCCGAACAAAAATGAATTAAAACTTATGTCAGAAAGTTGACCCTTTGGATTTGAGAACAGCCTTAAAAGCCGCCATTCCCTTATTTAACATTCTCCCTCAGATTACTCCACGTTATTTTATTTTATTTCTACACTGATGCTTATTTCGTTACTCGTAAACATGCGATAACTCAACCATTATTATCGGAAATTAATTGATGCTGTATCGTTGTCGTTACATATTGACTTTTCATGTGCTACAATTTCAACGATTTCTCTTACAATGGATGGATCCGCTTTTCGATGGCTTTTATTTAATGAATTTCCCTTTTAAATTTGTCCGAATTTAATTTTCAATTTTATTTTCTCTTTTCTGGTCCGGCCAAATGTCAGAAAGTGGTTAGCGAGGGAAAGAAAGACCACGGACGGACACGTGGAACGTGAATTCTGCGGCGGTCTCCCCCCCCCCCCCCCCCCTCTAAGACCGCTGCCAAGACGAACATTGCGCTCGAAGCTGCAACGGTCGCCCGATGGAGCGCCCCCCCCCCTCCGCTTTTCGATGTCTTCAATTTTATTAATTTACCTTTTAAATTTTTGCGGTTTCAATATTAAAATTTCCATTTTTTTTTTCTCTTTTCCGATACGGTCAAGTGTCAGAAAGTGGTCAACGAGAGAAAGAAAGGAAAAGGACGTCGGACGGGCATGCGGAATGCCGTGCTCCGCGAATTCTGTGGCGGTTTCCACTACCCCCCCCCCCTCCCGGTCTGTCGCCGTGACGAACATTAAGGGGGCTGATCACTCAGCTTTGGAATTCTCCTCCGTAATGTTAAAAGGATGCATCACAAAAGTCGAAAAACGCCTTTTCTCAATAGATGGCGCGGACTTTCACAGGTCGGGCCCGAATACTTTCATTTTCTGGCAAGCCATGTGAACCACCGACGTTTCATATATGTTCCCCGAGATAGTTCCCTATCTTTCCTCCGAGGTATCACTCCCGGTTCGGAGTCAAATCCACCACATTAAAAACATAGACGAAAGCACAGAAAGAAAAGGAGACACGGCTGATCTTTATCTATACATACTTTATCTTGTACATGGATCGGGCTGGTCAATTTTGGATTCTGGTCAATTTTTACTTTCATCTATCTTTATAGGAAGAATATTGGATTCGGGAATTTTTTTTTTTTTTTTTACTTTCTTCTACAGTGTTAAATTCAGACACTTTTCTCCGGGAGGGATTTCTATTGCTCTGGGAGGGGACATTATAGAATTCCGGGGGGGGGGGGGGATTGCACTTTTTGAACATTGAAAATACAAAATCTCAAATCTTCCGGACAAGAAGAAAGTATTGGATTCGTGAAAATTTTCGAATTCCGATTTTCGGTGAATTTACACGTTTTAGGGGTCAAACATTCCAAAAAACATGTTTTTACAAAATGTCTGTCTGTATGGGACACAATGTATGGGGCGCTTTATCTCAAACTAATGCACGGAATTTAATAAAAATTTATATTCAGTTAGTCGATGATATAAATTGATGCTGATTAGTTTTTGGTGTAAATTGTTCAACAGGTGGCGCTGCTATGCTGCATTTTTCGCAATTTCCGCAATAGTTCTATCTCAAGAACTAAAGCACGGATTTCCATCAAACCTCAGATTCGGTTAATCCTTAACATGAGTTGATGCTGTTTACATTTTGGTGTGAATCGCCCAACAGGTGGTGCTGCTATGCTGCATTTTTCACGATTTCCGCAACAGCTCTATCGCAAGAATTAATGCACGAATTTTCATCAAACTTCATATTCAGTTTTTCCCGGCCCACGGCGTGAACTAAGCTAAGGAAATGTAAGTAGTTTGCGTTGGGCCTGGAGTAAGATGATTATCATTAGAGACCGGGTTCAAAATTTCAGCCCAATTTATAAATATGGATCAGACAATATTACTCCCGTGTTATTTATGTCTAATAATAAACTATTTTTAATCTAATATTTTCTTTAATATAGTTTTGTTATGTAACGCTTTAAATTAAAGAACTTAAATTCGGAATTTCAACAATATTGACATATTTTAAACCTTTTAGGGGCAGAAGAGTTCTGTTTGTAAAATGATGAAATAATTGACTGACACGAGAATATTCAAACGAATTTCTTAGAAAGTAAAAACTTGCTATTTTTCACTTTCATTACAAAAGCAAAGTTTTATTAAAATATTCTTGGTGCAATTTGTCTGTTTTGGAATTAAAATTAGGTGGCTAGACCCTCCAGCCACCGCCCCTGAAACTGTTAATTATTATTTCCACAAATTTACAGTTACATTGCTAATGCATTTAACTAGCCAAAGGCCAAATTATGGGATAATTCTGGGGGGAAATATTTCCGTTCATGCATTTTAGTTGAACCCTACCAATCCAAACCAAATTTTGAAAAAGAAAAAAAAAAAGGAAGCATGGTAAATAAAATCTAATTAAAAAGAAAAAAAAAGTATTTAGAATTTAAAATTTATGCTATATTTTCGCGTGTACATTTTATTTACATAATATATCTGTTTCGACTTACCAATTTAAATTTTAGCATGTATATTTTATTTACTTAATGCTGTTCTCAAATTCAAACTGGCTAATTTCTGACACATTTTTTAATTCGTTTTTAGAGTTCCATACTTAAAAAGTAAAAACGGAACCGTTATAAGGTTACTCCTGTGTCTGTCTGTTTGTCTGGCACAGCCATTTTACTCGTAAACTACGGAACGTGGAAAGTTCAAATTGGGGGAAGTAATAAAGACTATTGGCCCACATATTTACAGATTATTATACATTCACAAATATATTTAGGAAAAATGTAGAGGGCTAATAAGGTTGCTTAAAAAAATATTTTTTTTTTTTTTTACTATATTTTAAATGTATTTTTGGACTCAAAAATACATTTCTTTTGATTTTAGGTATTATATTTTCAGAGATATCGTCGAAAAAGTGGTGCAAAAATATGCGCCGCCCCCCCCTTCCCCCTTCCATATATTTCCAAATCTACTGAAACTAAAATTATGAAAAAATTACAGGTAGTAGACGTTAATTTAAACCTTATGACCCACATATTTACAGATTATTATACATTCACAAATATATTTAGGAAAAATGTAGAGGGCTAATTAAGTTACTTAAAAAAATATATTTTTTTTTGTTTGTATATCGTGTGAATGAATGCTTTCGTAAAGCTGGACTCAAAAATACATTTCTTTTGATTTTAGGTATTATATTTTCAGAGATATCGTCGAAAAAGTGGTGCAAAAATATGCCCCCTTCCATCTATTTCCAAATCTACTGAAACTAAAATTATGAAAAAATTACAGGTAGTAGACGTTAATTTAAACCTTGCAGGAAAAATATAAGTGATTACCCTAGGTCACATAGTTTTTGAGAAAAGCTGATTTTTCCGTTACACACAAATCTTGATTTGCGGGCATTCAGCAAAAGGTATTGAGAAGCGCTGGAAGTATATATCGTAGCAGAAGTATAAAAGAATTGATGATGATTTTCGAAAAAAATCATCAGTAATTAGCCGAGAACGAGGGGTGGCATATTCTGTGTACCATCGGTTTTTAAAGTCTAGATAACAACTTTGGATTATATATTTGTTTAATACATACCCAGTAGCAGTATAAAAGCAATAAAAGCCAAATTGTTAAAAACAGACTGAATTAATCGCATAAATTACTATGGCATTCGCGACTAGTTTGCATTGAATCTTACAAAGTTAATTAAAAACCTATCTGGAAAAAGGCGGCACGGACCAAGTCGGCATTGCAAATTCGCGACCTCCTTTCGAAGCGCGCTTAGCACAATGCCAAATTTAAACTTTGAACAAGGATTTTGTTTTACCTGCACTTTAAAAAGAAAAGATTATTACTGCGCTGAATTTAGTTTTATGAAATGCCAAATGAAGTTTAAATATGAACTACTTTTATTGTCAGTACCAAATTAAGATCATAAAAAAAAAAAAAAAAGATTAAAATATAAAAAAGAAAAAGAAAAGTGCCCAGTTAAACTGATGGCATTGAGCTCACAGGTTATCCGCACTAATTGTATACTATACTATTATTTCAAAGAATAATGCCCTCAAAAATTAAATGAAGGAAGAGTAGCCCCCGTTATACTTAACCAATGAACCTACAAATCTAATTAGGGAACCTCCTTAACATAATAAACCGGTATACCAAATTCGAAGCAAATCAGATAATTCTGCATGAAAAAACCTTATCGCTAAATTAAGAGAGGGTCTAACACCCCCCCCCCCCTTTATACTTAACTAATGAATCTCCAAATCTAATCAGGAAAGCTCTTTATCAGAATGAACATAGAAAAAAAATAAAGTAAATTGGATAATTCTGCATGAAAATCCATTTAGCTAAATTAAGGGGAGGGGACTTGCCCCCTTTCCCCCTTTTATACTTAACCAGCGAACCTCCAAATCGTAATTGAAGTACTAGTTTTTTCTTTTTTTGGTAAAGGCAAAAAAAAAAAAAAAAAAAAAAATCCGACAAGTCTGTCAACCGAATTTCTTGTCGTGACAGAGAAGCGCAAGAAAAGAAAAAAACTGTCACTCTGAGACAACAATTGCTTATACCTAAAGATGCAGTTATTCATTCATCGGAAAATGAAAAATCTGTCCGATTACAAATCATTTCAATAATCATCCCTACAAGTATCTAGCTTTAATGTTTATAAATGAGTCAGAAAATGTGGCAAGAATTTTCGCGTTGACCAGCAAAGGAATTTTTTTTTTCACTTTAAATTAATAACAAGTGGGTAAGTGTGATCACAGATCGCACAGAGGGTTTCGTTTAATATTCATTTCAAAACACTTTATCCTTTTGAAAAATCTGTTAGTTCCACATTTCGCAACCAGGGGCGCACTCTATTCTAAACAAATCTCTATCCGAACGAAACTCCGTTTTACAAACTATCCCTATATATATTAGTCGAAGGGATTGGGCCCATAGCACCCGATATAAGTAGACGCCCCTGGCGGTAAAAAGTGGAACTCAAATATGTAAGGCTATGGTGCATAATATGAAAGAATGGTCAAAGGGGTGTCGGCAAAAGTTGGAAAAGTGCTCCCCGGGTGAAAAGGGCGGAGGTTAGAAAAATTGCTTAAAATATACGTTAGAGCACGGAGGAGTAAATAATATAAGACTTTTTGAAAATTTTATGATTTGTCGTGTGGTCTGAGATATTCAGCTATACGCGTGCAATATTTCATGTCTCCAACTTAATTAGGGACTCTCTTAGAAAGAATTGCTTAAAATACATATGCGGTAGCTCAAAGGGTTAAACGTAATACTTTTTCAAGATTTTATCATTTGTCGCCTGGTCTCAGGTGTTCTGCTATAATAAGCATGCAAAATTTCAAATCTCCAATTTAATAAGGTGCTCAGTTAGGAAGAATTGCTTAAAACACGCATGTGGGAGCCCAAAGGGTTAAATGTACGACTTTTTCAAAATTTTATAGTTTGTCGTTTGATGTGAGGTGTTCAGCTATAAGTTTGTAAAATTTCACGCCTCCAACCTAATTAGAGGCTCACATAGAAAGAATTGTTTGAAATACACATGGGGGAGCCCAAAGGGTTAAATGAATGACTTTTTCAAAATTTTATGATTTGTCGTTTGATCTGAGGTGTCCATCTATAAGTACGCAAAATTTCATTCCTGCAACCTAATTAGGGACTCACTTAGAAAGAATTGTTTAAAATACACATGTGGGAGCCCAAAGGGTTAAATGTACGACTTTTTCAAAATTTTATGATTTGTCGTATGATGTGTGGTGGTCATCTATAAGTATGCAAAATTTCAAATCTCCAACATGTGCAGTTTCTGAGAACGGGCTCTGTGACGGACAGACAGACAGAGGAGCGAGACGAATAGGGTTTCGTCAGATGAACGAAACCCTAAAAAACTAATAAAAATATCCGAAAAATGCCTTGAGCGCACGTTTTGCTGACACATTTCTTATAAAATCTCGTATTTCTATGTGTATTTTTATAAGTTAGAAAATGAACTAGTTCAAAATAATAATAATAATTCCGTGCGCAAGCGAGGATATCGGAAATGTTCTTGCTACTCTTTTTTTTTTTAAACCTTCAATATTCTATTCCTTGCAGGCAACAATTAAAATGTCATACCTAAAAAACAAAGATACGTTATATATAAGTCAGCCGTAAAACGAAGCAGATGTATCATTGTACCGTTAGATACTGATAATCTCTACTACATTTTTTTTTTTTTTTTTTGTAATTCTAAACATTGCACATTTTCAATTTTTACAACTTCGTATAGGGAAGAAAAGTAACTGCAATTTATTTGAAAACAGCATCATAATTTATTTTTGAGATATTAATATTTTTGTAGTTTTTGATGACATTTCTGTAATGGTGGCAAATGAAGTACTCCATTTTTGTAAAAAAAAGAAAATAGTAGATTACTATATCTTTTTGTTGCCATTTTCTCATAGCAACTGAAAAAAAGTAATTAAAATGAGTGCTATTTTGAAAAAGTCCTTCCGGCCAGTGCCGGGAGGAAGAGGTAGCTTTCATAATCCTTATTTAAAAAAAGCCAAATTATATCATTCAAACAGACGAAGCTCAATTTAGTGGAAACCGAATATAGGAGATTCAATACTAATTTTTATCAATATAATGAATGAGAATTTCGCGAAATTAGTCAGCTTTATCCAAGCTGCTTTTCTTTAAAGTAACATATATTTGGCTGCCAAATTCGGCAATTTCTTAAAGTGCCTGTCATTTTAAGACAACATGGTGGATCAGGCTAAGCAGTGAACTTGGTCGAGACATTAGTAATTGCTGTGCACATGCTCACTCACATCGGAATCGGTTAATAAATAGGAGTGCGCATGCAAAAAATCAGATTTTTCAAAATGTCACCCACAATAGAAATTGAAACTGCTATATCTGAGCCATTTTTTAAGGTAAAGACAAACAAAAAATGCTCCTGAATCCTTATATCAAGGTCAAATGCTCAAGAAAGAAACCTTTTTCAATTTCTAATTTTTTTGCACCTCACTTTAAATATATATATATATTTTTAATTTAATGGTCGCCATTTTGAAACAAGATGGCTGATGAATCTGGCGAGCGAACTTGGTCGAGGTGTTGATGTATACTATCCACATGCCTTCTTACATCGAAACAGGCGAATACGTGTGTTATCGCGCGACAAATACAAGATCGTTTCAAAATGTTAGCCATGCTAGAAATTCAAAGTGCTATAAATCAACCATTTTTTAAGATATAAACAAAAGAACAAATTTTCAGAAACAAAAACTGCTCCGGAATCTTTGTATCAAGGCCAAACACATAAAAAAATCTTTTTCATTTTCCAATTGTTTAATACCTCATTTTGAATTTCAAATTTAAATTTTTTTTAAATGGCAACCCTTTTGAAACAAGATGGCGAATGAAGCTGGCCAACGAACTCGGTCGAGACATTGGTATGTACTATGTACAGACCAAGTTACATCCAAATAGGTTCATAATTACGCCTGTTATCGCGTGACAAAAATCAGGTCGTTTTAAAATGTCAGCCACAAGAGAAATTCAAAATGCTATTACTCAGCCATTTTTTTTTAGATATAGACAAAAGAAAAACTGTTCCGGAATCTTTGTATTAAGGTCAAACACATACAAAAAAAATCTTTTTCACTTTCCAATTTTTTGGTATCTCATTTAAATTTTTTTATTTTTTAATTTTTTTTTAAATGGCCGCCATTTTTAAACAAGATGGCGGATGAAGCCAGCCAACGGACTCGGTCGAGATATTTGTATGTACTATGTACACACCAAGGTACATCCAAGTCGGTTCATAAATACGCCTTTTATCGCGTGACAAAATTCAGGACGTTTCAAAATGTCAGCCACGCTAGAAATTCAAAATGCTATAAAATATGGAAAGATGGCCGCCAAGCCCATCATGCATAATTAAAAAAAATTAATTTTCAGAAACACGTTATGATGTATTTAGTAAAGGAGAAAAGGCTTTCTATCAACGCATACTTAGGTACTCGACTTACATATGGTAAATTTTTAATAAAAAATGTTAAATAAGTACCATAATATTAGCTTGGAAATTTGATATCACACTATTTTTTAGCCACAACTTTCCCCTTTTTTCTTTTCTTTTTTTTTTTTTTTTTTTTTTTTTTTTTTTTTTTGCTTGGCTTTTTTTTTACTTTTGAAAAGTTGTTTTTTAGTAGATATTAGTTCTTTTTTTAAAACAGATTATATATAATTGAAATAATTCTACTCGCTAAAATTAGTCCTTGTATAGCCTTTATAAGCAGGGAACAAACACAATAGTATACACTTTGTTTACCTATCATTCATTTTTTAGAGTAATTAATAATTTAAAAGTAACGAAAGTCAATTTCTTCTTTCAAAGTATCAGTCTTTCTCAATTTATATCGCCTTAAAATTTTCTATGAAGGTTGAAAATTTAGTAAAAATCAAATAGAGTCAAAATAAAATATATATTTACAGTTAGTCTGTCAGTTAATTGTTTGTTCTAACATTTTTTTTTGCTGACGGTTTTGCAAAATAAATTTATCTTTACAAATACCTACGGAAAATCCGAGAATGAAGCCCCGCAGGCATCTAAAGAATCGAAGATCTGTCTAAAGAAGTAAATCTAGCAATTCTAGACATGATGATGAAACATTTTTGATAAAAAAAATCTAAAAATTTAAAGATATAAACTGTACATATAACTTCATCTTCATTTAGATCGTGTTATAGAGAAGAAAGAATAAATATGTAATTTTACTCAAGTCTGTTTATCCATACCTATTTGCATAAATGTGAGAATATAATTTCGTATAAAAATTCCCGTAAATTGATTATATTTAATAGTCTATTATTAAAGCCGCATAAACATTAGAATAAAATTTTTTTGCAGTTAAAAATTGCCTGAAATCTATAGTCTTATCGTTCGTCAAATTTGTTATATGTTTTTTTTAATACCCAGACACCTTTTCTAAACTCTGACAAAAGATCACAGAAATACTGAAATTATCCAAATACTTATACCTTTCTATCGTATTTCTTTTTTTTGAGTGGGGGGAGGGGTGAGGAAGGACGCTCGCTAAGAACTTCGTTTTGTTCTTAGAATTCTGAATTAATCATTGAAAAGATCTACCTACATAAGTCTTGTTGCAGAATTTTCATTAGGTAAGAGTTGCATCAACTTATACATCATGTGAATATATTATATTACTTTTATAAAATACTAGATGGGAGCCATTGATATTTTCAGAGCATTTGCCTACATTTTAAACTTAAATCATTTAAAACTATTCATTAATTTTCTATACGAATTAAAGAAGTCGTTGTTTCCATGGCAACTGTACCTTTCACTATTGCTTGTTTGTTTGTTTGTTTTATTGAACACATATATATCAGATCACGTGGGGATCACGGCGGGATTCGAACCCGCCCCCACCTACGTTCTCAAGCGATTAGCGGCGTGGTGTCTTATCCACTCAGCCACGGTGGGCCACTATTGCTTTATCTAATACCCAGATACTCAAATTTAACCAGCTGCGCTTAGAATCATGCTCATAACAGAGTACATTTATATGTAAAAGTGGTGACACATATGCACAAGTCGTGTACTCATATTCAAGTTTTTGTCCAAAGTACAGTAACTCAGTTTTCATTAATAGACGTGGAAGATTTCGATTAAACTAACCAAAAAAGTTTTAAAACATTGGCTTTCTGATTTGATTTTATTCAAAATCGTCTTAACCAACCAAAGTTAATGTCCGGGATCCAGAGTGTTTACTGCAAACATAAAAAAGTTTTCAAAAATGCAGGCTTCTGATTGATCAATTTCATCGCGCTAATAGCGTAAAATCTATCTTGATCCCGGCCTATTCAACGTCCTTTAAATATTCGAGAAAGCCTTGACAAGTCAGGAAAATATCACACAAAGCAGGCAAAACGAAGAAGAAAAATCATTCATTGGCTCGTTTATATCCACGAGTCAATGAATGATCTTGTTCCTTTGCTTTGTTTGCTTTGTGTGATGTTTTTGTGACGCGTGTCAAGACTTTCCCAAATATTTAGGGGGCGTTTGTTTATTTCACCAGCATGAAGCTATGAAAGGAGAGGAGCAGGCATGACAATCTTCCCGTGTGAAAAACTACATAAAAAAACGAGTTCTTTCCCCCCTCTTCTGCCCTTTTCTCTCTTGATTTTGACCGATAGCAGCCCATTTAGCAGTCTCCAGTGCAAGATGCAGCTATATATGGCGGATGCAAGGGGAGGGTGTTAGCGTGACCAATGACATAATAGGCCAGTTCATGACGTTTAAAAGTCACACGAAGTTGGATCATCTTTAAACGATGATTAGTACAAAGCGGTGCGCCGATTTTTTTTTTTTGTGTCCATTGCCGTGTACAGATAATCAACTCCGTGTGACGTGATGAGCTGGCCACACTTAGGAACAGCTTCAAATGACGTCATCTACTTCGAGGCAAACGAAAAAGGACAGGCTACCGCGGCACTACAGCGTCTAGAATATATAGTGTGGAAATCCAATCAGTCGATCACAGCGATATCTGCAGGATATTTCCCAAAACTCCAAGACAATTTGGTCTAGACGCTGTAACATTTTTTTTAAAAACGTTTTATTAACTTACATTTGACCTGTGTGCTTGGCGTCAAACCCGCTGTAATAATACGATGTTTACTTTGAGATTTGAAAATATATAGCAGATGTCGCTGCGATAATCTCCCTGGATTTCAGCGTCAGTGCACATTTAAGGGATACACTTTTTAGCGGTTCTTGGATAGCAAATTTCCACATTATGTATTCTAGACGCTGTAGCGGTGCATTACACATGTCTCTTTCTTCTTTAAAAAATATCCTGCAGATGTCGATGCAAATGACTGTTTGGAATTCGACATCGTTGTACATTTAAGGGATTCAATACTTCCGCGCTTTTTTAAGTATTGCTGGGATAGTCGATTTCTACAACATATAATCTAGACGCTATAACGGAGCTATAGTTTCTAGAAGATATAGTTTAAAAATCGGCTTATTAAAAAAGTGCTAAAAATTGTATCCCATAAATGTTGAACGAGGCTGAACGATGAATGTCGATTACAGCGACATATGGTAATTCCAACATAACTATTTCAAAAGAAAACGTTTCGCTCAGAGAAGATCTAGAAAATGTTGCTCCTATCGACATTTGTCATTCAGTATTTTTCAATATTTATGGGATTCAATTTTTAGCACTTTTTAAAGAATTACTGGAATAGCCGGTTTCCACACTATGACCGTGATCTAGGTAGATTTTTCTGCGTTATCGTAACGAGATTGACCAATCAGAAGCCAGAATTTTTGCTAACTTTTCACTGTTTGCAAAATTGTACCTGGATCCCGACCTATATTTCTAGACGCTATAACTGAGCTCAGGAATAGTACAGAAAACAAACTCCGTATTTTGATACATTAAGGCCGGGATCTAATTAGGAACAAGTGTGTCTCTATAACGAAGTAGCGACATACGGCCAATAAATGTTTATTGGTAAAAGTGATAAAAACAAATCGTTAAAGTTCTTTGCGAGCATGCCATTATCGTCAGGTTAATACATGCTGAATTATTTCCCTAGTCTAATAGAGATCGTCCATGCGCGCATCTTCTAATGGAGGATATTCCAAATATGGGTTCGAGGCTGAAAAAGTCACGTGGTACCGGTAATTTACCCAAAGAATTTGTAACTGATAAGAAGGGAAACAGGAAACTACACTGCTAAAAATATTGTGAAAAATTACCTCGGTTCTTACAGGTTCTCTATTTTCTGACCAATGAGAACGCTACATAAACGCCTATGAAGCGTTCTCATTGGTCAGAATACATATAGCCTTTAAAAACAGAGGTAATTTTTCACGATATTTTTAACAGTGTACTACTGCTTTCTCCCATGAACTGTTTCATTGGCTAGCGGGGATTTACATTACGTAGACGGAGCCTTCCCTTCTTTACGCTAGACGTTCTTGCCTTGACCATGTGATCATAACGTAGATTGAATATCCTCTATTCAAGAAAGCGGATTGCCGTACTTTCGACAAAAGCTTGAAATGAGCATGCCTCCTGTGCATATATCACCACCCTTATGTATAAAGGCTCTCTGTTATGGTGTTGTTTCTGATACAGCGCCTAGAATACCTAGTGTGGAAATATGCTATCCAAACAGTTCTAAAAAATTGTATCCCTTAAATGTGCGACGATACTGCTAAAATTTCAAGTGTCGATCGCAGCGACATCTGTGGGATTTTCGTATTACTATTATTACATTGTATAGACTAGCAATTTCTTGCAGTTGTAGAAAATATCCTGCAGATGTCGCTGCGATCTGCATATTACAGCAGTATCATTGCACATTTAAGGGATACAATATTTTAGCGCTTTTTTAAGTATTACAGGGTCAGCCGATTTCAACACTATATATTCTAGGCGCTATAGTTTCTGAGCGTGTTGGTTAAATTTCGATATTCGTGTTTTAGAGTGAGCAATAGAGAAAAGTACTAAAACTATTGAAACAACAACTTCTTTAATATTGAAATGTATAGCAAAGGAGTTCAGAATCAATGCCTTAAATAGTTTCGAATACGCGCTGTTGTTATGACATCAATACCCTTCCTGGATGTGGAAATGCAAAATTGTGTTCAACATAATTGGCCGCAATCTAGATAGATTTTTCGCTGTTAGCGAAACGAGATTCATTAATCAGAAGCTTGCACTTTTGCGAACTTTTCGCTGTTTGCAGCAATGCAGGCTATTGATTGGTGAATCTCGTTTAGCTAACAGCGAAAAATCCATCTGGATCCCAGCCTAAATTTCTGTAAACATTGCACTTCATCCATGGCACTAAGAAAATGACTCAAAACTTTTATGACATAGGCCGGGATCCAGAAGCAGCAAAAATTCTCAAACATTCTGGCTTCTGATTGGTCAAACTCATTTCGCTAACAGCGAAAAATCTATCTGGATCTCGGCCATAGTTTTCTTCGATGAAATCAATGCAAAAGGATAATATAAAAAATTTTAAAAGACTTCTAAAATGATTTGGCGGGTTTATCGCTGTTTGGCATAATTTATAAACTTTAGAATTAATTAACAGTTTTTCGCTAATTAAGAATAGAAAATTTGTGTTTTTAAAGCTGAATTTTACAAAAGCACGTAGATTGAGTAAATATCTGTCCAAAAATGCAATCCTTACTTTTTTATGTCCATTATTTAAGTCTCTACCTTGATTGAACCATAAATTGTGACGAAGAAAATAAATCGGTCATTTTCAGTATCTCGACGTTATTTTAAAAAATCTATATCTCTATTTATAATTAATTTATGAGGATGCATTTGGTCTCAAATTGAAGATCTTTTCCATTAGGTCCTTCTGGTTTCGGTTTTATTTTTCTGCGATGATTGGTTCTTTTGATATGGGAAATTTTACGCTGGCATGTTTAGTTGATTTAACATGGAGAGGTTGTCATCAGTATAATAAGCAGTTACGGTGTCTTGCGTTTTATTCTTGGCGTTTGTTTGTTTGGCGAGGTTAGCATTTTTTTTTTCAGCTTGGCTTGGCAGAACGACCGTCCTGCTTGATGTACACACCAAGGTACATCCAAGTCGGTTCATAAATACGCCTGTTATTACGTGAGAAAAATCAGGACGTTTCAAAATGTCAGCCACGCTAGAAATTCAAAATGCTATAACTCAGCCATTTCTTAAGATATAGACGAAACAAAAACTGCTCCCGAATCTTTTTATCAAGGTCAAAACACATAAGAAAAAAATATTTTTTCAATTTTTAATTTTTTGGTACCACATTTCAAATTTAAAGTTTTTTTAAAAATTTAAATGGCCACCATTTTTAAACAAGATGGCGGATGAAGCTGACCAACGAACCCGGTCGAGACATTGGTATGTACTATGTATAAACGAAGTTACATCCAAATCGGTTCATAAATACGCCTTTTATCGCGTGAAAAATTTCAGGACGTTTCAAAATGTCAGCCACGCTAGAAATTCAAAATGCTATAACTCAGCCATTTTTTAAGATATAGACAAAACAAAAACTGCTCCGGAATCTTTGTATAAAGGTCAAATACATACGAAAAAATATATTTACATTTTCAATTTTTTGGTACCACATTTCAAATTTTAAATTTTTAAAAAAATTTTAAATGGCCGCCATTTTGAAACAAAATGGCGGATGAAGCTGGCCAACTAACTCGGTCGAGATATTGGTATGTACTATGTACACACTGAATTATATCCAAATCGGTTCATAAATACGCCTTTTATCGCGTGACAAAATTCAGGACGTTTCAAAATGTCAGCCACGCTAGAAATTCAAAATGCTATAACTCAGCCATTTTTTAAGATATAGACGAAACAAAAACTGCTCCGGAATCTTTGTATAAAGGTCAAATACATAAGAAAAAAATATTTTTCCATTTTTAATTTTTTGGTACCACATTTCAAGTTTTAAAATTTTTTAAAATTTTTAAATGGCCGCCATTTTGAAACAAAACGGCGAATGAAGCTGGACAACGAACTCGGTCGAGAGATTGGTATGTACTATGTACACACTGAATTACATCCAAATCGGTTCATAAATACGCCTTTTATCGCGTGACAAAATTCAGGACGTTTCAAAATGTCAGTCACGCTAGAAATTCAAAATGCTATAACTCAGCCATTTTGTAAGATATAGACGAAACAAAAACTGCTCCGGAATCTTTGTATAAAGGTCAAATACATAAGAAAAAAATATTTTTCCATATTTAATTTTTTGGTACCACATTTCAAGTTTTAAAAATTTTTAAAAATTTTAAATGGCCGCCATTTTGAAACAAAATGGCGGATGAAGCTGGCCAACGAACTCGGTCGAGACATTGGTATGTACTATGTACACACCGAATTACATCGAAATCGGTTCATAATTACGGGAGTTACAGTGTGACATATGTCATATATATATATATATATATATATATATATATATATATATATATAGATATATAGATATATATATACATATATATATATATATATATATATATCAATTTTGAACGGAGGGTGGTTTCGGGGTCTGGGGGTCATGATCGATGAAAATATACCAAAATTTTTTGAAATCGCTTTCCTCCGAACGGCTGCAATAGGTAGCTTTTTTGTAAAGAAAGCTACCTAAAAAATATAAGAAAGATTATTTTTTGTCATCGGGGGCAGCACTAAATTCTGAAAAAGCAGAATTCCTGCTTTTTTTTTTTTTTTTTTTTTTTTTTTTTAAAGCAGGAACGGTATCTAACAATTATGTTACCAAACTTCCCATGATAATCAATACTCGCGAAATTTTCAGATTTGAAGTTGCTGTTCATTAGTTTATTTGCATACAATGAATGAACATTATTTGTTGTGTTATATATTGAATGAAACATTTAGTGTTTTATAAGAACAGATACTGGATATATTTTTTAGACAAATCAGAGCCGAGTAAATGTTGTTTTAACTTGTCAAAACGAGGTTTACCAGTGAAAGTTGCGTAATATCTGAATCTCCAGCAAAATGATCGCTTTTCAAGGAGGGACAAATTTCATTTCATAGAAGGAAGAGATGTCAACAAATGCCTCGTCCCTTTCCTATCCCTTTCAAAGGAAGGTCAACAGGTCAATCGTCGTCTTTCTAGTCGAAAAAAACGGTTCTCCTAGCTGGTCTAAACCGAATCCTCTAGGTTTACTGTATTTTTGGGAAATATTCTCATTATGGCATGTTATGCCAAGAATAAAATAGCATTACCAAAAAACTAAAAGGCTTCTTGGAGGATATTTTATATAATATTGTCTAAAATATATCACTTATTAAATCTACAAGAAAAATAATGATAATAATTTACAAGAAAATATACGAAAATGATAAAATATATTGCTTCGTACTCGATTCCTTCATAGTACAGGACATCTAATGCCATCTGGTGATGTCTACTGGAACCAAAGAAAAAATTTTTTAAAAATAGATTTAAAAAAATAGGCTATATATTTCATTTATAAAATTAAACTACGTTGAAGAAATAAGTTATATCAATCCCCTCAAAAAATTTTAAAGAAATTGGTTCAATAGCAAATGCGCAGGTGTGATTTGAAAAATGTAACATGGGCATGGGCAGCATAGAGCAAAATATAACTGACAGTTACCCTTAAGGGTGTATTCCGAAAAATGTTTTTCCACCCTCAACAGCTCGAAATTTTCTGAGACATTTTCAGACTCATTTTTAAAAGTAAAAACATTAAACTTGCTGGGCGTGATTTTTGAAGGCATGTTTAAAGTGCCGTGTGATTTCATTTTCAACTCAATTCATTAGAATTTGATTTTTAAACAATTATTTTCTCAGTATGACCATTTTTTTTCATTCCCAGATCGCCCGCTTCGGAAAATTCGGTTCAAAACGCCAACTTTGACAGCGTTTAATACAGTATTTTCTGCATTTATCAAAAAATTAAAAAGCACTGCACATTATGTAATTTCTAAATAAGAGAATTTCCCAGTTTGATGCGTTTGAGAGCAAAAATGAATTTTAAAATGAATCGGAAAATAAGCAGTTTGGATCGGAATACACCCTTTTAAGTCTATGGACTTTTGATGCATTTGTGTATTTAAAATATCATCTCGGGAAATTCATATTTTTGACATTTTTTTTCTGTGTACTCTTCTTAAAGGATGTCTCTTTTTTTCTTAGTTTTCAAAATATTTCTAAATTCGATGCTGAATTTAATATTTTAAGTGTCAAAAGCGGGCGAACTGTGAGTAAGATTTTAACACTTCCTATAAAATTAAGTTTATACTTTAGAAATATTTTGAGAACTAAGAAAAAAAAGAGACATCCTTTAGGAAATGTACACAAAAAATACAAGTTAAAAAAATTAATTTCTATAGGCGATATTTTAAATATAAGAATGCATCAAATAACCATAGACTTAATATTACGGAGGAGAATTCCGCGATGTCTTCAGGGCGCCGACACCGTCCCACCACTTTTCGATGTCTTTCATTTGATCGATTCAGATTGGAGGTAAAAATTATTTTCCTTTCATTACAATTAATTTGAATGACTTCATAACTAAAAAGCGTAATATTCATATTTTAATTATATTTTAATATGAATATATTGAAATAAGGCTGCGTGTACTTTTACTACAAATTTTTAATATAATATTTCGCCTTATATTTAATCGGAGATAAATATTGCAAAACCTTCAATGAAATAAGGCCAGTGATAACTCTGCTATTTTAATATTAAGTATAATTTTTTAAATCAAAAATGAATATGAATATATAAAACAGACTACGTAAAATATGTATGTTTTTTAACACTTTCCGACATAATTTAAATTTTTCTTTTTGTGCCATTTAAAGGGGAAAACATCTCGAGGAATCACTATTACATATAAAGAAAATTACGATTAGAATATAAAAATAAACTTTCTATAGATTAAAACAAACAATTCAGAAAAAAAAAATAAAAGAAGGAGAAGAGAAGAGAGAAAGATAACTATTTCTATAATCCGTAGAATTAGGCAAAAAAAAAAAAGTACAAAAGTAAAGAAGTAAAAAAGTTTTTTTTTTTTTTTTTCAGTAAGAAATTAAAGATAATCAGACCCCTTTTGTTAAATGTTAGTAGAAGGAAGTTTTCTTTATAAATTAAATAATTTTTTCTTTCATTTAAAAAAACCCTCATAGAATACTCTTTTTCATAACACTAAATTAAAGAAAACCAAGCCTATTTTTATCTAAATGTTAAAATATCCAAAACAGCATAACCTTTTTAAATGAAAATCAAACTTCAAAGTAATTGCTTAAAAGGCTCAAATGCCAACATAGTGAAAAAGAATCCAAGCCGGGGATCGAACCCGGGCCATCAGTATAGCGCACTGACGTTCTACCGACTAAACCACTTGGAACGATACCCAGCATGGAAAATTTCTCACTATTATATGTTGGCAAGGCTACAAACGCAGAACAAGATGGAATATTCAACGTGAGCCACCGGCCTGGGGCAAACACGGAACATAATTAAATCCAGCATCGATAGAAACTATATTAATACATGGAAATTATTCCAAAGGGAAACATTCGCCTTGAATACAATATTTCAAATGAAAATCAAATTTCAAAGTAATTGCTTAAAAGGCGCAAATGCCAACATGCGTCAGTGCGCTATACTGATGGCCCGGGTTCGATCACCGGCATGGAATCTTTTTCACTATGTTGGCATTTGCGCCTTTTAAGCAATTACTTTGAAATTTGATTTTCATTTGAAATATTGTATTCAAGGCGAATGTTTCCCTTTGGAATAATTTCCATTTATTAATACAGCATAACCTGTTTCTGAATTAGAAAGCCAAGTTTTTCTTTCATACATTTTAAAGAACGAAATACATGTCAGATTATATTATCCTATTCAGGTGCAATGGAAATAGCTTTTTTTCTCTTTAAGATTAAAAAATCAAAAAGAGAGGTCTTGCCACAATGAAAAAAGAAATAGCTATATATATAATAATATAATAGCTAATATAATAGCTATCTTTTTGTTTACACTAAGCTAAAGAAAAACAAACTTTTTTTAAATTTAAATGTTAAAATAACTAAAAACAGTACAAAATTTTTAAATAAGAAGAAACTAAGTCTATTTGTTTAACTTTTAAAGTAACGAAAATCAGCTTTAAATGTATAAAATATTTATAAGGAAAGAGAAGAGAAAAAAATATATAAGAAATAATATATAAATGAATAATATATATATCAGAAAAACTTCTTAATAGAAGTTTTTCTTTTGATCCTTTTAAAGGCATCTGCAGGGGGAAAAAAAGAGGGAAAGAGAAAAAAAAAAAGTTTTTCTATACATTGTATTATGAAGGGGAAAAAAATAAAACGTCTTTTCCTTATCTACAATAAATAAAAGAAGAACAGATCTTTTTTAAGTGTTAAAAATTCAGAAAAAAGCTTAAAATACACGTGTTTATAAATTAAAGAGCAAATAGTTATTTCATCCTTAGAGCAAACAATTTACAGGATTATATTATACTATTAGAGAATATTGCGATTATAAAGGTTTTTTTTTTTTTTTTCGTTTCTACAGATTAAAAAAAATATTCATGGAAAAAAATGTTTTTATAATTTATACAATGATTAAAAAAAAAATTCTTCGCGTAAAATCGGTGTCCTTTCTTTACGAAATATTAAAGAGAAACAAGTTTTTCAAAAAATTATAACGTTAAAATAAACTGAGACCGGAATCAAATGTTTGTAAGTTGAAAAAACACATTGTTTTTCTTCCATTTTAAAAGGGGAAAAGCATATGTTGGATTACATTATCCTAACCAGATACAATTGCAATTACAACCCCCCCCCCCCCAATTTCTATAGAAAAAAAAAGCACATAAAAAATGATATGAAAAGAAAAAAAAAACGTTTTCCATAAAAGAGGGGGCGAAATATATCTTCAATTTTATAATTTTCATTAAAATACAGTTTCTTTTTACATGAGTGTCACAATAAGTAAAAAATATCTTATAGTGCATGAATTGTTTACAATTTAAAGGTGCAAGTTTTTTTCGTTCATAAATTAAAGTAAAATAAAATAATAAAGCAAAACAATGAAGGATTGCTTCCATAGTTTGAAGAATGTGGGGAAAAAAATAATGTCATTTATTTTATTATTATTTTTTTACAATAAATTAAGAAGGGATAAAGTCTGTTTCTTTAAGCATTAAATAACTAAAAAATGCAGAAAAAGATTCGAAAAAAAAGACAATTTTTTTAACCCATCTAACTAAAAAAAATTGTGATTATAAAAATGTAACGTAGAATTTCTTTCTCTAGAATAAATTAAACACAAACATATCTTTTTTAAATGTTTAAATAGCAGAACACGGCTTAATTTTTGTAGCACCATGTTTTAATTATTTTTATATATATATATTGTGTTCTGTATACTTTGAAAAGCAAATTTTATTCAATAAAATCAAGCTTCCTTCTACGAGTTGGCTGTTTGAGTTTATTTATTACAATTGAACTATTATTTTTTTTCTGGTTCAAAATATGGAAAAAAAAAACTAAATAAATAAATGTTTTAAAAAAGGCCTCAATGGTAATAAAAGAATTAAAAAGTCTGAAAAAAGGTTTGCCCCTTAAAAAAGAACAAAATATCTGGAAGATTACAATATCCTATTCTGAGAAAATTGCAATTATGACATTTTTTTTTCAGTTTCTATAAATAAAAAAATAATCATGAAAAAAAGTAAACAAACAAATATGAGAACTGTTTCCACATGCATTTTGTAGAATGTTAAAAAAATAGTACCCGTCTTTTTTTTTTCATTAAATTGAAGAGAAATATTTTTTTTATTTAAGTGTTAAAATAACTAAAAACATATGCTTAGAAAATAACCTTTAAAACTACATAATTAGAAAACAACCTTTTATTTTTATCCGTTTTAAAGGGCAAAATATCTGCAGGATTATATTATCCTACTCAAAAAAAATTGTTATTATAGCATTTGTTTCCAATTTCTATAAAATAAAAAGAAACACATACACATAATACACACCTTTTCGAATGCGAAGAAAGAAAACAAATATTTATAACACCAGTTTTAACTTTCCATTACAATGCAATGAAAACAGCCAGATTCTTTTGATGTAAGTGTCAGAATAACAAAAAATATCTTAAAATGCAGGAAATATTTATAAAGGAAAACCGTAAGTCCCTTAAGTGTTAAAAATTAAAATTCTTTTAAAAAATATCGAACGGAAAGAAAAAGAAAAAAAGAATTTGTACCGTAATTTGCAGAATTGGGAAAAGTATAAAACCTGCTATTTTTATTACAATATTTTAAATAAGAAAGAGACTAAGTCCGTTTGTTTAACTATTAAAGTAACTAAAAACAGCTTTAAATGCACGAAATATTTGTAAATTAGAAAATAAGTTTTTCTTTTCGTCCCATTTAATGGCAGTTGGAAGTAAAATTTTTGAAAAAAGTATTTTTTTTATTATTATTATTCTTTTAAATGTTTGATTCCTTTATTTTCCCCCCTTTTGAATGGTATATTGATTTTATTTCTATGACAACAAGAATTTAAAAAAATTCAAGTAATTCAGTTTGTTAACATCATACATAAACATTACATGCGTAAACTTTAAACTGAATTTTCTCAAAATGTTGCTTTAACTTCGATGTACCTTTTTATAGATACTATTACATATTATTGTTTACAAACTTGACAGAATATTTTTCACATATTTTATATATCATCAATCTGAAGTGAACCTTTGTTGCAAACATTTGTACAAAATTTTTATAAAAAAAAAGATTTTCTTTAGAAAAATGCAAGTTTTTTCTTATTTAAAAATGGTTTTTATAACCAATTTTTAAAAAAAAAAAATAACTAAAGCATATCTGTTTATAAAGTTGACTTCACTTTATTAGGAATTATTCATATTAAGTATATAAAAAGTTTCAAGTGAATATCGTTGGTAGTTTCTGAGAAAAGGTATAACAGAAAAATGTTTACAAAATCAAAGAAAACGTCACTGATCACAGTTCAAGATGAAGGAATACACACTTTGAACTCTAAATTTTGAATGCACCCACTGATTCACCAAGCTCCTCCAGTACATCTACTGAACTGAGAGACACAGATAAGAAGATATTTGATTTTAAAAAAGGGGTGGGTGGTGTACACAATGGGTGAAATTCGGGAACAGTTGAAAATTTCCCCACTATAACACAATTTTTTCCATTACAATAAATGAGAGAGAGATACAGCCTTCTATAAAAGGTTTAATTCTTTGTAAATTAGAAACGCAAGCTCTTCACTTTAGTTCATTACACACGATTAAAAATTAAATAGAAGAAGTCAAAATATCTGTAGGGTTATGTTAAACATCTTCAATATCAATACTAATATTGATAATAAGGTAAAAATAAATGAAAACAAATCAAATTCAAAAGAGTTTGTATCGGTTGTAATATAAGAGAAAATTTAAATTAGTTAACATAGAACGTTTGGCAATAATTTTCCTTCATTACAATAAAATATAAAGAGAAATTTCTTTATAAGTGCAAAAACAACGAAAGGCAATCTAAAATATTTATCAAAATTGAAAACAGAAATTCCTTTTCTTGGCCTTTTAAAAACCAAACCTGGCTAAACATCTGCTGGATTACATTATCCCACTCAGAGAAATTTGTTTGCAAAGTCAGATTAGAAAAACTTATACTAAACATCACCAATATGAAAAATAATTTTGATAATATTCTAAAAATAAAAAACATAAAAGGAAATTTTAAAAAGTTTGCGTCGGCTGTAGTATTAGTGAAAGTTTAAATTAATTAAAATAGAAGCATGTGACAACAGTTTCCAATGGGATATATAGACCCATTTCTTTATAATTGTAAGAACAACGAAAAGCATCCTAAAATGTCCATAGATTTAAAAAGAAAAGTTTCTTCTCGATTCAGTGGCTTTAGAGCCAAAAAGATCATTAGGCTTGGCAGGTGGCAGGTAGATGACACGCCTCTTCTTCAGAATTTGGAAAAAGCAAAAGCAACGCCATTTTGTTGCTTTATACACTTTCTCTACGACTTAGGTTTTGTCAACGGAAATAGCTCATTTACAGAATGATCGATTACTCCTTTGAAAAGCACGCGATTTCTCTAGGTCGTTTACTTTTTTCATTAAAGGGACGGCCCCTCAAAACAACTTGTCAACATCTGGAAACCATATGTTGACAAAGGTTTTACGTTCAGTTTAAGGTGATTCTGAAAAAAAAAATACTTTTCCCCGTTCAACAACTCGAAACTTTTTGGTACTTTTTTTGTTTCATTTTTAAGTGTAAAAGCGATTTAAACGCAATTTGAATTATTGAAGTTATTTGTCATCGAATAGTTTTTTTCACAATTTTCAGAAGCATAATTTTAGTTATGAATAATAAGCATATTTTTAAAGCGGTTCCCCCCCCCAAAAAAAAAAAAAAATTACATCATTGAGCGGGGAAAAAATATACTTTTGTATATTTTTTCCCCGCTCAATGATGTAATTTTTTTTAAGTTAAAAAAACTTTATGTAATTTTTGTAATATTTGAAAAACTTTGATGCTAATTAATAAAGCAGGTCTTCTACTAAATTAAAATTACTTATAGAATAATTTATCTGTATAGATATGTAATAATATAATTCATATACATTTTAGCTAAAATAGGAGCCCATTATACGTACTTTATAAATTTAGTTTTTTTTTTTCCTTTCACATCAAGATGGTATGTTATTTCCATTAAAATGTAAAGAATATTCTTCATTTCTACTATCCATTCCTATTTTAATCCTTCCTTACAATAAAATTTTCTTTCCCACATGATCAATGAGATGTCTCCTAAAATACGCATCGTCAAATAAAATTTGTTGCAGGGAGTTAGCGTGTTAAAAAATCATTCTCACTTTAAAACAAGAAATGCGGTATGTATACTCGTATTATGCGTTTTATCAATTAAAGTTACAATGCCTCTTTAAATACGTAATGCAAAACTGAAGCAAAAAAAACCTTTTACTTATGTAACATCATTATTTGCACTTATTTCATACTTAATCAAACTAACAATGCGACTTATATACGATTTAAAATTGAAGTAGTATTAAGAAATTACTTAATATACTAAATTATTATTCTGCAACATTTTGAATTAAATATATATTTAAGGCTGTTCTTTTTTTTCTTTTTTTTAACTAATAATAATACAGATGAACAGTGTGAATCTTCTTGGCACATTAACAAAGTATCAGTTGTTTACCAATACTTTTGTTTTTAACATCATTCAGAATCTACAACTTTGGCACCATTTTCTAAAACTTTCTTAGCCTTTAACGAAAACAGATAAAGGCTATTCGACTTCTTATTATATAAACAAATATACCTGCAAATGCTTTGCATTTAATCATCATTTGAATGCATCAAAAAATATCAAGTTTTGATCTGAGATTTAAAAAAAAAACGAAAGAAAAAGCTGTAAATCCAAGATCCAAAAATCTTTAATCACAAATCCATTCGGTTAAACATCCAAAGTATCCAACAAACCAAATATTAGTCAAAAGGGCCAAATATCGAATCGCGGTCAAATATTCGTAGAATCACTCTGTCAAAAATGTCAGTTTTGGAGGTTTATGGCTGTATTTTTCATTATTTTTTAATTTTAGGGGTAGCGATATTACTTGTAATGATCAAATTAAATGGATCAAAATTTTTTTCCAGTTTATCAAACTATTACATAAAAACATATGCTCCCTTCATTATACATAATTGTGTTGGTCTTTTATACTTCATTTATATCTGGGCCTTTTTTTTTTAATTTGCAGTTTTCTTAGCCCATTCTTTCGCCTTCGAGAAAAATGACTAGAATATAAAGGAAAACTTTGTGTGGAGCATGTATAAAGAAACACTCTTTTTTATCAATTGTTATGAGCTTACATATACTATATACATTTGCAATATACCATCGAAACTCGTTTAGATGAACATAGAATATATTCATATAAGTATTAAGCTTAACGCAAAATACTTTTAGCATAAACTGTGTCCATATCCCCTGTCAAAATTACACAAGGATTTAATTACTGATAATGTGAACTACTTACATCATAAACAAAATTTTAATCCGCCTGTCAGATTCATGTTAAAGATTCAGCTATATTTGTATATAAAAAACAAAACTTGCTAAAATTAAATCGGGAATGAATGAAAGGGATTCCTTTTAGAAGGACTTCCGTCTTAGCAGATAAACGTATTCCATCTTTTATAGAATAAAAATTGTTATGGCGGAATCACTATAGGTATTCAAATAATTTTCCATTTTACCAGATATAATTGTTACATATTATGTTTAAGGTTGGAAATAGCACAATTGAGGTTTACTCTAACAGAGCGAAAAATGTCCGGACCAGTACACAAACCTGGATACCTTAGCTTATTGTGCTATTGCTCAACCTATTGAGCTATCCGGACGATACCTGGTTGATATTTTTCACTCTTATTTGTTGGACATGAAAAATTCCTTCATTATATTAGGTATTATTTCGCCTTTATCATAAAATATTTCTATTTAAGGCCGTTTTCACTGTATAATTCACTGTATAACGAACGGTGTCCCTGCTAAGACGTAAAAGACTTTGAAAAGCATCTTTTCTTATCCCTTGTGATTTTGTGTTAGCGAGTTACACTCCACTCGGATGAAAACGCTATACTTTTAGCATACACGTATGCGAAACTTATATATATATACCGGGTGTCCCAAAAAGGACTGACTGATTTTAAAATTCAATAACTTGGAAACGGTGACAGATATTTAAAAAATTCTTGCAGGAGGTTTATGCATAAGGTCAAAAGTTTTATTACAGTGATTTTCGATTTTAGTTCGAATTACAAACAATAGATGGCGCTGTAAGCAATAGTCGCTAAATACAAGCTCGATTTCTAGTCCTCTCTGTTGTTCCATGCTGAAAAAGGAGATGGAAATGTATTATCCGGGCCACGAAGTACCAAAAATCGAGCCTGAATTCAGCGTCTATTGATCGCAGCGCCATCTATTGTTTGTAATTCGAACTAAAATTTAAAATCACTGTAAAAAAACTTTTGACCTTATGCATAACCCTCCTGCAAGAATTTTTTAAATATCTGTCACCGTTTGCAAGTTATTGAATTTTAAAATCAGTCAGTCCTTTTTGGGACACCCGGTATATATATACGTATATATATTAATTTTATAAATTATTGGTATTTAAATTCAAAAAATTACAAATCACAGTATTTGTGTTTGATTTCTTTGTAATAATCCGTGGAAAGATTTATAACGAAACTATGTAAAGGGTATTTATTAAGGACAGAAAAAATTTGAAATACTTATAACTCTGAAACCACTCGGCAAAGGAAATCGGAACTTCTGTCTAAAACAACTTTTACACTAGAATGCATTACATTTTATTGAGATTCCCAAATGCAAACTACCTACTTTCTGACACATTTTTTATTTCGTTTTTGCTTTGAAATGCATGATTATTATGCAGGTGTTATTCTTATTCAGGAACTATGTAATCAAACCGTTTTTTTTTTCCTTTTTCATAAAGGTAAACGACTTTCAGTAAATTTTGTCAAAGTTGGCTATTTGATTCGGACGCGACAGTAGAAGAAAGTAAAAAAATCTACCGCTGCAGGTGATTTACCGATGCTAACTGGCCAAAATTATTTTTGGCGTCATGCATCTCCATGAAATTGAAAAATGGTATAGATATTCCTAACGGTATGTTTGGTATTGCAAAATGAACGAGTAGCAGTCATGTTCGTTACAGGAACATTCATAAGAATTTCATTACATTACGGCCTATAAGGGAAAACCGTTTGCGGTGGTTTTTAATGATGTTTCATAATTTCAAACACACTAAAATTTATATACATATTTATGAAGTGCACTACAAAATGCTTGCTATAGAATATGGTATGGATAGCATTTATCGATCATTTACAATTTACAGGGACACTAAAAAGAATTACGGTTACATTATGGTCTATGGAGAAAAATCGTTTGTAGTGTATTTTGTTTATGTTACACTATTTCATGCATATTTAAATTGATATATATCTCCAAGGTGTTCTGTAAAAGGCTTACTATTGAATATGACATGCATTGAATTCATCTCTCATATACAGAGGTCAAAAAATTAATCAGTTAGATTTCTCTCTAAGAACAATAATTGCTGGAAGTGCGTTTTCAGTTGTGGAACGTGTTTTTAATTTTTTTTAATTGCATACTATTGTGTATATATTCAATAGATATACAGGGTTCCACAAAAAATTTCAAGTACATTTCCGTTTATTGACGGAAATTGCTGAAAAAGAATTTTCAACTGTGCTATGCGTTCCCTAACCGTTCTAAGTTTTAGCATATTATGCATTATATGATACATCTATACAGGGATAAATTCATATACAGGGATGTACAAAATTTTCAGTTATTTTTCGCCTTAAGCGGAAATTTTGTTTTCAAACGTGTTATGCGTTTTAATAATTATTAATATGCATCGTTTTTCACGTTATTAAACTATAAAGTTTTATTATAGTAGTCTGAATGCGCTGAAAAATGTTTCATAATCTGCTTAACGCATGATTTTACGTTCTTGTTGATAATTTTAATGATACTTTCTTAACGATATAGAAGCTAAAGGCTAATTCTATGAAAACTTGTCATATCTGTCACACAGCTGAAAATTGCTATGCTTGTTGTCCACCGTTATTTTCGAAAAGTTTGCGTCGCGTTATTCAATTGATGAGATATATCCGATAAAATAAGTCACATTTCTCCGTTCTAAAGTACTGGTAGCCAAAAATCGTAATATGTGACAGACATGACAAGTTTTCATGGAATTAGCCTGAAGTGATAAAACTATTTTTGTATTAATTATAATAGCGAATCATAAAAATTATTTTTTTTTCTAAAATTCTATTAAAATTTGAGATACGAAACAAACATTTGATATGTAGGCGTAACTTGGGCTCTATGGCTAGGGGGGGGGGGGGGTGAGTTTTGAGGCCCTTTTCTACAAATCTATAACCCCCCCCCCCCTCCCACCACCACCATTACCTTACCAGGGATCTGTCCAGACTTTTCTCTCAAGGTCCTGTTTTTGTGAAATTGTGAAGAGCTTTTTTACATTTGTGAAAATTCTAGTCCTAATTCTGAGAATTTGAAACGAACGTTATACTCAAGGTTCTTTTTTATATATTTTTAAGAAGATATATGTATGTCAAATACATATTTTTTCTTTATATATGTAAAAGTGACAGGTCAGATTTTACTTTTAAATGATTAAATTTGTGAAAGATTCAGTTTAGAAAGGGAAAATTTTTTGTAAAAAGACTATTTTTAAGACCAAAGAATTTTGTGAAAGGTTCTTTTTTAAGATGAAAAGTTTTGTGAAGGGTCCTGTTTTGAGATGAAAAAATTTATGAAGGGTCCTGTTTTGAAATGAAAAATTTTGTGAAGGATCCTTTAAAGTAGGGGTGCACAACCTTTTTAAGAGAAGGGTCACTTACAAAAATGTTTGGGTTGTCGAGGGCCACATCAGTAACACAGCGATCATTCTATTTCGGGGAGGTGGGGAGATCTGTGGCCTATAAAAAACAAGATTTTAGAGAAGTGGCAGTTTTACCCTTTTAGGTTTGCCTACCCACTACATACCATACCCAATTCAGCAGACAAGGATATATCAGCAGCTTATGTTTGTATATATAACAGAGATATAGCAAAAATTATTTTCAAAGAGTGAAAATATTCCTTGTCTTTATTCGGGGGGATTAAATTTTGCTTTATTAAAAGTGGTAAAAAATAAACATATGCATGACAGTGCCAAAAAAAAGTGAACTTTACGATCGAAGTTAAATTGACGAAACTCTCAATTTTTCTGCAGCCAACAAAATTTTACATTTTCCCGCGCCTGATCGACAAAATTCGAGATTTTTCTACACCTTATCAACAGAATTTGCGAATTTTCCGCGCCCAGTCAACGAAATTCGCAATTGTTAACTGACTGACGAAATTAAAAAAAATTCCCATACGAATTGTCGAAATTCACAACTTTTTCTCGCGATTTTAACTTAGCTAATCGAAGAAATTTGCAATTTTTTCGCACTTAATCGAAAAAATTCACGATTTTTTCTGTGCTCGATCAACGATATTTGCGATTTTTTCGCACCCGATCGACAAATTTCGCGATTTTTCCGCGCTTTTTATAGACAAAATTCGCAATTTTTCCGCGCCCTATCGACAAAATTCGAAATTTTTCTGCGCCCGATCGACAGAACTCGCGATTTTTTCGTGCCCGATCGACGAAATTCCCGATTCTTAACTGATTGATGAAAATTGAAATTTTTCCCTCGACAAATTGCCGAAATTCACAACTTTTTCTCGCAATAAACTAACGAAACTCGCGATTTTTCCGCAGCCGATCAATAAAATTTGCATTTATTCCATGCCCTATCAACAGAACTCGCGATTTTTCCGAGCCCGATCGACGAAACTCGGGATTTTTCCGCACCCAGTAAACTAAATTTGTAATTTTTCCATGCCCAATCCACAAAACTCACGATTTTTCCGCACCCGATCAACGAAAATTGCAATTTTTCCGAGCCCAATCGGTGAAATTATCATATCTTAAATGACTGACGAAAATTGCAATTTTCCCGCGGCAAATTGGCGAAATTCGCTGTTTTTTCCAACGATAAACTGACGAAACCAGTGACATTTCCGCGCCCGGTCGACGAAACGCTCGACTTTTCTGCGCACGAACAACAAAACGCGCGATTTTTCAGCGGCCGATCGAAGATACTCATGATTTTTTTCATGCCTAATCAACGAAACTCTTGATTTTACCGCACCCGATCTAAGAAACTCGCGATTTTTTCGCGCCCAATCGACGAAACCCGATTTTTCACGCTCAGTCAACTAAATTCGTAATTCCTAATTGACTGATGAAATTCGCAATTTTCCCGCGTTAAATTGGCGAAATTCACGACTTTTTCTCCAGATAAACTGACGAAACTCGCGATTTTCCCGTGCACGATCAACAAAATTCGCGACTTTTACGCGCGCGATCGATGAAACACGCGATTTTTCCGCGCCCAATCGATGAAATTCGATGTATTTTTCAACTAGCGACTGACGAAATTAGAAACTTAGGAATTTCCTATATTGATACAAATGTTATCGGCCGAGCGATTAATGAAATTCGCGATTTTTAACTGGCTGACGAAATTTGCAATTGTTTTCCGGAGCAAATTGACGAAAGTCACAATTTTTTCCTGCAATCTATGGTAAAAAATCTCAATTTTTGCCAATTATAAATTGACGAAATTCGCGGGCCACATTTGGCCCACGGGCCACAGGTTGTGCATCCCTACTTTAAAGGACCCAATTTCTTCTTAAACAGATCCATGCTTACCCATTACACACACCTAAATTAAATACTTAAAAACTTTAATATTTAAACAATAAAATTCAAATGTTCAACGAAAACGTAGAGTAAGATCAGAAATTAAACATTTTATTTATTTAAAGCACAAAATGTTTTTAATTTTACACCTTTTTAAAATGAACTTCCCTTAAAGACCTAAATAATAATATTCAGTTTTATTTTATCCTAACTAACCCGGGGAGTCTTGTCGGGTCCGTAAAAAATAGCATGAACGCGAGAAAACTCTAAAAATCGCAAAAAATAGCGGCACGAATTTCATACCATTTCATATAACATTTATTGAAAAGATAACAAAATGCACTATATTGCATTAGAAGATTGAAACCTGATTAATCTCACTGATGTGATAAAACGCACCAAATTATGAAAAAATGCTAACATTTAAAAAAATCGCAGAGGAAAAAAAAAACCATTGGGCTAAAATATTAAAACAGAATTTCTATTATGAATGTGAAAAAAAAAATTGCAGTAGAACGCGAAATATCTGTGAAATAGCATAAAAATTTTCAAAAATGTCTCTAAGAATTACGAACAAATATTATTCAAAACAAGAAAGAATTTATTATATTGGGCTGAAAGATTAAATTCGGATTGCTTTTACTAATGTGAAAAAATAGCCGCAAATTGTCAGTAAAACCAGAAAATAATCGCATTAAAAATCGGTAAGAATTCAAAAATCGCAAATAGCAAAATTTTCTGCAGTAAGCTAAAACATTGTAAATCGAAATTCGTACACGAATGTCAAAATGTCGAGAAATGCAAAAAAGCTATAAAAAACGTATTAAAAATCGTGGAGGACAAAATTTACTATATAAGGCTAAAAGTTTGAAACCAAATTCGTTTTCAAATGTCAAAAGAAAAAAAAATACACAAGAAAAGAAAAAAAAGATGCAATAAATTTTATTAAAAATCGCTAAATATTCAAAAAGCGCGAAGAATAATTAGTATATTAGGCTAAAAGCTTGAAATCAAATTCTTCTTAAGAATGTCAAATATCCCTACGGAACGCAAAAAAATGCTAAAAAATCAAAAATCACACCGGACAAAATTTACTATATTAGGCTAAAACTTTAAAACAAAAATTCCATTAAGAAATCTTTTTAAAAATCACTGTGGGGCGCGATAAACTTCTAAATACCGCATTGAAAATAGCACTGAAATTTAGTAATTCTAAATAAATTAGTAAAAATTCAAAAATTGTGGAGGACAAAACAGACTTTATAAGGCTAAAAGTTCGAAACCGAATTCTTTTTCAGAATGTCAAAAAATCGCGTGAAATGCGAACAAATGCTAAAAGTAGCTAAAAAATGAATTGAAAGCAGCATTAAAAATCACAGAGAATAATATTTTATATTAGGCTGAAAGTTTAAAACATAATTCCTTTCCTTTATGTCAAAAAATCATCAAGGAGCGCGAACAAAACAAATGCTAAAAACTGCATTAAAAACACACACACACACAAAAAAAATTACAACGACCATTTGGAAAATTATTTTTTCAAAGACTAAAATTTAAGACATAAAAAATCGCACGGAATTGATCATACATTACGTACGCCATGAATTAAACATTAATAGTGTTATTACACGCAAAAATTGTAAGCGACAAAAATCGCCGGCGACTTGTCAGATTTCCAGAAACTTACGTATTATCCACCTGAAACTTATGTATTATCCAAGCATTTCATTGGCTGTTGGGGAAAAGGCTTTTCCATCGTCAGATTTCTTGGAAATCTGACGACCAATTTTAAAGGAAATTTCATTTTTAAACTTCTAAACATCCCATAATATTACTTTTTAATCGTCCTATAGAGAAAAATAAATGTACTTTTAAATGCAATTTGTTTAAAAGCTGTATCTCAATTTGTTTCTGAGTTATTAATTTTTATTTTTTTGTAGTTCCTATTACTTTTTTGTCATAGTGGCAACAGAAGAATCCATCTCTGATGAAAGTAAAGGAAATACTGATTACTGTATAGACCTATCAGAAAACGAGTAAAATGCGGATTCCATTCAACCAATAAAAAGCTTCAGATATGTTTCTAATTTCCTACCCTGACGAGGACAATAACCATTTTCCCAAATGGTTAAAAAAGAAAGAGGAGGAGTAAACAGTTATTAAAATGGAGTGGCAGAAATTAAATCAAATGGCAGAAAATTTCGGCAAGTTCGTTAATGCGCAAAATCGGACCATGGGGTTGGAAATAGGGAGGGGTTTTGTGAAAACCAAAAAAAAAAAAAAAAAAAAAACCCATAACGTCTTAATTATAATATATATCAAATCAGTTTAAAGTTATTATTATTTCTAAGAAAAGGGCCAAAAATTTATGTATCACTGATTTTTGATAAAATTTAAAATGTGTGAAGGGGCGCAAAAAATAGGGTTTTAGGGAGAAAAATATTCATAACTTCGTCAATTAACAAGATATCAAATTCACTTAAATATATTATAGATCTTAATACTAATTATAACTTTTATACTGACAAGTTTTGATAGGACCAACTCTTAGCAGAAAAAAAAGGGGGGGGGGGGTTAAGAAGAAAAATATTCATTACTTCATTTTATTCACAAGATATCCAATCAGCTTAAATTTATTTACACCTTCTTAATATTATCTACCACTTTTATATTGACATGTTTTTGATAGGACCAACTCTTACAGCAAAAAGAAATTAAACAAAAATAGGGTTTGACGAAAAAATTATCGTATTAAGGTTGTACTCAAATCCAAACTCCTTATTTTCTGACTCATTTTTAAATTCATTTTTCTCTCAAACGCATCCAATGGGCAGGTTCTCTTATTCAGAAATTATAAATGGGCCGTATTGATCGATTTTAGGATAAAAGGTAGAATATATTTCAAAAAATGCTGTCAAAATGGGCATTTTAAACCGAATATCCCTAAGCGATAGTGCTGAAAATGGAAAAAAAAATGGTCGTACTGAGAAAATAATAGTTTGTAAACCAAGTTCTGATAATTTGAATGAAAAATAAAATACAGGTCGCTTATAAATCTCTTCAAAAAATCACGTCCGCAAGTTTCATGTTTTTACTTTTAAAAATGAGCCTAAAAATGTGTCAGAAAATTTCGAATTGTGGAGCGTGAAAAAATATTTCTTTTATACCACGTAAACATGATTCTGATAAAATCAGCTCTTACATAAAAATGAAACTAAAAACTTTCAAAAGTGGCCAGATAAAATTATTAAACTGGGTTTATTTTTTATCTTGATTTTACTTTTGTTCGTGAAATTAGTACTTAACTTCGAAATCTACCCTGCCTGTAGGCCGAGCCGGCAGGGATTTTTTTTTTTAGTATAATCAGTTTCTCAGTCAAAGTTCGGCTCAAGGGGATAGGTGGGAGGTAAGTAGTTGACAGTTAGTCTAGTGGTCACCGTATATTTAAGTCATTGTTTAATTGAATCAGTATTTTTAATGAATGCAATCATGGCCTCGTCTCGTCTCAACAAATTAAGTTTCCCCCTTGTCTACCCTTTGCACTGTTATTTAAAAGAAAATCATTGTCGCTAAAACCTATCAGGAACTTTCCCACCCCACTCCTCCTAAAAATATATCCTGTCTATGAAGTAGAATTTTTAACAGTCATTTGAAACAATCTGATTCTTTATGTAGCTTAAGGTTATTCGCGACAATGCGACCGCTATCCTTTTTTGAAGCTGTTGAACAATTTTCACTTAACCCATATATCTACTATGTGTTTCTTCATTTTAAAATATAACAATAGCCGTTTAAATGAAATATTTTCGTTAAATGGAATATGATTCAAGAAAGTGGTAAATTTCGATTAATCTAAAAACACTAACACTTGATTTTGATTCATAAAATTGGCTAATACGATTAATTAGTGATTCAAAAAACCAGCCATTATTGCATTTTTAGGTCTGGGATGGGTTTTAAACCCCCCCCCCCCTTCACACAAACACCATTCGCCTCACTATTGATAAATACGAAATTTAATGAGTAATTTTTACGAGTTGTTCTCAAATCCATTTTCTGGCACAATTTTTAAAATCATTTTTGTTCGGAAATGTAAGAAATTAGCAAGCTTGTAATAATTGCTAAGAAACTATATAATACAACGGTTTTTCTCGTTTTTCGGTAAAAAAATTTTTTTTTTCAAGAAGTGCTGTCAAAAGTGGCATTTTATACGAATTTCCGGACACGACAGGGCAGGAAAGGGAAATAACCGCCGTTCTGAAACAATAGTCGCTTATAACTCAAGAACGCAATTAATTTATTGAAGAATGAAAATATTGAATTACAAATAAACTTCAGTAATCCTGCCTGCAAGTATCACTTTATGTTTAAAAAATGTATCAATGTTTCGCGTTCTTCAACAGAGAAAAATATTTTTTTAAAACCTCTTTCTAGTAAATTTTTCTAACACTTCCTAACACTAAAAATTTGACTTTCTACAAGTAAAAACTAGTACTTTAACTTAAAACATTTTATTCATTCGGCCATAAATTACTTAAAATTGCATAGTTGGAAATTAAAGTACATAGTAAATCAGATATTTAATCAAATATTATACATTTATTTACGAAGGAAAAAAAAAAAAGAGAGCCGATTAATCATAAGATCAGAGCACTCATTAGATATAGCACTTTGGCATTAAAGTGAAATGTGTCACAAAAACCCAGATTTTCATTCTTGGTTTCAATTCTTGGCTCAATTCTATGTTGAACATAAAATTATTATGAAGCTAATTTGAATTAGTTCAAATATGTTGCATCAGAATATGCTCGGAATTATATATACATACATGTACATATACACTATATAGCCATTAATGACCGACGACGGCAACTTTCAATTTTAGACATTTTGTCGAATATTTATAAATATACTTGACAGATTCTTCTGGAATTTCAGGATAAAAAATAATAGGTATGACCTCATATTTAGCAATGTCGATTTGTTAAAGGGGGGGGGGGCAATTAGGGGGCCAACAAAAAATCAAAGAAAAAAATAATACTTGGGATCACCCTGTAAAATAAAATGCACGAAATGATCTACCGCTATCGAATATAAATAAACAGACATTCTGTAATATGTGTATTATTTTGTGTAAGAATAGCATTATATTAACAAAAATATAGCGATTTATTTAAAATAATTAAAAAATCTTGCATGTTTTTTGCTTATTACATGCAGGGTTTTCAACCAAATTTAACACCGATTTCAGAAAAATTGACAAAATACAGTAGAAACAATATAGTGCAATTGGAATATAAATATATTAAATATTTTAAGAAATATGAGCAGTTGTATGAAATAATTTTTATCTGCGCATGCGCGAACGATAACAAGGATCATTTTACATAATTTAATAGTCAACTCTCTCGAGCAACACTAAAAAAATCTAGTCAAATATCGTAAAAATTCAGAAAGATGATCAATCCTGAAATTCCAGAAGAATCTGTCAAGTATATTTCTAAATATTCGACAAAATGTCTAAAATTGAAAGTTGCCGGTCAATAATGGCAATATAGTGTATATGTGTGCGTGTGTGTTTTTATTTTTAAGTTCGACAATGTATGCCAATTTATAAGAGGGAAGCGATTCCAGACCATAAGAAAAGGACAACCAATCAGAATTATGGAAAGAAAATGAAGAACTATACAAAGAATGAAAACATTAAAAAACTGGCTCATCTACAGATTTTCAAAACCTTTTCTGAAATATGAAAAAAAATATATATATATTTGATTAAAATTTGAGTTGCCATCATTAGAAAGATGTATATAAAATTAGAAAAAAATTATCATTGTTAAAAATGTATACATTTTTATATAAACATTGATTAGCTTAAAATAATTGTTACGCTCCGGACAATATGAATTTCAGGCGTGGGATTATTAGATAGGACATTTTAAAAATCTTTTATGTCGTCGAATTTTGACAGGGACCACCTAGTGGTTAATAATTTTTCAAAATGTTTAGTAAAATATAAATGCTTTTTAAACTTTGACGTAAAAAGCAAAACATCAGTAAGCATGACAATTGAAGTGATCTAGATTCAAACAGATTTTTCATTTTTCGATAACTGAATTATATTTTAAGTGATATGCGATTTTTGTGACGCTGAATTTCGTTTCAAAACACTAGCTTTGACAGTATTTTCTAAAAAATCGCAAGCCTTTATTGAAAAAGGAAAAAAAAATTCGATTTCATAGCTTCTGAATAGAAACACACCTGTCAGTCTCATGATTTTACAATCAGAAAACGATTAGCTTCTGAATAGCGTACCTATCGTGTGTACCTGTATTAACACGTACGACATTTACATTAATGTAAAAAAATGCTGTTAGATTCTTTAGCAACCTTATGGAAACATCTGAACAATTCAAGAATGTAGCTGAAGCTGAGTACCTACCTATCAGTCCAGCTTTAACAACCCAAAATGGATTTAGGAATTATGCCAGAAATTAGGCAGTTTAGCTTTGAAAACAAGCTTAAATGTCATCTCAGATAGCTACTTTCTAACGCATTCGTGATTTCTAAACTATACTGAATACTGTCACATATTATTTCTAATGTCAACATCCACTTTTATAAGCACATACAAAACACAGACGATGGATAAGATATTATTAAAAAAAATTGTCAACAGAGACTTTAAAGAGTACATTCACATATCGCTAAAACACGTTGTTTTCTTGAAAATTGCTGTTAACCCATTCGCTGCCAAAACTATAAAGTAAAAAAATTCAAATTTCTTGTTGAAAGTCGTATGCCACCACGAATTCAGAAATGTAAATTTCGCTTTACTAATACAGTAAAATTTCTGCCAATAAATAAAGCAATTTTTTAATTCTAAAATAGTGGTGACAAAGTAATAAATAAATTAAAGCCACGAGTATACTCGTGGTTGGCAGCGAATAGGTTAATTAAAAATGAATGAAAAGACGTATCCGCAAAAAATCTCAATGATTACAGTGAAAAAAAAATTCGCAAGTTTTCATACATTTTTATTAAAATTCTAAATTTTAGTTATTATTTTTTCCATTTTTCTATAAAAACACAACGCCTTTTAGAAAATAAATTTGAATTTTAAAAGATTTTTGAGGCAGGAAAATAACTTAAAACTATTCATCAGGTAACAATCGAATGCAAACAACATTTACATTAATGTAAAAAAATGCTTTTGGATTCTTTAGCCACCTTATGGAAATATCTGAAGAATTGAAGAATGTAGGTAAGAAATTAATTGCCTAATTATATTTGAAATATTTATGTAGGGGAAAACGAAAATATCTTTATCGAAATAAGAAAGTAAAAAGTACGGAATCTTTGCAATTAAAATTTTAAAATGAAACAAAACCCACTTCAGACATAATTGACTAAAATAAGAAAAATAATGTTTTAAATGATTAAAAAAAGAAATTACGACCGAAATATAATTACACTTATTCACTCTTAAATACATTTAAAAATTAATTTTCTTGCACAAAATGTATATAGTTTACTCATAATTTCTCATATATTTATTTCCCAAGTTGCCAATTATTTTTTCTGAAAATTCATCTGAACTTTAACTTCCGATTTCAAAGATATACTCATGCAGCGGCTAATAACATAAGTGATTTTTTTTCTTGTTTTTTCATATAGAATTTTCACTTCAAAATTTTATTAATAATTCAAATTAATTGTAATGTTGATAAAACCTGGCGATGAATAAAATGATTTTTTAAAAACACGATTCTTGAAGTCAGTAGATAGGTTGTATAAACAAACATTAATGTATAAAGTAAGTTATGTAGACAAGCCATTTTCAGTTTTAAATTTTTCTTCTAATAGATCATTATTACATCCCTAATTTTGTTCTATGGAAATCTAATATTTATTAGAAGATTGCTCCAATTATCATGAAATTCAAATATATTATTTGTGAGATACAGATAGATGCCTCTTGGTCTTGTTGACAAACAAAAATTTTCAAGAAATATAACTTTTTGCTTTCTTTTGTGTAATGTTATTGAGTTAGCTCAGCTCCTCAATAGTAAATAATAATAATAATTATTATTATTTAAAATTTAAAAAATGATTTTAGTAGGGTTTTGATTATTCATGTGAACTGGAAAACATTCTAAATTTTAAGCTTACTATCTGAATGCAATCACATTACATTACGCAACACATGTGCTTATACTACGTAAAAAAATAAATATTTTTTCACATTTTAAAAATATCCTAGCCGGCGTTGTCATCCGATTTGTTGCATTTTCCATAGCATGCTATCTTTCTCTCTCTCTCTCTCTCTCTTTTTTTTCCTTTTGAATGAGGAGGGGGGGGGGGGATTTAATTCAATTCTACATTTAAAAAAGGTTCAAAATGTAAATTTGGATAAATATTTCAATATAATCAAGTAATCATGCTTAGAATTTACAATATAGATTATATGAAAATTACGGAAATTATATCTTGCAAGTTACCTAATTTTGATGCAATAATAGTACAATGCCTTTATAGTAAAAGGGTGACATACGGGTAGTAAAATTCGATCGATCTAGATAATTTTGGATAAAAATTTAGAGAGCTTGCCACTATTGTCCAGTTAATGTTTCTTTATTTGCCTGATTCATTTAAGACTTTTCTGAAATGCAAACTTGATATTTTCTGATACATTTTCTAATTCATTTTTGTTTGCAAACGTGTCAAATTGGCAGGTGTACTTATTTAGAAACAACGCAATCGAACAGTTTTCCTTTTTCAGAAAGAAAGAGGATTTTTAAGATATGCAGTTAAATTTGGTGTTTTGATTCGAATTTCTAGACGTGACAGCGCAGGAAAGGGAAAAAATTGTCGTTCTGAGATGTTAATAGCTTCAGCCATCTGACTGTGGTCAAGTTCTATATGTGACTAATCTTCTGCTTATGTTTTAGACAAATCTTTTATTATATACCCTGTACGTATGTTCAATCCATGCTCAAAATTTCATGTTATTTATATGGTCATGATATTTACTGTTTTACATGTTATTTACATTTTAAAGAAATTCAGAAAATATTACTTCATACAGATGAATAATATGAAAAAATTTCAGCTTTTTGATAAAATCTTTAATAAATGTAGAAGTCATATTATCATGCTTTAAATAACTTTTTTAAGAAAACGTAAACTAAAAGCCATTAAATCGATTTATTTAAACAAAACAAAAATTATATTTTTTTTATCATTTCGGATAGCATTATTTTCCCCTTTCCCTCCACAAAAATGAAGTATTTTACTCGTGTTTCTGAGAAACTCAGTTAAAAGTTATAATGGCAAAATGTAGTTAATATTTTGAACACTATTTAAAAATTTAAAGTCCTGAGAGTCATTAAGACATTCCCGGATTCATGCGAATAATTGGTGTTAATTTCATCGCGCTGCTTTTCACATTCTCTAGGAATTGTGAAACAAACAAACAGGCAAATTTTTATATAAAAGGGTATAAAAAATAGTTTTTAGAAATATTTCTATAAATGCTGGAATACTAAATGAAATTCATAATTCGTTTTCGTCGTAATTCGTTCGTCATAATTCGTTTTCATTAACGAAAACGTGAAATTTGTTACAATTTTTATACTTTTTAAACATTATTTTATTTCAGCTCTCCAATAATAAGATAAATAACTCTATTTAGAAATTATCTTGGGTCAATCTTAAGATGACTAATATACTGTTTAATAGTTTAATAAATATTAATTTTAAAGAAAAATAACCATATTATAACCGTATTATGGCATACAAGTATGCACCAAATGTTACACGATGGTATGCTAAAAATATTCACTTTTTTTTTTTTTATTTCTAGCATCTTGTTCTGAACAATCTTTAAAAATAGGATAAGGAAGGTATGTGGCCATGGTCAGGGGGTATATATCAAGTTATTTTTCGTTGCGCCGAAAATCTCAATTAGCAGAAGTCCTAATGGTTTTTTCACGGTGGGGAGTGACTCGTATTTGGAGGGAGAAATTTTGCTCCTTATGTGAATGTCCATCCGATAACGACGTATTTTTTGGTCTGGTTTTTCGCGTTTATTTTGCCGTATGACCATTCATCAACAGTGTGAGTAATTAGGAATGATATATGTCTTTTGGCTCTAAAGGGAATACCTGTTTCTTCTCTTGGGGATTTAAAAACCTAAAACCGGCTAAACATCTGCTGGATTACATTATCGCTCTGAGAGAAATTTGTTTACAAAGTCAGATTGAAAAACTTACCAATTCGCAGACCACAGTTCCAGATGAAGAGATGCTATTGATCCAAACACTTTAAGTTCCAAATCCGGAATGCAAATGCACCGATTGATTGACCAAGCTCCTCTACATCTACTAAACTGTAGTGAGAAACCCAGAGAGGAGGAGATTTGATTTTAAAGGGGGAGGCACACTCAATGGATGGCAATTAGGGAACAGTTGAAGTGGAAATTTTTCACAATGTCGGCCGTGTCTATTGCGCCTACTGAATCTCTTTAAGGGTGTATTCGGAAAAATGTTTTTCCACCCTCAACAGCTCGAAATTTTCTGAGACATTTTCAGACTCATTTTTAAAAGTAAAAACATTAAACTTGCTGGGGGTGATTTTTGAAGGTATGTTTAAAGTGCCGTGTGATTTCATTTTCAACTCAATTCATTAGAATTTGATTTTTAAACAATTATTTTCTCAGTATGACCATTTTTTTTCATTCCCAGATCGCCCGCTTCGGAAAATTCGGTTCAAAACGCCAACTTTGACAGCGTTTAATACAGTATTTTCTGCATTTATCAAAAAATTGAAAAGCACGGCACATTATGTAGTTTCTAAATAAGAGAATTTCCCAGTTTGATGCGTTTGAGAGCAAAAATGAATTTTAAAATGAATCGGAAAATAAGCAGTTTGGATCGGAATACACCCTTAAAATCTTCAGTAATTCAGCTGTATCATACGGCGCCAGTTGCTTTAGAGCCAGAAAGATCATTAGGCTTGGCAGGTGGCAGGTAGACGACACGCCTCTTCTTCAGAATTTGGAAAAAGCAAAATCAACGCCATTTTGTTGCTTTATATACTTACTCTACGACTTAGGTTTTGTCAACGGAAATAGCTCATTTACAGAATGATCGATTACTCCTTTGAAAAGCACGCGATTTCTCTAGGTCGTTTACTTTTTTCATTAAAGGGACGGTCCCTCAAGACAACTTAACATCTGTAAACCATATGTTGATAAAGGTTTTACGTTCAGTTTAAGGCGATTCTGAAAAAAAAAAAAATACGTTTCCCCGTTCAACAACTCGAAACTTTTTGGAAATTTTTTTGTTTCATTTTTAAGTGTTAAGCGATTTAAACGTAATTTGAATTATTGAAGTGATTTGTCATCGAATAGTTTTTTTCACAATTTTGAGAAGCATAATTTTAGTTATGAATAATAAGCATATTTTTAAAGCGGCTCCCAAAAAAGTATATTTTTTCCCCGCTCAATGATGTAAATTTTTTTTTTAATTAAAAAAAGTAACAACTTTACGTAACTTTTGTAATATTTGAAAAACTTTGATGCTAATTAATAAAACAAGTCTTCTACTAAATTAAAATTACTAACAGAATAATTTATCTGTATAGATATGTAATAATATAATTCATATACATTTTAGCTAAAATAGGAGCCCATTTTACGTACTTTATAAATTTAGTTTTTTTTTTTTCCTTTCACATCAAGATGGTATGTTATTTACATTAAAATGTAAAGAATATTCTTCATTTCTACTATCCATTCATATTTTCATCCTTTCTTACAATCAAATTTTCTTTCCCACATAATCAATGAGATGTCTCCTAAAATCGAATCGTCAAATAAAATTTGTTGCATGGAGTTAGTGTGTTAAAAAATCACTCTCAATTTAAAACAAGAAATGCGGTATGTGTACTCGTATTATGAGTTTTATCAATTAAAGTTACAATGCCTCTTTAAATACGTAATGCAAAACTGAAGCAAAAAAAAAAAACTTTAACTAATATGTAACATCATTATTTGCACTCATTTCATACTTAATCAAACTAACAATGCGACTTATATACGATTTAAAATTGAAGTAGTATTAAGAAATTACTTAATATACTAAATTATTATTCTGTAACACTTTGAATTCTTGGCAAATTAGCAAAGTATTTTTTTTTATATGTTCATGAAATTTGCACACACTGTTCGTAATCGTATTAAAATTCTTTAGAATTGCACAGTATTTTTTATTTTATTGTAAGTGTATTTCATCTGTAATCAGTTGTTTACCAATACTTTTGTTTTTAACATCATTCAGAATCTACAACTTTGGCACCATTTTCTAAAACTTTCTTAGCCTTTAACGGAAACAGATAAAGGCTATTCGACTTATTACATAAACAAATATACCTGCAAATGCTTTGCATTTAATCATCATTTGAATGCATCAAAAAATATCAAATTTTCATCTGAGATTTAAAAAAAAAAAAAAAAAAAAAAAAAAGAACGAAAGAAAAAGCTGTAAATCCAAGATCCAAAAATCTTTAATCACAAATCCATTCGGTTAAACATCCAAAGTATCCAGCAAACCAAATATTAGTCAAAAGGGCCAAATATCGAATCGTGGTCAAATATTAGTAGAATCACTCTGTCAAAAATGTCAGTTTTGGAGGTTTATGGCTGTATATTTCATTATTTTTTAATTTTAGGGGTAGCGTAATGATCAAATGATCAAATTGTAATGATCAAATTAAATGGATAAAATTTTTTTTCCAGTTTTTCAAACTATTACATAAAAACATATGCTCCCTTCATTATACATAATTGTTTATACAGTCGAACCTCGTTAACATGAACCTCAAGGGGAATCAAAATTTTGTTCATGTTAACAGTAATTCATGTTATCAGTATCAAATCTTTGTATTTGTTTTTATAGGGGACTGTGAAAACAATTCATGTTAAAAGTAATTCACGTTAAGCGTGTTCATGTTAACGAGGTTTGACTGTACTTCATTTATATCTTGGCCTTTTTTTAAATTTGCAGTTTTCTTAGCCCATTCTTTCGCCTTCCAGAAAAATGACTAGTATAAAAAGGAAAACTTTGTGTGTAGCATGTATAAAGAAACACTCTTTTTTATCAATTGTTATGAACTTTTTTTTAACCCTATTTATATTTATTGATATATAGTAAAACATCCGAAAACCGAACATGTTTATAGCTAATTCTGAAGTATCACATTTTACTAAACGGGTATTCGGACACCATATACATATATATATATATATAGTTTTCTCTCGAACAGTTTCAGCAGTGTGCTACACGCTGCCTGCCTTTTGGTTTACAAAATAGCACTCTTCTTGCCCTTCAGTAATAGAAAAAAAGTGCCTTTCTTTTTATATATTAAACAATTTGCTTGCGTAGTAAAAACCGATTCTATGTTGTCTTGAAAAGAGAGCCCTGAGTTTTAACCCCTTCGGGACGGGAGCCTTTTACGAAATTTTTAATCTTTTGTCACCGTTTTTCAAAAACAGAAATTTGTGTATTTTTGAATTGAGAAAATGCGCTGATTAAATAAGGCAAATTTTACAGTAAAATTTTACTGGTGAGGAAAAACAAGGATTCCGAGCGCTTCATGCGGCACGTATACGTGTCGCTCGTCCCCAAGGGGTTAAATATTAAAAGGGGCTTTAAAAGAAATGCCAGAATCTGAAAAGTGCATTTGTGAATCTGAAAAGTATCCTTAAGAATCCGAAACGCGTCCTTAAGAATAAAAAATTCCGTTTCTCACAAGCAACACCCCCCCCCCCCCAACTTTTTTTAAATATGTGAGATATCCTGTCTCTCTCGGTGTGTGTTGAAATATATAATATACATATATATACATTTGCATACTATCGAAACTCGTTTAGATGAACATAGAATATATTCATATAAGTATTAAGCTTAACGCAAAATAATTTTAACATAAACTGTGTCCATATCCCCTGTCAAAATTACACAAGGATTTAATTACTGTTAATGTGAACTACAGTCCGTCTCATAAATATAAAGACACAGATGTTTTTGAAATTACATTTTATTAATTCAGTGAAAAGAAATTAGATTTTACACCTCATATTAAAAACACTAAAATGAATCTCTTATAGGGGTTTTAATTTAAATAAAATAACTTCGTCTCGAATAATAAAAAAATATAAAATTACGCTGCCTCATAACTATAAAGACAACCTTGAAACTACTTCATATGCAAATTTTTTTTTCGAATGTGCGCGTACAGAATTAATGCGCATGCGCAGAAATACATTTTAACTTACCCAAACGAGCAAAGTTGTTTGACTTGTTTCAATTGCAAAGATGCCGTGGAAGACTGAAATTTCTAAAGATGAAATTTGTAAAATACGTGAATTTAAAGCTAATGGCTTAACAATTTGTCAAATATATATATATATAAAAAAACAGTGAGAATCAGAGATGCACTTTGTAAAATTTTATCAAAGAGTTTATGTTCCCAGAAAACGATCTGGCAGAACAAGAAAAACTAATGAAAGACTCGATCGCAAGATCATGCGACTTGTTTCGTCGCAAAAAAATGCCACTCAGATAAGTTTCTCAACGAGTTTATGGTATGGTCCCAAAGGATACAGTACATCGTCGTATAAAAGAAAGAAAAAACATTGTATGCCGACATATGTGCAGATTTTCTTTACTGATAAAAGAACACAAAGAACGGATGTCAATCGGGGTTAAAGATCATATGCACTGGATGGACGAATGGATGCAAGACATTTTTTCAGATGAAAAGAGATTTAACTTGGATGGCCCAGATGGTTGGAATTCCTACTCTCACGATTTAAGACATTTATCCCGAACCTTCTTCAGTAGGCAGAAAGGGGGAGGTTCTGTTATGGTGTGGGGTGCCTTCTCTTTTAATGGAACTACGGGTATTGCTTTTCTAGAAGGTAAACAGACATCCAAAGAATATATTGAACTGCTTGATAGTCAGTTGTTGCCAATTGCTGAAACTCTTGGTGGTCGGAATTATTTGTACCATTAGGATAATGAACCGATTCATACATCAAGACTCACAAAAAAATGGTTTGCCGATAACAATGTTCATGTCACGGTGTGGCCCACACGAAACCCTGATTTAAATCCAGTTAAGAATCTTTGTGGCACTCTCGTTCGCAGTGTATATGCATCTGGAAGACAATTTTCAAACGTCCTTGAGTTGAAAAAAGTAATCGAACGAAGTTGGTTTGATATAAAGCCAAAATAGTTATACAACTCTATAAAAAGCATGCCAGATAGAATATTTTTTGTCATTAATAAGAATGGATTATTTATTGGACGGTAATTTAAAAGTATGTAAAATGTCTTTATATTTATGAGACATTAAATTTATTTACATTTATCAATTTTCGAGTTGAAATTATTTAATTCTAATTTAATTTACTGTAAAATGTTTTCTTGGCACATACTTTTCGCTATATGCATAAATATAATTTTCAATACTGAATTATTAAAATATTATTTCGAAAATATCAGTGTCTTTATATTTATGAGACGCACTGTACTTATATCATAAACAAAATTTTAATCCGCCCGCCAGATTCACGTTAACGAGATACGGCTATATTTGTATATAAAAAACAAAACTTGCTAAAATTAAATCGGAAATGAATGAAAGGGATTCCTTTTAGAAGGACTTCCGTCTTAGAAGATAAACGTATTCCATCTTTTATGGAATAAAAATTGTTATGGCTGAATCCCTATAAGTATTCAAATAATTTTCCATTTTACCAGATATAATTGTTACACATTATGTTCAAGGTTGGAAATAGCACAATTGAGGTTTACTCTAACAGAGCGAAAAATGTCCGGACCAGTACACAAACCTGGATACCTTAGCTTATTGTGCTATTGCTCAACCTATTGAGCTATCCGGACGATACCTGGTTGATATTTTTCAATCTTATTTGTTGGACATGAAAAATTCCTTCATTATATTAGATATTATTTCGCCTTTATCATGAAATATTTCTATTTAAGGCAGTTTTCACTGTATAATTCACTGTATAACGAACGGTGTCCCTGCTAAGACGTAAAAGACTTTGAAAAGCATCTTTTCTTATCCCTTGTGATTTTGTGTTAGCGAGTTACACTCCACTCGGATGAAAATGCTATACTTTTAGTATACACGTACGTGAAACTTTTATATATATATATATTTATATTAATTTTATAAATTATTGGTATTTAAATTCAAAAAATTACAAATCACAGTATTTGTGTTTGATTTCTTTGTAATAATCCGTGGAAAGATTTATAACGAAACTATATGTAAAGGGTATTTATTATAAAGGACTGAAAAAATTTGAAATATTTATAACTCTGAAACCACTCGGCAAAGGAAATCGGAATTTCTGTCTAAAACAACTTTTACCTTAGAATGCATTACATTTTATTGAGAGTCCCAAATGCAAACTACCTACTTTCTGACACATTTTTTATTTCGTTTTTGCTTTGAAATGCATTATTATTATTCAGGTGTTATTCTTATTCAGGAACTATGTAATCAAACCGTTTTTTTTTTCCTTTTTCATAAAGGTAGACGACTTTCAGTAAATTTTGTCAAAGTTGGCTATTTGATTCGGACGCGACAGTAGAAGTAAAAAAAATCTACCGCTGCAGGTGATTTACCGATTCTAGCTGGCGAAAATTATTTTTGGCGTCATGCATCTCCATGAAATTGAAAAATGGTATAGATATTCATAACGGTATGTTTAGTATTGCAAAATGAACGAGTAGCAGTCATGTTCGTTACAGGAACATTCATAAGAATTTCATTACATTACGGCCTATAAGGGAAAATTGTTTGCGGTGGTTTTTAATGATGTTTCATAATTTCAAACACACTAAAATTTATATACATATTTATGAAGTGCACTACAAAATGCTTGCTATAGAATATGGTATGGATAGCATTTATCGATCATTTACAGGGACACTAAAAAGAATTACGGTTACATTATGGTCTATGGAGAAAAATCGTTTGTAGTGTATTTTGCTTATGTTACACTATTTCATACATATTTAAATTGATATATATCTCCAAGGTGTTCTGTAAAATGCTTACTATTGAATTTGACATGCATAGCATTCATCTTTCATATACAGAGGTAAAAAAATAAATAAGTTAGATTTCTCTCTAAGAACAATAATTGCTGGAAGTGCGTTTTCAGTTGCGGAACGTGTTTTTAAATTTTTTAAAAAATTGCATACTATTGTGTATATATTCAATAAATCATATACAGGGATCCACAAAAAATTTGAAGTACATTTCCGCTTATTGCTGAAAAAGAATTTTCAACTATGCTATGCGTTCCCTAACTGTTCTAAGTTTTAGCATATTATGCATTATATGATACATCTATACAGGGATAAATTCATATACAGGGATGTACAAAATTTTCAGTTATGTTTCGCCTTAAGCGGAAATTTTGTTTTCAAACGTGTTATGTGTTTTAATAATTATTAATATGCATCGTTTTTCACGTTATTAAACTATAAAGTTTTATTATAGTAGTCTGAATGCGCTGAAAAATGTTTCATAATCTGCTTAACGCATGATTTTACGTTCTTGTTGATAATTTTAATGATACTTTCTTAACGATATAGAAGCTAATACTATGTTCACACTACGATACTTAAGATATCTTAGGCCGCCGAACTCTCTTAATTTTGAGGTGGTACCCTCCCGGAATTGGAAACCTGTTCACATGGAAAAACTCACTTAAGATAACTCAGTGAACGTCACTGTGTTGTTTGCGCATGCGCTTAAGATAAAACCGCCCGCAACACCCAATCAGTTAATGCGAATCTTTACAGCCAGCGAGAGTGAATGGTCGTGACTGTCTCTAGCCCGAAGAAAGTTGAAACTCTCTCAGAGAGTTTGTGGAACTCCCTCAGAGAGTTCGGAGGTTTAAGAGAGTTCCGATAACGCAGTGTGAACAGGGTATTAAGGCTAATTCCATGAAAACTTGTCATGTCTGTCACACAGCTGAAAATCGCTATGCTTGTTGTCAACCGTTATTTTCGAAAAGTTTGCGTCGCGTTATTCAATTGATGAGATATATCCGATAAAATAAGTCACATTTTTCCGTTCTAAAATACTGGTAGCCAAAAATCGTAGTATGTGACAGACATGACAAGTTTTCATGGAATTAGCCTGAAGTGATAAAACTATTTTTGTATTAATTATAATAGCAAATCATAAAAATTATTTTTTTTTTCTAAAATTCTATTAAAATTTGAGATACGAAAAAAACATTCGATACGTAGGCGTAACTTGGGCTCTATGGATATGGGGGGGAGAAAGTTTTAAGGCCCTTTTCTACAAATCTATAACTCCCCCTCCCACCACCACCACCAGCACTACCTTACCTGGGATCTGTCCAGACTTTTCTCTCAAGGTCCTGTTTTTGTGAAATTGTGAAGAGCTTTTTTACATTTGTGAAAAATCTAGTCCTAATTCTGAGAATTTGAAACGAACGTTATACTCAAGGTTCTTTTTTATATATTTTTAAGAAGATATATGTATGTCAAATACATATTTTTTCTTTATATATGTAAAAGTGACAGGTCAGATTTTACTTTTAAATGATTAAATTTGTGAAAGATTCAGTTTAGAACGGGAAAATGTTTTGTAAAAAGCCTATTTTTAAGACCAAAGAATTTTGTGAAAAGTCCTTTTTTAAGATGAAAAGTTTTGTGAAGGGTCCTGTTTTAAGATGAAAAAATTTATGAAGGGTCCTGTTTTGAAATAAAAAATTTTGTGAAGGATCCTTTAAATAGGGGTGCACAACCTTTTTAAGAGAAGGGTCACTTACAAAAATGTTTGGGTTGTCGAGGGCCACATCAGTAACACAACGATAATTCTATTTCGGGGAGGTGGGGAGATCTGTGGCCTATAAAAACAAGATTTTAGAGGAGTGGCAGTTTTACCCCTTTAGGTTTGCCTGCCCACTACATACCATACCCAATTCAGCTGACAAGGATATATCAACAGCTTATGTTTGTATATATAACAGAGATATAGCAAAAATTATTTTCAAAGAGTGAAAATATTCCTTGTCTTTATTCGGGGGATTAAATTTTGCTTTATTAAAAGTGGTAAAAAATAAGCATATGCATGACAGTGGCCTAGTGCCAAAAAAAAATGTGAACTTTACGATCGAAGTTAAATTGACGAAACTCTCAATTTTTCTGCAGCCGATCAACAAAATTTTACATTACTGATCGACAAAATTCGCGATTTTTCCACACCTTATCAACGGAATTTGCGATTTTTCCGCGCCCAGTCAATGAAATTCGCAATTGTTAACTGACTGACGAAATTAAAAAAAATTTCCCGTACGAATTGTTGAAATTCACAACTTTTTCTCTCGATTTTACCTTAGCTAATCGACGAAATTTGCAATTTTTTCGCACTTAATCGAAAAAATTCACGATTTTTTCTCTGCTCGATCAAAGATATTTGCGATTTTTCCGCACCTGATCGACAAATTTCGCAATTTTTCCGCGCTTTATAGACAAAATTCGCAATTTTTCAGCGCCCTATCTACAAAATTCGAAAATTTTCTGCACCCAATCGACATAACTCGCGATTTTTTCGTACCCGATCGACGAAATTCCCGATTCTTAACTGATTGACGAAAATTGAAAATTTTCCCTCGACAAATTGCTGAAATTGACAACTTTTTCTCGCAATAAACTGACGAAACTCGCGATTTTTCCGTAGCCGATCAATAAAATTTGCATTTATTCCATGACCTATCAACAGAACTCGCGATTTTTCCGCGCCCGACCGACGAAACTCGGGATTTTTCCGCACCCGGTAAACTAAATTTGTAATTTTTCCATGCCCAATCGACGAGACTCACGATTTTTCCGCACCCGATCAACGAAACTTGCAATTTTTCCGAGCCCAATCGGTGAAATTATCATATCTTAAATGACTGACGAAAATTGCAATTTTCCCGCGGCAAATTGGCAAAATTCGCTGTTTTTTGCAACGATAAACTGACGAAACCAGTGACATTTCCGCGCGCGGTCGACGAAACGCTCGACTTTTCTGCGCACGATCAACAAAACGCGCGATTTTTCAGCGGCCGATCGAAGATACTCATGATTTTTTCGTGCCTAATCGACGAAACTCTTGATTTTACCGCACCCGATCGAAGAAACTCGCGATTTTTTCGTGCCCAATCGACGAAACCCAATTTTTCACGCTCAGTCAACGAAATTCGTAATTCCTAATTGACTTATGAAATTCGCAATTTTGCCGGGTTAAATTGGCGAAATTCACGACTTTTTCTCCAGATAAACTGACGAAACTCGTGATTTTCCCGTGCACGATCAACAAAATTAGCGACTTTTACGCGCGCGATCGATGAAACACGCGATTTTTCTGCGCCCAATCGATGAAATTCGAGGTATTTTTCAACTAGCGACTGACGAAATTAGAAACTTGGGAATTTTCTATATTGATACAAATGTTATAGGCCGAGCGATTAATAAAATTCGCGATTTTTAATTGACTGACGAAATTTGCAACTGTTTTCCGGGGCAAATTGACGAAAGTCACGATTTTTCCCTGCAATCTATATTAAAAAATCTCAATTTTTGCCAATTATAAATTGACGAAATTCGCGGGCCACTTGTCAAACCGTCGCAGGCCACTTTTGGCCCACGGGCCACAGGTTGTGCATCCCTGCTTTGAAGGACCCAATTTCTTCCTAAACAGATCCATGCTTACCCATTACACACACCTAAATTAAATACTTAAAAACTTTAATAATTAAACAATAAAATTCAAATGTTCAACGAAAACGTAGAGTAAGATCATAAATTAAACATTTTATTTATTTAAAGCGTAAAATGTTTTTAATTTTACACCTTTTCAAAATGAACTTCCCTTAAAGACCTAAATAATAATATTCAGTTTTATTTAATCCTAACTAACCCGGGGAGTCTTGCCGGGTCCGTAAAAAATAGCATAAACACGAGAAAACTCTAAAAATCGCAAAAAATAGCGGCACGAATTTCATACCATTTCATATAACATTTATTGAAAAGATAACAAAATGCACTATATTGCATTAGAAGATTGAAACCTGATTAATCTCACTGATGTGATAAAACGCAGCAAATGATGAAAAAATGCTAACATTTAAAAAAATCACAGAGGAAAAAAAAATACCATTGGGCTAAAATATTAAAACAGAATTTCTTTTATGAATGTGAAAAAAAATTGCAGTAGAACCCGAAATATCTGTGAAATAGCATAAAAATGTTCAAAACTGTCTGTACGAATTACGAACAAATGTTATTCAAAACAAGAACGAATTTATTATATAGGGCTGAAAGATTAAATTCGGATTGCTTTTACTAAGGTAAAAAAATAGCCACAAATTGTCAGTAAAACCAGAAAATAATCACATTAAAAAACGGTAAGAATTAAAAAATCGCAAATAGCAAAATTTTCTGCAGTAAGCTAAAACATTGTAAATCGAAATTCGTACACGAATGTCAAAATATCGTCGAGAAATGCAAAAAAAAAAAACTATAAAAAACGTATTAAAAATCGTGGAGGACAAAATTTACTATATAAGGCTAAAAGTTTCAAACCAAATTCGTTTTCAAATGTGAAAAGAAAAAAAAACCACAAGAAAAGAAAAAAAAGATGCAATGAAATATATTAAAAATCGCTAAATATTCAAAAAGCGCGAAGAATAATTAGTATATTAGGCTAAAAGCTTGAAATCAAATTCTTCTTAAGAATGTCAAATATCACTACGGAAGGCAAAAAATAATGCTAAAAAATCAAAAATCACACAGGACAAAATTTACTATATTAGGCTAAAGCTTTAAAACAAAAATTCCATTAAGAAATTTTTTAAAAAATCACTGTGGGGCGCCATAAACTTCTAAATACCGCATTGAAAATAGCACTAAAATTTGGTAAAAATTCAAAAATCGTGGAGGACAAAACAGACTTTATAAGGCTAAAAGTTCGAAACCGAATTCTTTTTCAGAATGTCAAAAAATCTTGTGAAATGCGAACAAATGCTAAAAGTAGCTAAAAAATGCATTGAAAGCAGCATTAAAAATCACAGAGAATAATATTTTATATTAGGCTGAAAGTTTAAACATAATTCCTTCCCCTTATGTCAAAAAACCATCAAGGAGCGCAAACAAAACAAATGCTAAAAACTGCATTAAAACACACACACACACACAAAAGAAAAAAAAGCAATTCAACAAATTACAACGACCATTTGGAAAATTATTTTTTCAAAGACTAAAATTTAAGACATAAAAAATCGCACGGAGTTGATCATACATTACGTACGCCATGAATTAAATATTAATAGTTTTATTACACGTAAAAATTGTAAGCGACAAAAATCGCCGGCGACTTGTCAGATTTCCTGAAACTTACTTAGTATCCACCTGAAACTTATGTATTATCCAAGCATTTCATTGGCTGTTGGGGAAAAGGCTTTTCCATCGTCAGATTTCCAAGAAATCTGACGACCAATTTTAAATGAAATTTCATTTTTAAACTTATAAACATCCCATAATATTACTTTTTACATCGTCCTATAGAGAAAAAAATGTACTTTTAAGGGCAATTTGTTTGAAAGCTGTATCTCAATTTGTTTCCGAGTTATTAATTTTTGTTTTTGTAGTTTCTATTACTTTTTTATCATAGTTGCAACAGAAGAATCCATCTCTGTTGAAAGTAAAGGAAATACTGATTACTGTACAGACCCATCAGAAAACGAATAGAATGCGGATTCCATTCAACCAATAAACAGCTTCAGATATGTTTTTGATTTCCTACCCTGACGAGGACAATAACCATTTTTCCAAATGGTTAAAAAAGAAAAAGGAGGACTAAACATTTATTCAAATGAAGTGGCAGAAAATTTCGGTCAAGTTCGTTAATGCGTAAAATCGGACCACGGGGATGGAAATAGGGAGGGGTTTTGTGAAAACCGAAAAAAAAAAAAAAAAAAAAAACATAACGTCTTAATTATAATATATATCAAATCAGTTTAAAGTTATTATTATTTCTAAGAAAAGGGCCAAAAATTTATGTATCACTGATTTTTGATAAAATTTAAAATGTGTGAAGGGGCGCAAAAAATAGGGTTTTAGGGAGAAAAATATTCATAACTTTGTCAATTCTCAAGATATCAAATTCACTTAAATATATTATAGATCTTAATACTAATTATAAGTTTTACACTGACAAGTTTTCATAGGACCAACTCTTACCAGAAAAAAAAAAGGGGGGGGGGTGGTTAAGAAGAAAAAAATTCATTACTTCATCTTATACACAAGATATCCAATCCGCTTAAATTTATTTACACCTTCTTAATATTATCTACCACTTTTATATTGACATGTTTTTGATAGGACCAACTCTTACAGCAAAAAGAAATTAAACAAAAATAGGGGTTGACGAAAAAATTATCGTATTAAGGTTGTACTCAAATCCAAACTCCTTATTTTCTGACTCATTTTTAAATTCATTTTTCTCTCAAACTCAACCAATGGGCAGGCTCTCTTATTCAGAAATTATAAATGGGCCGTATTGATCGATTTTAGGATAAAAGGTAGAATATATTTCAAAAAATGCTGTCAAAATGGGCATTTTAAACCGAATATCCCTAAGCGATAGTGCTGAAAACGGAAAAAAATGGTCGTACTGAGAAAATAATTGTTTGTAAACCAAGTTCTGATAATTTGAATGAAAAATAAAATACAGGTCGCTTATAAATCTCTTCAAAAAATCACGTCCGCAAGTTTCATGTTTTTACTTTTAAAAATGAGCCTAAAAATGTGTCAGAAAGTTTCGAATTGTGGAGCGTGGAAAAATATTTCTTTTATACCACGTTAACATGATTCTGATAAAATCAGCTCTTACATAAAAAGGAAACTAAAAACTTTCAAAAGTGGCCAGATAAAATTATTAAACTGGGTTTATTTTTCATCTTGATTTTACTTTTGTTGGTGAAATTAGTACTTAACTTCGAAATCTACCCCGCCTGTAGGCCGAGCCGGCAGGGAATTTTTTTTTTTTTTTTTTTTTTTTTAAGTATAATCAGTTTCTCAGTCAAAGTTCGGCTCAAGGGGACAGGTGGGAGGTAAGTTGTTGACAGTTAGTCCGGTGGTCACCGTATATTTAAGTCATTGTTTAATTGAATCAGTATTTTTAATGAATGCAATCATGACCTCACCTCGTCTCAACAAATTAAGTTTCCCCTTATCTACCCTTTGCACAGTTATTTAAAAGAAAATCATTGTCGCTAAAACCTATCAGGAACTTTCCCACCCCCACTCCTCCTCAAAAATATATCCTGTCTATGAAGTAGAATTTTTAACAGTCATTTGAAACAATCCGATTCCTTATGTAGCTTAAGGTTATTCGCGACAATGCGATCGCTATCCTTTTTTGAAACTGTTGAACAATTTTCACTTAACCAATATATCTACTATGTGTTTCTTCATTTTTAAATATAACAATAGCCGTTTAAATGAAATATTTTCGTTAAATGGAATATGATTCAAGAAAGTGGTAAATTTCGATTAATAAAAAAACACTAACACTTGATTTTGATTCATAAAAGTGGCTAATACGATTAATTAGTGATTCAAAAAACCAGCCATTACTGCATTTTTTAGATCTGGGATGGGTATTAAAACCCTCCCCCCCCCCCCTTCACACTCACACCAATCGCCTCACTACTGATAAATACGAAATTTACTGAGTAATTTTTAGGAGTTGTTCTCAAATCCATTTTCTGGCACAATTTTTAAAATCATTTTTGTTCGGAAATGTATGAAATTAGCAAGCTTGTAATAATTGCTAAGAAACTATATAATACAACGGTTTTTCTCGTTTTTCGGTAAAAAATTTTTTTTTCAAGAAGTGCTGTCAAAAGTGGCATTTTATACGAATTTCCGGACACGACAGGGCAGGAAAGGGAAATAACCGCCGTTCTGAAACAATAGTCGCTTATAACTCAAGAACGCAATTAATTTATTGAAGAATGAAAATATTGAATTACAAATCACTTCAGTAATCATGCCTGCAAGTATCACTTTATGTTTAAAAAACGTATCAATGTTTCGCGTTCTTCAACAGAGAAAAATATTTTTTTAAAACCTCTTTCTAGTAAATTTTTCTAACACTTCCTAACACTAAAAATTTGACTTTCTACAAGTAAAAACTAGTACTTTAATTTAAAACATTTTATTCATTCGGCCTTAAATTACTTAAAATTGCATAGTTGGAAATTAAAGTACATAGTAAATCAGATATTTAATCAAATATTATACATTTATTTACGAAGGAAAAAAAAAAGAGCCGATTAATCATAAAATCAGAGCACTCATTAGATATAGCACTTTGGCATTAAAGTGAAATTTGTCACAAAAACCCAGATTTTCATTCTATGTTGAACATAAAATTATTATGAAGCTAATTTGAATTAGTTCAAATATGTTGCATCAGAATATGCTCGGAATTATACATACATATATGTACATATACACTATATAGCCATTAATGACCGGCGACGGCAACATTCAATTTTAGACATTTTGTCGAATATTTAGAAATATACTTGACAGATTCTTCTGGAATTTCAGGATTAAAAAGAATAGGTATGACCTCATATTTAGCAATGTCGATTTGTTAAAGGGGGCAATTAAAGGGCCAACACAAAATCAAAGAAAAAAAAATTCTTGGGATCACCCTGTAAAATAAAATGCACGAAATGATCTACCGCTACCGAATATAAATAAACAGACATTCTGTAATATGTGTATCATTTTGTGTAAGAATAGCACGTATATTAACAGAGATATAGCGATTTATTTAAAATAATTAAAAAATTCTTTCAGGTTTTTTTGCTTATTACATGCAGGGTTTTCAACCAAATTTAACGCCGATTTCAGAAAATTTGACAAAATATAGTAGAAACAATATAGTGCAATTGGAATATAAATATATTAAATATTTTAGAAAATATGAGCAGTTGTATGAAACTATTTTTATCTGCGCATGCGCGAACGATAACAAGGATCATTTTAGATAATTTAATAGTCAACTCTATCAAGCAACACTAAAAAAATCTAGTCAAATATCGTAAAAATTCAGAAAGATGATCAATCTTGAATTTCCAGAAGAATCTGTCAAGTATATTTCTAAATATTCGACAAAATGTCTAAAATTGAAAGTTGCCGGTCATTAATGGCAATATAGTGTATATGTGTGCGTGTGTGTTTGTATTTTTAAGTCGACAATGTATGCCAATTTATAAGAGGGAAGCGATTCCAGACCATAAGAAAAGGAACAACCAAACAGAATTATGGAAAGGAAATGAACTATACAAAGAACGAAAACATTAAAAAACTAGCTCATCTACAGATTTTCAATTTTCATTGTTAAAAATGTATACATTTTTATATAAACATTGATTAGCTTAAAATAATGGTTACGCTCCGGACAATATGAATTTAAGACGTGGGATTATTTGATAGGACATTTTAAAAATCTTTTATGTCGTCGAATTTTGACAGGGACCACCTAGTGATTAATAATGTTTCAAAATGTTTAGTAAAATATAAATGCTTTCTAAACTTTGACGTAAAAAGCAAAACATCAGTAAACATGACAATTGAAGTGATCTAAATTCAAATAGATTTTTCATTTTTCGATAACTGAATTATATTTTAAGTGATATGCGATTTTTGTGACGCTGAATTTTGTTTCAAAAGACTAGCTTTGACAGCATTTTCTAAAAAATCGCAAGCCTTTATTGAAAAAGGAAAAATAAAATATTCGATTTCATAGCTTCTGAATAGAAATACACCTGTTAGTCTCATGATTTTACAATTAGAAAACGATTAGCTTCTGAATAGCGTACCTATCTGTGTGTACCTGTATTAACACGTACGACATTTACATTAATGTAAAAAAATGCTGTTAGATTCTTTAGCAACCTTATGGAAACATCTGAACAATTCAAGAATGTACCTATCAGTCCAGCTTTAACAACCTAAAATGGATTTAGGAATTATGGCAGAAATTATGCAGTTTAGCTTTGAAAACAAGCTTAAATGTCATCTCAGATAGCTACTTTCTATTACGCATTCGGGATTTCTAAACTATACTGAATACTGTCACATATTATTTCTAATGTCAACATCCACTTTTCTAAGCACATACAAAACACAGACGATGGATAAGATATTATTAAAAAAATTGTCAACAGAGACTTTAAAGAGCACATTCACATCTCGCTAAAACACGTTTTCTTGAAAATTGCTGTTAACCCATTCGCTGCCAAAACTATAAAGTAAAGAATTTCAAATTTCTTGTTGAAAGTCGTATGCCACCACAAATTCTGAAATGTAAATTTCGCTTTACTAAAACAGTAAAATTTCTGCCAATAAATAAAGCAATTTTTTAATTCTAAAATAGTGGTGATAAAGTAATAAATAAATTAAAGCCACGAGTATACTCGTGGTTGGCAGCGAATAGGTTAATTAAAAATGAATGAAAAAACGTATCCGCAAAAAATCTCAACGATTACAGTGAAAAAAAAATTCGCAAGTTTTCATACATTTTTATTAAAATTCTAAATTTTAGTTTTTTTTTTTTTTTTTTTTTTTTTTTTTTTCATTTCTCTATAAAAACACAACGCCTTTTAGAAAATAAATTTGATTTTCTAAAAGATTTTTGAGGCAGGAAAATAACTTAAAACTATTCATAAGGTAACAATCGAATGCAAACAACATTTATATTAATGTAAAAAAATGCTTTTAGATTCTTCAGCCACCTTATGGAAATATCTGAAGAATTGAAAGATGTAGGTAAGAAATTAATTGCCTAATTATATTTGAAATATTTATGTAGGGGTAAACGAAAATATCTTTATCGAAATAAGAAAGTAAAAAGTACGGAATCTTTGCAATTAAAATTTTAAAATGAAACAAAACCCACTTCAGACATAATTGACTAAAATAAGAAAAATAACGTTTTAAATGAATAAAAAATAAAAGAAATTACGACCGAAATATAATTACACTTATTCACTCTTAAATACATTTAAAAATTAACTTTCTTGCACAAAATGTATATAATTTGCTCATAATTTCTCATATATTTATTTCCCAAGTTGCCAATTATTTTTTCTGAAAATTCATCTGAACTTTAACTTTCGATTTCAAAGATATACTCATGCAGCGGCTAATAGCATAAGTGATTTTTTTCTTGTTTTTTCATATAGAATTTTCACTTCAAAATTTTATTAATAATTCAAATTAATTGTAATGTTGATAAAACCTGGCGATGAATAAAATGGTTTTTTAAAAGCACGATTCTTGAAGTCAGTAGATAGGTTGTATAAACAAACATTACAAAACTTTTATTATATACCCTGTACGTATGTTCAATCCATGCTAGTAGAGAAGAAATGGGGCTCCGACCCCAGGAGGAGGCTGGAGGCTGAGGAGGAGGGAGGACAGCCTCCTCCCGAAACTGTCTTGTAAGAGGAGGTGTAAATGAGGAGGAGGGAGGACAGCCTCCTCTTGAGAATGTCTTATAAGAGGAGGGGTAAAATGGGGGTAAAATTTTTTTGAGAATGGGGGGGGAGGGCGATCAAAATATTTTATGTTATAAGAGAGGGGTTAATTGGAGAGGGGGAGGAATTTTTGAAGGGGAATTTTTCGAGATTGAATATATTTTTACTCAGCTGTAGTACGAGGTTCGAATGAATAATTAATGAATTAAAAAGGTAATTAAATTAATTAATGAGAAAAATTAATTTAGAAATTTTAATGAGGGGAATTAGAATCTTTGAGTTTGAAATTTATTTTTAGCTGAATTTTTGGTGTGTTATAGTACGAGGGAGTATTTTTTTACTATCGGTTAACTAATTAGTAATTAAAAATAGCAATTAAAAATTTAACGAGGGAATATTTAATGAAGCGACTTAGAATTTTTCGAGCAATTTTATTAGTATAGTACGAGGTTCGAATGAATTATTAAAAATGGAAATTAATTTAAAATATCAATTAATTAAAAAGTAATTAAAAGTAATTAATAAGAAAAATTAATTTAGAAATTTTAATGAGGGGACTTAGAATATTTGAGTTTGAAATTTATTTTTAGTGAACTATAATATGCAGTTGAATTTTAAGAATAATTAAAAATATTCATTCATTGAAGATAGTAATTAAAAATGATAATTAAAAAATATGAACAAGAAAATAACTAAATGAAGAAAATTTTCGAGAGTTTCATTTAATTTTGTTAATGAATTGAGTGTTTTGAGATAGTTTAATTTGAAATAGAAATTTTTTGAAAAAAAAAAAACAGTGGAAATTTTAAAATATTTGTAGGAATGTGAATGTTTTTTGAATAAAATTTGGGGAAGGATTTTATTCTTTTTAGTGACATGTCTTAAAAGATATTTGGGTCTTTATTTTGGAACCTAACCCGTATTTTTGCATGGAAATCCATGGTTCGACGGAAACCACGAAGACTCCGAACGATTAGGCCGACGGACGCGATTCGGTTCGAACCTAGCACCTCCTGTCTACTAGCTTCGAGAGCAGAACCTCTCGGCCACTGGTCGGGCAATAATTTAATGAAGAAACTTCAGAAATTTTTCGAAGGTTTTATTTGATTTTGTTAATGAATTGAGTGTTTTGAGATATTTTTATTTGAAATAAAAAAATTTTAAAAAAACAATGGAAATTTTGAAATATTTGTAGGAATGTGAATGTTTTTTGAAAAAAAATCGGGGAAGGATTTTATTCTTTTATGTGACATGCTTTTTAAAGATATTTTTTGAATTGTAGTCATGTTTTCACAAATATTTCTCGGTTTTATATATATAAATGAATTGAATGTTTTGCATTAAAGGGCTAGTAATTTTAGACTATCATTAGTTAGGTAAATGAAGTTATACTTTTGTGTCGTGCTTTCTGACTAAACTTTACTTATTGAATGAAAAAAATATATATAACTAGAAAATTTGATGAATTTTTTAAGAAAAAATTAAATTTTTAGTGATCTTTTAATCTAGTCAATGTATTAAGAAAAAACAAAACTTAAATTATACTTAACAAATATTTCAAAACACACCACAAGTATTGAGAGACTTAATACCATTTCATAATTTTTTAAAAAAGGGATATATATTAGCTGATTTCGTTTTATATAACATCAAATTTTACTGTATGCGTGTATTCAACATATGGAAAAACCCTTTGGTAGATAAGCGGCTCAACAGTTCGCATGATAAATACATGACTCACTTTACTTGAGGGTTTCTTTGCTAACGCAGTGAGAAATAGGGATTAGATAATTCTTAGTAGTTAAATATTAATTAAAAGGGAATTAGAATTTTGGTTTACCACTTTATTCTTTTAAATGAGATGTTTTCTAAAGGTAATTTTTAGAAATTACAGTTTTTTCAAATTGGGGCTCATTTTTTATTATGAATTTATTTTAAATAATATTGGAATATTTTTGAATACTATATTAGCAATTTAATGCATGTGTCACATTTATTTTGGATAAAATTTAAACTTTTTTATAATTAGACCTTTTAAAACGGATACTTTTTTAATTGATTCATTAACTGTGGGAATACTTTAAACACGTCATGAATGAGTCATCACGCATAACACTCGTAAACATGAAAGTTTTAATAAATATATTGAGGTTTCTGAAAAGTGACACTCATTTCGTGCAGTGAAATTTGAACTTTTAGTCTAGTTCTAATTTCGATCTAGTTCTAATTTGACCAAGTTAACACATTACGTAATAGAGGGGAGTTTAATACTATGTATTAATATAAATATGATTTTTGCTTAATTTTTTACTAGGATAAAATTTTAATCATCGGAAAAACACATCTTTAAGAGATTTAAAATAAATATTTGTAAATTGCTAGCTTAACATGCTATATAAAGTTTATTTTATTTTTTGGGAATTAAAACAGATTTTTGAAAAATAAACTGAATAAAATATAATTCAATTAAACAATTAAAAAAGAAATGAATTAAAACAAACTTACCTAAATCATGTGTACATTCTTAGCTACTTGACTAGAAATGAAAAATCTTCCAAGTTCTTATCGAAAGGATTTACCCAATCTAGTCTCCTACGTCATCAGTGTTATCATTCACCACGTGATGGGGTTTCCCCAAACATGTGATAATTACGTTCGCCACCTTCAAAATTTTAAACATTTGGAAATATATAAAATTTAATATCATTAAATATTTAGTATCTTCACACACAATTAACACATGTTAATTTAGTACGATTAAATTTTTAAAAAAAATGTAAATTTCATTAAATTTAAAAGAAATTGTACATTTAACTTTTAATCTAACAATTATTAAAACATGAAAGAAATGATTGCGCTTTTAGAGCATGTAACTTTAATCATAAAAATTTAAATACTTTTCACTTTCAAATGAAAATGATAAACCTTTTTTTTAAATTTTTCAGTTTATAATAGAGACATACAATTAACTAGAAACTTAAGTATAAAAACAGAAATGAATATCTAGCAATAAGGTTAACATTTTTAATAAAAAATTAATATTTTAGGTTAATTCTAAACGTACTAGTATTTTTAGACTAGCGAAATATCCCCTTTTTTAGAAAATATATTTCTGGTTTAATTTTCAATTATTTTTTAAATATTCTCCACTGAGAAAACAAGGGATATGCTTTTTGACTATTTTATTTGAATTTTAGAATTGTTTCACATTTAGAAGTATATCTTATCAAAAGAAATTCGAAATATTTATTATTAATAATTTGAAAAATAAAACATTTAGAAGTAAACTGACTTATTTTTATTAATATTCCATAAAAATCCAATGACTTTAAAATCGCATAAACTTTTTTGCAAGCAGTTAGTCAGCAACAGTATGCTAAATGAACCCCAATATCTTATCTATTTGGGTATTTCCATGAATACGTGATTCATGAGATAAGTAGAATGTCATGTTCAAATATGTATCTAAGAACAGTGTTAGTGAATTTACTTTATTCATATCATATATACTTAATTTTAGATATAATTAATATAATGAATATAATGCGTAATTAATAAGGATTTAATTAATATGATGCGTTATTAATTAAAATCTAAATATAATTGAATCTTTTCCAGTCTTATTTAATAGAAGAGGAATGCTTTTCAAATTTATTAAGAAATATGCAAGTTATTAGCTTGTAAATTGCAGCTAAATTAAAAATTGACTTCTCACATAGAATTAGACTTCTGCTAAATTTTCAATGAAAATATTTCTCACTCAAAAGTTTACTTCTCACATTGAAAAAGTCATATACTTGGAAATTTTACCTGTAAAATTTTCTCACATGGAAAAAGGCTTTAGTGATTGTATTAGAATAAAAACTTATCATATGAAAATTTAACTTGTGTAAATTGTATTAAAAAAACTTATCATATTAAAATTTTAAATAAGTTAATTATTATTATTTAATCTATGTCTGCCACCACTCATTTTATTTACAAATAAATATTTTTCACTTTTTAATGGAAACAAGAATGGTATGTAAACCTTTCGTTTTATATTTTAAAATTAATATGAGCCTTTTTTTTTTCAGTGCGACTCCTTCAAATTTTAAACCCTTTGAGAGCTATTTTAGTGAGAACATAAAAAATTCGAAGTCTTCCATTTAACCAAAAAAGGATTTATACTCAATACACTACAGACATTCTAAACAAAATTTGAAAAATTTTAATTCAAGTTCTTTTGAAAACTCTACTCATTTTGTAGGGAGAAAAAAAAAAAAAACATGCATTTATAAATTTTTAGTTTCACATATTTTATATATTACACACCAAATAAAATATATATTAAGATAAAACATTTGCAAACTTTTTGTAAAAAAGGAAAGACATAACCTTTTTTCACTTTTTCGTTAAGCATATTTTCAATTCACAAGCAGGCTTTACACATATTAGTTAGCACACAAGTTACTTTAGCGAAAAATCCTTCTTCCTTATCTAAATGATTCGTAGGGATTCATATCTCCTTCATGAATACGTTATACAAACGATATATTAGTTTAATGAATATAAATTTTAACTAAATCCTTAAAACATTTTTAGATAACATTCGATCATTTTTATATTTCAAAACTAAGAAAAATTATTGAATATCACCTAACAAGTATATACTTTTTCACTCACATGTTATAAAAACACTTCTCAATATTCAAATTTAATGATATTTCGACATTTCTTGCCAAGCTTTTTAAGAATGAAAGACACTTTCGTTAGAATATTTAGCTTTTTCTATACAATTTTAGCAATAAATACATAATGCACTCAACTTTACTTTGAAATTAAACATTAAATTAATCCATCGCATAGCAATTCAAACTTAGGATTATTTTTATTTAGGGTAGATAAGTATACGTGTATATATATATATACATGTGCATATATGTGTGTGTGTATGTGTGTGTGTGTGTGTGTGCATTTGTAAATGGGGGAAAAATTTAAAAGGTATACACATTGAAAGTTAATAAAATTATTTAAAAAAAATTATATAAATATTTCAAGAGAGTATTAAACATTTTAAGACAGTATTAAAGATTTGAACAACTGATAAAAATGCTTTGAAAAACATTTAAAATTATTAAAAATGTTTCTTTCATATTTTAAAGTCAACAAATTTTAATACATAGCTATGTACATACAGGCATTTGAGCTATGTACATACATGCATTTGACCTATGTTAACAGAACAAATGTTTTAAATATTTCGATGCTATTTCCAAGTTAGTCAATTTATACTTTTTGAATATGCATATACATATATTTGTAAATTTTAATGTTTTCTCTTAAAACTGACTAGTTATTTATCCTACATTTATTAACACAAAAAAAACCAACTGCTTTTCAAACGACTGTGTGATTATCATAACAACCCAAATCCTTTTATCTGCACATGCGCAAACATTTTAATAATCTAGAGGCCACATTTTCAATCGAATAAAACAATGACTAATCAAATAGGTTATATCCTAACTTAAACTATACCTTTTATGTGATATTGCTAAACATGCTACTACAATGTCTAATCAAATAGGTTATGTCCTAACTTTAATTATACCTTTTATGTGACATTGCTAAACAAACTTCTAACTTGTAAAAATAGCATGATAACTTGTTTTCACTAGACAAACTTAATAATTTTCGTAGGTTTTATAAAATAATCGACATGTTTGGTTATCTCTCATCATAGTTTTCTAAAATATATCCAAAAAAGTTTGCTACTATTAAAAAACATGCTTTTAATTAAGAGAGTTTTCACTATTATTATTTAAAAACATATAACAGAGATAACAAAACATGTCGATTATTTTATAAAACCTACGAAAATTATTAAGTTTGTCTAGTGAAAACATGTTATCATGCTATTTTTACAAGTTAGAAGTTTGTTTAGCAATGTCACATAAAATGTATAATTAAAGTTAGGACATAACCTATTTGATTAGACATTGTAGTAGCATGTTTAGCAATATCACATAAAAGGTATAATTTAAGTTAGGATATAACCTATTTGATTAGTCATTGTTTTATTCGATTGAAAATGTGGCCTCTAGTTTATTAAAATGTTTGCGCATGTGCAGATAAAAGGATTTGGGTTGTTATGATAATCACACAGTCGTTTGAAAAGCAGTTGGTTTTTTTGTGTTAATAAATGTAGCATAAATAACTAGGATAATAATAGGATAATGCTAGGATAAATAACTAGTCAGTTTTAAGAGAAAACATTAAAATTTACAAATATATGTATATGCATATTCAAAAAGTATAAATTGACTAACTTGGAAATAGCATCGAAATATTTAAAACATTTGTTCTGTTAACATAGGTCAAATGCATGTATGTACATAGCTCAAATGCCTGTGTGTACATAGCTATGTATTAAAATTTGTTGACTTTAAAATATGAAAGAAACATTTTTAATAATTTTAAATGTTTTTCAAAGCATTTTTATCAGTTGTTCAAATCTTTAATACTGTCTTAAAATGTTTAATACTCTCTTGAAATATTTATATAAATTTTTTTAAATAATTTTATTAACTTTCAATGTGTATACCTTTTAAATTTTCCCTCCATTTACAAATGCACACACACACACACACATACACACACACATATATGCACATGTATATATATATATACACGTATACTTATCTTCCCTAAATAAAAAAAATCCTAAGTTTGAATTGCAGTGCGATGGATTAATTTAATGTTTAATGTCAAAGTAAAGTTGAGTGCATTATGTATTTATTGCTAAAATTGTATACAAAAAGCTAAATATTCTAACGAAAGAGTCTTTCATTCTTAAAAAGCTTGGCCAGAAATGTCGAAATATCATTAAATTTGAATATTGAGAAGTGTTTTTATAACATGTGAGTGAAAAAGTATATACTTGTTAGGTGATATTCAATAATTTTTCTTCGTTTTGAAATATAAAAATGATCGAATGTTATCTAAAAATGTTTTAAGGATTTAGTTAAAAATTATATTCATTAAACTAATATATCGTTTGTATAACGTATTCATGAGGGAGGTATGAATCCCTATGAATCATTTAGATAAGGAAGAATGATTTTTCGCTAAAGTAACTTGTGTGCTAACTAGTATGTGTAAAGCCTGCTTGTGAATTGAAAATATGCTTAACGAAAAAGTGAAAAAAGGTTATGTCTTTCCTTTTTTAAAAAAAGTTTGCAAATGTTTTATCTTAATATATATTTTATTTGGTGTGTAATATATAAAATATGTGAAACTAAAAATTTATAAATGCATGTTTTTTTTTTTCTCCCTACAAAATGAGTAGAGTTTTCAAAAGAACTTGAATTAAAATTTTTCAAATTTTGTTTAGAATGTCTGTAGTGTATTGAGTATAAATCATTTTTTGGTTAAATGGAAGACTTCGAATTTTTTTATGTTCTCACTAAAATAGCTCTCAAAGGGTTTAAAATTTGAAGGAGTCGCACTGAAAAAAAAAAGGCTCATATTAATTTTAAAATATAAAACGAAAAGTTTACATACCATTCTTGTTTCCATTAAAAAGTGAAAAATATTTATTTGTAAATAAAATGAGTGGTGGCAGACATAGATTAAATAATAATAATTAACTTATTTAAAATTTTAATATGATAAGTTTTTTTAATACAATTTACACAAGTTAAATTTTCATATGATAAGTTTTTATTCTAATACAATCACTAAAGACTTTTTCCATGTGAGAAAATTTTACAGGTAAAATTTCCAAGTATATGACTTTTTCAATGTGAGAAGTAAACTTTTAAGTGAGAAATATTTTCATTGAAAATTTAGCAGAAGTCTAATTCTATGTGAGAAGTCAATTTTTAATTTAGCTGCAATTTACAAGCTAATAATAACTTGCATGTTTCTTAATAAATTTGAAAAGCATTCCTCTTCTATTAAATAAGACTGAAAAAAATTCAATTATATTTAGATTTTAATTAATAACGCATCATATTAATTAAATCCTTATTAATTACGCATTATATTAATTATATTAATTATATCTAAAATTAAGTATATATGATATGAATAAAGTAAATTCATTAACACTGTTCTTAGATTCATATTTGAACATGACATCTCATGAATCACGTATTCATGGAAATATCCAAATAGATAAGATATTAAGGTTCATTTAGCATACTGTTGCTGACTAACTGCTTGCAAAAAAGTTTATGCGATTTTAAAGTCATTGGATTTTTATGGAATATTAAAAATAAGTCAGTTTACTTCTAAATGTTTTATTTTTCAAATTATTAATAATAAATATTTCGAATTTCTTTTGATAAGATATACTTCTAAATGTGAAACAATTCTAAAACTCTAATAAAATAGTCAAAAAGCATATCCCTTGTTTTCTCAGTGGAGAATATTTAAAAAATAATTGAAAATTAAACCAGAAATATATTTTCTAAAAAAGGGGATATTTCGCTAGTCTAAAAATACTAGTACGTTTAAAATTAACCTAAAATATTAATTTTTTATTAAAAATGTTAACCTTATTGCTAGATATTCATTTCTGTTTTTATACTTAAGTTTCTAGTTAATTGTATGTCTCTATTATAAACTGAAAAATTTAAAAAAAAAAGGTTTATCATTTTCATTTGAAAGTGAACAGTATTTAAATTTTTATGATTAAAGTTACATGCTCTAAAAGCGCAATCATTTCTTTCATGTTTTAATATTTGTTAGATTAAAAGTTAAATGTACAATTTCTTTTAAATTTAATGAAAATTACAATTTTTTTAAAAATTTAATCGTACTAAATTAACATGTGTTAATTATGTGTGAAGATACTAAATATTGAATGATATTAAATTTTATATATTTCCAAATGTTTAAAATTTTGAAGGTGGCGAACGTAATTATCACATGTTTGGGGAAACCCCATCACGTGGTGAATGATAACACTGATGACGTAGGAGACTAGATTGGGTAAATCCTTTCGATAAGAACTTGGAAGATTTTTCATTTCTAGTCAAGTAGCTAAGAATGTACACATGATTTAGGTAAGCTTGTTTTAATTCATTTCTTTTTTAATTGTTTAATTGAATTATATTTTATTCAGTTTATTTTTCAAAAATCTGTTTTAATTCCCAAAAAATAAAATAAACTTTATATAGCATGTTAAGCTAGCAATTTACAAATATTTATTTTAAATCTCTTAAAGATGTGTTTTTCCGATGATTAAAATTTTATCCTAGTAAAAAATTAAGCAAAAATCATATTTATATTAATACATAGTATTAAACTCCCCTCTATTACGTAATGTGTTAACTTGGTCAAATTAGAACTAGATCGAAATTAGAACTAGACTAAAAGTTCAAATTTCACTGCACGAAATGAGTGTCACTTTTCAGAAACCTCAATATATTTATTAAAACTTTCATGTTTACGAGTGTTATGCGTGATGACTCATTCATGACGTGTTTAAAGTATTCCCACAGTTAATGAATCAATTAAAAAAGTATCCGTTTTAAAAGGTCTAATTATAAAAAAGTTTAAATTTTATCCAAAATAAATGTGACACATGCATTAAATTGCTAATATAGTATTCAAAAATATTCCAATTTTATTTAAAATAAATCCATAATAAAAAATGAGCCCCAATTTGAAAAAACTGTAATTTCTAAAAATTACCTTTAGAAAACATCTCATTTAAAAGAATAAAGTGGTAAACCAAAATTCTAATTCCCTTTTAATTAATATTTAACTACTAAGAATTATCTAATCCCTATTTCTCACTGCGTTAGCAAAGAAACCCTCAAGTAAAGTGAGTCATGTACTTATCATGCGAACTGTTGAGCCGCTTATCTACCAAAGGGTTTTTTCATATGTTGAATACACGCATACAGTAAAATTTGATGTTATATAAAACGAAATCATAATATATATCCCTTTTTTAAAAAATTATGTAATGGTATTAAGTCTCTCAATACTTGTGGTGTGTTTTGAAATATTTGTTAAGTATAATTTAAGTTTTGTGTTTGCTTAATACATTGACTAGATTAAAAGATCACTAAAAATTTAATTTTTTCTTAAAAAATATATGTGTATAACTTCAAAAAATAAATGTATAACTTCATTTACCTAACTAATGATAGTCTAAATTTACTAGCCCTTTAATGCAAAACATTCAATTCATTTATATGTATAAAACCGAGAAATATTTGTGAAAACATGACTACAATTCAAAAAAATATCTTTAAAAAGCATGTCACTTAAAAGAATAAAATCCTTCCCCGAATTTTTTTCAAAAAACATTCACATTCCTACAAATATTTCAAAATTTCCACTGTTTTTTCATAAATTTTTTATTTCAAATAAAAATATCTCAAAACACTCAATTCATTAACAAAATCAAATAAAACCTTCGAAAAATTTCTGAAGTTTCTTCATTAAATTATTGCCCGACCAGTGGCCGAGAGTTTCTGCTCTCGAAGCTAGTAGACAGGAGGTGCTAGGTTCGAACCGAATCGCGCCCGTCGGCCTAATCGTTCGGAGTCTTCGTGGTTTCCGTCGAACCATGGATTTCCATGCAAAAATACGGGTTAGGTTCCAAAATAAAGACCCAAATATCTTTTAAGACATGTCACTAAAAAGAATAAAATCCTTCCCCAAATTTTATTCAAAAAACATTCACATTCCTACAAATATTTTAAAATTTCCACTGGTTTTTTTTTTTCAAAAAATTTCTATTTCAAATTAAACTATCTCAAAACACTCAATTCATTAACAAAATTAAATGAAACTCTCGAAAATTTTCTTCATTCAGTTATTTTCTTGTTCATATTTTTTAATTATCATTTTTAATTACTATCTTTAATGAATGAATATTTTTAATTATTCTTAAAATTCAACTGCATATTATAGTTCACTAAAAATTAATTTCAAACTCAAATATTCTAAGTCCCCTCATTAAAATTTCTAAATTAATTTTTCTTATTAATTACTTTTAATTACTTTTTAATTAATTGATATTTTAAATTAATTTCCATTTTTAATAATTCATTCGAACCTCGTACTATACTAATAAAATTGCTCGAAAAATTCTAAGTCGCTTCATTAAATATTTCCTCGTTAAATTTTTAATTGCTATTTTTAATTACTAATTAGTTAACCGATAGTAAAAAAATACTCCCTCGTACTATAACACACCAAAAATTCTGCTAAAAATAAATTTCAAACTCAAAGATTTTAATTCCCCTCATTAAAATTTCTAAATTATTTTTTCTAATTAATTATTTTTAATTACCTTTTTAATTAATTAATTATTCATTTGAACCTCGTACTACAGCTGAGTAAAAATAAAAAATACCCCCTCGTTCTATAACACACCAAAAATTCCACTAAAAAATTCCAAACACAAAAATTCTAAGTCCCCTCATTAAAATTTCTAAATTAAATTTTTAATTGCTATTTTTAATTGCTATTTTTAATGACTAATTAGTTAACCGACAGTAAAAAAAATACTCCCTCGTACTATAACACACCAAAAATTCCGCTAAAAATAAATTTGAAACTCAAAAAATTCTAAGTCCCCTCATTAAAATTTCTAAATTAATTTTTCACATTAATTATTTTTAATTACCTTTTTAATTAATTAATTATTCATTCGAATCTCGTACTACAGCTGAATAAAAATAAATTTCCAACTCAAAAATTCTAAGTCCCCTCATTAAAATTTCTAAATTAATTTTTCTCATTAATTAATTTAATTACCTTTTTAATTCATTAATTATTCATTCGAACCTCGTACTACAGCTGAGTAAAAATAAATTCAATCTCGAAAAATTCCCCTTCAAAAATTCCTCCCCCTCTCTTATAACATAAAATATTTTGATCGCCCTCCCCCCCCCCCATTCTCAAAAAAAAATTTACCCCCATTTTACCCCTCCTCTTATAAGACATTCTCAAGAGGAGGCTGTCCTCCCTCCTCCTCATTTACACCTCCTCTTACAAGACAGTTTCGGGAGGAGGCTGTCCTCCCTCCTCCTCAGCCTCCAGCCTCCTCCTGGGGTCGGAGCCCCATTTCTTCTCTACTCATGCTCAAAATTTCATGTTATTTATATGGTCATGATATTTACTGTTTTACATGTTATTTACATTTTAAAGAAATTCAGAAAATATTATTTCATACAGATCAATAACATGAAAAAATTTCAGCTTTTTGATAAAATCTTTAATAAATGTAGAAATCATATTATCATGCTTTAAATAACTTTAAGAAAACGTAAACTAAAAGCCATTAAATCGATTTATTTAAACAAAACAAAAATAATATTTTTTTTATCATTTCGGATAGCATTATTTTCCCCTTTCCCTCCACAAAAATGAAGTATTTTACTTGTGTTTCTGAGAAACTCAGTTAAAAGTTATAATGGCAAAATGTAGTTAATATTTTGGACACTATTTAAAAATTTAAAGTCCTGAGAGTCATTAAGACATTCCCGGATTCATGCGAATAATTGGTGTTAATTTCATCGCGCTGCTTTTCATATTCTCTAGGAATTGTGAAACAAACAAACAGGCACATTTTTATGTAAAAGGGTATAAAAAATAGTTTTTAGAAATATTTCTATAAATGCTGAAATACTAAGTGAAATTCATAAGTCATACTTATCATTAACGAAAACGTGAAATTTGTTACAATTTTTATACTTTTTAAACATTATTTTATTTCAGCTCTCCAATAATAAGATAAATAACTATTTAGAAATTATCTTGGGTCAATCTTAAGATGACTAATATACTGTTTAATAGTTTAATAAATATTAATTTTAAAGAAAAATAACCATATTATAACCGTATTATGGCATACAAGTATGCACCAAATGTTACACGATGGTATGCTAAAAATATTCACTTATTTTTTATATTTCTAGCATCTTGTTCTGAACAATCTTTAAAAATAGGATAAGGAAGGTATGTAGCCATGGTCAGGGGGTATATATCAAGTTATTTTTCGTTGCGCCGAAAATCTCAATTAGCAGAAGTCCTAATGGTTTTTACACGGTGGGGAGTGACTCGTATTTGGAGGGAGAAATTTTGTTCCCTATGTGAATGTCCATCCGATAACGACGTATTTTTTGGTCTGATTTTTCGCGTTTATTTTGCCGTACGATCATTCATCAACAGTGTGAGTAATTAGGAATGATATATGTCTTTTGGCTCTAAAGGGAATACCTGTTTTAAAGAGCCGTCATGTGCAGTAACGAAAAATAGGGAACTGCGCATAAGAGCCGTAAGACGGCTAAGTTGGAATTCAGAGTGAGGGGTTACCTTTGTTGGCGATAACTCGCTTGCAATTTAGCAAATAGTTGTAGTGATAAAGAATGCATTTTAGGTATATTTGTTTGTGTTTATTTTGAAATGGATGACTGACTATGTTTAGCTTCGCTGATTTGTAGTTTAATTTAATTGTTTAATTTATAGTAATTAAGTTAGTATTTAGGAAACATATTATTTATTAGCATTGACAATTTAAAGTTATTCAAAATATTTGTTTTGAAAAATCAGAAAAAAATATTAAATTGACCAAAAAAGTTTAAAAATGCTTGAAACCAAGCTTAATTTAATCATCATATTTTAATGTAATTAAAAATATTTAGTACTTTTTTTTTTCTAGATAAAACATATACTACTAACGGTGAAAAAATGTAATCATCATTTTGTCTTGTTTAATCTGAATTGAAAAATAAAATGAAATTAGACAAATCAATAAAATTAATGTTTTGCTGTAAAATTTTTAATTATATAAAGTCAATTTGCATCTATGTAAAAGTGTTTCCATTTCTTAAAAGAAATAATTTCCAGATGTTTTCACTAAATAATCTTTAAGTAGGTACATATGTTCAAATTCTTTTTTGTTTCTTTTTCCTTATTTTTAAGTAAACGAAAACATGCTGTTTACAAAAGTATCTAAATGAAATACATTAATGTGAAGAAATAAATTATAGTATTTATCTTGTATCAAAAATTTAAATTTGTACATTAATTCATTCATAATTGAATTTTTAAAAATGAAATTGTTTTTACCAGATCAAGAGCTAAAAGACAATTTACGTTTAATTCTGATTTTATTTTTATTAGAAATCAGGGTACTAATAATTTAGCTGAGTGTAGATGATAACTCACCAAATATTGTTTCCGTCATCATTATTCATAGTGCCTCCGCTTAATTTAAAATATAATCACATTTTACTCATATTAGTTAACTTTAATTTAAAATTCATGCATTTAATTTATTTTATTAAAAAAGATGAAATAATACCATTAAAAAAATATTTTATTTCAACATCAAAATATTGTTTCTAATTTACACCCACAGTACATAAAAGCTGCTATTGAAAAGGGCATAAAATTTTATTGGCGACATTTCCTTTTCAATATTTGCTCCCAGTTAACAAAAAAGCACTGAAATATATATTTTTTTTTTCCCTTTGGTTCTGACTTAAATCTAAGATAAAACACAATGAAAAATTTATTTTATTGATTAAGAAATTAACTTTTTAGAAAAACAGTAGTAAGAACCCAATTCTTAATTCCATTGTCTAATTTGTCTTTGAATCATGCGTATTACTTCTAGTAAAAACAAGTGTGCAAAACAGTTAATTTTTTTTTAATGTTTTTATTCTCTAAAAATAGAAGCTACAGCTTTCAGAGTGTTTTAGTTATTATGTTTTAACTTAAAATCTTATTAAATTAATTGTATAACCAAAATCTATTGGCATAATGAATTTGTGACTATGTTGTCTTCTATTGTATAACTTAAAATAATAATAAATAAAGTTGAAATAGAAGAAGCTTGAAAAAAATTATTGTTAACTGCCATTATGTCAGATGATTTTCCTTTACCTTAAAATTTTCTTTTTTAAAAACAGGACAGATGTAATCAGAACTTTTAGCCAGTTTTTCAAGACCACTTTTTTTATTTCACTGAACAGCTTTTGTTTATTAATTCTTGTCACATTAATTTTTGTATAGGATCTGTTTTCTTGTGTTTTAATGTACTTAACTAGACATACTTAAGTACAAGAATTTGTTTATTTATCTTAGGTTTTTTTTTACTTCAAAATTACAGATCAAAATATTAAGTCTCTTAAAAGAATATAGAATCTTTGTGCTCCAGTCCCCTGATCAGAAAGCATTATTATTCTTCTCTAATTAATGTATATATACAGGAACTTAAATATAAAACACCGAAAATAGGATTGTTTATAATTGCAGTAAAAGCTTCTAAGATAGAATCACAAGGTAGTAGAGAAAAGGATGTTTTACAAAGTACATTTCCTTTTACATTTTTTTTTTTTTTTTTTTTTACTTAATGCAGGATTTAGTTGTATAGGATCTGTTTTCTTGTGTTTTAATGTACTTAACTAGACATACTTAAGTACAAGAATTTGTTTATTTACTTTTCAGTACAGAAATAGAACTTGAATTATCTTAACTAAAATCATCCTTATCAATTTCAGGAGATAAAAAATTGCATTTTCAAGAGAAAAAAAATATTGAACTGCAAGTTTTATACATAGTCCCGAGACATTTCGGTCCCTGGCCATTTCGGTCTCGAGACATTTCGGTCCCTGGCCATTTCGGTCCTGAGACATTTCGGTCCTGAGACATTTCGGTCCCGAGACATTTCGGTCCCGAGACATTTCGGTCCGGAGACATTTCGGTCCCTGGCCATTTCGGTCCCGAGACATTTCGGTCCCTAGCCATTTCGGTCCCGAGACATTTCGGTCCCTAGCCATTTCGGTCCCGAGACATTTCGGTCCCTGGCCATTTCGGTCCTTAGCCATTTCGGTCCCTTGTCATTTCGGTGCCCACCACCTTATAACTCGTATTCTAATTGTCGTGGGCCCCGCCAAACGCTGTAATTTAAACATTATTTGGGACCTTTTTTAATTTTTTTAACACCCCCCCACCCGCCCAAATAAAAAAAGCTGAATATAACAGTCGATAAATTTAAACTTTTATAACTCGTGATAATGAAATCACAGCGAGCTAAAAATTTGTTTGATTGAACAATGTGATATAATTTTACAGGGGACATTGTCTTTTTATTATTATTATTATTATTCAACAAAATGGATTTTTTAAGCTTTATTATTTGTTATTAATATTAGGTATTTTATATATACTATAAACTGCCATAGATGATTTTTTGGTTGTTTCCATACGTTTTTTAGAACCTTTAAATTATCATCATTAATTAAATAATTTAAAAAACTGTTCTTATTATTTCTCCTTCTTACAATTAGATTAATAATAAATGTCTTCAATAATTCAATTGGACACTTATAAGCTATTGTAGGTAAATATTTCCTCAAATCATTCTTCTACATCCTCTCCTTTAATAATTCAGAAATGAGATATATTTATTGAAGCAAAAATATTAAATTTTTCTTATTACTTTTATAATGCAAAGTTATAATTTTGTTTACATAAGTTACTTTACCATTATAAACACGAGTTGGAACCCGTCGAAATTCGACGAACTAAAATGTTATAAAGGAACTTCAGATCGAATTTATAATAAACCTACAAAAATAATTACAATAAAAAATTCATCTAACATTGGTTGTCTCACTCTTAAAATAAATAATATTTTTAACCTAAAATTACCAAAATATTATTTCCACAAACTTCAACTGCTTAAATTATTGAAAAATTAAACTCAATTAGAACACGTAATCAAGATGAGTAATTATGATGAATTTATCGATTGAGGCTCTTATGTTTGTTTTTATGGGATGAAAAATCAGTAAAAGGATTTCGCTTTGTCACATCATAAAGTTTTCCCCCATAAAGTCTAAACTATACGTTATTTTCATATTCTCATAATTTACATTACGCACCATTCAAATTCACAATTTGAAAGTATTTTAACGCGCAATACGATATTAAGGAATGTATTTCCAAACTTAAAGTCTCGTTTGTCCGATACAACTTTTCATTTGAACATTCGCACAAACTTTAAGTTCTAATCTCAATACCCGCGAAAAAAAATTTCAGAAATTTGCCTTTAGTTGTCATAGTATCGGCCATTTAGTACTGGTCAAATATTTAGTTTTATCAAAATAAATGATCGTATTAGTTAGCTTTCTTTACAAAAAGCTACCTATTGCAGCCGTTCGGAGGAAAGCGATTTCAAATAATTTTGGTATATTTTCATCGATCATGACCCCCAGACCCCGAAACCACCCTCCGTTCAAAATTGATATATATATATATACATATATGACCTATGTCACACTGTAACTGTCGTATTTATGAACCGATTTGGATGTAATTCGGTGTGTACATAGTACATACCAATGTCTCGACCGAGTTCGTTGGCCAGCTTCATCCGCCATTTTGTTTCAAAATGGCGACTATTTAAAAATTTAAAAAAAATTTAAAATTTAAAATGTGGTACCAAAAAATTGAAAATGGAAAAATATTTTTTTCTTATGTATTTGACCTTTATACAAAGACTCCGTAGCAGTTTTTGTTTCGTCTATATCTTAAAAAATGGCTGAATTATAGCATTTTGAATTTCTAGCGAAGCTGACATTTTGAAACGTCCTGAATTTTGTCACGCGATAAAAGGCGTATTTATGAACCGATTTGGATGTAACTTCGTTTATACATAGTACAGACCAATGTCTCGACCGAGTTCGTTAGCCAGCTTCATCCGCCATTTTGTTTAAAAATGGCGGCCATTTAAAATTTTAAGAAAAATTTAAATTTGAAATGTGGTACCAAAAAATTGAAAATTGAAAAAATATTTTTTTCTTATGTGTTTGACCTCGATAAAAAGATTCGGGAGCAGTTTTTGTTTCGTCTATATCTTAAAAAATGGCTGAGTTATAGCAATTAGAATTTCTAGCGTGGCTGGCATTTTGAAACGCCCTGATTTTTGTCACGCGATAACAGGATTATTTATGAACCGATTTGAATGTAACTTGGTCTGTACATAGTACATACCAATGTTTCGACCGAGTTTGTTGGCCAGCTTCATTCGCCATCTTGTTTCAAAAGGGTTGCCATTTTTTTTTTAAATGTAATTTAAAATTTAAAATGAGGTATTAAAAAATTGGAAAATGAAAAAGATTTTTTTTATGTGTTTGGCCTTGATACAAAGATTCTGGAGCAGTTTTTGTTTCTGAAAATTTGTTCTTTTGTTTATATCTTAAAAAGTGGTTGAATTATAGCACTTTGAATTTCTATCATGGCTAACACTTTGAAACGATCTTGTATTTGTCTCACGATACCACACGTATTCGCCTATTTCGATGGAAGAAGGCATGTGGATAGTATACATCAATATCTCGACCAAGTTCGCTGGCCAGCTTCATCAGCCATCTTGTTTCAAAATGGCGGCCATTAAATTAAAAAAATATATATTTAAAGTGAGGTGCAAAAAAATTAGAAATTGAAAAAGGTTTCTTTCTTAAGTATTTGACCTTGATATAAGGATTCAGGAGCATTTTTTGTTTGTCTTTATCTTAAAAAATGGCTCAGATATAGCAGTTTCAATTTCTAACGTGGGTGACATTTTGAAAAATCTGATTTTTTGCCTGCGACAGCACTCGTATGTATCAACCGATTCCGATGTGAGTGAGCATGTGCACAGCAATTACTAAGGTCTCGACCAAGTTCACTGGTTAGCCTCATCCACCATGTTGTCTTAAAATGGCAGGCACTTTAAGAAATCGCCGAATTTGGCAGCGAAATATAAGTTACTTTATATAAAAGCAGCTTGGATAAAGCTGACTAATTTTGCGAAATTCTCATTCATAATGATTTAGTATTGATAAAAATTAGTATTGAATCTCCTACATTCGGTTTCCACTTAATTGAGCTTCGTGTGTTTGAATAATATAAGTTGGCTTTTTTAAAATAAGGAATATGAAAGCTACCTCTTCCTCCCGGCACTGGCAGGAAGGACTTTTGTTTTAAATATGACATAATTTTTACTCACTGAATCATTTTGTCTAGCGTCTCAAACTCAGTATCAGCGTAATGTAAAAATATTGAAATGTAACTGATTTATGAAGAAGAATGCATGTTCATTTTTAATGTTTGACATCATTTTCAGTTCAAAAATTATAAAAAAGTTACTTTTATTTGTAATGTGAAAATGGCATCAATAAAGATATAATCAATAAAAATAATAAGCCATGACTATTTTCCCTTTACTTTCAATATAAATGGAGTACTTCAGTTGCCACGATTACAAAATTTGTATTAAAAACTACAAAAAAATTAATATCTCAAAAATAAATTGAGATATAGCTTTCAAACAAATTGCGTTTAAAAGAACATTTTTTTCCTTATACGACGGTATTATAATTTAAACTGTGCGATGTTTAGAAGTTTAAAAATTTGCCGTAGATATAATTGCAAAACCAAAATTTTATTTCAAATTTCAAAGTGTTGCCATTCGCAAAATGGCGTATGCGTTACGCACAGATATGTTTGTCTTTTATAATATAGATTGGGAAAACAATAGTGATTTGGTAATTAGGTGTGCCAGGAAAAATATTTTGTTGTCAGAAAAACTCCACCCACCGCTTCATTTTTTTAAAAATAATTATTGGTTGCATTGTTAACAGTCTTCTCACCCATTGCAGACGATTTTTGTGAACTAATTTTATTGAAACTGGGCCTATTTCTTTGTAATAAGATGATTATTTTTTATTTTATGTAATAGTGTAAGTATTATTTTAATTAATTTTATTTTCAATTTTTAACTGACAAAACTAAGGTTTTTAGGTGCGTTCGTAATTATATAAATACGTTAGCACCTATAGTCGTCGTTCAGTCCGTCCGTCTGCCCGTCTGTCTGTCCGCATATAACAGAGCATAAACAACCCAACCGAATGGTCTGAAATTTTAAATATATGATTCTTGCATAATTTTGTCGAGCCATTTCAAATTTTATGGATATCGGATGCATAGTTTAATTACAGGGACTGTCAAAAGTTTTTCTTTACATTGCGGCCAATGGGAAAAATTATTGCAAGTGCATTTTAATGATGTTACAGCCTTCCGAATGGTCTGAAATTTTAAATATATAATTGTTACAAAATTTTGTCGAGCCATTTGAAATTTTATGAAAATCGGTGTATAGTTTAATTACAGAGACAGTCAAAAGTTTTGCGTACATTACGGGGAATGGGAAAAAATTATTGCAAGTGCATTTTAATGATGTCACAGGCTATGCACTCATGAAGTGCAAAAAAAAAAATATACATTCAGTACAATATGGGGTGCAAAAAATAATTATAAAACTAGTTATAGTACGAACGCACCTCATTTGCCACGTTTGACGAGAAATTTCCAACTTGTTTGTATTTGTCGTTTATTTATTGATTTTTAATATTACCCTTTTCCTCCCACTTTCCCAGAAAAAAAATTAATAATTTTTTATTTTAGTTTTATTATTAATTATATTAATAGTTTTAAATTTCGGTGACTTTAAATATAAAATAAATAAACATGTAAAAGATAAATTTCAGTTTATAACTACTATATGATAAATTGAATATGAAATGTATTATGTATTGAGTTTATTTTAAAGTAAAAAAATGTAATGTATATTAATAATGTTATTAATTTAATAAATTAAGGATACATTAAATAAAAAATATATTTAATAAAATATTAATTTAATTTTTATACTAAAATTCCTAACTTTTTTGAGAATTAATTAATAGCAATTATTAGTAGCAATTATTAGTAGCACTTAAAGTTTTTATTCAAAAGTTTTAATTTATAATTTCCAAAAAATAATATAGGAATTTTTTGAAAAATCAGTCAAAAACATAAAGTCTAAGTAATAATTAATTAATTAATTAAACATAATAATAATAATAATAATGCAACATTGTATAAATACGTAAAAATACCTTTTAACAGTGTTAGGTGATATTATGCAGATTTTAATTTTTTAAGTACAGTTATAATTTACAATTCGCAAAAAGTAAGAAATTATTAATTAATTATAATTAAAGAGCAAAAATAATATTATAAGCTAACTTATAAATGAATAAACAACATGTTTATCTTCAGAACCCTTATCACTTTTATACATCCTAATGAAGTTAATAACGTTATAATAACCGAAAATTAAAAAAATATATATTTGCATTTACCCTATAAAAACTATTATATAGTTCATGTAATAGTTTTTAAACAAGCAATTGATAAATTAGTTATCTAAACAATTAATAATTAAAATAATTTTGAATTGATAAATACGTTTAATAAATACAATTTAATTTTTGAATTTTTTTTTTACTTAACAATATAACTATGAGTGTTTTCAACTTGTCGTGCAAGTTAAATTCATGCTGTATCAAAATTATTGTAAACTAACGGCAAACAAGTAATCAAAAATACTGCAAACTTACTGCAAAGTAGTAATCTTTCCATATCACACTATAAGTTTAACCCCTTCGAAGGGGTCAATAGACCTGATCAGGTCTACTGATGCGAAAGCGCCGTCAGAAGGCGCATGCATAGGTTTTATCACCATAAACAAGTTTAGGTAATATTTGTACTTTTCATTTCGAGCATTTTTTGGTATTTAATAAGTATAGCGTATAGAAAAAACGGTGCCTACCGAATAAAATTTCTGCGTATGTGCTGATTCTCATTGTTGCTGAGTCTCTCAACAGAGGGATTTTTTGCTTTCGTCACTTTCGTGAATTAAAGACAGTCTTGCCACCAGTTTCACAACAAACTACTCATGCAAGTGGGTGATGGTATACCTGGATTTGCTGCGAATTTCTCAATTCAAATTTGTCACGGCAAGATAATATCAGAAAAAATCAAACTTTCTGCTAATGTTCATGCTATCTGGGTTACCTCAAAAATTTCCATGGGGAGCGCGGCGGATCGCATGAACGGCTCATGCGATTGACACTTATGTGAAATCATTATCCAATATCTATTACAGCACAAATTCTTAATTCAATGGCAAGAAATTAAACATGAAAATTGCTGTTTTACATTTAACCACTTGGCCCTAACTTTATTGTAGGCAAATGTTATGTAATATGAAACTTGATTTAACCCATTCGCTGCCAAAACTAAGAATTTTCAAATTTTTTGTTGAAGGTCGTTTGCCAGCACAAATTCAGAAAGATAAATTTCGCTTTACTAATACAGCGAAATTTCTGCCAAAAATGAGGCATTTTTTTTTAATTCTAAAATAGTGGTGACAAAGTAATCAATAAATTAAAGCCACGAGTATACTCGTGAATGACAGCGAATGGGTTAATTAAATTTAACTCTTCAGTATGCGCTCAGCTTTTTACATCATAAGTGTATCTTTTTCACTGGTAAATATTAATGTAACTTGAATGTATTATTAGTTGCAGTTATAGAGATTGTCCTTATATTTTTTATCCATGCTTTTTTTTTAATTAAGAAATTAAATAAGGATATACCTAAATTCTTAAAGTTACTCGAAATACTTCTATCATATATACACAGTCAAGACAAGATTCCAAAGACTGGTAAAAAGCTCCATTTTAGACAGGCTTCCATATAAAGAAGTGTAATTAATTATACTTCTAAGATACACTACCTCAAAAAGATCTATTGTTCGTTTCGCAGGGATTCTGAAACTCTTTCGTTTGAGACAGGATTCCGTTATAGAAAGATTTCGCTTTCACAGGTTTCACTATGCTTCACTAAAGAAGGGTGAAAATCCTCTTTTCAGACAGGTTTTCAGCAAATTTAATTGTATCGCAATTCATATTAAGACCATGTAACGCTTACGTTAAAGACAGGATACTGTTATAGACAATTACTATTTTGACAAGTTTTATTCTATTCATATGATATAAATAAGTATATTTATATAAATACACAAAACTTTTAAAAATGGAACCTGCATATAACGGAGTTCTGTCTTAAACATAAATGTTCCATAGTGCTACGGAAAAAAATACTATACAAATATACCAAATAACACGGAAACCTGTGTAAAACGGAATTTTTCACCAATATTTACAATTTCATCTTGACAGGTTTTACTATATATATAACATGAAGGGAAAATTCTGGACCCTCCCCCCCCCCCCCCGCCCGAAACTAAATCCTGGCTACGCCATTGCATGTCGTCCCGGTTTTTTTAAGCCATTAAAGATGAAAAATGCCGTGTGACCACAAAAAAGCGCAAGCTGACTAGAACAAAGAGAGCGCGAGTAGCATAATTCTTCTATCTGGATCTTTATTTAGCATAATCAAATGGGGGAAGCCAAGACATCTACTTTGACATATATCTATACATGTATAATATTCTTTTGAATGAATAACATATAGATATCAAGAAAAGCCAAATATGTTTTCTAAATTTCCAGATTTCTTCATTGTGATATATTTATAAAATTTCTTAATTTAATTTAAAACCTTATTTTATTTAATTATTAATTTGCCTTATTAATTTGCCTTATTTAACCTTATTAATTTGCCTTATAAAACGATTATGATTATCATAGGAAATTTGTGTGGGCTGCGACAATTTTGATCTGTGTTATAAGTGTTTGCGTTTTCGAGTCCTTATATCCGAGTTATATTAAAATTTAGGGAGTTCAGTTAAAAAATTTGATAATGTCCCTCCTTTTATAAAGATTACGTTTACCATACAAAATATGAGTGTTTTGCGATAATTATAGATCGAGTTATAAATGTCTTAATTTATCAGACCCTTATACTTATGATACACTAAAATATAGAAAATGTCAATCCCCCCCCCCCCCCTTGTTTTTAAAAATGATTACCATACGAAATTTGTGTGTGTTTACTAAAATTTTAAGGCCTTTATTTAAAAAACTCTACAATGTCCCCTATAAAATTGTCACCTATTTCAAGTGCACAAAATTTCAGCTTGCTGGAGAAGGGACCGAAATATCTCGGGACCGAAATGTCTTGGGACTGAATTTTCTCGGGACCGAAATGTCTTGGGACCGAATTGTCTCGGGACCGAAATGTCTTGGGACCGAAATGTCTCGGGACCGAAATGTCTCGGGACCGAAATGTCTTGGGACCGAAATGTCTCGGGACCGAAATGTCTTGGGACCGAAACGGCGGGACCGAAGTGTCGGGACCGAAACGTCCTGCTTCCTATATTAAGTGAACCACAACTGGATTTCTTTATGTAATTCTTACCTTAAGTTAAACATGCTAAATTTATATAGTTTCTTTCATTTTCTTCAAATCAGAAATCAGTTGCAAGCATTTTTTTTTTTTTTTTTTTTTTTTTTTTTTTTTTTAAGAAATAGGATTTGTAATAATATATTTGAAAATTTTTGCAAAATTTGCTACAATATATATTGCAATAGTATTAAATGTTGAATTAAATTGAGTAAATTGAATGTTTGAATTAAATAAGTCAGTGTCAATGATATTTGCAAATTTGATTGCAAATAGCGATACACTTATTACTAGCTTTGCTGCTTTATCAACTCCAAAATTATTACATATCTTGCTCCAAACCAGACCAAATGTAGAAAAGTATTGTTCGATTGAAGCAGAGGTAGCTGGTACTGAATGTAAAGAAAAGAAAAACTGACAAAATCCGGGAGGAAACTTATCTGTTTCACTCTTTTTTGCCATAATCTTAACCATTTTTGTATTGTAAACTCCTATATGACACTTTATAATATATAACTGCTTCATTGAAAATTGAAGCAGGATAATAAATGGGAGGATTAATCTTAAAAGCTATAACAATGCAAACAATCAGGATGAGGTTCAAGTGCCATCTTTTTGCATGCATTAAGATTTAAATAATTTGGATACATTTTAGATTACAGGCATGAAAAAACAATTTAAACATTTGAATTAAAACAATTAAAACATTTAAAACAATTATTCAGTTGATAAATAAATCATATGAGTTGCAAATTTCCAGGTGGCGAAAAATGTCCAGGCGAGGATTTTTCACTCACTTAGAAATTTACAAAATTCATAGAAATATTATCTCTCAATTTGTTCTCTTTATTATTACAATTCTGGTTCTGGAATCCAGAATTTCACTTAGAACGGTGGGAGGTATATGAAGGGGGCGAGGGGGTGGGGGCTTTTAATAATGAGAAAATCAATATTTAATAATATAAAATCTCCTTACTCTGTGGTTGGCACTAATAGGCGCCAACAAGAGAGGGAATGTTTTGTTTACATCGCGTGGAGGAAAGAGATACGATAGACAGACCGCGTTTGTAACACTACAAAACATGTGTGTATACTAATGGATTAAGAGCAGCTAACATTAAAATAATAAGATTACATGCTCGATGAGCTGGGAAAGTTCTGGTGGTAATTAAAACAAGCTCGTATCACAAACATCTATGTTCAACAATTGAATATTACTTTTATATCAATATTTCAAAATTCCAACACATTGTCTTAATTTACGCTAGAAATGAGCTAATAACACTTCATTAGTTTCAATATTAACTAGCTAACATATATTTGATCAAGCAACATGCTCATGTGATGTGATAATTTCAAATGAACGTTACGCTGTAAAAAATACTATTCAAATTCTTAACGAATAAAACTCCTAAACTGGTAATAACCGTACGCTCAGCTAGTGAGTAAAGCTTAATTTACAATATCCAGAACATAAATTAATCCAGAACATAAATACAAAATTAATATATGATACGCAATAAATAAGAAATGAAAATAAATAAATCCAATCACACCATCAACATATTACTCAACTAGGCCTAATTCATACAGACACATTGTAAAATTTTCTTTTATCAATTTTATACAAAAATGAAATATAGTTAAGGATTAATAAAGAAATATCAATAAATATTATGGTTAAGATTAAATGAGACAAAATAAAAATTACCTTGGGCTCGCTGATACGATTTCCTTCGTTCTAGACACCAACAAAGATAGATTCACAGCTACACACGAGGATGGCAGAAGCAGACAGATTCGCACTTCGCATTCAATGTCGGGCGGTCTGTGATTGGATGGAACGTTTCGCCATGGCGGGCGTCTGTGATTGGATAGAACGTTTCGCCATCGGATGGTAATACAGTAAACTCTGTGTAAGGCGGACACTGTATAAGACGGAAATCTGTCTAACTCGGAAAGATTTTCAAGTCCCTACGAATCCATAGACATAGAGTAAAATTTGTCTAAGGCGGAATTTTGTCTACCACGGAAATTTTTCTCGGTCCCGATCGATTCCGCCTTAGACAGAGTTTACTGTACTTTGAACCGTGTTCCAGGATTCACCAAAAAGACCGTTTTTGAAATAGAGATCGAACCATCTTTTGGTACTTTTGCTGACTTTGAACCATGTGATGGTTCATCATTGAACGGAAATTTTTAACAGTGTAGGTGAAAGTACTTTTATTTTAAAAAATCTGTAACCAAAATCAAAAAAGTGCAAAATAGCCCTGAGAACAAGCTCAGCTATCCTATATGTGAAAAAAAATTGTTTAAAAATATTCAAATTTAAGTGAGAAATTCGAAAACCTGTCCATAAATTTTACATTACTGGGCGGGTGTTTTCATGTGAGCGAAGTCCCTTAGTTCTGTGACCTATAAATCTATAAAGATCACATTATAAATCCTTATAGATCTATGTAAATAGTTTTATAGATATCTCTACAGATCGTATATGGGCCCATATGGGGAATAAAAGTGGACATTCTATGCAGGCCCAATATGGGTAGCCCATATAGATCTACATAGGCATCCCACATAGATCCATGTAGATATCTGTATAGATTGACATAGACATCTATATAGATATATATAAATAACCCGTATGGGCCATATGGAAAAAAAAGTGAACATTCTATGTGGGCCCAATATGGGTAGCCCACATAGATCCATATAGATATCTTTATAGATCGACATAGACATCCATATAGATATATATAAATAACCCGTATGGGCCCACATGGAAAAAAAAGTGGACATTCTATGTGGGCCCAATATGGGTAGCACACATAGATCCATATAGATATCTTTATAGATCGACATAGACATCCATATAGATATATATAAATAACCCGTATGGGCCCATATGGAAAAAAAGTGGACATTCTATGCGGGCCCAATATGGGTCGCCCATATAGATCCATATAGATATCTTTATAGATCGACATAGACATCCATATAGATATATATAAATAACCCGTATGGGCCCATATGGAAAAAAAAGTGGACATTCTATCCGGGCCCAATATGGGTAGCCCATATAGATCTATATCCCTGACCCACTTTTGCCCATATGGGCCCATATAGATGTGCTGCCTGGGGTGTGAGTGATGTTTGAAAATAGGCACGGAAAGCACGTTCCAGCTGGAATTTCCTTCCTCCTTTTGTCATTTTCGGTTCCTTTACGCTGAAAACAAATTTTCAGTTATTCCTGCAATGATTTCGGCTGGCAGGTATATAATGGACAGGTCAAATGCTTTCCCCACCTTGATCTCCGCACCATCACTTCTTGCTGTTAACCAAGCTATGCGCCGTCACTTCGAGGCTCCAGATGGTAGTTGTTGTATTTTGCTCATTCGAAAAATAACTCGATATTTACTCCTTTAAAATTCCACTTAAACAAACCACTTTAAACGATTTTTTTTAAAGCAGTATAAGTAACGTAAATTAGAAGTAGCAAAGTTTTGGCCAAATTCAAATGAGCTGCATTAAGTGTGATGTAAACTACATAAATGTATGTACTGACATTAAATTAATACGTATTTACTTTATATTAGCATTTGTATTTATTTTAGTTTATGTTATTCTATTAACGATTTATTATGCTGCTAATTAAATATACCGTAGATGGTTATTTTGCCTTTTTATTACGCATTAAATATTACAGTTATGATTCCTCGTTTAATCAAATATCCCGCTTAGTCGAATATTATTTCTGGAACCGTCAATATTCGTTTAAACGGGGACGACTGTATGACGAAAATTGCATATAACTCAATAACTAATTTATTAATTAGAAAGTGTAAAGCTTATTTCGATTCCAAATCGCTCAAATTTTTGCCTTTAAGTTTAAAAATGAGTGAGAAAATGTGTCAAGAAGTTTCGCGTTGTTGAGCGGAGGACTGGAGGACCTTTCTGGGGACCTTATTAATCGATAATTAATGTTTTATTACATGTTTCTCACAACCTCATTTTTTTCTGATGTCAAGGCCCTGATTACCGAATAGGCACGAAAAGCATGCACTTCCCTTAGAAAATTTTGAAGAGTTCCATTGCAAAAGTCTACTTTTTTTTTTAAAGTGTTTAAATACCTTTCATAACAAATTATTTTTTCATGTAATAGATCAGTTTCAACCACATGATCACGATTCTTAAGTTTGTCCATTATTTTAGCTTTATGTTTATTTTACATATTGAATTTGGCTTGTATGCACAACATAAAATATTAATAATTGAAATTATTACCAGAATTTAAAGAAGTATTTCAAAATATTGATATTTTACGCGTTCATATATGCTGCATTCGACCTTTTACTCAACTTACATTTTCATGCTAATGCTATACAAAATCCTTTTTCCATATTTTTCTCAAATGTATCCAACTGTTGTGTATATATATAACACGGTATCTAGATTATACGGTAGGGATCACGCGCAGCCTCCTTCTCTGTGATGACGTCAGCTGGACACAAACTCTTCTCTCCCGAGCTCCGAAACACTGCTGTTTATGCTGTCCTTTTTCTTTTCAATAAAGCGCTCCAAAATTTCGTCTCTGATGACAGATATATTTTTTCCATTATGTGTATTTTTAAGGAACTGAATATTTATATTATTATATACATATATGTATTAATATAAACCGATTTAATACCTTTTAATTTATAATATATCATGAAATGTATCTACTAAAGCAGTACAATTTTAGTTTTAAGTAGTAAAATATTGCGATAAGGATAAAAATAATGACAACTTTAATACGTTAAAAGATTTTTTTTGCTTCTTCGCGAATATGTTAGAAGCATATTGTCAGACTTATAGTTAAGGATCGACCGAAACAGGTTTTTAAGACCGAAAGCAAAACCGAAACTGAATTTCGGTAATCTTCCTATTTTCGGCCGAAAACGAAAATGTCTGAAGTTTTTTTAAAGTAATTAATACGTATATAATTATACACAATTATTAATTACATGTGTAGCCCAAGTTGACTCACTGTGCCACCAAAACTTTTTATTTTCATATAAAATAAAATGTAAAGAATTCATCAAAGACACAAAATAATTTTCTAATTATATGAATTTCATCTAATTAAAAAATATTTTCGGTATTCGTACCTCAATTTATCTTTTATAATGATTTTTGTAAATGGTCATCTGTTATACTAGAACTTTCTCAAAGGTTATTCGAAACACTTCAGCGGTTTCAAACAAAAAATTTTCTATTGCTGTTAAGTCTGCAGGTTTTAATGAGCATGTGAAAAGCGTCTTCAAAGTTTAGTAATATAGGCTAATATAGGCATTTCTTGCTTTATAATTTGCACTCATGTCTTGAGTTAGTCATTCATGACTCATAATTATAAACAATGAAGTTCATAGCAAGCAATAAATAAAGAATGTCTCATTTGAGCCGATACAGCTCAAATCAATGAGTAATGTTGAAAATTTCCGAAGGAAGAAAAGAGATTTTTGGAATATAGGTAGTTGCGGTCGAGTTTCAGTCCAGCCAAATTTTTGGCAGCATTTTTGCCGAAATTCAGATTTTGGACTGAAAGCGTAATCTAATTTTCGGTCGATCTCTACTCATAATGTTTTTAAAAAACGTTTGGGTGGTTTATTGGGTAAATATCATATTGCTTGGCAGGCGATTTTGGGGTGGACGTTTCAATGCGAAGGGAGCTGAATATTCCCGTTTTTATTACGCAAATATGCTAACTTCTAAATCGAATAAGCAAACAAAAGGAAGGAAAAAAATCATCACATTTTCACATTTGTATTACCATATTTTGATTTTCTTTAATTGCCCGTGGAATGTTAGTAGAAAGCCTACGAAGGAACGTCAACCTCTTTAACCATTTCGCAGATCACTTTTTTTTTTTTTTTTTTTTTTTTAAGGGAAAGAGTCTTCACAGGCCTAGACCAGACAGACTTGTGATACGCAGAAGCAAAAATTTGTTAATCCTGAACAAATGAGAACTATTGTGTGTTTTAGACGTATTCGAGACAACTTGATATTTTTCAAAAATTATATACATGCTAAATAATAATCTTTGGAATTAATTCTAGATTAATTTTCAGAGATTAATTTTAATTAATCTTTGGAAATTTTTCCAAGTATTAATGATTATATACATATTTTACAAACTGACTTGGTTTAGACATTATTGAATATATTTCATATGCATATATATGTAATATATTTCTTAAAAACAGAATTTTCATTAACCATGCTGCTAAAAACTACTGTACAACTTTCTTGATTTTCTTCATTTTTCTTTCTTTGTTCGTGTTACGAGTAATTTTTTTTAATTTTACGTTTATTCAAGGCTTTCACTTTCGTTCTAATGAAAGTCCGGATTCTTACAAATGTCATGACTACAAGGCCATCAAATGCCAGATATTTACTTTTTATATCTTTTAACATCTGAAAAACATTAGGTCGTTGGTATATTAAAGTTACATGAAACTGGTTAAATTCTTTTTCCATTTTTATAACAGTATCAAAACATTCATCTGTTGGTTTCATTAATGAGCTTCTAAAAAATTGTCTGCAGCCATTTTTTCCAAAAAAGTGGGCATCTTTAATGAAACTACCATATTTTTGTTCTTTTTTTTTTTTTTTTTTTTAGTTTTTCTTCTCAACTCTATATGCTATATACACTGAAATCATTTTTAATGATTCTTTTTCTTTTTTGTTTCACTGAAACTTTCCTGATTTTCTTCAAAATGATTGAGAAATCCCCCGATTGCATACGCATTTACGAATTCTTCTTTGTAATTCTTAATATTTATTTGATTAGAATGAGACACATCAGTTTTATCCTTTATATGATGCAAAGTAACTTCATCTGTGTTTTGAGCAGGGTTTTTAGATTTGCTGCCCGGGTAGGTACCATTTCCCCCACCGTGCAGGGTGTTTTTAGCTTAAGAAAAAACAGGTTTTTTGGAGAAAATGGGTTTTTATCAACTAAAACAACATTTTGTAAAAAGGATTGTTTGAATGAAAAAAATGTAACAGCAAAATATTTCTTTACATACAAACATACATGCACAAACTCTTCTTGGATACAATACAATATTTATTAGATTTATTATTTTCATGTACAGTGAGTATTATTTAACTTGAAATTGATGGACCAAGAAAAAAATTAGTCCTATAATTGTAAAAAGAAAATAACTGTACAAAATAATGAAGAAAAATATATTTAGCATCTACGAAAACATATTTCTTAAAATTAAATATAAAAAAAATCCTTTAGATTCATTTAGATCTGATTTCTATGTCTTTCAGAAATCTGTAGAATTTAATACTTGATTTATTACGTTGTCTATCATGATGACTACAAACAGCTATTGCACAGCAAACCATGATTGTCAATTAAATAATTAAATCACAAAGAAAAATATAGCAACGCACATTGATCTTGAAGATAACTAACTCAACTGACCAATATTTCGAAGAACGATGGAGTGAAAGCGCTCTGGTGTCCAGGTGACGTCATTTGGTGATCCCTACCGCGTATTCTAGATACCGTGATATATAAGGGAACATGAAAAAAAGTTGTTTAAAGAAATATATGTTAACTCAACTGATCCACTCTTTGGAATAATATTTGTAGCATTGATGAGTTTCTGTATATGTGGAATTAAGGCTTCAGATAGACGTATCATTCTGCTTGTGGTTACACGCGGGCTTTTTGTTCTGACCGTGGCGTTTTTCATCTTTTTTGGCTTTACAAGTAAAGAACTGGATGTCCTGAAGGGATTGTGTCGAATTCACGGGATAATCATTCAAGAAGGGGAAACGGTGCGTCAAGTAGCTCATTAACGACATGGTTACCAGAAATAAAAACAGATCAAGAACTCTGCTTCTAAAATGTTCTCTTTTAAATATCACCATTGAAATTGGAACAAAAATCTTTTGAAGACTAAATTGATCATTTTAAAAGTATTATATTAACATTATTTTTTTATACATTGTTATTAAAAGGGAATGAAATTGGGATTATTATTAAACTTGAACATTGTACTTTGCTTCTTGAAAATAACTACACCCGCAAATAGCTGCTATAACTTCAACTAAAGCATAAATGCCTTTAAGATTTTACACCATTTGCATACATCTAATTATTTATCTTGTCTTTATTTTTTACTTGAGTTATTGTACCTATAACGTGAAAACTTTTAACGTGTTAAATAAAATAATCTAATTAAAAATAAATTATTTATGTAAAATACTTAAATTTTGAAATAGTATATTTTGTACTGATAATTCTACGAAAAACGAACAGCACGAATACACCAATTTAGAAATTGTTACATAATTTATGCCCAGTTTTATAGATATTATTGGTTTTTTTTTTTTTTTTTTTTTCATTTTACTTGCTCTATCTTGTGTTTTTAATGTGGAATGTGTTTCTCACACCATCTTTACGATTTATTTGGACAATAATAAAAACACTTTCCTTTTGTATTTGATTAAAGAAAATCTTTTATGCCAACCTAGAATGGATTTGTGAAGGCTAAATATCATTGCACCCATGAATCCTTATGCATTGAATCAAAGATTTTTTTTTCTTTTATGGAAAAATGTTTTAATTTTTTTAAAGTCTGTTGTTCAAGTAATTTCAAGTGTCGTAATACTCAGAGAATTTATCAAGAAAATAAGAAAAATATACTTAAGGGGTTGAGTTAAATTATTTAGAATTTTTTCTATTATGGTATAAACAGACGTTTAAACATATTAGACGTTCCAAATATGTTATAAACATTTTATAAACAGACGATTTTGCCCCCAAAACATTTCTTTGAGGGAGAGGAGTCAAAGGATGGACAGGACATGAATTTGAAAAGTTGTGATTTCGATTTAAAACTATTGTGCTAATAAATGGAACATTGACCTATTAACATTGTGCGAAATCCATTTCAATATACTCGTATGATTTCATTAAATATTTTAGACAAATACTTTAATGATTAGCGAAAAAGACAAACACAGATTTTAGGCTATCCTAGATTAAGGAATTATTTATATTTGAGACCTACAAGATATTTGGTAAAAAATAAAAATTTAATAATAATTAAAAATTAAAACTTAGAAAGCGTTAAACTGTTTAACCATGTGCTGTTACTTTACCATGTTGTGAAAATTGTAAGTTGAAAAGAAAAAATAAACAACAATGACAACAACAACAACAAAAAGATAAAATAATTATTATGAAAATTAATATTATGAAAATTGGTTAATAATAACTATTGTAAATCATAGCAATGTCTTTGTGATAAGCAATACCGCTTCGAAGTACCAAAAAAAAAAAAAAAAAAAAAAAAAAAAGAAAAAAAAGAAAAGAAAAAAGAAAAGAAAAAAAGTTTACACATTGATAGGGCTGGACGATATCAGAAATTTAATATCGCAATATATCAACGAGTTAATATCGATATTACTGATATATCGCGATAACTACTGTAGAGATCTGCATGGTCCAGCCCGTGGCCCGAAGCCCGACACTGCCCGTGGCCCGGGCCATACTTTTCTCTGAAGGCTCGGGCCTGGTCTCCCTTCACTCTTTTTGGGCAGGGCCGGGCCATATCTATTTCTGAAAGCTCGGGACGGGCCGGGCCTAACTTTTTTTCTGTACAGAGCCGGGACTGGTTTCATTCCTAATCTTCACGGCCCGAAATTTCCATTTCTAGTTTTGACCCGGCCCGTATGAAAATCATCGTCTCAGCGTGGTCTGGTCCATTTAAAGGTCAGTAAAATTAGGCCAGGCCCAAAACTTTTTGCAAAAAATGTATACACTTTTAAATCGCCATTATTTTACACTTAAACATTAAAATTTATTCTTTTTAAAGAATAGTAGATTTCTTTGCTTATTAAAATATAGCTGAATTAAAATATAGTAAAACGTGTGAAAAAGAATCTGCCTATGACGAAACCCTGTTTTAAACTGAAAAACGTGTCTATCCATGCAAAATTAATATACTAATACGCAAGAAAAGAATATATAAAACATTTACTCTTGCTAAGAAGGGAATTTATCTATAGCTCATTTTTTTTCTATGCAATTCCGTCTTAGAAGATTTTACTGTATAGTATTTTTCAGATTTTTAACACTTCAATACATGGAATATGGATTAACAATATTAATGATAACTAACACATTTGCATACACGAAATAGAGATTCATTAAAAAATAAATATCCACCATGCGGTACTTCTCTAAAAATGAAGATTATAAACACGAAAAAAACCTTAAGATAAATATTTTTGGTCAGAACTCCTCGTATGAGACAAATTTTTTTTCGGGCCGGGCCGAGATTTTAACTTTTTTCCGGGCCGGGGCGGGCTCGGGCCGAACTTTTAATTTTTGTATCGGGTCTGGCTGGGCCAAATTTGTTTTATTAGTCGGGCCTGGCCCGGGCCTGGAAATGTCGGCCTGTGCTACCTTAAACTGTGTTACTCTAAACTACCTTAAACTGTGTAAGAACAGAAATATTGCTAATTTCGAAAACAAAAATGGTACAGTAGCAGCAATTTAAGTACCAACAGATGTAGAAAGCTACGAATCAATGTTTTATACCTATATATGTTCACACAGCATCATTAAAATATGTATACTTATCTATGCAAAATAGAAATATTTTAGGGGAAGAAACCAATGTTTGATATTTGTTTGCACTTATACCATTTATTGCATTATATTTTTCTTTAAAAATAGTATGTTTTCTTCTCTTCCTACTTTATGGATTATTTATTAATAACATTTTAACTATTTAATAAGTTATAACTGAGTTATACTGCGTATAACTGAGAATATTGTAAAAAAAAAAAAAAAAAAATTAAAATAAAATATTCTTAAATTTAGGGAGTGACGATTTTAATATAATTAAAATAAGTAAAAGCAGGGGAAAAACTAAAATTAATTTAATGCCACATATCATGCTAATATGCTTGTAATTAAGTAGGTTTCAGGGGATGATAAATACAGCAGACATGTTGCTTTTCAATCTTTCTCAAAGGAATGAATGGATTCTTAATTGAAAACATTCACTGTATTCATATTTTCTTACCTATTTACTACAAGAAAACAACATCGAAACCTTTTTTTTTAAATATAAATATTCAAATCAAATTTCGGAATAGTTTTATACTAATTTAAATTTATTTTTTGATAAATATGCCTTTTAAGCTAAAATGCAAGACAGGATATGTTAAATTCATAAGAGAAAACTTCGCCCTAATGAAAATACAACAAACGACACTAAAGAATGAATATCAATACACAATATGAATAAGCATTGTATTCAGTAGCAGAGTAGACATTAGAGTCTGGGAAGCTCTTTTTAAAAGCAACGAATCATCACAGTGAACGACTGCTTTGTCCTTGACTTTTCCCCCAACTTGACTAGAGAAAAAAAAGTAAAGTTTACAATTAGCGAACTCTAATTGGTCGCTCGCAAGCGGATCATCCCAGCTGTTCGGCTAAGTACTCAATGATAACCAGCTATTCCGTATCAACTGGAACTCAGCAATATTCAGAGCTCGTTTGGTTATTCATGACATATCAATAGCTGTAGTTATATCAATGTGTGTGGATCAGTCATAACGGCGAGAGGGCGAGAGAAGAGAAGTACGATATGTGTTATTCAGTATTACGCAGACAGGCAGTTCACTGAGAGAAGATTGGAATAATTGGAATAGGTCTAGAGATAATCAACGTAAAGAAAGATAATCGAGGTAGATTTTCAGTTTTGGAGAGGATAGAGGGAGAAAGCATTGTAATGGAATATTGGGTTATGCTTTTCGGGGCTGTGGCGGTGTACGCAAAACATTATTTTATTTGGTTTTGAGATATTCTACGCTCTTTTTTCGAGGCTCATGTTCAAAATTCCAGTGAGCTCAAAACATTGTTATTTTATTTTGATATATCAGTGGAGTCAAGGTTTAGATATTGTTATTGCAACATTTAAAAAATATCAATATTTGTCGATATATTGATAAATAATCCAGCCCTACACATTGAGTTGTAATGGAAAATTGTTTGACATTTATTTGTCATATTGCATGTTCTTTTGCATTCTGAATGTCTGGATCTCAATAAAAATACTTGTGTAATAACGGAATTTGGCCAGGTAAGCTGCAATTATTCTATATTATGGCTGTTCTCAAATCGAAACTGAGCTGGGTATCCCCCCCCCCCCCCCCGAACCGTCTAAAAAAGTGGTATGATTTGATTTACAGGTTCATTTAAAAGCGCTCATTATTTTTTGTGAACTGTTATATTTTACGTGAAGAAGTTATATACAGTCTAAAGCGGACTCTGTATAAGGCGGAAATTTGACTACCACGGAAATATTTTCACGTCCCGGCGAATCCATAGAAAATAAGATTAATACGAGCTCAGTAAGCCGGAATCTCCCTAACGCGGAAACGGAGAGATTTTTAAGGTCACCCCGAAAAGAAATTCTTGTATAAAACGGTAAAAATTATATTTTAAAAATGAAAAGCTTCTGGTATATGAAACTTTTAGATAGATCAAATAAATATAAATTATGAAATATAAATATAAATAAAAAACATATTTTTACGCATTCATATGCTTATAGAAAGATTTTGAATTATGAAATTTTGAATTTTTGCGGATTTAATAAAAAGAAAATATGCAGATTGTATTTGTTCACTAGACAAAATTTCCTTTTTATTTACAATTTTTAACCCAAATAAATTTATTTTTTACGGTAGAAAAATTTTAAATGTGCATTTTTATTTTTTTTATTATTCTTATAATAAAAAATATAAATTTAGGCCGTTATTCTAACAGTAAATATAAGACTACGAGATTTTTTTTTTAAAAATTCAAAAATTTAAATATACATTCAAAATTTAAAAAGCAATTTTTTAAAAATTATAATTTCTGTAAATTATTAGGATAATGGAAAAAAAATAATAAATTAAAACAGCATTGCTTGTATTTTATGTACCGTATTCGTATGTATCCATTTCGCTGAGGAAAAATAGAAGTTTATTTGTATAAAAACAGTAAACAATCCTAAATAAAAGGGAAAGGTCGATTGAACAAATAAAAATGTGCACATTTCTATCTTTTATACTTTTTATTAAATTCATAAAATGCAAAATTTTATATTTAAAACTCTCTCTCTGTTAAAAAAAAAAATAAATAAAAGCAATTTAACAAATTACAACGACCATTTGGAAAACGATTTTTTCAAAGACTAAAATTTAAAACATAAAAAATTGCACGGAGTTGATCATACATTACGTAGGCCATGAATTACATTTTTCGGTACTGTAAATTTTTAAACTTCTACGGAGCTGGTCATCGTCAGATTTCCTATGAAACTTACATATTAGCCAAGCATTTCATTGGCTGTTCGGGAAAAGGCTTTTCCATCGTCAGATGTCCAAGAAATCTGACGACCCATTTTAAATAAAATTTCATTCTTAAACTTCTAAACATCCCACAATAGTACTTTTTACACCGTCGTATAGAGAAAAAAATGTACTTTTAAATGCAATTTGTTTGAAAGCTGTAATTTCAATTTGTTTCTGAGTTATTATTTTTTTTTTTTTGTGGTTTTTATTACTTTTTTGTAATAGTGGCAACAGAATTGTCCATCTCTGTTGAAAGTAAAGGTTAGTGTATAGACCAATCAGAAAACGAATAAAATGATGATTAAACCAATAAAAACCTTCAGATATGCTTTTGATTTCCTACCCTGTTAGAGAACAATTACCATTTTTCCAAATGGTTAAAAAAAAACACGTATCGAACTAACCCTCCTTTTTTAAAAATTGATTAAAATACGCGATAGCTTTTTTTTTTTTTTTTTTTTTACGGATTTGCATAAGACGGAAAATTTTCTAGGTCCGATCGATTCCGCATTAGACAGACTTTACTGTATTTTACAATTAAAATAATTAAGGCATATTAATTACTAAAACAAATGAAAGCAGGACGTATGCATAGCGAAAAATTTTTTTAGCGGAAAATTTCATGGTCTGGGTGAAAGAATATGACTATAAATAATAATTTACTAATGTACCTATTAACAGGGCCCGACTTAGCCAGTGGGGGGCCCTGAGGCAAACATTATTCGGGGGGCCCCCTTCGATCTTTTGAAATTTTTCGTGAATTTTGCTGATGTGACTAAAACTAAACTTCATCCCTATTCTATGTAGACTTAAATTTCATACCAAGTACTATTCACATCTGTATACAGTATAGTACAAGAAAGACAACTTTAAGAAACAAGAAACTATAACATACAATTTTTTTTTTTTTTTTTTTTTTTTTTTTTTTTTTTTTTTGTTATAGGAATATAAGGATAAATGTGAGTCATTAAAATGTAAATACAGTTCTCTCAGGCATTATTGGCTGCTTGTGTTAATACTTTTCTATTTAACTTAATCTTTATATTCAATCAACATGCATTTGGGTGATTCCACCATATATAGAAAGGCAAGTGGTGGCATGCATTTAATAATAATAGCAACAAAATTCAATACTCGTTATGTTGTTACTGCATTCCCCATGATGCCTTTAAAGTACTTTGGTATAAAGTTTCATAATATGAAAACAGAAAGCAACAGATAACAGATGTGTGATATTTGTAATATTTTAATTAAAATTATGTATTTTAAAAAAAATTATGAAATCAGCAAGGAAGAAATTAAATATCACAAAATGAAAAACACTAAATTAGAATCTGGTCACTTTTGGATATTTTTTATCATTTCGCTCTCCTTTAACTGAAATTTATATCTGCCCTTGGGGGGCCCCCTCAAATCGGGGGGCCCGGGTCAGCTGCCCCGCATGCCCCTGCCTTAGTCGGGCCCTGCCTATTAAGACGAAAATCTTTTTAAAGCGATCGTTTTGCGAGTTCGCCTTAAAATATTTTACTGTTTAAAACTTTTAAAATTAAAAATATGCCTGAAAAAAGGGAATAAACACATTTTGACATAGGCAAAACTTTTTACGTTTATCAGTCTGTCTGCGCTCTAGTTTGTAAATATGATTCGATATCTAGAAAATGCATACTATGATAATGGATTTCAGTACAGCATGAGCATGCTTTGCTCTCACATAATTACGTATGGTTATGCGTGAAAATACACCTGTAGAATTTAATTTGTCATTTCGAGTCATTCTAAAACTTAATATAGGTATATATATATACAATATATATATAGGTGCTAAAATTTATATGCATCGAATAAAATGTTGGAAAGTGTGTGATAATGTATAATATATAAATTTTCGTTTTTTTTTTCTCATTTGACTTGATACTATTATCATAATACTATTCCAAGCGTGTATTCTGTGTTAATTCAGAAAAAAATTCTAATATTTTCTAAAAATATACTGCCGAAAAATTGGGATGTCTTATGTATTATAATAGTAATATACAGTCATGGGAAAAAAAAAAGTAAATACCCCCTACCAACTTCGCAACAACTTATTGTAGAAGAAAGTTATTGGTACCAAACGGTTGGGAAAAAAAGTCTACTTTTAAATGATGTATATAAAATTTCCTTTGGGGGTCATATTCATCGAACCCAAACTTTGTTTTTTCTTCAATAGCAATACCCAAATTTGACACCATAAATAGATTCTACTTTCTCCAATTAACCTAAATCCAAATTTTCATGAAATTCGTACAATTAGTTTCTGAGAAATGTATTATTTAAAAATGAGCATATTTTAGAGGAATTATATCTAAATTGAAATTTGGTACTCGATTGTTGAATGCTGCAGAATGACTATGTCACTTCTATTACTGTATTATTTTTAACCAATATGAATATCTCACTCGCTTAATATTTTGCCAGCCCAAACGTCTCATTAAAATGAGTAAAATATATATTTATTTCAAATTATGATTTTCTAGACATCATAGACGGCCCCTTAAACTGTCATTTTGAAGTTTTTTACTCATAATTCAAAAACTACTTGTAAGAAAAATTTTAAATTGAGAATTTGCATAAAGCATAGTAAATATAAATCTATCAAAAAATTATGTGCAATTAATATTTTTTTCGAATATTAATTTCATATTTAATAATTCATATTATAAAACTTTTAAAATTACAAATTCAATGTGTTTATGTTTGGGTTTTTTGGTATTATAATCAAACAAAAAAAAAATCATCACATTAGGATTCTAATTTCAGGAGATATTAATAAAAATATGAAAACGTAATTTAACATTAGAAGCTCCAAATTTTGAATATTTATAATTCAAAAACTTATTATCCAAATTACTTGAAATTTCATTTCTAGGCATAGTTTGAACCGAAGATTTAAAATATATTGCCAAAATTGGGTGTTGCCATTGAGAAAAGTAAAGTTTGGTGTAGTTTAAATTTGCAGATGGCTCCCTAAGCAAACTTTATATGCATAATTTAAAAGTACACATTATTTTCAATCGTTTGGTACCTGTACATTTTTTTTTATTATAATTAGTTGCAGAGTTAGTAGGGGATGTTTACATTTTTTTTTTTTCCACGACTGTACGAATATCTCTAAGTTAAAGAAAGATAAGAAGTTTCCAATATTACAGCATGTTCTTATTATTTAATTATTATTATTAGGTGAATTATTATTATTATTATTTACAATTGTATATGTTTGTTAACATTTCTATGCTATAATAATAAGTTTTAAATTTCCCTTTTTTCGTAGATTCACATAAACAACAATAATGGTTTCAGCCAATAACAAGATGAACTGATAACTGAATGTTACACGCAAGAAGTTCAAACACCGAAATTTCATATTTTGTTTCATTATATGTGCCAAAATTTACCATTTTTAATATATATACACTTATTTTATTATCATATTATATCACTTATTTTATTTAACCATATTCAATGTCTTACGGAATTTTAGCAAATGAAGTAGAGTCCCGCACGGGTCGGGTTGTACCCGACCCGAACTCGCAAACTCCGTTTTAAATCAACCCGCAACCCGACAAAATGTCTAATGAGAAAAAAATGGTAGCCATTATTTTTTAGCCAAAGAAGCGAATAAGGCTTCAGTGTGGCTACCTTTCTTAATTACAAGCCAATAGGCTGTTATCTGTTACTTTTTCCCTTCTCCTGCATCCCCTCCCGTAAGATAGACACCAAACCGTCCTGAAAGAGGGGAGAGTTTCCTTCAAGTTCGATCTAATCTTATCTCCTAACCCATTGTTGAATCTATTGTTGATCCACCCGTACTTTTGACCCGTACTTTTATTAAAAACCTTAAATGGGGTTAGAAAAGAAAGGTTTTATTGCTTTAGCATGACAGTGACCACTTTTGCTTTATGCAGCCTTAGAAAACTCCCTGCTGGTGTCCACTGACCAGAAAGAAAGATGAAAGACAAAAACAACCATTGCACAATGCACACATACATTTGTATATTTATCTGTGAATGCCCCTACATGTTCTACAAAGCCTATTATCAGAAAGCCAATTACTTCACTTCGATGTAGGTCACCTAATGCGGTGAATCGGTGAATGTGGTTGTCCTCCCTTTCAACAATACTTTCAACACTTTTGAGATACCTCATGGTTTCCTTGCCAGGAAGGAGGCGCAAAAAGATTTTATTGAAGGGATACCGCCCTCATCAATCCATTTTGACAAATCTATCGGGTGGCAGACATTGATATGTATAGGATCTCATCTTTTTTCATTACCAGTAATTTGATGCTATTCTCTATAGGCAAATAAATGACTCTGAAAATTGAAAAAAAATAAGCCAAAATTCTGGGGAAAATGCAGTAGGTCTTTTGTTATGTATGTTAAAGGAGCCAACCAAGAATTACAGAGCTGAAGATTTATTCATTTACTGCTTTCTTCAACATCGGCTGTTATTTGTTTCTTTGATTGTTTTTAGGTGCGCTCGTAATTATATATAAATACGTAGCACCAATAGCCGTCGTTCGGTCAGCCTGTAAAACAGAATAAAATTGATATGCACTTATGAAATGCACTAAAATATACATTCAGTACAATATACAGTGCAAAAAATATTTAAAAAACTAGTTATAGTACGAACGCACCTCATTCGCCACGTTAGAGTTGTAATTTCCAACTTGTTTACAGTTACAATTTGATGCTAATTTTTGCTATTTACCTTTTGATAAAATTAATTACTACTAAATTTAATTAGTAGAGTTAAATACCTATTTTTTTTATTTAAATGCAAATTTAATTTAATAAAAAAAAAACCTCTTTGATTTTTATTTTATTTTAAATATTTTTTTATGATATTCTTCTGTAATGAAAAAAATTAAATAACAATAAAATAATAATATACGTAACAGGAAATTCAAGTTATATTTTATAATATTAATATTTTATTATATAAATTAAGATTAATCGGATAAATCGGGTTTACTAAAAGTGAAGAAATGAATTACTGGATCAATGATTATTGAATAATATAAACTATAAAAGTATATGCTATATACATCTCTTAAATACACAAGGATAAAATAACTCGCTAATGAAGTTTAAAAAAATTACTTTAGATTTCTAAAAAAGTTTTTAAGGCTGCTCTCAACTGCTCTGCTCAACAAGCGCAAAATGTTTTGACACATTTACAGATTCATTTTTTAACCGAAGGATATAAAATTGGAAGCGATTTGGAATCCAGTTTTCAATTTTTTGATAAATAAATTACCTATTGAATTATAAGCGATGTTGATCACTTGACAAAGACGTTTTTTACCCTTCCTTGAGTGGTTATTCTTCTTTCGTGCGGAAATTCTGTTCAAAACGCCTACTTTGACACTATTTTCTGAAAAATCTATTGCGTTTTCAAAAAAGAAAACGGAAAAAACTCTTCGATTACATAGTTTCTGAACAACAACACCTGCTAGTTTCATGCATTTCCGAACAAAAATAAATTAAAACTTATGTCATAAAGTTGCCCTTTTGGATTTGAGAACAGCCTTAATTTACTGTTCATGTTTATACAGTGTTGTAAATAATATTAAGGAGAATGATTAGAGTAAGCATAATAAACATATATTGAAAGATTTTATACAAAAGATATTTCATTACTCCTATATAAACTTTCTAACACATTTATAAAATTCAATTTTGTTCACAAACCTATGAAATTGGTAGGTGCTTTTATTAAGAAATTTTGTAATCGAAAATGTTTTTCGAGACAAAAATTGCTTATAACTGAAAATATAATTAATTTATTGGAAAATGAAAGCTCTTTCGGTTTCAAATCACTTTAATAACAATGACTGCAAGTATTATGCATTTATGTTTAAAAATGAGCCTAGAAATTTCCCAGAACGTTCCGCGTTGTTGAGCTTGGAAAAATATTTTTTTTTGAGAATCTTCTCGTCTATATCTATATTATAAAGGACAAACGTGTCTGTGCATAACGCTGACGTCATTTTTCGAATGGCAATAGCAACCGATCAATTTTCGCGTTTACTGCATTTTTTTTTTTTTTTTTTCCTCAAATTCTACATTTTTAATTTTCAAAACGGCAAATAGGGGAAAAAATATGTTTTCAAATGCGATTTCTTTGAAAACTATATCGCATTTTGTTTGAAAACTACATCGCATTTTGTTTGAAAACTGTATCGACATTTACTCAATTTTAGTAGTTTTAAAAATAATTTTCAAGTATGAAATTTTTTTTTTCAAATCTATCTCTATCATCTGCAGACGATTGTGAAATATAAATCCGTTTGCACTTGAGGCTGTTCTCAAATCCAAAAGGGCAACTTTATGACATAAATTTTAATTTATTTTTGTTCGGAAATGCATGAAACCAGCCGGTGTTGTTGTTCAGAAACAATGTAATCGAGCTCTTTTTCTTCTTCTTCTTTTTTTTTTTTTTTTGCAAACGCAATAGAAAAACAGCTTCAAATTGGGCGTTTTGGACCAAATTTCCGCGCGAAAGAAGAATAACCATTCAAGGAAGGGTGAAAAACGTGTTTGTCACGTCATCAAAATCGCTTATAACTCAATCGGTAATTTATTGTTAAAAAAATGGAAAAGTTCAATACCACAGTTCAATTCCAAATCGATTCCATGGTCAGGCTTTCCAATTTTACATCTTTCCGTTAAAAATGAATTTGTAAATGTGTCAAAATGTTTTGCATTTGTTGAGCAAGAGCAGTTGAGAACAGACTTTGAATGTAAGGCTGTTCTCAAATCCAAAAGGGGAACTTTATGACATAAGTTTTAATTTATTTTTGTTCGGAAATGCACGAAACTAGCAGGTGTTGTTGGTCAGATACTATGTAATCAAGCTGTTTCTTCCTTTTTTTGCAAACGCAATAGATCTTTCAGAAAATAGCGTCAAAATGGACGTTTTGAACCAAATTTCCGCGCAAAAGGAGAAAAAACACTCAAAAATAGCGAAAAACGTGTTTGTCACGTGATCAAAATCGCTTATAACTCAATATGTAATTTATTGATCAAAAAATGGAAAACACGGTTCGATTCCAAATCTCTGCTATAGTCAGGCTTTCCAATTTTATATCTTTCCATTAAAAAATGAAATTGTAAATGTGTCAAAACGTTTTGCACTTGTTGAGCAGAGCAGTTGAGACTTTGAATTTAAGGCTTTTCTCAAATCGAAAATGGCAACCTTATGGCATATATTTTAATTTATTTTTGTTCGGAAATGCATGAAACTAGTAGGTGTTCTTGTTCAGAAAGTATGTAATAGAACTGTTTTTTCCATTTTTTGCAAACGTAATAGATCTTTCAGAAAGTAGAGTCAACGTGGGCGTTTTGAACCGGTTCGAAAAAAGGATAACCACTTAAGGAAGATTGAAAAACGTCTTTATCACGTGAACAAAATCGCTTATAACTCAATAGGTAAATTATTTATCAGAAAACTAAAAACGCGTTCGATTCCAAATCGCTTCCATAGTCAGGCCTTCCAATTTTATATATTCCGTTAAAAATGGAATTTGTAAATGTGTCAAAACGCTTTGCGCTTGTTGAGCAGAGCATCATTTGATTCGATTACATTAATTCTGAATAAGAGTGCTTACGAATTTAAGGCATTTCTGAAATTCATACTTTCTTTCACATTTTGGAATTCACTTTTAAACAGAAACGCTTGAAATTGACAGGTTTTCTATTGAGAAACTATGTGATTGAATAGCGTTTTACATTTTTTGGTGAACGCAGAAGATTTTTCAGTGAATACTATCAAAGTGGACTTTTGAACCAAATTTCCGATCGTGAAAGCGGTGAAAAGGAGAAACACCTGTCGTCAAAAGTCCAAAATAGCTTGTAACTCGCTAACAAGGCTGTTCTCAACTGCTCTGCTCAACAAGCGCAAAAAGTTTTGACACATTTACAAATTCCTTTTTTAACGGAAATATATAAAATTGGAAGGCCTTGACTATGGAAGCGATTTGGAATCGAACTGTGTTTTCCCTTTTTTGATAAATAAATTTCCTATTGAGTTGTAAGCAATTTTGATCACGTAACAAAACCATATTTCACCCTCCCTTGAGTGGTTATTCTTTTTTCGCGCGGAAATTCAGTTCAAAACGCCCACTTTGACACTTTTTTGTAAAAGATATATTGTGTTTGCAAAAAACCCGAAAAAACAGTTCGATTACATAGTTTCTGAACACCTGCTAGTTTCATGCATTTCCGAACAAAAATGAATTAAAACTTATGTCATAAAGCTTTTGGTTTTGAGAACAGCTTTAATTCTTTTTAAATGCCTCTAAAGAATGTTAAAATAATTCCGCCCTTTATTTGTAAGAATAGGAACCTCTCGCAACCCGGAAAAGATCTGCCTGGAATCACTGTCACTGTCTTAGTGAAGTATAGTCTAATTTATGACTTCTGGTTTCTGGTAAAGTAGTCATCCTGTAGTATAGTGCAAATAGTAATAAATATTTCAGTTCCGAGTTCCAAAGATCGGAAGGAGAGGTCCCGTTACAATCTGGATTGCGAGAAAAGAGGCATACCGCTGCTGAAGTGGGAAATAAAGTTTGTGGTGGTCGAAGGAAGAGGAAGAATTAGAAAAAATTCCTAAAAACGCAGAAAAATAAACAGTCAGAAAAAGAATTATAGCTAGAAATCCAAGGGATCCAAAATCCAAAGGGAATTGGAATTTTGGAGATTTTCTCTTCGTGTGGTCTATAATGAAAGCGTTTCTGCGTGGGAGGGATGAGATTTTACTTGAAAAGAGGAAGATATTCGGCGTATGCTCTACTATGGCGTATGCTCTTGGGGAAGACCTTACAAGGGAACCACTTTTGGTGTTGCTGGCACCTAGCATCGAGACCTGGTGCTTTATAAAGGCATATATTACGAAGTTTGAGAATCGATAAAATTTTTCCGTTAAAATCATATTTTTTGTTTTTACAGCAGCGTATCTTTCTGAAAATGCAATTTTCTAGGCCACTTATCGGGCTATTAACATAGAAGTGTTTTTGAAAAAAGCAGTTGAATGTACAAATTAGTCAATAATAAATATAAAATATTGAAAACAATTTAAAAATACCTGCAACAACCTACGAATTTGATTTTTAAAAATTACAACATTATATTTACATTTTTGGCGGGGAAAATGCTGGCGCTTTATTCTGCAAACACAATGTTTATTTTGCAAACACAATGTCATAGCTGTTTTTCGCGTTGCAGCGATTTGGACTTCACTAGAATTTGGAGATTCCGACTTCATTAGACACAGTAAATTTTCTAAATTGCATAAAAATATTAATTTTCTCACAATGTATTAGCAGTATACAAAAAGTAAATTTACAAATGATAACGGGAATAAAATCATTAAACATTATGAAAATGATAATTTGTATAGAAGTGTTCAAAACATAAAAACATTTCACAGTGACTACATTTTAAAAATGCATAACTTTCACATTCATGGCTGCATATTGCATTATTCATTTGGCTGCATATTGCATTATTCATTGCAGGATCGAAAGAAATTTGTTCAACATTCTTAAATCGGAACGGCTCCGTGTATGCATAATTACAAATAAACCAAGCATATTGCAGCATAGGACAATATTTTACGGATATTAATTGATTGTATACCAAAGAATGAATTTTGATAATCTCGTTGCGCTGTGTTACATCGATTTTCATTTCATCTATTGCGATTCTGTGAATGATTCGTTTTACAAAAAGTTTGTATTGGCGAAAGAACTACAAGTCCAAGGGTTGCACCAGAGAAGTTGTATTGCTAGGGGTTTGCATTCTCTCAACATTTGATGGAAGGTTGGCATAAGTTTTTGGATCAGTACTTCCAGTCCACGAATCTAATAAAATTAAGGATGGTGGTTTAATAATTGGCAAAACACAATTCTGAACCCATTCATCTATTTTATTTTTATCCATTTTTCCGGATTTTGAACACGTAACATACACATTTTGTGGTCTAAAGAAAGTTTTTCTACAATTCGTCCGAATTTATCTCCATTTTCTCTTAAACATAAAAATAGCTTTCCTTTGAGTTCACCACTCATAGATATTGTTGGCATAATAGTGTATGAATGTGTCCTATTAAAATCAGATTTTATAGTACAAATTGTGCTTTTCTCGCCTTTTATTGATAGAAGCCGGTCATTTGCAGCGCAGTATTTGAAAACGCTTTGATCCGGATTCAAAACTTGTCCTGAATTAAATTTCGGTAACTTATCTCGTACTTGCAATACGAATTCAATCGCTCTATTTTCGTTCTGTTCCATATTTACATTCTGAATTGTCGTGACAAATTTTGTAACTTTTCGAGAAACAATTCCATACGTTTTCTTCAGAGACAAAATGAAATTGTCGGATCATTTAAATCTTTCGAATCCAGTTTTTCTAGATTCGACATTTGCCCACTTTTTGAGGTCAATACCATGTACCGGCAGACAGTTTCCTCTAGCCTTTTTAAATTTCCTCAGCACGGAAGTTTTAATCATTCTGTATTTATGTTTTGTAATTCCAATATTTGATAAATGTTTCCTAAATCTTGTTATGTAAATATTATGTTGCACTCTCGGGAATCGCTTTTTGATTTGTACAAACTTATTTTTTTTTTTTTACAAGAATCGTAAAAAACAAGTACTTGTTCCATTTGCTGTTTGTTGAATTCAACCGATTGGTCATTTAAGTCATCAGTTGGTGAAAAATCAGTGCTAAAAATATCCATAATTTCGCTAGTATTATCATCCATTAAATCAAACGTAAGATAATCCTCGGATTCAGAATTGAAGACTAACTTTTCGATTGCAGATAAAATACTTTTACTTTTTTCAAATTCATTTTCTGTAATAGCTGTTGGCGCAGTTCCGTACTTTTGTATTGCTAAATTTAGTGTCGATTGAATAACATTTACTACTTTCATTTTTAGAATATTATTAAATTCATAAAAATATTAACTAACTAAATTTTAATTAATACTAATAATTTACAATTAGCTTAACTAAATATCAATATCTCACAGCTTAAAAGCTTACTTTTCCCAAAAGACACAACATTTAAAACAACAACATTTCATTTTAAACATTTTAAACATTCGAAACTTTATTTCATTGGACTTCAAAGGGAAATCGTTTGCTTACATTGTATTTCTCTAAAAAAATAGCTTTAATGATCATGAAAAATTTTAACAGAAATATATTTACTATTTGTACATTTATCGTCTGCATAGAAAAAAAGTCCTTCCGGCCAGTGCCGGGAGGAAGCTTTCAAACTCCTTATTTTAAAAAAGCCAACTCATATTATTCAAACACACGAAGTTCAATTTAGTGGAAACCGAATATAGGAGATTCAATACTAATTTTTATCAATACTAAATTATTATGAATGAGAATTTCGCGAAATTAGTCAGCTTTATCCCAGCTGCTTTTATTTAAAGTAACTTATATTTGGCTGAGATGTTGATGTATACTATCCACATGCCTTCTTACATGAAATAGGCGAATGCGTGTGTTATCGCGTGACAAATACAAGATCGTTTCAAAATGTTAGTCATACTAGAAATTCAAAGTGCTATAATTCAACCATTTTTTAAGATATAAAAAAAAGAACAAATTTTCAGAAACAAAATCTGCTCCGGAATCTTTGTATCAAGGCCAAACACATAAAAAAATCTTTTTCATTTTCCAATTTTTTAATACCTCATTTTAAATTTTAAATTTAATTTTTTTTAAATGGCAACCCTTTTGAAACAAGATGGCGAATGAAGCTGGCCAACGAACTCGGTCGAGACATTGGTATGTACTATGTACAAACCAAGTAACATCCAAATCGGTTCATAAATACGCTTGTTATCGCGTGACAAATATCAGGTCGTTTTAAAATGTCAGCCACAATAGAAATTCAAATTGTTATAACTCAGCCATTTTTTTAGATATAGACGAAACAAAAACTGTTCCGGAATCTTTGTATTAAGGTCAAACACATACGAAAAAAATCTTTTTCATTTTTCAATTTTTTGGTATCTCATTTTAAATTTAAATTAAAAAAAATTTTTTAAATGGCCGCCATTTTGAAACAAGATGGCGTATGAAGCTGGCCAACGAACTCGGTCGAGATATTTGTATGTACTATGTACACACTAAGGTACATCCAAATCGGTTCATAAATACGCCTGTTATCGCGTGACAAATATCAGGACGTTTCAAAATGTCAGCCACGCTAGAAATTCAAAATGTTATAACTCAGGCATTTTTTAAGATATAGACGAAACAAAAACTGCTTCCGAATCTTTGTATCAAGGTCAAATACATAAGAAAGAAATATTTTTTTCAATTTTCAATTTTTTGGTACCACATTTCAAATTTAAATTTTTCTTAAAAATTTAAATGGCTGCCATTTTTAAACAAAATGGCGGATGAAGCTGGCCAACGAACTCGGTCGAGACATTGGTATGTACTATGTACATACCGAATTACATCTAAATCGGTTCATAAATTCGAGAGTTACAGTATGACAAAGGTCAGATATATATATATATATATGGATATATATATATATATATATATATTAGAGATGTGTCATTTGTTGAGGAACGACCCCAAAGGAACGATTCCGGCAGTGAAACTGAAGGAACGATTCCATTCTGTAAAAAGGAATCGGTCCTTTTCGGATTCGGTCCTTTTTGGAACGACTCCTCGGATTCGGTCCTTTTTGGAACGGTTCCTCGGATTCGGTCCTTTTTGGAACGGTTCCTCGGATTCGGTCCTTTTTAGAACGGTTCCTCGGATTCGGTCCTTTTTGGAACGGTTCCTCGGATTCGGTCCTTTTTAGAACGGTTCCTCGGAATCGGTCCTTTTTGGAACGATTCCGAAAAGGAACGACTCCACGGAATCGGTCCTTTTCGGAACGATTCCCCGGAATCGGTCCAAAATGTACCGACTCCGAAAAGGACCGATTCCTCGGAGTCGTTCCGAAAAGGACCGATTCCTCGGAGTCGGTCCATTTCGGAATCGTTCCAGAAAGGACCGAATCCGAGGAACCGTTCCAAAAAGGACCGAATCCGAGGAACCGTTCCGAAAAGGACCGATTCCTCGGGAATCGGTTCTTTTCTTGTAGACTGGCCAGTTTTAATAAATTAAAATACTCTATTTTATTTCAAAATAACAGATTTTGATTCTATTAAAGCTGACTTTATTGCCAAAATATCCTTCTAATGCGTGTGCCACTCCCCCCCCCCCCCCCCCTCCTCAAAAAAAAAAGAAAAGTAAAGAAAGAAAGAAAAAAGAAATTGAAGTGCGAGGCGGAGTAGGGCGTTTAATAAACATTACTATTTCATCTTCTTGTGCTAAATTAATCTGAAAGAAATAATTAAAAAAAATATTTTATACGAATTGGATTTTTTACACCTGAGAGAAAAAAGTGCCCGAGATGGGATTCGAACCCAGAAACTTTACGTGCTTTACCGATTGAGTACCTGGACCCCGAGGGTAATGGAACACCATGTGTACTTTAATACACTAATACATTTTCTAATTGGTAAATGTATCATACGAAATGAATTTTTTCTAAATGAATTCTTAAGGCTGTTCTCAAATCCAAAAGGATAAATTTGTGACAAAAGTTTTAATTTATTTTTATTCGGAAATGCATGAAACGAACAGGTGTTGTTGTTCAGAAACTATGTACTCGAGCTGTTTTTTCCGTTTTTTTGCAAACGCAATAGGCCTTTCAGAAAATAGTGTCAAAGTGGGCGTTTTGAACCGAATTTCCACGCGAAAGAGGCATAATTTCTCAAAAATGGGTAAAAAACATGTTTGTCACGTGATCAAAATCGATTTTTACTCAATAGGTAATTTACTGATCAAAAGATGGAAAACACAGTTCGATTCCAAATCGCTTCCATGGTCAAACATTCCAATTTTATATCTTTCCGTTAAAAAATGAATTTGTAAATGTGTCAAAACGTTTTACGCTTGTTGAGCAGATCACTTAAGAACAGCCTTAAGAAAAACAAAGAAAATGCTTGTTTAATTACTAGTGAAAAATATTTTTTTAAATCTGACTAGAAACAGTTTTGAATAATATAAGAAATATATCACTAGGCCATAAAAATTGCATTTTAATAGGATAATAATAACTGATTTTCAATTATTTTAATAATTGTAGAGTTACGCACTTTCATGCATATTTCACTATTTCATGTTTTTTCCTCAAACATAGTTTCAATTTGAGAATCCTCTTTGTCAAAATAAATATATGACCAGCTACGAGCGCTCGAGTACCACTTTATTTCCACAGTTTGGCGTCTTGTTTTTCTCTCCTGAAGAAGATGATTAAAAAAATCTGGAAACTCCCTAAGATTGTTGTTTTAATCAACTTACATTGAGGTTTATTACATAGAGTAAAATCTGTTAGAACAAGGAATTTTTGTAAAACGTTTCTTTCTTTATTAAGATAATGAATATTTCAAAAAGCATAATGTCTAATAATAATAATAAGATAACAGTAATTGTGGTGGGTGGGATTGAAATAATTTAAACGCGGTTCGCTCTCTTAATGGCCGTTTTGAGTATAAAAACGGGAAAGAAAAATCACGTGCTACATATAGATTATCGGACTTTCTCCAACACTGCGACATATATAAAGCTGCATATTTTATGCTTGTTTCGGTTTAATAGATTTATGTTAACCCTCCGCCTACCAGAGGGGTTCAATGGCCCCGACAGGTACATTTACAATGATATTTCTAATTTATTTTAAAAACTGAAATTTCTGTAAATATGGGTTTTTTCTGGAATGTTCTATTCTTTTGAGTAGAACATTCCAGAAAAAGTCACATATTTACAAAATTTTCATTTTTTAAAATGTGAAAAATCAATTTGAATGTATCTATCGGGTCTGTTGCACCGGTCTGGTATGCGGAAGGTTAATATTGCATTTAAAAAGTTTTACAATATACGAATTTAATTATTGGTTTCCAAAGAATGCACGTTGTGATTTTGTACAGTTTTTTCAATTGTTATTTTACTTCTATTTCTTGCTAAATAATTAGAATTTAAATAACTGTGACTTTGTTTTAATTCAACGTAAAATAAAAGCAAAAAAAAATCGTTTATCGTAATAATTTCTTATAATAATTCAGATTTCTTGATCGTTATTGATACTGGTAAATCCCGAAATCGATGCCACGATTAATGCCTGTTACTGTGGTGATGGATAATACATATCTGAGTTTAATTTCGAGCAAATCAAGGCTCCCTTCATGCTAAACTAAATTTAATGTTTCAAGCCTAATACCAAATTTCCGCTTTTATTGAGGTAAAACTTACTGCAAATACGATACTAAATTTTATGTATTTTCCTTTCTTATTGTTATTCTTTTCACTTAGAAGATTTATTTATTTATTTTCTTTTTTTTCTTAAATTACATAAAGTTTTCTGAAAAGTTCGAATTTAACAAAATGTTTTATCTATTTTAAATAGTTTTGACAATAAAAAGTTTAACTCCGAATAAAAAATAGTTAAATTCTCAAAAAATTAAGGTTGGTATTATCTATAATACGTTTACAACAGATATCTTTCATTCAACGGCCGAAACATCGTCAAAAGGATAGTTCTTTATATAGTACTACACTCTGTAATAATAATGGACATACTTTTAATTTGTTTAATTTAATTAAACCAATAAACCGTTTTTCAGTTAAAATGTTAGCAAATTTCAAATTTAAAGAAATAGAACTTTGAAGTTTAGTGAATCACTATATCTTTTGGCGGAGATAATATGTACTATATATGAATAAAATCATATATATTACTATATATATATATATATATATATATATATATATATATATTATAATATTAATGCATATAATATTATCTTATAAATATCACTAGCCATAGCCCTGCTAATGAATCTGTTTACAAATCATCTGAAGGAACTTCTACCATTTCGTGTAACACAAGTGTTCCATGACTTCATGAGTTATGAAGCTTCAAAGATCCCAATCCAAACAAACATATTAGCATTGCAATTCACTCACACCGAACTGAGGTTCTGTATCATATAAGTGGAGAGAGGGTGACGGCGGATGAGGGTGTGAAATTAGAGAAATTCCGGTAGGTTCTCGTGAAATTGGAGATTCAAAAAGAGTTGTAAGTTTATTGAAATTCTACGTAGTTAACAGCAGTTCACAAATAGCGATGTTAGGGTAAAAGACAAGACATACATCAGTCACTCAGGAAAGACAGTGTGCAAAAACGTGCTTTACTTTTTAACTCTTTCCAATAAAGTTAGTGTTTATAAATGCGGTTTGTCTGTCCGTCAGACCGTCTGTTCACACTCTAAGGCAAGTCACACACTAAGGCGACACATAAGACATGTCACTTGAATTCGCTAGAAAAACTGGTTTAAAACAAATTTGCAACAACTTCGTTCTTTGTTTCGACCGGTTTTTGCACTTCATGTTGCGCTTTGTGTCGTTGTGTGGTCTCAGTGTGTAATATACCTAACTCCCGTAAATATACTCGGATTCCCATGCAATTGATATATGTTAATGATGTTTACCATGGGATGTTTGATATTCAATATGAAGAGTGTAGCATTAATAGTTTATTTACAGGGGCACTCAAAAGTATTTCGTTACATTATGATCAACGGGAAAAAATCGTTTGCAGCGCATTTTAATGACATTAAGCTATTTCAAATGCATTAAAATTGATATATATCACTGAATTGCACTACAAGATGATTGCTATAGAATAGGGTGTTTCACTTCTGAACCAGATCCTGAAGGCGGTGATAATAATGTTCATGAATTATGCGAAATATCCTGTGTGCGTAAAGTTAGGGAGCTAAGGAGAAAGACGATAAAGGGCATAAAGTTATTGAAAGTACGGACACTGGAACAAAAATGTAATCTGCTTTAACTAGTTACATATCCAAACCAGTAGGGCCATCCAAATGAAAAATGAGATTCAGAATGAAAAATGAAATTAAGATTACCTAGAGGTAGATTTTGAAGAGGAATCTATGAGACTAAAAATTCCTAGACCCTGGTGACAAATATCAGAGCAATAATAAAATTTCCTATACAGGATGTCCACTCTCAACGATGTCCAATAGCTAATTCCTAAACCGTTAGTCATAGCCATATAGTTCCAATTACAAAAATGTTTTAAATGGGGGTAAAGAAGTATTTAAAAAGTGATTTGGGTCAATAGAATCATTTCTTGAAAAATTATGAAATTTAATTTTTTATACGATCCCCCTGTCCTTCAAGTTATAGTTAGTAAAACTTTCCTATTACATGCTTACAAGTAAGACAAATAAAAGCCCTATTATTCTACGACTAAAACTGACCGAAGTAATGGCTGTTTCAACTTGGAGCATATTTTTTGCTGCGAAATAGGGGTCATTTACAAATTTACTAGAAATATAAATAATCTTCAGATATATAAAAAATATAGTTGATAGTAAAATTAACATTGCATTATAAATTTGAAATCTATAATCATTCTGAAATATTAATGCAAAATATACAGCTTGTACTAAACATATAACAGGAAAAAAAATAACAGAATTTTCGTTAAATAAAATGTTGAAAAGCAACAGCCTCTATTCTTTACACACTGAATCCAAAAATGGCCTTCATGTTTTATCACAAAGTACAGATTTTTTGCAAATCGTAAATTTGAAAGCTAAAAAGTGAAAAATTTTCGGAAATCTGATTCTGATAGTATAAAATAGATGTGATTGTTATTTCTTTAACTTTTGATAATTGATTTTTATGTATTTTTTACTATTGAATCCGAAAATGAGATTCATTAGTTTTTGGTGTAAATCGCCCTGCAGGTGGCGCTGCTATGTAGCATTTTGCAGGATTTCCGCAAAAGCTCTATCTCAAGAACTAATGCACGGATTTTTATAAAACTTCAGATTCAGTTAATCCTTGATATGAATTAGTGCTGGTAAAGTTTTGGTGCAAATCGCCCAACAGATGGCGCTGCTATGCTGCATTTTGCAGCATTTACACGATTTTCGTAATAGCTCAATCTCAAGAAATAATGCACGGATTTTCATCAAACTTCAGATTTAGTTAGTGCTTGACATGAATTGACGTTTTGCCCCTTGTGGTGTAAATCGCTCAACAGGTGGCGCTGTTATGCTGCGTTTTTTGAGATTTCCGCAATAGCTCTATCTGAATAACTAATGCTTGGGTTTTCAACAAGCTTCAGATTTAGGTATACTGGATATGAATTAGTGCTGTTTATGTTTTGGTGTAAATCGCTCAATAGGTGGCGCTGGTATGCAGCATTTTTCACGATTTCCACAATAGCTCAATTTCCAGAACTAATGCACGGATTTTCATCAAACTTCAGATTCAATTAGTCCTGGACATGAATTGATGTTTTGTACCTTTTCGTGTAAATCGCTCAACATGTGGCGCTGCTGTGCTGCATTTTTGTGATTTCCACAATAGCTCTAGCTCCAGAACTAATGCACCGATTTTCGTCAAACTTCAGATTCCGGTATACCTTAATATGAATTAGTGCTGTTTGTGTTTTGGTGCAAATCGCTCAACAGGTGGCGCTGCTATGCTGCATTTTTCAGAATTTCCCCTACAGCCCTATCTCAATAAGTAATGCACGAATTTTCATCAAACTTCAAATTCAGGTATACTTTGATACGAATTGGTTCTAAATTGATGTAATTGCTTTTACTATTTAAATGATTTAATTGACGTGATTTATTTAGAAGAAAGTTTTGTGATGGCCACAACATACTAGTTTAACTTTGAAATTTGCCATTTACAAAAAAAGTCCAACATGATGGTTAAATATGAAGGCAATTTTTACATTCAGTGCTAAAAAGCGCATACAAATCAGTCGTAAAAGTTAAAAAATACAACCATCGACTCTATTTTATAGTATTAGCTATTTTTTCAATTTTAAAATTTACTATTTTGAAATTTACTAGTTGCGAAAAATTCTGACATGATGGTTAAAAATGAAGATAATTTTCGGATTCAGTGCTAAAAAATACATAAAAATCATAATTTTAAAAATACATAATTTTAAAAATACATAATTTTAAAAATAAAAAAACACAACCATCGCAGTCTTGTGTTATCTAATCTATAACTTTTTAGAAAACTTGTTGGCAGTAATCTATCCGAAATTTTTTGTTACCCTGTAAAATAAGTACATAATGGTAAGCACTGAAAATCATAATAATATTACATTGTCATCTGATTTACGTCAATATGTAAAATTTAACATCGATCGCATATTTTAAAGTGAGTTGAATTTCGAGTACAAATTTTGAACTGGAAAGACATATATACGATCGTTTCAAGTTAACCCGTTACCCGCTGGTGTTGCGTTCACGCAACGGTCAAAATAATTGCTCATGCTTACATTAATTACTTTGTCACCACTATTTTACAATTAAAAAAATTGCCTTATTTATTGGCAGAAATTTTGATATTTTAATAAAGCGGAAATTACCTTTCTGAATTTGTGGTGACAAGCGACTTTCAACAAGAAATTTGAAAATTCCTACTTATAGTTTTGGCGGTTAATAGGTTAAATAAAAGCTTATAAAAATAGCATAGTTTTTGTTAAAAAAATCATGAAAAGAAACAGCTTCAAATCCTTACAAAAATCTGTCGTAATACGATTTTTTTCAAAGCGCAGCTACACATGAAATAAATCCTTCAAATACTTTAAGCACTTTGTTTACGACCCCTAGAAGCATGGCTAAACTCATGTGTATTCGGATGCAGAAAAGTGGCATAAGTCTTGCATTTCAAAGTTTCGTATAACTTCATGAATTTTAGTGTTAGATGAATGGGACTTTTTTTGTCTTTCTTTTAAGAGAACAGGAAATTTTTACTAAATATCTCTTATAGGGCGGAGGACCGTTTAAAAAATTAAATTTCGTAACTTTTTTCGAAATATTTTTATTGATCCAAACGACTTTCAGAATAATTTTTTACCTTATTTAAAACATTTTTGTAATTGGAACTATAGGTCTATGACTAACGGTTTAGGACTTAGCCACTGAACATCGTTGAGAGTAAAGACACACTATATAAAATAATAATATAAATGGACGGTCATTTGACGACATATTTTCAAGAGAAACCAATGATTACACTGAAAATCGAATAGACCTTGCACCGCCCTTAAATTTCCAAGAGGAATTATGCTTTATACCATAAATCATAAAGTTAGAAATAACTGCAAATTAATTGCACACGCTGATCAATGAAATGAACTCTTAAAAACAAAATCATCTGTCCAAAACATTACAAAATTAAAGCGACTGGATGCCTAAGAAAATGGATGGGTACATAAGAAAATAAATTAGTAAAAAATATTATGGATTGCATGTGGTTCTCTTTATCTCGGAAGTGTTTTTTTCCCCTTGGAATCCTTTATTTTTCAAAATCGTTCTTTTTTTCTCGGAATCGTTCCTTTTTTCTCGGAATCGTTCCTTTTTCTCGGATTCGTTCCTTTTTTTCGGAACGATTCCGAAAGGAATGAATCCAATGAACTCGTTCGTTTCGGTGAACGATTCCGGCTGGAACGATTCCTTAAAAGGAACGATGTTGCCCATCTCTAATATATATATATATCAACTTTTAAACGGAGGGTGGTTTCGGGGTCTGGGGGTCATGATCGATGAAAATATACCAAAATTTTTTGAAATCGCTTTCCTCCGAACGGCTGCAATAGGTAGCTTTTTGTAATGCAAGCTACCTAAAACCTATTTCTTGTTCCTTATGTTATCAATTATTAACCCTTAAATGCCTAATTTTTCAAAAATCATTGCAGTAATGTTTTTCGGCTTTCGTCTTTTAAATAAATCATGGGAAAAATACTAAAAAAATCCTATTTTGTCTTAAGTATGGTTTACGGCTAAAAAACAGTTTGTTACTAATCAGCAATAATGGTCTTTAATTGAAAAAAATAATTTTTCTTGATATAATTCTATAACATTAAACGCACAAGAATTTTAGGAACTATAACAAGAAATAAATTTTACTTGCGCACTGCAGAACAAAATAGGGTATTTCGCAAGCTTCCAAACAAAACAAAATGAACAAGTAGCAACAATTGAAAAAAATAAATATATCTTTATTCTTAAACAGCACAAGTGTTAACATCTATACATGTTGAAAATCTATTTAATAATATTTTCAGAATGTATTTTATTGGCAATATTAGGCATTCAAGCTTCAATATTATTCTAATAGTATTTTAGAGCCTAAATTGGGTATGTTGCCGAAAAGCAAAACCCGGCATTTAAGGGTTAAACAAATCGCGATCTGATTTAATTCTAATGCATACACCTACTCCAAGTATAAAGCGCTTGAAAAATTTGTAGCGTCATATCTGGCGACTTAACTCGCTTTTGCTGTAAAATGAACAAATAAGAATCCAAAAAAAATAAAGTATAAAAAAGTACATAAAATATGATTTTAACAGAGAAATTTTATCTGTTCTCCAACTTTTGTGTATAGGGCTACAAAATGCACCAGGTATTGATGCTAGGTGCGAGCAACACCAAAAGTGGTTCCTTTGTTAGTTGTCAATGGCGATTATACCAGAGAGGAGTGTAAGTCCCGCGACAATAAATAGTTCTGTACTGAATCTGAAAGAAATGGCATATTAAATCTCTTTTTTTTTTCACATTTTCATATGAAAAATGATCGACTCCTTAATCAAAAACGATTGAGCTTAACATATATTCATTTTTATGATAAGTATCTAATAATAATCAAGGAAATGTATTTATTCGCAAGGAGTTTATTATTAAGTTCCCATACCCAATTTACCATTTGCTAGATTTGCTAAATAAAATTACCCTTGTTTTTTGTTTATTGGTGCAAACTTTCAATGAATTACTAGGCAATCCTAAAACCAAAAATTTTTATTCTCATCGATAGTCCTTCTATTGAAAAAGTATTAAGATTATTCTCAAACCCAAATATGCTACTTTATGAAACATTTCATTTTCGTTGGGAGACCCATGAAATTGTCAGTGTGTTCTTATTCAGAAACCAGGACCGAAACTAGACTTTTTTGTTCCCGGGGCAAACATGGATTTTAGCATCCCCCCCCCCCCCCCTCCTCCGTAAAATATATTTACAAAGAGAACTTTACTAATTATCTAATAGCTGACTTATTTTAAAATTTAAAATATGTCATAAAATATATAATAGTGAAGTACGTAATCTGCTTTGTCAAATATCGATTCATTGAAATCTTGAAAACGGAACAGAAAAGAATCGAAAAAAAATTCCGCTTTATACAGAATCCTTATGCCCTATCATTCTTAGATTACTCTATACTTTGGCATACCCCCGACAGAACGGATTTAACAATACCGTTCTAAACACAGACGTGAGAAAAAATAAACAAAAATCTTCTTTTGTCGCCCCTTCGTTCTGGCGCCCGGGGCACATGCCCCCTCTGCTCCCCCCCTAATTTCGGCCCTGTCAGAAACTATGTTCGAATCGCGTTTTCCCTTTTTTGGTAAACATAGAAGATTTTTCAGAAAGTACTGTTAAAGTGCGCGCTTTGAACTGAATTTCTGAACGCGATAAAGGAGAAAATCCGGTCGTCAAGTGACCACAATCGCTAATAACTCGATAAGTAATTTATTCATGAAAAAAAATAGAAAACGCTTTTCGATCCCAGATAGCTCTAGTAGTCAGACCTGCCCATTTTATCCTTTGCACTAAACATGGAATCCAAAAATATGTCAGAAAATTTAGCGTTGTTGAGCAGGAAATTTGAGAACCGTCTTAATGCTAATGATGGAATAATGATGCTTGTTGTGTAAGAAAAAATGTGGAAATGTTCATTACGTATCCTTTTCTAATTAAAGGAATAAGGGTAATGGAGTAACAGAAAAAATATGAGAAGGAAATTTCAAATTTATCCACCAATATTCGAATTTAACATTTTACCGTGAGAAATTAAAAAAAAGGTTTTGGGCCATTCCATGAAGAAACGAACAAAATGTCCCGCATGACGCTTATATATATATACCTATTAACTTATAAGTTGTTAAAATATAAACTATACATTAAAATTAACAAAGAAAAAATTATATCTTCATACTAGCATAGATGATTTAAATTGAGGATACAATAGCATTGTTAAATCAGCAGTACGAGGGTGTATCAATAAGTTTTGCTCTCACATAGAAATAATTGAGTGACATTTATGAAATTGCTACATTTTATAAGTCCTTTTCTATATAGTCAGAGTGCACAATAACACATTTGTGCAACCGGTATTTCAAAGAGAGGGGTGAGGATGTATTCCACAGGAGGCGCGATAGTAGACCCAAACGGGGGCATTTTTCTAACTTTTACATACTCCCACATGATACATATTGCTGGAAAGGCCTGTGACCAGTTATTCATGCTATGTACTCCCCGAGCCCAAATTTGATCTCCGGGGGGACACTTTTTTTAATTTCGCGGATATCATTCATCCCCCCGGGGGAGAAATAGGCTGTTCGGATAACTGGAAGTTCGGTGAAAAAAAAATTTTTGGGAGAAATAGGCTGTTCGGATAATTGAAAGTTCGGTTAATTGGAGTTCAGATAATCGGCGTTCTACTGTATTTGTTTTTCAAGTTTTACATTTAAAGTTCTATTTTACCAGCCAATCTTCTTTTAACGAACTCAAAATTCAACTCAAAGTGATGGGAAAAAAATCACTGTAGAAATTTGAGAAATGTGTGCCCAGGCAGAGTATTTTTGAAAGTAACATTGACTTATTTCAGTAAAACTATGAATAGAACTGCAATATTAAAATTATTGGAATTAAAGCAAATTAAACAAACACAAGAATACAGAATATGGTCATATTTACCTATGATATGCTACTTGTGTAATTACACAAATGATTTCTATTCAAAAGTTTTCTTTAACCGATGTTTTGTGGACGAAATTTACATTAAAATTAGTTAAATCTTGCAAAAATAATATCCCCCCCCCCCCTCCGTTTTCTTTCAAGATGAAATGAACACATGTGAAAGAAGAATTCTTGCAGATGCCTGCTGTACGTTGAACGTGCATTTAGAGGTCTGCACGGGCCGAAATTTCCAGGCCCGGGCCCGGCCCGACTCATAGAAAAGAGTTCGGCCCGATACAAAAGTCAATAGTTCGACCCGAGCCCGGCTCGTAGAAAAAATAATATTGGCCCGGCCCGGTAATAAACTTAAAAGCTCGGCCCGAGTCTGGCCGGAAAAAATCTAAAATCTCGGCCGAGCCCGGTCAGGCCCGAGGGAATTTCTGCAAAATATTGATTTTTACGTCGATTTGGTTTAAAATTTGTCTCGGACGAGGAGTTCTGACCAAAAATATCTATCTGAACTTTTTTTTCATGTTTATATTCTTCCTTTTTATAGAAGTGCCGGAGGCTGCGATATTTATTTTTTAAATGAATCCCTATTTCTTCTATGTAAATGTTTCAGTTATCATTAATATTGTTAATCCATATTCCATGTATTGAAATGTTAAAATCTGAAAAATGCTATACAGTAAAATCTTCTAAGACGAACTGCATAGAAAAGAAAAAAAAAATACGTTATAGACAAGTTCCCTTCTTAGCAAGTGTAAATGTATTATATATTCTTTTCTTACGGATTAGTATATTAATTTTGCATGGATCAACACGTTTTCCAGTTTAAAACAGGGTTCCGAATAAGTTTTAATGTTTAAGTGTAGAATAATGTCGATTTAAAAATGTATGCATTTTTTGCAAAAATTATTGTGCTAGGCCTAATTTAACTGACCTTTGAATGGAACAGGCCACGGAGACAACGATTTTCATACCGGCTGTGTCAAAACTAGGACTGAAAATTTTGGGGGGGTGAAGACTAGGAATGAAACCAGTCCCGGCTCTGTACAGAAAAAATAGGTCCGGCCCGGCCCGGCCCGGCAAGAGTGCAGACCAGGCCCGGCCCGAGTGCAGTGAATGAAAATCGGCCAGTGCAGATCTCTACGTGCACTAATTAGTGTGCCATAGAAAAATACCTTCACATCTGATTTCCATTTTCTCCAAAAGGAATTCAGTTTACGGTACGGTCAATAAAAAGTGCACATGTGGTATCAATAATGGCATCACTCGTTCCTAACGGATCCGTATAGATTTGGTCCAAGAAAACCTAATTTTAACATTTCATTAAGAGAAGTTTAGTATGACTTCTACAACGGACAAGTTAGTGCTTTCTACGGAGGAGGGGGGGGTATTAAGGAAATACAATTTATTGATTCTTAGTTTATATATAAACAAAGATGTTTTATAAGGCGGAGGGGGAGGGAAAAAATTACGTACACAGCTTGTAAAGGGAATAAAATAAAGACGAAGAGAGGAGGCATTTTCTTTAGAGGAATTTTTTCATTATCCTCCTTTTTGCTCGCAAGCTATCAAAGCCCAAGGGCTAATGTGCCCGCAGGTTCTGTATGTATGTATGCACTTACGTCTGTATGTACATAACACGATAACTCTTGACAGAAACATCCGATTTGCTTTAATTTTTTTTCCAGGTTCATTCTGATAAGGCGCTTCCCAGATTAGTTTTGGGAGTTATTGGTTAAGAATAAAGGGGGGCTACTCCCCCCGCCTTAATTTAGATAAATGGGTTTTTCATGCAGAATTATTCGATTTGCTCCAAAATTGGTATACCGATTTATTATGTCAAGGAGCTTCCATGATTAGTTTTGGAGGCTCATTAATTAAGTATACACGTTGGAAAGGGGGCTAGACACCCCTTATTTAAAAAAAAATGGGTTTTTCATGCAGAGTTATTCGATTTGCACCAAATTTAGTATACCGGTTTATTATACTAAGGATCTGCCTTGGTTAAATTTGGAGGTTTATTGGTTAAGTATGAAGAGGGGGCGGGGGCTAGTCCCCTGTTAATTTAAATAAATGGGTTTTTCATGCAGGATTTTTCGATTTGCTTCAAGTTTGATATATCGGTTTATTCCGATATGGCGCTTCCTTCATTAGGTTTGGAGATTCGTTGGTTAAATATAAAAGGGGGAAAGGGGGCAAGTTCCCTCTTCTTAATTTAGATAAATGGATTTTCATGTGGAATTATCCAATTTATTTTATTTTTTTTCTATGTTCATTCTGATAAAAAGCTTTCCTGATTAGATTTGGAGGTTTATTAGTTAAGTATAAAGCTTAATTTACCGATATGCCTTTTTATGCAGAATTATCTGATTTGCTTCAAATTTGGTATACCGCATACCAGTTTACTATGTTAAGGAGCTTCCCTGATTAGATTTGGTGGTTCATTGGTTAAATATAAGGGGGGGAGGCTAATCCCCCTTCATTTATTTTTTGAGGTGTATTATTCTTTGAAATAATAGCATAATATACAATTAGTGTGAATAGCCTGTGAGCTCAATGCCACCAGTTTAACTGGGCACTTTTCTTTTTATTTAGGTAAGGGCAGATTTGTGGGCGGAATAAAATAGATAAATATGAGATACAATTTTGAGATTAGTCTACAACATCAAAATATGACATTTTACACAGGGTTTTATCATCTGCCTATTGTCTCTATGGGCGGGGCTGGTATGGACAACAGGGTAAACTAGAATCCCTTAGGTTTGAGAAAACAAAAGGGCTTATGTTTGAGTATAGTAACAAAAATGTAAACTTGTATTGTAATTTTGACAAACTATGCCAGATAAACAGAAAGACCTTTAACTCGTAAATACGAACATTATTCCTATCCTTTTGTATTTAAAGAGAGAAAAATGGTTTGTAAACTATACCAAAATCCATGAATGTGCTTCAACGAAACTTATTGCACCTGTGGAATGCAATAGATCTTGAAATACACGGAAAACCTCCTGATTTGCCACAAAAGGTTCAGTTAAACAATTTTTCTTTCGTGTTTTTTAAAGGACTTTATAATGTTTCATTTTCTACTTCTAGACATTCGCTTTTAGTCTTCGTAATATTCTTCTTTTCTATTACATTACTTCACCAATAGTAATTTCTATATAATTTCTTAATAGTATTCTTAATTGTATTGATTTTTAAGAAATAGTCTTAGTTTTTTAATTTTTATATTAATTTGATATAAAAATAATTATTTCTGAAAACGACAAGGAGAAATTTTTGGCAGTGGACGCATACTTAGTGCATAAAACTGGAAAGCAATTTATTCGTTGGAGATACACGAAACATAAATTAGACTGCGTTTTAATTTTTCTATGTTATCGGTGGCCTTGTAACCGAAAAAAGAAAAAAGTCCTTAACTGAAAACACTTTTTATGAGAAATGCTATCAAACCGTTATTTACAAAAAGGAATATTCACCTCTTTCAATGATAGGAAATTTACGATTATATTAAAGCAAAGATTTTTTTTAAATGGTGTTTTTTTTTTTTTTTTTTTTTTTTTTTTTTTTTTTTTTTTAAGTGATATGCTTTAGTGTGGCATAAAGCACGTTTCCAGATCAAAGTTAAATAAATCTACAGTAAATTTATGATTGTAATATCATAGATACTAAGATTTAAATTTTTAAAGCAAAATGTAGATAACATTGCAACATGAAACTTTTGAAATAAATTTCTTCCTTACCCGCTATTTATTACAAGCATTGTTTGACCTCGTGATCAAGCATTTCTTGATGTTGCTAAAATTCTGTAATTTTGATATGAATTTCTATAATATTGAAAGTTTCGATTTAGGCAATATTTGTAGAAATGTTCTAGATTGGAAAAGAGTCGGATAAAAAGAGTTGACCACTGTTAGGGAGAATGTAGAAATATATCTGCTTCTATATTTTTTTGGAACTTTGAACAAGAAAGCCGTTGCGTGGAATTGGGGGGGGGGGGGGGGATAGAAAAACTTGAAAACTGGAATTCTGATTTTTACTTTCTTCTATCTTTACAAGAAGACTGGATTCGTGAAAATTTTCGACTTTCGGTTTTCGACGGATTTACACATTTTAGGGTCAGAGATTCCGAAAAACATGTTTTTACAAAATGTTTGTCTGTGAGTCTGTCTGTCTGTGAGTCTGTCTGTCTGCCTGCCTGTATGTGAGACAAATTTATAAATAGATACTTTAAATAGAATAAATAAATAGAATAAATATAGATAAATAAATATAAATAATATAATATAAAATAAAATAAATAGAAATAAATATAGAATAAATTAAATAGAATACTTTCCCGTGGTCTTTTATCCGATTTGTTTTTTTCCTATGTGCGCTTTTTTTCAGTGATTCCAGTATCTTATAGAAATGTTTATTTTGATTTATTTTGTTTAGTTTAAATGTTTAGAATAATATATCTGAAAATTCCATGATGAAACCAAAAATTACAAAAAATTCGACTTCAGTCAATTGCTTAATATAACAACAACAAAAAAAAGTAACAAACTATGCTAATTTCGAATTTTAGGCATATCTTAACAAAGATATTTACTTATTATTATTTTTTCTTTATTTGTTCTGTTAATATCTGAAAATACTAATGCCACTGATCAGGACATACAAAATTATAAATTGATAAGTGATTCAGAAAGTCTAAAAAATGTTATTATAATTATTATTATTATTATTAATATAATTTTATGTTAATAAACAAAAAATTCAAATAGCGTTAAATAAAATGAAAATAAAACTTTCCGATCGAATCTATTATAACTAACTACTTTAAAATTTACAAAAAAAAAAAAAAAAAAAAAAAAAAAGTTTATATGATATTATTTATGCGAAGTCAAAAAACAAGTTGTTATGTAAACGAGCATTCTCGTATGCGAACATGCACAACATTTTTCAATATTTGCATTCTAATTATCAACGGAAAGTGTTCTTATTCACATAATGTCCAAATTAAGTAGTAGTGTAAATGTGAATTTTCATATGCGAATATTCAGGAATTTTTTTTATAATAGCATTCTTAAACATCAACGGAAAATATTGGTATTACCTTTCGCGAATATCAGATATCAAGTATTGATGTTAATTAAAATTATCGTAAGCGAATTTTCAAATTTTTTCAATATTAGCATTCGTAGACATCGACGAAAAATATTTGTATTGGCGTTCGCGAATGTGAAGTTGAAATAATCTATAAATTGTATTTCCTTAATTCCCCCCCCCACCCCCGTAGAAAGCATCAGCTTGTCCCTTGTAGAAGTCATGTTAAACTTCTCTTAATGATATGTTAAAATTTTGTTTTCTTGGACCAAATCTTAGAATTGTCTAACTCACCCATTAACTCTGCCCCCTCCCTCCCCCCTAGGCTGTAACAAACTGACAATGCAAAAACTTTACTTTAGTTTTTAGCATTTATTTATCGACAAGTTCAATATTTAACACTTCCTTGTCACGTTTTTTCCGGTCACCTTTTTTCCTTGTCACATTTTTTCCGGTCCCGTTTTTTCTGGTCACCTTTTTACCTTGTCACATTTATCCGGTCCCGTTTTTTCCTGTCACCTTTTTTCCGTTTACCGTTTTTCGTCCGCTCTTGAGTGCTTATTCACCATTCGCGCGGAAACTCGGTTCAAAACCTCCACTTTGACATTATTTTCTGAAAGATTTATAGCGTTTTCAAAAAAATGGAAAAACAGCTCGATGGCATAGTTTCTGAACAACAACACCAGCTAGTTTCATGCATTTTCGATCAAAAATAAATTAAATCTTGTGTCCGAAAGTTGCCCTTTTGGATTTGAGAACACTCTTAAAATATTTTTAACATTTATTTGTTGCGTTGCTTTCAGGATCTTCACGATCGTTAGGATTCCCGGACAATTATACCAACTGTGACTGTAAGAAATAAAGTTATTACTAACTTTTTTTATACAGTGGAACGTTATTTCGAAATGTGAAGAGACGCTCAAAGCCTCTAACAAGACTCCAAAGTAGAAGGAAAATGGGGGTTCTGCTTCACCAGGAGGAGCGAGGAGCAAGGATGAGTGACAGGTGGGCGGAGTCGAATGATTGACAGGTGAGGGGAGATAAGAAAGTGATAGACAGGTGGGCGGAGTCGAGACAGAGTGGCGCCAGCGCGTCATGCTATAGTAGAGGGGTTAAAACAAAGAAGAGAGAATGAAAAGTGTACTGTAAGAGAAGGGTTAGAACAAAGGATAATGTTAATCAATCAATAAAAGTCTAATGAATTAATAAAAGTCTACTGTAAGAGAGGGATTAGAACAAAGGAAAATGTTAATGAGGATGATTAATGAAGGAAAGTCTGTTGTAAGAGGAAGGTAGAACAAAGATAATGATGAGGTGATTAGAAAAGATCGCATGCAATTAAAAAATACTTACCACGGAGCGGTGTCGAGACACGTCCTACCTGTATGACATCCACCGGCCTAATGAACGAAGAAGCGTGCAACAACCGGTTTCATCAAGATAAGGAGCTTGCTTCTGATTGGACGAGAGACGAACCTAGGGGGCAGCACCATCGTTTCCGGCGACACGAGCGCCCTCTCTCGAGAGGATGATTCACTTACCTGCGATGTCGTCATCCTATTTGAATAGATTAAAAGAAGTGTTTTCTAAGAGTTGAATCATTCTTCATTATGCCTTTGAGCGAGGACGTCATTAGTGTCGTCTGTTTGTATCGTATAGTGTGTGTTATTTTTTCTTTAATTTATATTTTAACTGGAAGTGATAAGTTTGCATTTGATTTTATTTTAAAATTAAATGATACAGGAAATTTATCTTTTTCTACCTAAGCATGTTTTCTAAGACTTCACATTCTTGTTGTCATGGAGGAATCATACAAGAACCCAGCTGCAGTAGGAAGTTTTGGCGGTGTCGATGCACTGTATCGTGCTGTTCGAGGCAAAGTATCCAAGAAAACCATCCAAAAATGGTTAAGTGGAGTCGACTCGTACACGCTTCACAAACCGGTTCGAAGAAAATTTCCAACGAATCGCGTGATTGTGTATTCGATGGATCAACAGTGGCAAACGGATTTGGTAGATCTTAGCAGTTTGCAAAAACATAATCAATGTTTTCGATATATTTTAACCTGCATAGATATTTTATCAAAGTATGCATGGGCGATTCCACTGAAAACGAAACGAGGAGTGGAAATTGTGAAAGCCTTCGAAACTATATTTTCAACGCGAAAACCCAAGTCTTTGCAATCGGATGCCGGAAGAGAGTATAAGAACAAACACTTTCAAAGATATTTAAAGCAACAAGGAGTTCGATTTTTCACGACGAATAACAATACGAAAGCTTCAGTGGTCGAACGTTTTAACAGAACTTTAAAAACCAAAATGTGGAAATATTTCACTCATAATCATACTTATAAGTATATTGATGTGTTAGACTCCCTCATGCAGAGTTATAACCACACACACCATTCGAGTATCAAGAGAGCTCCTGCTGACGTCACACCTGAGAACGAAAGCGATGTTTGGATGACTCTTTTTGGAGACTTACAAGATGTGAAAAGAAAACCCTGCGTGTTTCGAACAGGTGAAATCGTTCGCGTGTCGAAACAGAAATTAACCTTTGAAAAGGGATATGAAACCAATTGGACTGAAGAATTGTTTGTGGTGAGTGAATGTGTTTCAAGAGATCCTCCCGTGTATCGAATTAAGGATTTGATGGACGAACCCATCCAAGGCACGTTTTATGCTCAAGAATTGCAAAGAGTACAACCGAAAGAAAACTTTGCTATTGAAAAGGTTTTAGAAAAACGAACACGAAAAGGTCATGTGGAATACAAAGTAAATTTAAAGGATATCCTGTAAAATTTAATCAATGGATTCCTTCCTCAGATTTATTTTCACTATAAAACCTTTGTTTTCGTCTTTGAATCCTCATTGGAATGAACAAGTTCTTTCAGTAGTTTGAATCTTATACCAAAAAAGGTTAATGATAATATATTTTATCATATAGCAATGTAGACAATTAGATAATTGTTTTTTAACTAGTAAAATAAATATTTTAAAAACAGAAATTTTAATCTTTAATTCTTAGTAATATATGTTTTAAAACAAAATTTCTCAACATCTGTAAACAAAATCTTACTTCTTCAAATTGAAAATCCTCATTTAATATCCTGATCTTGAAAACACACTAGCAAACAATTTAGAAGATAGCAGTCCGCAAATGATTTCCAAATGAATGTTTTCAGTGTTGTCATATTATTTTGTTTTCAATGACATCATTTTTAGACCCTCTGATTTGCTGAAACTAACATTGCTTTGAACGAATGAGAGTCTTGGAAAATGACGTATAGTTTTTACCTTATATATAAGTTTTAAATAAGTAACTTTCTAAGAATTTCGATTGCACGCGCATTATCGAGTCACGAGATCTCCCTTGCGTTTCTTTTGCAAGGCAATCTTTTCATATAGGGACCTTTATCTCACGGTTTCAGACACCCCTCTGATATGCATCTACCCTTAGCTTAATTGGTTGGGGAGAGATGTCATACAATAAGCAAGCATTTCCTTATCGAAGGAAATATCTGTTATCTACCTCTCTTTCATACAATCTATATTGCAACTCAAGAAATGGGCAGCTGAAAAAATTCATAACTTCTGTTTGCTTAAGGTTAAAAATATAATTTCATGTTCTTTACCTAATTAGAGATTATTAATTTACTTTTTAATTAGGAAAAGGAATTTTCACAATTTATTTTATTTTATAACTTAAAAACAGCTCATTTAATTTATTTTTAAACTAGCAATTTTTTATTTAAAGAAATATGTTTGGATAAACATTTATAAAAAATAGTTTCAATTTTTAAGCAAAACTAGATATTGTTTACAAGACACTTTGTTACCCGTTTTTAGTTTTACCAAGTTTTTAAATAGAACAACCCTTCGTTTTCTAAAAAACAAAATAGATTTTTTTAGTTATTCTTAATTGCATAGAAATAACTTTTCAAAAAAAGTTTTTTTGAATTAGTATTTAAGGGTTTTTTGCTGAATCTGAAATCGACTTTTAACTAAAGCATTTTAATGATTGACGAAGTAAAGTTTTATTTTCTAGAAAAGTGGTATAAACTTAATATTTAGTATTTGTAATGCGCGAGCTACTGTATTCTTTTCAATTAGAATGAACAAGATCTTACGATAGTTTGAATATTAAACCAAAAAAGATTAATAGTAATTTAGTTTAACAAATACCAATGAGGACAACTATATGAAACATAAACTCAGTTTACAAATAAGTTTTAATGTGAGAGCTAATTGGACACTTTGTTTTCCTAATCATAGATGTTAAAAAACTTTCTTAGGAAAGTTTTTTACTTTGATTCGAACTGAAGATAAAATACTTTGCTAATTTAGGATATTTTTTCCATATCTCGTTTAAAATTATATTTAACTAAAAAAATAATTTATGTTGCATTGTTTTAACAATTTTTCTAATCAAAGAACGTGTATTAGTTTCAACTGATAATAAAGGGTTTATTACCTATTAGCAAAAGAAAAATTAGTAGTCACACTTACATTTAAGTTATTGAAAACATATGATGAACATCTCTGCTGTTGAAAGGATGAAAACTAACATACATACATAGAAATCGACTGATTTATGTTGCACTGGTTGTGATGTATATAATAGATGTGATTATATATTGAAAATGATATATACGATGGTTGTGATGTATCCAAAATAGATGTCTTTAAACTAAATTATCAAACATATGAGTGAGGATTGCTACGTGACAAAAATCGCCTTTAACAGTGAATTTTGAGTCAGTTTTAATTTAGAAAAAAGTAAATGGTTAACTTTAATGACATATTTTTAGTTTTGTTGTTAGAAATAATATGTTAAACAAATCACACTGTTTGAAAATATATTTTTCGAGTTTATTTTCAACAATTGTTTTTTAAATGAAATCACATATAAAACTAAGGAAAGCTAAACTTGTGAAACACAAGTTGAATATCGAGAATGACAGAACATGTTTTGAATTAAGTAATGTAGAATGTGCAAACTTTTGACTTTATTCATTCACAGTAACAGAAAGTGTGAAATTTTAAGTTTAGTTTAATAAAGCAAATAATTAAATTGAAAGATACATTTAAAAAGGATTGTTAAAAGTTTGTTAAAACTTTTTTGTTTTAAGAAATACTAGACAAACATTACACTTAAAAGACAAAATAATTATACATACCGTTTGTTGATTGAAGCAAGCAGACTCATTGAAAATAGCAAGAAGCTGAAAAGTCGACGGTGATTTTACTCAGCAGGATGCCGAAAATAGTAGGGATAGATGCCGCAGAGCTTAAAGCCAAATGTCCGGTAAACGGGAGCTACGAAACAGACGACCTTCATCCACCAGATCCAAGACACAACTGATGTGCGCGGGGTCTAACACCTGCAGATGAAGGTCACTGATTAGAGATCAAGGTCACTGATAACAGATCACGTGACCGCTAACAACCAATCAGAAGCGAGCTTTCAGGTATGACGACATCTTGTGGCAATACCTGTAGACAATCTGGCGAGAGTTGATTGACAGGGGGCGTCGTGGAATGTTAGGAATGCAGACAGAGTGGCGCCTACCTTCCGCTTCATAGTATTTTAGGGAAAAATATATATTACGTTGACGTAAAAGACATTATTTTTTAAACTAACTGTTAATAATTTTGAAATAACATACTTTTCTCATACAAGCGAAAAAAGAATGTTTCAGAACATGTCTCTAATCATAATTAAACATAACTTTAAGCATAGTTAACCATCTCAGAGTATGATTAAACAAATTCGAATATAACATTGGGCATGTTTAAACAATCCGAACTATATTTGAACATATCCGAACATGTTCATTCATAACTTTGACAGTTTTTATCCTTTCAGAATTTAAAAAACATATTTAAAACTATTTTATTTTAAAAAATTTTGTAAAAATTTTAATTTATAATTTTCTTTTTAAGGTTTTAACTTTTTTTTTGTTAAAACTTTTTTTAACGATTTAACTTTTTTTTGTTAAAAATTTTTTAAACTTTTTTAACTTTTTTGTTAAAACTTTTTTTAACTTTTTTTGTCAAAACTTTTTTTAACTTTTTGTTGTTAAACATTTTTTTTTAAATTTTGTTAATTTTTTTTTTACTTTTGTTAAAAAAAATTTCTTACAAACTTTTTTTTAAATTTTGTTAAAACTTTTTTTTATAAAACATTTTTATAAAACATTTTTTTTCTTAAAACTTTTTTTTTGTTAAAACTTTTTTTTTGTTAAAACTTTTTTTTTGTTAAAACTTTTTTTTTGTTAAAACTTTTTTTTTTGTTAAAACTATTTTTTTAAACTTTTTTTTTACTTTGTTAAAACATTTTGTTTTACTTTTGTTAAAAAAAATTTCTGTTAAAACTTTTTTTATATATTTTTTGTAAAACTTTTTTGTTAAATTTTAAATTTTGTTAAACTTTTTTTATATTTGTTAAAACTTTGTAAAACTTTTTATCATCTTTGTAAACTTTCTATAATTTTTAAAACTAATAAATTTTATACATACATATGTGTATGTATATATATATATATATATATATATATATATATATATATATATATAAATATACATATACATATATGCATATACATATACATACATACGTATGTTTTATATATATATATATATACATACATCATATACATATATATATATATATATTTTTTACACAAGAACCCATACATAAACATTTAACTTTCATATATTTAGAGACACGTAGTCGTGGATGTATGCTTTTACTTAAACATTTATATAGATAAATACTACCCTTAAATTTACGCTCATGCAAAAAAACATTATTTTTCTTAAACTGTTAATATTTTTGAAATAACATACTTTTCTCATGCAAGTGAAAAAGAATGTTTCAGAGCATGTCTCTGGCCATGGTTAATCATAAATTTAAGCATAGTTAACCATCTCAGAATATGATTAAACATGTTCGAACATAACTTTAGACACGATTAAACATATATCCTGACAATATTTGAACCTATCCAAACATGGTTAAACATGTTTGAACAAACTTTGAGCATATCCGAACATTGTTAAATATATCCCAACTAACTTTGAGCATGATTAAATATACACGAACTATCTTTGAGCATATCCGAACATGGTTAAACATGTTCGAACATAAGTTTGGTCATGGTTAAACATATCCTGAAGAAAGTGCGAGCTACCGAACAAAATTTAGTAAGAAAGACAAACTCATGAATTTAGTAATCACAAGCCAGTTCCAACTTTTAAAAAGCAACTGATTAACTTAATTTGGAAGAACTGTTATAAGTTTTTTTTAAACACTTTGTTAGAAACTGACGAATGAGTTTAACAAATTTTTGGAAATAATAGAGTATGATAATACTCTTAGAGTACATATACTACTTCCCAGGCAGCACAGAACTATGGGCCCATGTGGGTTCCATATGGGTCCCATATGGGCAGATGGGCTCTAGCTGGGCCCATTTGTCCATGAGAAACCCAGTTACATCTATATAAATTGATTTTGTAGCATATAGTTCGGAGCACATTTATAATGTATTTATATTAATATTAGAAGTATATTAGCTTACTGTTTGACTAAATTAACCGTAAAAAGTAAGAAAATGTTGAAATTTTAATATCTGTACAGCATTCAGTAAATCTGTGTAGATTTATACAGATCGATATGGGCTATCTATATAGATCTTGATAGATTTTCTATCAGAATCTAGGGACAACTTTTTAGTGTTACTATAGCGTTTTATTAAGTTAATTTAAATAAGATTTAATCATAATATAAAAAATATGTAATTATTTATAGTATAATTAGCTATTATTGTTATTATTATAGAATAATAATAAAGATATCTATATAAATTGATTTTTTAGTATGCATTTCGAAGCCCACTTATTATGTGTTTATTTTAATAACAGATGTATATTACTTTATTAATCTATTAAATTAATCGTAACGTCTATTAAATTAATCTATTAAATTAAATGAATTAGCATTCAGTAACACAGATTTGTGTGGATCGATATGGGCCACCTACATAGATTTTTGTAGAACGTCTGCCTGAATCTGGCTGCGAACAACAGTTTAGAGATCCGAGTGGCAACACAGAGTAAAGGCGGCAGTTTATTTTTATTTTTGTTGTGTACTTCACAATCACAATGTTTACTGTGCTGACCGGCAAGATCAGTTCTTCAAGCAACATTTCCGAAAAGCAAGGTAAGCTGTATAATATATACTTGTTTATTCTGTAATGATTTTTCTGTTTATGTACCAAATTTATAAGTCGAAATTGCAACTGAATCGATAATCAGCTCTTGCCTGTAAGTAAGCCTAAAATTGTTAGAGTTCGGATTCTAGAATTATGTTAGAATAAATCCTAAAAGTAACCTTTTTAAAGATGTTAATTACTAAGAATTTATATTTAATAACTTAAATGCCATATTGTTTTAAACAACTTGATATGCATTCTTCTAGGATTCTATAAAAACAATTTTATAGTAGGTAGTACTGTTTTTGTTGACATTTTAAGTTCTTTTGTAAAATATCGTAATGGAACATTAAGTTTTTGTTTGACACCTAAGTTTGATGTTTTTAAAAGATTAAGCGAAGAAACCGAATCATTAAACTACAATTTTGAAAAAGTTTTACGAAGTGCAATTCTTATATAGGATGTTGAATCTTCTGAAAAATCCCAGAACTTTTTTCACAATTTGTCGTTATGATTAGTTTAAAATATTCAGAGCGTCTTTTATAATTATTATATAGAGTAAACCTTTTCATGATCAACACTTTTGGTTTAAATGATGTATTACATACATATCTTTCATATGATATTTAAATGTCTTGTTAAATCGGTTCTCTAAAAACGTACCCACTCAGTTAACATTTCGATTGATGAATTTTTAAATTTTAAAGCATAAAATTTGCTGGCATGATTATGATTATTAAAATTGTTTGTAATATAATTTTTTTTTGTTAAATTAATTAAATCTTTAGTTATACCTAAATAATTGTTTCATGATCATGACAGCAGTTTTTTTCTCTCCCCACTGTTGCTTTATAGAAATTTTCTTCAAAGTGTCAACTTTGACAGCATTTTGTAAAATATTTTCTGCCTTTACTTAAAAATGGGGAAAACTTTTTGATTGCTTGGCTTTTAAGTATGAGCACCAGCCAATTTTATGCATTTGAAAACCAAACTGAATTTCAAATGTTTCAGAAAGAGAAAATTATTTGTTTGGAATAGTTATTACTTAAATTAAATTTAAAAGTAATATAAAATGTATTTAATAGCACTGAAATTTTGAATTGGATTATTATTATATTATTAATGAAATCTTTGCTATGTTCTCAACTTATTTTCGGTTGTTTCAGCATGTTTGAAAATTTTCCAGGTAAGCGGTAAAACTGGGAAATTTCATTAGCGGCCAGTAGTAAAATTAAGTGGCCACTTTATCTAAAAGGGACTACACAGTATTACATTATTATGTACTAATCAGTTATCCTGTTGACCACTTTTCATTCATTAAAATAAAAAAAAGAAGAAGAAAATTGCCAAACTGTAGGATTTAAAACCAAAAATGCATGACCGTGCCGTCAAATTCATTGATGTCAGGTGCATTGCTTGTGTTTATCTGATCGAGTGTTTTTTAATTCAACATTTATCTGTATTTTTAATGATGTTTACTGATTTATTAGTTATTTTGTTAATAATAATAATAAAAAAAAATAGCTAGTCATTAAACTGTGACATCACAATATTAAAATATAAAAAATCTTGAATAAATGTTGTGATGCATAATTACTTACAATTTACAATAGATCAGTTTCAATTCATGTTACAAGCCACTTTAAGTTTCAGTTCACATACATTTATCCACCAGCCAAGATGGATGGATAATTAAGAAAAATAATGTAAATAAATATTGGTAGGTACTACTTGATTATCCCGTCGACCCAAAAACTATCGCCAAACTATAAGTAGTGTCGACTCTAAGCTGCTTTAGTTAGGCGCAGTGCCTGGAGGCCCTTTTTATTTCTTTTTTGCATCCGGCGGCTCTTTTACAAACCCTTCCGATGCACCCAGCTACCCTTTTTACACTTTCTAAATGCACCCCGCGGCAATTCAATTGATATTGGGAAAATATTGCAAATTCTAGGGGTTCTAGACAAACCAGTTCAAAATATGTTTTGTGAACAAGGTACAAGTGTGCTCTTTTGTAAAAAAAAAAAAAATGTGCCCTTATTTTAGAATAGTGTTCCTTTTTTGAAAAATTCCTGCCTGGATTTTTCTAGATTCAACACTATATAAGATTAAATGCCAATAATAGATGATCGTAAATGTCACATTCACTTGACATTAAAACACGATACATGTCATTAAGTGATTTTTAATTCGACTTTTTATTTGTATTTTTATTAATGTTTTACTAATTTATTTGTTCTTTCGCTATTTAAAATAAAAATTGTCAATTTGTATAATTTGGTGAAATTGGCTGATGGGATAATCAAGTAGTATATACCTAAATATCCAAGTTTTTTTTCTGTTGTCATTTAATACATTGTAAGTTTTATTGCTTAAAGTTTCTGATATTTGATACTTTAATGAGTGCTGTTCTTCCAGATTTCTTGTGTTTTTTTAAGATTCTAATGGCACAATATTTATTTATTGGAATTACAGTTTGGCTTATGTTTTTATAAAAAGTGGTTGACTCTGTTAATATAGAAGCATCTATTTTTGTTAAAAATGTCTGTTAGCACTTATATAAAATTAAATTCTATATACGCTATTACAGTAGATTCCTTCAAACCTGCACATTATCACATATGTAAACAATGAAACTATCAGTTCAGATTTAGGGGCAAAATTACAAAATTTTTTAGTTTCATATCGTTCCATATGTATAATTTAATATGTAATTCTTGATAATATGACTGTACTTATGGTTTTTCATGAAGAAAGTGTAAATTATTAAAAAAAAAAAAAAAAAGATATTGCTGTATCACTAGTAATTACAATCTTTTTACCAAATATACTTACGTATTGATCAAGCTTTTTGGTTATTAAGATTGCAAGGCAAACCTGAAATAAAATTTACTTTGATTTTGATGTGAATTAATAGTTTCATTGAATAATTCAAGGGATTGAATAATTCAAGTATCTCATCTTTTGCTATGCATAGTACTTAAGAGCAAGAATCTGAGAAAGTGTCACACCTAGCATTATGGGGGGATTCATGCCATCTCAGATTTTCTCCAAAAAATTACCAGTTATTACTTATCTTGTTAAAAGGCCAAATCCAGAAGTTTTTTTTCCAAAGTTGAGTTGTTTATTTTTTATGGGCCCCCAAAGGTCACCGTGCGGTGCGAAAAAATTGAGCGTTTTTTAGACATTAAAATTGCTATGACCCACAATTCTTTGCGCAAACAACTTGCCACAAAATTCTTTTTATATATGGGATGTAAGAGGGTTCAACTTTATATAATAGATGAGAAGTCTGTGGCAACTTGTTGCCGCAAGGTCACTGAAGGTCACAAACTTATGCATTTTCGCTGTTTTTTACCATTTTTAAGGCCCAATAACAGCTTGCGCGTTGAAGTTGCCATGGCAAAAGAGGTGTTATTTGAAAGACATGTATTAGCACTTTTTAAAAATGTACATATAATTGAGGCAAGTTGGATGCGCTTTTAGTAACAGAGCGCCAAAATGTGAAAAATGTCATATTTGACCGATATTCAAACTGTCATAATTTCCTGCGGCAATGACATTTTGAAATAATTCTTTTGCCATTCTTTTATTCTATTATTGCTCTTTATGAAAAAATAAACTCCATTGAGGCATGTACCTTTAAGAAAAAAAAAAGATTTTTTTAAACATACTCTATTCCGGTAGTCAGGACTTTTTTGCTTTTCAGAACAACTCGTCTGAATAACAATTTTTTAACATTTACTTGGCTATATGAATTGATATATTTTATATATTGTTACGTTTATATTTATTAAGGACAATTATTTGGTTTTAAAATCTCAAAAAATCACCGACATGTTTTCTATTTGGTATGTATACCTGTGAAATGCATATATGATTTTTCCATTACTGTTTAAAAATTTACTATAATTTTTCACATTTAATAGACTAAAAGCAAAAGGTTTACAATGTTTTATACTTTTATACATATTTTGGAATATTTTGTTTAATTTTTAACATTTGTTAAAAAATCACCAAAACTTGTACAAAATTATAACTGAATAAAATGCACAGATACAAAGATATTAGTCTTTTTTTTTTTTAAATATAAGGTACATTTTAAAATCATTATTGATGAAGTATTTTAATTTAAAATCATTAATTTCAGAACATAAAATTATTCAAAGCAAAATATTCCAACCTTCCCCTTGTTTGTATTACTATTACTACATAGTGAAAAATGCTGGAACTTCAAAACAATATTTCTGTGGAATATGAATGAATTTATAATGCTCCTTCATTTTAAAAAAAAGGCTATATCTGATAAGATTAATTTTTGTAAAGTATTTTTTAAAAAATCATTGATAAAATTTTTTAAGTTTATAATCACATTATTTCAGCAACACAAAATTCTGAAAAACAAAATATCTCAACTCTTCTATTTTTTGTATTAGTACTAGTACTACCTGGTAAAATATTCTAGAACCATAAGAACAATATTTCTGTGCAATCAGAATTCTTTATGTTCATCCATTAAAAAATAAAATTATTATTTTCTTTTTTGTTTATAAAGGGTATTTTTTTAAAAAAGTATTATTGATGAAATATTTTACATTTGCAACAATAATTTTAGTAACATAAAATTACACAGAAAAAACCCCCCAACTCAGCTCTTCCCTTGTTTGCATTACTGTTATCACATGGTTGGCTATTCTGGAATATCAGAACAATATTTCTGTTGAATAAGAATTACCTTTGTTCATCCATTTAAAAAATATAAAGTTGTGAATTTTTACTTTGGATCATTTCATACTTATGTTCATATATTCTTATAATGAGATATTATATAATGAGCTATTGAACTGTGGAAGACACGGCAAAAGTCGCAAGGATGGGTTGTTTTCAGAACAGGACTTTGCAGCAGATATGAGAAATTATCTAGAAAGAATAAATGTTAAAGCACCTGATAGAAGTTTGTCTGAAAAAGAACTAATATCTAGCAGAAGTGGTAAAGTTTTACCTGAAGGATTTAAACTTTGTGCAAAGCATCGTTTGATTTTGGTACTTATTGGAATGTTCCAACTGTATGTTTACACCCTTATCACAAGAAAAACATGAAAAGAAAAAGGTGTTAGGTCTGCAAGTTGAGCAACATATGAATTAATATGTAAATATAATTCTTCTGTAATTTTTCCAATTGGAGGAACTGTTTGTCCAAAGCATAGAGATTATCTTCTTTCAAAAGATCTACATCAAATGAACGATGAAGTTGAGATAGCCGACATCACTTCCAGCGATCCAACATTTGAAGTTCGTAATTCTCTGTTAGTGGAAACTGATAAGACCGAGACAAATTCATTTATAAAATCATCAACAGAAGGTGTAAGCCCTGTTAAATTTCAATTGAAATCTCCTGTTTCAGAACTTTCTGCAAGTACCATTCGCTATATGAAACGAAAATACTCTGAAGTTACCAATAATTTTAAAGCAACGTTAACCAAGAAACTGGCCCCAGAGCAAGAACATGAATTTCGAAAGTTTGTTTCAGACAGTAGCAGCTGCAGCAAGACGGAAGCTGAAGATGGATGTCTAAAAGTGATAGTAGCAGCCTTTAAAAGCACTCCATCTCCAAAAGATGAAGGTAGGCTTTATTGGATCCTCAAAAATACACAAAATTAGAAGTTAGAGAAATTCCAATGCTCACAGAGAATGGTAAGAAGCGCAAGAGAATTGAGAGCACAATTTGGCGCTGGCAATATGCCTCTTGTACACAAAAATTAGTAGAAACCGTCTCGACATGAGTAAGGTTGATCATTTTTTAGATTTTTTGTTTACAACAGATTCTCTACAAGATGTTGCTTATGGAACAACAACTTTAAAATATGATTGTGGATTAAAACATGTTACCCTACATGCGATACCATCTTCTTTGGTCCTATGCAGTTGTCTGTGGCTGATCCTTTTACAGTTATTTATACAGTTAAGACATTCAAGAGTCTTACAAGGAACAATTATATGTTTGAGGGTTTTTTTTTTTTTTTTTTTTTGTAAAAATTATTGATAGTGTTAGCGTTAGCTGAATATACTTGTATTATCAATATAGATTATAAATGCCAATAATTTTGATTGTCAAATAAATAAATAACATCTATCATATATGTGTCACAATATATTAAAATATATCAATTCATATAGCAAAGTAAATATAAAAAAAATGTTATTCAGACGAGTTGTTCTGAAAAGCAAAAAAGTCCTGACTACCGGAATAGAGTATGCTTAAAAAAATCATTTTTTTTTCTTAAAGGTACATGCCTCAATGGAGTTTATTTTTTCATAAAGAGCAATAATAGAATAAAAGAATGGCAAAAGAATTATTTCAAAATGTCATTGCCGCAGGAAATTATGACAGTTTGAATATCGGTCGAATATGACATTTTTCACATTTTGGCGCTCTGTTACTAAAAGCGCATCCAACTTGCCTCAATTATATGTACATTTTTAAAAAGTGCTAATACATGTCTTTCAAATGACACCTCTTTTGCCATGGCAACTTCAATGCGTAAGCTGTTATTGGGACTTAAAAATGGTAAAAAACAGCGGAAAATGCATAAGTTTGTGACCTTCAGTGACCTTGCGGCAACAAGTTGCCACAGATTTCTCCTCTATTATATAAAGTTGAACCCTCCTACATCCCATACATAACAAGAATTTTGTGGCAAATTGTTTGCGCAAAGAATTGTGGGTCATAGCAATTTTAATGTCTTTAAAAAACGCTCAATTTTTTGCACTACACGGTGACCTTTGGGGGGGCATAAAAAATGAACAACTCAACTTTGGAAAAAAAAAATTCTAGATTTTGTCTTTTAACAAGGTAAGTAACAACTGGTAATTTTTTGGAGAAAATCTGAGATGTCATGAATCACAGGTGTGACACTCTCTCAGATTCTTGCTCTTAATTATACATTAATTATTTGCTTGACCTTTACTTTTTATCATTTTAGTTTTACTTAATTTATTTTATATTTGTAAGAATTCATTATAATTTGATTGCATTATTACATTCAAATTACTGTTTAAAAAATGTAAACAAAGCAACAATTAGAAATCTGATGCACAACCTCTGTTCCGGGGCTGTGCAGATTTTGAGGAAGTCTACTTACTGTATTAACATAACCTGAAAAGTGTAATCATTTCAATGGAATATAAGAATTTTTTTTTCTTTCTCCTTGTAAAGGAAGTGACTGCTGTCAGGCAATTTATAATAGCTTTTTTTTTTAGTGGTCCTGTGACCTGCATTAATTTTGCCATTTAATTCTTTCTGGACATCGTAATTTTTGGTAAAATTGTATGTCAGCATAAAACTGACTTATTTTATTTTTTGAAATAAATTTGCTTACTCAAAAGTTCTTACGGAGATGATTTGTAGTTGTGCAATAATCTAAAAGTTAAACTTTGTGTTGAATTGCTGATTTTCTATAGCTAATAAGAAAAAAAGAATTCTTTTAATGATAATGATGACATTTTCAAGAAATACATCTTTCATTAGTTTATAAAATGCTTCAAAACTTTTAGTTTATTGCGCGAAAGAAATTCAGAACAATATGTATTTAAATATTCAAATTTAGTATAATTGTTATATATATATATATATATATATACACATACATTTTTAATTTTTTTTTAATTTCCATAGGATTTATCACCATAAAGTTTGACACCTAGCCATCTTCTCAGTCTGCATTTTAAGATGATGTTGAACTACATTTAATTAATGTAAGTACATTTTATTATATTTTAAGAACTAGGAATTAAATGCTATTACTGTAAAATCCGGTTAATCGCTCTCCCCCCCCCCCCCCTCACAAAAAAAAAAAAAAACAAACAATGTTTTACATGTATTTAAAATGAAACGTCTCTGTAATGTACATTTTTGCATGTAGATATTTCTGCTTCACAAGGCTGTTTCAGATTAGGGAATTTTTTTTTTTTTTTATGTTAGAAAATTTCTTCTATTTTTTTAATTTTTAAATCTAAAGTTATTCATTAAATCGGAATTATAAATTCGTGAAATCAAAGTATTTTTGTTGAGACCATAGAAAAATTTTGCTAAATCGAGAAATTTATTAAATTGAGAAAAACGGCAAAATAATTTAACCTTTTCTTCCTTTTTTAATTTTCCTTAGACAATAAATAAAAATGCTTGAGCCATTTTTTTCATGTTTTTTAGCATTCAAAGTTTTTTAAGACTGAAGAAACAGACCAGCAGGTGCTGCAAATTATTTTAGATCTTCTAGATAACTTTAACAGTTTAAAAAGAATTCTGAGCTTAAAAAAATTGCTAAAATACAGGGTTCATTATCATGATATTTTCGAAAGTCAAATTATTGGTTATTATAAATATATTCAGACCTAATTTAAATTAGAAACTAAAACATAACTGCACTTAGCTTGAAAACATTAAAACAATATTCGGTACTTTCCTGTTAGCTGGGTATATATATGTATTTGTATGTGTGTGTCTTGTACATGTGTATGTGTGTGAATATATATACATATGTATGTGTATATATAACACTGGCACCCAGCTAATAGAAAAGTACCCAATATTCTAATAAAACAAAATGGAAAATCAACTAATTGACTACATTTAAACTGAAGAAAACCAAAATCGGAAAAAATTCTAATGAAACTGTAAATAACTTTTCTAAACTAGACAGCTTATCTTTCAACAGCTCTTTTAAGCAAATATTGTTCCACAAATAATTGTTCGTTCTACATTTTAAAAATTCAATTTCAATTGCAAAGCTTGAAAAAGATTTTTTAGGGACGGGGGGAAGACAAAAAAGCCACAGCCAAAGCAAAAGTTCTTATTTGCAGAATGACACTTAATAACGGTAAAAAAAAACAAAAAACATTTACAACTGTTTTGACTTAAAATTTCAAAAATATTATGCACAGTATTTTGAAAATATCAAGCTTCATGATATTTTAAAAATAAATATGGATATATGTCATAATATATATCACCGAACCCTGCTAAAAATATATATTAATTTCTAGATTTACTCATATTTCTGATATGTGTCTTCTTATATGTGTATTTTCACTCAAATTTTTGTTGTAAATGTAATTTTGCTTATTTTATGGATTGCTATTATTTCATATAATACTGCATTTTTGGGATGTAGAAAAATTTTTGGATAGCCCCAGAACAGAATACTTTACAATGTTCTGTAACAAACTTCAGCTGATCAAGAACGTTCTGCGGCGATAAAAAAGAAAGACACAGGGAGATTTTCTTATATATGAAGAAGTGTGGCTGCATCTTTTTATAGAAATGCAAAGGACATTTTGTAAAACGTTGACATACACACACGAAAGAAACTTATGGCAAATTTTGCGATTTTACCCTGATTGAATGATGAATTTTGTGTTTTTTTTTCCCTCTCTTACCTGACTAATTTCGTATATTTTTTTTCTCAGAACCAATCGTCAAATTTTACAATTTTTTTTCCCGTGACTGATTTAATAATTTAGATATATTTTCCACAATTCACCGACTAATTTCACGTTGAACTGCGACCAGTAGGCAATCTTTGCGATAATTTTCTTCGACCGATTGGCGAAAATCATAGTTTTTTTCACACTACTGGACTATGAATTTTGTGTTTTTTACCGACAACTGATTGGCAAATGTTAGTTTTTTCTTGCAACAGATGGGAAAAATCAACTGATTTCGTGATTTTTCTGACGATTTAATTTTTTTTTTTTTTTTTTTTTTTTTTACATGCAACTGATAGGCAAATTTCATTATATTTTCTTTTTACTGATTGGCTATTTTTTTAACTTTTTCTTGTGACTGATTGGATCGAAGAATTTCTGATTTTTTCCAATGATCCACTAAAGAATGTCGCAATTTTTTAGCCTCGACCGATGGGCGAATTTCACGATATTTAATTTCTACTCATTGGTAAACTGTGTTGTTTTTTTCTTTGCAACTGATTGGCAAAAATTGTGGATTTTTTCCGCGACTGATCGATGAATTTCTGATTTTTTTTTTCCTTCCTTCTGACGTTTTGCTGACAAATTTTGCATTTTTTTTTTTCCATGACCGATTGACGAATTTTGTGAAATTTTCCTTGTACCAATAAGCAAGTTTTGCAGCAGCTTCTTGATCGACTAATTTTGCAATATTTTCTTTCTGTTGATTGGAAAACTTTGTTGCTTTTTTGCAACCACTTGGCCAAATCTCATGGGTTTTTTCCATGACTGATTGACGAATTTCTTATTTTTTCGGCGATCCACTGACGAATTTCACTTTAAAAAAAAAACCTGTGACAGATTTTAAAATTTCGCGATATTTTTCTTACCAATAGGCAAATTTTTGCAGGTTTTTCTTGGGACCAATTGGGGAAAGTCGTGAGGTTTTTTTTTTCTGCTATTGATCGACGAATTTCACAGTTTCTTCCGTCGATCCACTGGCAAATTTCTCAATTTTTTCCTAGTACCATAGGCAAATTTTTAGGCGCTTTTTTTTTTTTTTTTTTTTTTTTTGCAACCGATTAGAGAAAATCAGGGTTTTTTTTTTCAGTTTCTTCTGGCGATGCACTAACGAATTTCACGGGGTTTTTTATCTGCGACTAATTGGTGAAAATCGTTGATTTTTTCCCGCGACTGTTCATCGAATTTTGTATGTTTTTCCACAACAGGCTGAAGGATTTCACGATTTGTTCTCCATGATTGTCTGACGAATTGTGCAAGTTTTTCTCGCGACCAATTGATGAATTTTGCAATCTTTTTAAATGAACAATTAAAGAATGTTGTAATATTTTTTTTTTTTTTTTTTTTTTTTTTCCCCGGCTATTGAGTGACAAATTGAATGGTGAATTTTCTTTTCTTGAAACTGAGGATTTGAAATGTTCTGCAGGGAAGTCTGTTGTTCTGCGACGTACATCACACTTTTAAGCATATTCTGTTTTGAGGTTGGTTTGCTACAGATTGACAACAGAAAATTCTGCATAGCTGCAAAGAAATGAATCTTTTAAAAATGTTCAAGAATGAAAGTAAAACAAAAAAATCTTATATTTACTATCAGAATTCACAAAATATTCAAAAATTCTCTTAATAACTCCATTTTTCGAATGCTCTGCTTGAATCTGAGAAAATCTGTTTTTTACTGAAAACGCTGTATGTCAGGATTAATATACTAAAATTACCCTTATTTTTCCTCTGATTTTTATTGTATGTGAAACCTGAAATAATGCCTTATTGTTAAATTTTTTGCTGTTTCATCCAGGGTTTCCAGCTGTTAGCCAGGCCAAAAAAAGCCGGCCAGCTTTTTTTGGTTTTAACCACTTAAAAAAAGCTGGGTTTTGTTTTTAAAAGTTGGTTTACAGCTAATTCATATTAAATTTGGATCAATTCATTTTTAATACACTTATAAATATTTTCTACTAAAAATATTATAAATTTCTATTAAATTTTGTTAAATAAATATAAGTCTTTTATAACTGCTAAAAGGCAACTGCTAAGGCAATAGGTCAGAAAAAAAAAAATATTGAAAAGAATATAAGTTAGACTCCAATGACTGTATGATTTTAAATGTTTATGAGAAATAAAATAAGAGTTGTATATTAATAGCTCTTAAAATTAGTTAAGTAATAAAACATGTAATTGAGTAACCATTGTCCTCTTTAATTTTATAAAGCAGTAAAAATGAATAAAATTGGGGGGGGGGGGGTAAATGTCCAGTGTAAACCATGTAAAGCAGTTGGTATGGCCCTTTTAAAATTTAGCTGGTATGTTTCACAAGCAGCTCCATCTAAGTTTTATTCCAGTATTAATGTCTTCATTATTTAGAAATTGAATTACTTATTAAATTCTAAATCAATTAAATGTCCTTAAAACTAATTAAGAACACTTTAAAATGTGTAGTTTATAATTACAATGCTTCACTGTATAAAAGCCAATTATGGCAAAAAAAAAAAAGCCGGTTAAAGGCTTTTTTAATTTTAGTTGGCTTTTTTGCAACCCTGGTTTTATCGAACTCTGCAAGACCTGGAATCTCCTCTCCCCCCCCCCCCCCCCCAAAAAAAAAAAAAAAACTGTATGCTGTTTGAAAATCTATGTTTAAGTTTTTAAAAATCAAGCAAAAAACTGACAAAATGGGGAGGGGGGATGTTAAATATTTTTTACTACCAGGCTTGTTTCTATCTAGTACCTTCTAACAAATTTTTCTGTTTGCCGTTTAACATGAATGTTTTATGTTCGCATATGCAGTTTGATTTTTAATTTTTTTAATAAGTAATTTAATTTAATAAGTAATTCAATTTCTCAATAATGAAGACATTAATACTGGAATAAATCTGAGATGGAGCTGCTAGTGAAATATATCAGCCAAATTTTAAAAGGGCCATACCAACTTGCTTTATGTGGTTTACACTGGCCATTTACCCCCCCCCCCCCAATTTTATTAATTTTTACTGCTTTATAAAATTAAAGAGGACAATGGTTACTCAATTACATGTTTTATTACTTAACTAATTTTATGAGCTATTAATATACAAGTCTTATTTTATTTCTCATAAACATTCACTTCTGATATAATTGAATATTACTGAATATAAATTGTGGTTCTGTCTGATCCCACATGGTCAGGAGTGGGGAAATACATCACTTTATTCTATAGGTCAAAATTGGGAAATTTCATTAGCGGCCACTGGCCGGTAGAACTAATTTTTTAAGTGGCCACTTTCCTTAAACTAGCAGCCACTTTTTTATTTCAAAATGCTAAACAGTAAAATTTCTATAAGTATTAAATATAAAACTGAGTAGCCTTAATAAATATGTTAATATAAATATATTGGAATAAAAAAAAGTAGAATCTTTGATGAAATGAAAGAAATTTTTATTATCTCCTTGTAAAAAAGTGGCCAGAAGGTGGCCGCTGATAGACAATTTTTCACTAGCCACTTTTTTCATTAACTGGCCCTGTGGCCGGTGGCTAGTGCTAATTTTGACCTTTACTTTATTCGCCACTGGCGAGCTGATTTTCCGACAGGGCGAGTGAATTTTTAGTTTGTCTTCGGAAACTGAAATTAAAGTGATATACCGAAAACTTTTATTTTTTTTATTGGTTAGCTATATTTTCCAAATTACTACGGTGTAAGCATGGTACTATATTCTATATTAAACTTTCCTCTCTTGTATATATTTCTTAATTTTATAGAAAACAAATTATGAAAATGTATTGTAGTAATTGTAATTGACTATTTTTGCAGTTGCGTAAATTTTGTCATAATTTTCAACTGTATGTTGCACATTGCTGGCTGGTAAAATTTTCTAGAAATTCCCCACCCCTGCACATGGTGTATGTTAAAAATGTGTATGTCTTCGCAACCTATCCCAACTTTGAGTCGACTCACGTGAAGATTATACCTCTGATTGTTCTGCAATAAAAGTGTTAATTTCCATCATATTTTCTGTTTTTACTTTATTCTCATCTTCACTTCTAGAAAAAACGAGGATCCTGAGTATGAGGGGAGGAGGGGCAATATATATATATTTTTTCTTTTTGAAGTTTATCTATTCTTACTGCTGTAATAATATATTTTGTTTTTCAGAATATCTTTACTTATTTATACACCTTCAGCATACACTTTCAAAATCTTTAAAACCCCAGTGTAAAAACTTTCCTATAATATAATTTCGGCACTAAATTCTCCCCCCCCCCCCCAAAAAAAAAAAAAAAGAAAAAAGGAAGGGCATTGTTTTTTCATACATTTTGGGATAGGTGTGGGTGAAAACAAACATTTTCCACTGTTTTGCAATGCCACAAAAGTTGCAAGTTAATATTATATATATATATACGGGAGCATTCTTTTCGCATTTCTCATTTACATTTTTTTCTTTTCTTAACGTATAGTATATCAGATTTCTTTAAATTGGTATCTTTTTACTTCTTCTATTTTGGTTGCAATTTTTATGAAGACATTTTTTCGTAACCAATTTGAAAGTAGAAATTGAAGCTAGAAAAAAATCTGAAATCTTGAAGAATCCTGTACAGTTTTAAAAATGCAAACGAGAAATTTGAAAAGAATGTTGTCATAGGTTTAATATTAGCTTGAGTGTGATTGTGTGGCTTGTTCCAACACAATTTTTCATTTTGAAGGCGGAGAAAAAAAATCCATTCCTGGTGAATTTATCAGTTTATAATATATTGATTTTTCAAATTAAGCTTTTTCTTTGTAAAACTGAAGGATGGATGTAGTTATAATGTTTAATTGACTGTTTATGCAGTGTGAAATTTGGTTTTTTAAATTATATTTCTTCATATTTAAATAAAATTTTTATGTCTGCACAAACAATTTTATATCTTAAAAATTTAATGCTTATATTTTAAAAATAGGTGGTGACATTAACCAGATGCTTGAAGCAATTCAATTTTTCCTGACATGGAATCTTGATTCAAATTTATATGAAGCTGAAGAACCCTGCGTGAATGATCCTGAGTGTAAAGTTATGCATTTGAGAGAAAAAAAAAAGATATTTGCTTATACTTCCTTAACTTTCTCCTTCAAAGATACACATTTGTAAATGTTCAGATATATGTATATCTATTGATCTCCTCCTAGAATTAAAGAAGGCAGAGTGCTTGCTTGTAGGATTTTAGATTCTTATGGGAAATTTTCTTCTTTTACAGTGGCTAGAAGCATGCATTTTTCTAAACGAAAGGACAGACAGGGTCCAGCACCCCCTCTGAACTGTGGGAAACGGTATAAAAAATAGGATTATATTAGAAAAACATTAGTCTGATATAGTTGATATGAATATAATAAATTGTATTTTCAATAAATGGAGCGGCATACCGCAAACCAACTGAATTGTGTTGCTATTTTATTTTGCCTGTTTCATTTTCATTTCAACTATTGCAGGTCTGCCATTAGTGATTATTTTTTCTCTGCCACTATTTTAACAAATTAATCTTCATAGTAAACTATTATTATTTAGAAATATTGAATTAAAAAAAAATCCTGCTATTGTTAAATTAAGGTTAGCAGAGTAAGTATAGGAAAAGCAATATTTTTGTATTAGTTGCATGCAAAAGATCACCAAAGATTTTACAATGTGCTGACAGATGGATTAATCTTCTGGAATTAAGTTGCATTAAATATATTTTTTAAATTATGCTTAAGTTATTTTAACCATTAAATAAAAATTAAATTGAAATACAGGTTTTAAACAAATTGAATTTGAAAATACCATATTTTCCCGCGTATAAGCCGCAGCTTAGTTAAGTCTTTTTCAAACTGGGTATTTTATTTAAAAAAGAAAGTCAAATAAATGCTAAGCAACAGTAAATCACATTTTATTTAAAACAAATTCTGGTACCTGATCTGCGGTTTATATGCAGGAAATTACTGTAATTTTTTTTCTATTATTCGATGATGTAAAAATTAAATTACATACCTACTGTTTAGAAATAATTAAAATTTTGAAAAAATGTAAATGGATTTATTGCAGACTTAGACTGTCTAAAATGTATAAAACCTAAAATATGAGAAATTCCATATGTAACCATTGCTCTTACATTAACCCTGAAATCACAAGACCTGGGGTCGCCGGTGGCCCCCAGAAGGAAATTTGTGTGTGTGTGTGTGGTGGGGGGGGGGGGGGGGTTGGTAATCATGTTGCCCCACTTGCCCCAAGTAGTCTCAGTTTCATTACGGTATTTGTGAAGCCTTCAAGACCACCAGGATGTTTACCTTCCCTTAAGTTGTTTTTTTTTGCGCGTGTGTGTGTGAAAAGGTAAAATATTGAATTTATCTGAAGTGTGTATGGTCCATCAGACAAACTTCTCGCAGAACTTTGCTCGGTACATACATGATTTACATTTATTAAATTTATTTAGCTACATATAGAAAATTTATGATTATTTTTCTCATCTGCTTTGTTCAAGTCTTACCTCATATCTTGCTTCGTTGTTTAACCTGCATAAAGTAAGTAAAGAAAATTTATCATTATTTTTCAGCTAATTCCAAAATACTTCGATCATCTGCTTTGTTCCTTACCTCATCTTGCTTCTTAGTTTAAATTTTACTGATTTAACTAGATATTATTTTCTACATAGTCCAGTACTTAGTTTATAACTTGTTCAGATTTTTGAACAAGAAATATAAATTCAGTGTGAAAATGTAATTTATTAGATGCAGAAAATCAGAATAATGATTTACAAATTAATTTGACCTATAATGTTCCTGAGAAATGCTATTGAAATTTGAATTTTTGAAACTTTTTATTCCAATTTTGAATGATAGAATGCATATAAAACTGCAATTATAATAAATTTTGTAAAATTTTTGGGATGGGCACTTTTTAGTGTAGTTTAAAAAATAAATTTGTCATAAAAAAAGTATATATGCTTTGAATTTAAATATTTTTGAGAAATTTCATGCTTCACATTGTTAAACTTCATGCCGCTCAGATACTTTAGTGTTAAAAGATACGATGGTATGAAATTACTGAATTTACACTTATCTTAATAGAAATATTTAGTATTGGTCTAATGTTTTCTATATTGTTCGGGTACTTTGACTAAGTGATGTTTACAAAAATATTTTTAAAACTAAACAAGCTAATCATATGATCACGGTTAAAATAGTTATAGTAGTTTACAACTTAAAAAAATACACTTTAAATTAGCACTTTGTTAAAGTTCACTAACAGTTTTTTAATTTTAAGGGCTACTCATATTGGTCCTGCATAGAATGTCCACTTTTTTTCCCATATGGGCCCATATACGATCTATAGAGATATCTATAAATCTATTTACATAGATCTATAAGGATTTATAATGTGATCTTTATAGATTTATAGGTCACAGAACTAAGGGACTTCACTCACTTAAAAACACCTGCTCAGTAATGTTAAATTTATAGGCATGTTTGTTTTAAAATTTATTGTTTGATTATTTTAAACCATTTTTTTTTTTTTTTTTTTTACATAGGATAGCTGAGGTCGATCTCTAATATGGCTATTTTTCACTTTTCAATTTCGGTTGGAGATTTAAAAAAAATAAAGATACCTTCACTTTTGGAACTGGTTTCGTAGGTGAAAGTACTTTTATTTTAAAAAATCTGTAACCAAAATAAAGAAAGTGCAAAATAGCCCTGAGAACAAGCTCAGCTATCCTATATGTGAGAAATTCGAAAACCTGTCCATAAATTTTACATTACTGGGCGGGTGTTTTCATGTGAGCGAAGTCTCTTAGTTCTGTGACCTATAAATCTCATTATAAATCCTTATAGATCTATGTAAATAGTTTTATAGATATCTCTATAGATCGTATATGGGCCCATATGGGAAAAAAAGTGGACATTCTATGCAGGCCCAATATGGGTAGCCCATATAGATCTACATAGGCATCCCACATAGATCCATATAAGTATCTTTATAGATCGACATAGACATCCATATAGATATATATAAATAACCCGTATGGGCCCATATGGAAAAAAAGTGGACATTCTATGTGGGCCCAATATGGGTAGCCCACATAGATCCTTATAGATATCTTTATAGATCGACATAGACATCCATATAGATATATATAAATAACCCATATGGAAAAAAAAGTGGACATTCTATGTGGGCCCAATATGGGTCGCCCACATAGATCCATATAGATATCTTTATAGATCGACATAGACATCCATATAGATATATATAAATAACCCGTATGGGCCCATATGGAAAAAAAAGTGGACATTCTATGCGGGCCCAATATGGGTAGCCCATATAGATCTATATCCCTGACCCACTTTTGCCCATATGGGCCCATATAGATGTGCTGCCTGGGTTAGAGTATAATAATACATTTGATGTCAGAACATGTTTTGAATGAAATCGTGAATTCATAGTATGCTGAAAACGCGAACTTTGAAATTTATAGTTAGGTTAAATGAAGAAAAGTAAAGCAAATTACTAAATTGAAAGACACATTTTGAAAGGATCGTTATAAGTTTGTTAAAACTGTTGTTGTATTAAACACTATATTAGACAAAAGAATTTACATACCTTTTGGAAAGAAGTTTCCCTAAGCTTTTGATGATTCGAACAAGCAGACTCATTGAAAAGTAGCAAGAAGCTTAAATTCGACGGTGATTTTACTCAGCAGGATGCCGAAAATAGTAGGGATAGATGCCGCAGAACTTAAAGCCAAATGTCCGGTAAACGGGAGCTACGAAACAGACGACCTTCACCTACGAATTAGATTTAAATAATTAGATTTAAAAATCTAAGTAAAAATTTTTCTCCGATAAATATTTTACTTAAACAGATTTTTAAATCTAATTTTTTTAAACAGAAAAAGATTATTTAAGCATGGCTAATCATGCTTAGATCATGCTAAAACATGACTAAATTCGTCGGAACAATAAACTTGTTCAACAACTTGTTAAGTGGATATTTCTAATTGTGATAATTTAAGTAGTGTGTTATTCGATAAAGTTAAACTTGATATTCGAAAAAGTGATGAAAGACACTTGTTATTTTAAACAAAATGTCTTTTTTTGTTATTTTTTATACATAAAAATATTACTAACAAAAAAAACTTAAAATTTAAATGGTGTTACTTACTGCGAAGCACCTGCTCAGTACATCGACTGAAGGGGAAATGGTTGATGGCAAAGCACAAAACAAGTGATGACTTCGTACTTGAAGACAACACGAGCACCCTCTACCATCTAATACTTGTATGTGATTGGATGCGAAGATCACCTGACATGTGAAAGGAGTAGGCGGTGGAGGAGGGCGCCATTGTGTCTGCATTCCTTGCATTCCCCCGCCCACCTGTCAATCATCTGGCGCCAGTCAGTCGCTGCATGCTTCGACATGATCGTTTCTTGCAGATGGTGGCGCCACTCTGTCTGCATTCCTGACATTCCACCACGCCTCCTGTCAATCAAATGGCGCCAGGTTGTCTACAGGTATTGCCGTATGATGTCATCATCCTCGTTTGCGATGGGGGAAGACAGCACAGTCGATGACGTCATGCCTACAAGCTCGCTTCTGATTGGTTGATAGCGGTCACGTGATCTCTTATCAGTAACCTTCATCTACGGGTGTAGACCCCGCACACATCATTCGTGTCTTGGATTTCGTAGGTGAAGGTCGTCTGTTTCGTAGCTCCCGTTTACCGGACATTTGGCTTTAAGTTCTGCGGCATCTATCCCTACTATTTTCGGCATCCTGCTGAGTAAAATCACCGTCGAATTTAAGCTTCTTGCTACTTTTCAATGAGTCTGCTTGTTCAAATCATCAAAAGCTTAGGGAAACTTCTTTCCAAAAGGTATGTAAATTTTTTTGTCTAATATAGTGTTTAATACAACAACAGTTTTAACAAACTTATAACGATCCTTTCAAAATGTGTCTTTCAATTTAGTAATTTGCTTTACTTTTCTTCATTTAACCTAACTATAAATTTCAAAGTTCGCGTTTTCAGCATACTATGAATTCACGATTTCATTCAAAACATGTTCTGACATCAAATGTATTATTATACTCTAAGTAGTATATGTACTCTAAGAGTATTATCATACTCTATTATTTCCAAAAATTTGTTAAACTCATTCGTCAGTTTCTAACAAAGTGTTTAAAAAAAACTTATAACAGTTCTTCCAAATTAAGTTAATCAGTTGCTTTTTAAAAGTTGGAACTGGCTTGTGATTACTAAATTCATGAGTTTGTCTTTCTTACTAAATTTTGTTCGGTAGCTCGCACTTTCTTCAGGATATGTTTAACCATGACCAAACTTATGTTCGAACATGTTTAACCATGTTCGGATATGCTCAAAGATAGTTCGTGTATATTTAATCATGCTCAAAGTTAGTTGGGATATATTTAACAATGTTCGGATATGCTCAAAGTTTGTTCAAACAAGTTTAACCATGTTTGGATAGGTTCAAATATTGTCAGGATATATGTTTAATCGTGTCTAAAGTTATGTTCGAACATGTTTAATCATATTCTGAGATGGTTAACTATGCTTAAATTTATGATTAACCATGGCCAGAGACATGCTCTGAAACATTCTTTTTCACTTGCATGAGAAAAGTATGTTATTTCAAAAATATTAACAGTTTAAGAAAAATAATGTTTTTTTGCATGAGCGTAAATTTAAGGGTAGTATTTATCTATATAAATGTTTAAGTAAAAGCATACATCCACGACTACATGTCTCTAAATATATGAAAGTTAAATGTTTATGTATGGGTTCTTGTGTAAAATATATATATATATATATATGTATATGATGTATGTATATATATATATATATAAAACATACGTATGTATGTATATGTATATGCATATATGTATATGTATATTTATATATATATATATATATATATATATATACATACACATATGTATGTATAAAATTTATTAGTTTTAAAAATTATAGAAAGTTTACAAAGATGATAAAAAGTTTTACAAAGTTTTAACAAATATAAAAAAAGTTTAACAAAATTTAAAATTTAACAAAAAAGTTTTACAAAAAATATATAAAAAAAGTTTTAACAGAAATTTTTTTTAACAAAAGTAAAACAAAATGTTTTAACAAAGTAAAAAAAAGTTTAAAAAAAAAGTTTTAACAAAAAAAAAGTTTTAACAAAAAAAAAGTTTTAACAAAAAAAAAAGTTTTAAGAAAAAAATGTTTTATAAAAAAAGTTTTATAAAAAAAAGTTTTAACAAAATTTTAAAAAAAGTTTGTAAAAAAATTTTTTTAACAAAAGTAAAAAAAAAATTTAACAAAATTTAAAAAAAATGTTTAACAACAAAAAGTTAAAAAAAGTTTTGACAAAAAAAGTTTTAACAAAAAGGTTAAAAAAGTTTAAAAAATTTTTAACAAAAAAAAGTTAAAACGTTAAAAAATGTTTTAACAAAAAAAAAGTTAAAACCTTAAAAAGAAAATTATAAATTAAAATTTTTACAAAATTTTTTTAAATAAAATAGTTTTAAATATGTTTTTTAAATTCTGAAAGATTAAAACCTGTCAAAGTTATGAATGAACATGTTCGGATATGTTCAAATATAGTTCGGATTGTTTAAACATGCCCAAAGTTATATTCGAATTTGTTTAATCATACTCTGAGATGGTTAACTATGCTTAAAGTTATGTTAAATTATGATCAGAGACATGTTCTGAAACATTCTTTTTTCGCTTGTATGAGAAAAGTATGTTATTTCAAAATTATTAACAGTTAGTTTAAAAAATAATGTCTTTTACGTCAACGTAATATATATTTTTCCCTAAAATACTATGAAGCAGAAGGTAGGCGCCACTCTGTCTGCATTCCTAACATTCCACGACGCCCCCTGTCAATCAACTCTCGCCAGATTGTCTACAGGTATTGCCACAAGATGTCGTCATACCTGAAAGCTCGCTTCTGATTGGTTGTTAGCGGTCACGTGATCTGTTATCAGTGACCTTGATCTCTAATCAGTGACCTTCATCTGCAGGTGTTAGACCCCGCGCACATCAGTTGTGTCTTGGATCTGGTGGATGAAGGTCGTCTGTTTCGTAGCTCCCGTTTACCGGACATTTGGCTTTAAGCTCTGCGGCATCTATCCCTACTATTTTCGGCATCCTGCTGAGTAAAATCACCGTCGACTTTTCAGCTTCTTGCTATTTTCAATGAGTCTGCTTGCTTCAATCAACAAAAGGTATGTATAATTATTTTGTCTTTTAAGTGTAATGTTTGTCTAGTATTTCTTAAAACAAAAAAGTTTTAACAAACTTTTAACAATCCTTTTTAAATGTATCTTTCAATTTAATTATTTGCTTTATTAAACTAAACTTAAAATTTCACACTTTCTGTTACTGTGAATGAATGAATTCAAAAGTTTGCACATTCTACATTACTTAATTCAAAACATGTTCTGTCATTCTCGATATTCAACTTGTGTTTCACAAGTTTAGCTTTCCTTAGTTTTATATGTGATTTCATTTAAAAAACAATTGTTGAAAATAAACTCGAAAAAATATATTTTCAAACAGTGTGATTTGTTTAACATATTATTTCTAACAACAAAACTAAAAATATGTCATTAAAGTTAACCATTTACTTTTTTCTAAATTAAAACTGACTCAAAATTCACTGTTAAAGGCGATTTTTGTCACGTAGCAATCCTCACTCATATGTTTGATAATTTAGTTTAAAGACATCTATTTTGGATACATCACAACCATCGTATATATCATTTTCAATATATAATCACATCTATTATATACATCACAACCAGTGCAACATAAATCAGTCGATTTCTATGTATGTATGTTAGTTTTCATCCTTTCAACAGCAGAGATGTTCATCATATGTTTTCAATAACTTAAATGTAAGTGTGACTACTAATTTTTCTTTTGCTAATAGGTAATAAACCCTTTATTATCAGTTGAAACTAATACACGTTCTTTGATTAGAAAAATTGTTAAAACAATGCAACATAAATTATTGTTTTAGTTAAATATAATTTTAAACGAGATATGGAAAAAATATCCTAAATTAGCAAAGTATTTTATCTTCAGTTCGAATCAAAGTAAAAAACTTTCCTAAGAAAGTTTTTTAACATCTATGATTAGGAAAACAAAGTGTCCAATTAGCTCTGACATTAAAACTTATTTGTAAACTGAGTTTATGTTTCATATAGTTGTCCTCATTGGTATTTGTTAAACTAAATTACTATTAATCTTTCTTGATTTAATATTCAAACTATCGTAAGATCTTGTTCATTCTAATTGAAAAGAATACAGTAGCTCGCGCATTACAAATACTAAATATTAAGTTTATACCACTTTTCTAGAAAATAAAACTTTACTTCGTCAATCATTAAAATGCTTTAGTTAAAAGTCGATTTCAGATTCAGCAAAAAACCCTTAAATACTAATTCAAAAAAACTTTTTTTGAAAAGTTATTTCTATGCAATTAAGAATAACTAAAAAAATCTATTTTGTTTTTTAGAAAACGAAGGGTTGTTCTATTTAAAAACTTAGTAAAACTAAAAACGGGTAACAAAGTGTCTTGTAAACAATATCTAGTTTTGCTTAAAAATTGAAACTATTTTTTATAAATGTTTATCCAAATATATTTCTTTAAATAAAAAATTGCTAGTTTAAAAATAAATTAAATGAGCTGTTTTTAAGTTATAAAATAAAATAAATTGTGAAAATTCCTTTTCCTAATTAAAAAGTAAATTAATAATCTCTAATTAGGTAAAGAACATGAAATTATATTTTTAACCTTAAGCAAACAGAAGTTATGAATTTTTTCAGCTGCCCATTTCTTGAGTTGCAATATAGATTGTATGAAAGAGAGGTAGATAACAGATATTTCCTTCGATAAGGAAATGCTTGCTTATTGTATGACATCTCTCCCCAACCAATTAAGCTAAGGGTAGATGCATATCAGAGGGGTGTCTGAAACCGTGAGATAAAGGTCCCTATATGAAAAGATTGCCTTGCAAAAGAAACGCAAGGGAGATCTCGTGACTCGATAATGCGCGTGCAATCGAAATTCTTAGAAAGTTGCTTATTTAAAACTTATATATAAGGTAAAAACTATACGTCATTTTCCAAGACTCTCATTCGTTCAAAGCAATGTTAGTTTCAGCAAATCAGAGGGTCTAAAAATGATGTCATTGAAAACAAAATAATATGACAACACTGAAAACATTCATTTGGAAATCATTTGCGGACTGCTATCTTCTAAATTGTTTGCTAGTGTGTTTTCAAGATCAGGATATTAAATGAGGATTTTCAATTTGAAGAAGTAAGATTTTGTTTACAGATGTTGAGAAATTTTGTTTTAAAACATATTTTACTAAGAATTAAAGATTAAAATTTCTGTTTTTAAAATATTTATTTTACTAGTTAAAAAACAATTATCTAATTGTCTACATTGCTATATGATAAAATATATTATCATTAACCTTTTTTGGTATAAGATTCAAACTACTGAAAGAACTTGTTCATTCCAATGAGGATTCAAAGACGAAAACAAAGGTTTTATAGTGAAAATAAATCTGAGGAAGGAATCCATTGATTAAATTTTACAGGATATCCTTTAAATTTTACTTTGTATTCCACATGACCTTTTCGTGTTCGTTTTTCTAAAACCTTTTCAATAGCAAAGTTTTCTTTCGGTTGTACTCTTTGCAATTCTTGAGCATAAAACGTGCCTTGGATGGGTTCGTCCATCAAATCCTTAATTCGATACACGGGAGGATCTCTTGAAACACATTCACTCACCACAAACAATTCTTCAGTCAAATTGGTTTCATATCCCTTTTCAAAGGTTAATTTCTGTTTCGACACGCGAACGATTTCACCTGTTCGAAACACGCAGGGTTTTCTTTTCACATCTTGTAAGTCTCCAAAAAGAGTCATCCAAACATCGCTTTCGTTCTCAGGTGTGACGTCAGCAGGAGCTCTCTTGATACTCGAATGGTGTGTGTGGTTATAACTCTGCATGAGGGAGTCTAACACATCAATATACTTATAAGTATGCTTATGAGTGAAATATTTCCACATTTTGGTTTTTAAAGTTCTGTTAAAACGTTCGACCACTGAAGCTTTCGTATTGTTATTCGTCGTGAAAAATCGAACTCCTTGTTGCTTTAAATATCTTTGAAAGTGTTTGTTCTTATACTCTCTTCCGGCATCCGATTGCAAAGACTTGGGTTTTCGCGTTGAAAATATAGTTTCGAAGGCTTTCACAATTTCCACTCCTCGTTTCGTTTTCAGTGAATCGCCCATGCATACTTTGATAAAATATCTATGCAGGTTAAAATATATCGAAAACATTGATTATGTTTTTGCAAACTGCTAAGATCTACCAAATCCGTTTGCCACTGTTGATCCATCGAATACACAATCACGCGATTCGTTGGAAATTTTCTTCGAACCGGTTTGTGAAGCGTGTACGAGTCGACTCCACTTAACCATTTTTGGATGGTTTTCTTGGATACTTTGCCTCGAACAGCACGATACAGTGCATCGACACCGCCAAAACTTCCTACTGCAGCTGGGTTCTTGTATGATTCCTCCATGACAACAAGAATGTGAAGTCTTAGAAAACATGCTTAGGTAGAAAAAGATAAATTTCCTGTATCATTTAATTTTAAAATAAAATCAAATGCAAACTTATCACTTCCAGTTAAAATATAAATTAAAGAAAAAATAACACACACTATACGATACAAACAGACGACACTAATGACTTCCTCGCTCAAAGGCATAATGAAGAATGATTCAACTCTTAGAAAACACTTCTTTTAATCTATTCAAATAGGATGACGACATCGCAGGTAAGTGAATCATCCTCTCGAGAGAGGGCGCTCGTGTCGCCGGAAACGATGGTGCTGCCCCCTAGGTTCGTCTCTCGTCCAATCAGAAGCAAGCTCCTTATCTTGATGAAACCGGTTGTTGCACGCTTCTTCGTTCATTAGGCCGGTGGATGTCATACAGGTAGGACGTGTCTCGACACCGCTCCGTGGTAAGTATTTTTTAATTGCATGCGATCTTTTCTAATCACCTCATCATTATCTTTGTTCTACCTTCCTCTTACAACAGACTTTCCTTCATTAATCATCCTCATTAACATTTTCCTTTGTTCTAATCCCTCTCTTACAGTAGACTTTTATTAATTCATTAGACTTTTATTGATTCATTAACATTATCCTTTGTTCTAACCCTTCTCTTACAGTACACTTTTCATTCTCTCTTCTTTGTTTTAACCCCTCTACTATAGCATGACGCGCTGGCGCCACTCTGTCTCGACTCCGCCCACCTGTCTATCACTTTTTTATCTCCCCTCAGCTGTCAATCATTCGACTCCGCCCACCTGTCACTCATCCTTGCTCCTCGCTCCTCCTGGTGAAGCAGAACCCCCATTTTCCTTCTACTCTCCAACTAGCGCGGGGCCCTGGGTAGTCACCCCAATTGCACGATGATTGCGTCGGCCCTTTTTGTATAGATTGCGTGTGAGATGGAGTTGCCTAAGCCTTAAATATTTTTTTTTCCCGCTTTACAAGAACTCAAAGAGAAAAATCAACACAAGTAGAGGAAAAGTTGAAGTGAGTGATTCTTGCATTTGGCTGTGCATACCCCCCCCCCCTCCATTTAAGGAGACACCCCTGGGTAAGTTTAGCCTTTATTCTCCATCTCTCTTTTTATGAACACGCATAGATCTTTCAGAAAATAGTCTGACAGTGGGCGATTTGAACCGAATTTCCGTGCGAACGAAGAGTAACCACTGTAGAAGGGGTGAGAAGCGTCTGTCACTTGATCAAAATAACTTATAACTCAATAGGTAATTTATTTATCAAAAAATGGAAACACTGTTTGATTCCGAATCGCTTCCATAGTCAGGCCTTCGAATTTTATAACTTTCCGTTAAAAAATGAATTTGTACCGTTTTTTATGGAAGAAACGCCGCACCTGTCGTAAGCGCCGCACTCCTCAAATTGGCCTAAATAAGCGAAAAAATATCGTAATCGCCGTACCCGCCGTAAACGCCGCACCCGTGGGAACGCCGTCGCATTGACCATTGACCTAACTTTAATCAAAGTTTTATGGACAGTATACGCTCTTAAAACGAAAGAGCCAAAATAACTCAAGTTGAGCCGAAATCCACTCATCTCATGATTTGACAGTCAGCTTTTCATAAAGAGTTGAAACAACTCGAGTGAATGAGTTGTTTTTAGGCAACTCATGATTGAGTGGTCTCTATTTTACTCATACTTGAGTGAAATCAAATCGATGAAGGTAAAATCTAGTAGCACTTGAGTGATTTGTAACTAACTCATACTTGAGTGAAATTGAGTCATTTAAGACTAAATCCAGTAGCACTTGAGCTATTTGTAACCAAGTCATACTTGAGTGAAATGAAATAATTTAAGCCTAAATCCAGTACTCCTTGAGAGATTTGTAATCAATTCAAACCTGAGTGAAATGAGTTCACTTCAGATTTAATCCAGTAGTTCTTGAGCGATTTGTAACAATTCATACATGGATTAAATCAAATTTAAGAGTTCATCCAAAATCCCTTGAGTGATTTCTAATAAACTCATTCATAATAGAACTCGCTCAAAATTACAAAAACAAAACAAACAAACAAAAATCCCTTGACCGATTTCTAATTAACTGATTAAATAAAATCATGTCATTTTAAATGAAATTCAGTAACCTGCGATTGATTTTTATAAACGTAATTCAAAATAACACAGAATTCTTGCCACATTTTCAAATTAAAATAACTAATTTCATACTCCTTCATATTGGTTTATATAACTGTAATTCTTATTTAATAGTAAATGACAATTATTTTTTGATTGAAAAAATAATTGTGATTTATAATTAAATAAAAATTACAATTATAAAACCAATCTTAAGGGGAAAAAAAAAAACTTGAAATAACCAAGGGAAGGAAAAATCCCAATGACAACTTTTAAAAGCTGACTGCTCCCCTTAAGGGTGTTCTCAAATCCAAAAGGGCAACTTTCTGACATAAGCTTGAATTTATTTTTGATCGAAAATGCATGAAACTAGCTGGTGGTGTTGTTCAGAAACTATGTAATCGAGCTGCTTTTTCCAATTTTTTTTTTTTTTTAACACAATAGATCTTTCAGAAAATAGTGTCAAAGTGGACGTTTTGAACTGAATTTCCGCGCGAAAGGAGAAAAAACACTCCCGAGCGGACGAAAACGTTTGTCACATAATCAAAATCGCTTATAACTCAACAGATAACTTATTGATCAAAAAATGGAAAATCCAGTTCAATTCCAAATTGCTTCCATAACCAGGATTTCCAATTTTATATCTTTCCGTTGAAAAATGAATTTGTAAATGTATCAAAACGTTTTGTGCTTGTTGAGCAGACCAGTTAAGAACAGCCTTAAGATCCTACACTAGTCGCTAAAAAAGATCTGGATGCTTGTGTTAATCCTATGGAGAAGTTATTTTCAAATACATTGTTTGGATTTTAATATATATCTATGTATATATCTTTTTTTTTTGGGGGGGGGGACATAGGATCTTTATGCAGGCTAATTTTTAATTTTGGTTAGTTTTTCTTATAAAGTAGACGTCCAATTTTACGAACTGATGTTACTCCCATTTACGAACTTTCGATTTTACGAACACATTATATGAATACCATCGACTTCGTAAAATCGAGCGTCTACTGTATTAAGATATAAATTTTAGAATCGGTTCCAAAAATGAAAGTATTCACAATAAAATATAAAACCTAAATTAAAAAAGTAAATCTAGCCAGCATACATATTGTCTTCAGCTATCATATGCGAAAAGAATCATGTACAAATATTAAAATCCAAGCAAGATATTTGAAAATAACTTCCCCATGGAATTAACATTAGCCGTCTTGTGAATTGACACTAGCCGTCTTGTCACACGGTTAGGCCTTAATAAGTAAAATTGAAAATATTTCAAAAAAGATAAACACCCACCCATTATATACTTTGTTGTAATTTTCCCTTGATTTAATTCACACTACTTCTTAAATAGACTAACTTTTAAAGAAATATTTATTGTTAAGCCTTTTTTCTGCTAATTAATTAGCACTGAGTGATAAATGTCAATTTAAAGCAGTTGATATATTTACAAATAAATTATGCACCAAAATAACTGTAGAATATTGAGAAATAAGGTTTGGGTTCACTATTTAACATTTGAAAAGATCTTTTAATGCAAATGAAAATCTAAAATGGACTTTTACCGACCAATAGACATACAAATCTGTCTCGATATGCAAATATTAGGAATTTTATCCATTTTTCATGTACTATGTGTACTTTCATTTGATTTGGATTCAAGTATCCTAAAACTTATAGCTAGAATTTGTCATGATACTTTTTTTTTTTCTTGTACACTAGTTTATGAAGAACCTTCCACTAAATATTGTAGTATAAATGTCAAATGCATAAATAGCTGAAAATTGGATTTATTGACTCAAACAACGTGCAACTTAATTCTTTATATCATTTGTTGAAACTTGAAATTATGTTCAAGAATAATTTTTAGAATTTAGCTTTTGGGTTAGAAGGAAGTGTCTTGAATGGATAAACACCAACCCATTAGGTATTCTCTTGCAGTTATTCCTTCTTGATCTTGTTGCAATTAACCATTGATTTTATTCAATGTTTCTTAAATCTACTAACTTTTAAAGAAATATAAAACTTTAAAATGCAGGCATGAAAGTGGGAAATGGGAAAAAAGGTGGAACATTTTTTCCATGTATATAATAAGGCCAAACTCGTATAATTTAGACACATTTTAACAGTTATTCATACAATAAAATGAATTATAACTGTACATATGATTGTTACTTTCTTTTTGTAACTTAGAAAGAATTAAAAGAAAATAAATAAATAAATAACAACGTATAAATTTATTAAATCAAAAAAGAAAATTGGAAACAGTTTGCTAAAAGTATAAATCTATCCAAATGTATCTGATGAACTTATGTAAAGTAGAGAGATTATTTTTTCAAAATAAATTATTTTGAATGATTTGACTGTTTAAGACTTTACTTTTAAAAATATATATATCTCTATGCTAAATATATGCACGCCAAATTGATCTTTACTCCAGAAATGCATTTCCAAAAATGCATCACTGAAATTACTCCGAAGTGACTAATTCATATAATACTAAAATACTCTATTCCAAAAAGAACCAATGGAAACTTCCTTTCCCTAGATTAAAGATAAAAGTTCCCCTCCTTAAAGAACTTAATTTACAAGACTTTCAGATGCTTATAATAAAAGATCTTTGATTTGATAATACAGTGATTCAGAAGCAAATTCAAAGGATTTGACTAGACAAAATGTTTAATTATTAAGTTTTCTAGACACCCACCCCTCCCTAACATGCTTCTAATATCTTCTTTGCATTTTTGCATCAATCCGGAGAATGTCCAAATTTTCTTTTAAAAAGGGGGAATTCCTCCTTTAGGAGGAACTCTTTCATGTCTGAAAATGACATAAGATAGTAGCTTTTTATGTCAAAAGCAGGAGCCAAATGTGCAATTCAAAATATCGTGGGAGGAAAAACAACAACATTATTTACTAACAATTTTATTTAACAAAAAGAAAAAACAAACTTAGCATTGATAGCAATTTTAACAACAGATGCAGTGCATTGATAGTAATTTTAACAACAGATGCAGTGTTTCAACAACACCTTTAACTGGACATTTAAGTATTTTCATTTAAAATTTTCTCGTCAAGACAAGAAAATATGTATTCTTCTCTGCTGAAGATCCTTCAGATATTCGATAGGGCTGTTGAATTACACTCCTGACAGTGGAATTGCATTTCTCCATGAGGTCACTATTCTCCTGTGTTAAAAGAAAATATTGAAATCAAGTTAAATAGCAATCAATGCAAAAACCCTTGACGGGTTAAAAGTTTCTGACGCAGCACTTTATCTTATGCTCTAAGAATTTTAAATATGGAACTTAAAAATACTGATATCAAATTTTGAGTGACGTTATGCTATTTCTTAAAAAATATATTTGTATTTATTTCATCATTTTATTTTTGTTTTATTTATAATCGCATGTGCAAAAGTTATGTTCAACATGAAAAGCTGCATAAAATTTTATTCGCTGTTGCTTTATCATTTACATCTCTCATAAATTCAAAATATGAGTTTTAAAAGATATGATATAAAATTTAAGTGACGCCTTGATGTGACTTTAAAAGGTTTGTTTTAAAATTCAATTTAAATTATTTTTGACTTGGTTAAAATATTTTTTTACATCTACACAATACTTTTAATTTTCCAATTCACTGTTAAATATATCACTTTCATTGAATCTATACTATGCATTGAAATGTATTTATTTCAATAAATTGATTTATCTTTTGTGTCACGCTATTCAAAATTGTGAGTAAATTGTCAAAATCTCTCCTCCGCATCCTCTCGTATATATATATCTCAATTATCTTCCTCTAAAGACAATAGTGAGTTTCTCAGCCACTAACTGTCCGTTCTTTTTAAGAACCTCCCAGGGACCTTTACTGTTGTCTCCTGAGTGGACACCTTAGGAAACTCCTCTTTTTTGCACGTGGATCCTGCGATCATATGCTCTCGTGAGAACGTATGTCAGTTCTCTTCCCACGCTCAAAGATCAAAAAAAGTGCCGGCTGCTCCTTAGCATTAGCAAACTGTCACCGATTGTCAAATGTCCAAGAGCGATGGTGACTGAGTAGTTTCTTTCATCTTATCGCACGTCTCAGTGGACTTTACCATATTTTTACTCTGTTTTAGAAATGCATTAGTTCTTTCTATATGGCGAATCTGATATAGTTCAGATCTTTACAACCCCCCCCCCCCCCTCCTTTTAAAAGAATATTTTGGCCGCAGGACGAAATATTCTGGAAATAGAAAGGTGACTCAAAATTTATATGAATGGCTCACATGAAAAAAAGAAAAAAAAACTTTACTTGCCTGTCTGCCCCTCCAAAAAAAGGTATCCATTATACACTCTATATAATATTTTACACTTTATTCTATTTCAAAACACTTCTCATTATATTATTTTTTCAAACATTAAAAGGAATGATAGCATACTATATAGTTTTCTTTTCTTTTTTTTTCAAGATTACTCTGCCCTACTCAAAAAATCTATTTGGACAATGTCCTTCCGTGGCCTTTGTACTCTGGCATATTGGTCAGGTTGCAAAGTATGTGCCCTTTTGAGCGGTTTACGAGTCATTTTGTTTTTGCTATTCCTAGATGAAAGCGCACTGCTATCCGTTTCTATTAAACTCTTCTTATCAGTGCAGCTCTTTAATTTTTTTATGGCAACTATTCTCGTAGCCCCAACTTTTCCCGTATTCTTTCGTTTATTTGTCGAATGCCTCTCTGAATTTTGCCGATCCTCTTGCCTTTCACTGATTTCTTTTTGATCAATTTCCTTGTTTTTATCTAACCCTTTCCTGTTTTCTGTTTCCTTTTTAGATTTTGACAATGTATTTATCTCCGTTATTTTAACTACCGTTGGCTTTCTCGGATTTTTGTTTATTTTTACCCTGATTTTGGCTTCTAAATCGCTTTTTTATCCCGTTTTCCTGTTGCCAATTCCTTTCCATTTTCGCCTTTCAATCTATTCATGGAATTATGAGTGTCAAATTTTTCTCCTTGACCAGCAATTTTCCAGACCTTTAATCCTTTATTACTTTTCATTTTCGTATTAATTTTTCTAACACGTTTCGCTTTATTTGCTTTCGCCTGTTTTTTTTTATTTTTGGGGATCTCTGTAAGTTCGTCCACCCTTGCTATTTTTTCTTTCCCTTTCGTAATGTCTTCCCAACTATCAGTTTCATTTTGTTGACCGTTTGTTCCTAAATCTAGTATTTGTTTCCCGGGTTTAAAATCCTTTTCTACTGTTTTGCTTAAATTCTGTAATTCGCACTTTTTATTTTTAACTGAGTTTTCACTCTCCCTTCTGACTTTTTTACCGACGTCCTGCGACTTAACCTGCTGTTCCCTCATTTTAATCCCTTCTATCTGACATGAAACTTTGAACAGCTTTTCTTGTCCAGTACTTTGCCTATTTTGTATGATTTTTACCGGTATTTTTGACTTCTTGTCTTCGCGAGTTATGTGTGTGTCTGAGTTTCTTTTAATCCTTAAGTTTTTGACCTCACCTGACAGCTGTTTCTCTTGGTTTTCTGACCCATAGACTTTTCTTTTATTTCGTTTTCGAACACTGTCTTTTGTTTTCCCCTCTTTCTCCAAGTTTGACGAATTCGTCGCTATTCTGTTTTTCGGATTACCGTTATAATCCTTTTCCGTAACGCCCGTTTGTTTTTCCAAATCCCTATCGCCTCGAAAGTTTTCTGACCTGGAAATCGATTCCTCACGCGACTTGACTATGTTTTGTGCATTTTTACAATCCGTCTTACTTTTTTTCCTTAAGCTATAAGTTTCATTTTCAAACGGTATTTTGTCATTCTCATTCGACTCCTGTGCGAGCGGTTGTAAAGAAATTGGTTCCTCCTTTTCGCTCACGTTCAACTCATCGACTGCCGTGACGTTTTCCGGACTAATCTGTTGTGATTGACTCACCCCTTGAATGCACCGTTGAAAGTTTCGAATGCTATTGGTTTTGTTTTCTCTGGCCGGCTGTTTAGTTTTTTTACGCTCATACGAATTGATTAATTCTTGTGTTCTGTTTCCAAGGATATAGTAATCCAAATCTGACTCGTTGTCTGTGATAAGTGCTTTAGTTGTTACCACCGTTTTATCCGCTAATTCTAACTTTATTTCCGCAACCGGAAGCTGTTGAAGTTCCCTGTCCAGAGGTAGTCTTAACCACTTAATTTCTCCGTTTAATTGCCCTTTATTAATGAATCTTCTTGGACATAAATCATCCATGGTTCCGGTATCGCGTAACATTGTAATTTCTACTCCATTTATCTTTCCCTTTCTTAAATATGGTTCGAAACCTTTATCTAATTTCGTACTACACCTAACATGATGTACCGTGCTTATTTCTTTTCCCGATCTTTTTAAATCTGGACAGTTTCGTATCCTATGTTTTGGACTTCCGCATTGAAAGCAAGTGCTTTGTTTTGTTTTTTCGAAAGCTTTTTGCCTTTCCCTATCGTCGTTTTTCTCCCGCCAATTAGATTTATTATCGGCATTTTTCCTCGGGTCCTTTCCTCGTAATTTGTGCGAACGGACCATTTTTCGCTGTCTTTTTCCGCATATCTCGGTTTCTCGAATCTTTTTTCCCGGGGGGGGGGTCTGGCATACCCTTTCCAGGACGTCGCGCCAATTATTGCTTCATACCCGTCCAAATCTTTTGTGAGTTTGTCTGGTTTTTTATACTCTGCCCACGAATCAATAAAATGATTTTTAGTTTCGATCGGCACTCTTCGTTTAATTTGTTCCGTAATAAGCAGGTCTTTTAGCTCCTCTAAGGTTTTGATGCCCAACCCATCAAGCCACCCGTCTTGAAAACTATTTAATTCGAAGATTAGGTCTTTCCATGGGGTGTTTGTATTTTTTTTATGCCTCATTAATTTTAAACGATAGGCTTCTGCTGTTAACCTATATCGTTCTAAGAGAATTTTTTTCACGTGAGCAAAATTGTCCACGCTGTCAGACGGTTCTCGTAAAATTAATTCTGAAATTTCTATGGGCAATAAAGCTAAAAGATGAGTTACTAGATCATCTGACTCGATCCCCGATCTTTCTGCCTGTCTCTGAAATAAATTTAAAAATAAAGTTATGTCTGATTTGTCTGGGTCGAACGAATGCATAATAGATTTTATGTTTAATTTTGGGCCTCTATCAGAACGATTGCTCGCGCTTGAACTGCTTCTCTCTGTGCCTTGCGTTAATCTTAATTCTTCTAGTTTGAATTCTCTTTCTTTCCGTCTGTCTGCGTTGTCTAATTTAGCTCTTTCTAATTCTAACTGTTCCTTTTCGCGGTCCCTTTCTGCCTTCTCGCGGTCTTTTTCTGCCTTTTCGCGGTCTTTTTCCCTAGTTAATTTTCCTTCTCTATCTTGTACAATGTACCTGGCTTGCGTTAGCGCAAGGTCCTCGTCGTAGCTATCTGATTGCTCAATTTTTTGGATGATTATTTGTATTGTATCCCCATCCTTAAGTGCTACCCCCAATTCTGCTGCTAAATTCTGTAGATCAATCTTTCTGCAATGTTTTAATGCGGTCACGCTTGTCATAATGAAGCCTTATTTTTAACACAATTTCAATAATTTACACCAATAATTTCCTCAAAGAATTTAAAGCCTGTCAATTAACACTGTAAAATATGTTTACATAAACAAATTTTAAATACAAATACAGGACATAAAGTATAAATTTACAATATCTGTGAAATTTTTTGGATACCTTCCCCTTTTGTTAAAAATAACCAATGTGCAAGATAAATTTTTCTGTTTAAAGTCCCTATACACACAGGATAAAACAATATATAGTAAAATCTTATAGAAATTGCACACACATATATTTCGAATAAACTTTTCAAATTTTTCAAATCTGAGCACTTCTTTGCAAACTATGACCAGTGTAATCAGTGTTCTGACCATAAATTTCTATAAAATATCTTTATTCAGTAGTTTAACTAACATAAATTAATTTTCCTCACAATTTACATGTAATATTACACTACTTGCATCTCTAGTTTTAAAAAAACTGTTCCCCTGAGCCTTTTTTTCGGCTCGCTACTGCAATCTCCCCTGAAAATTTTCTCCGCTTCCTTTCTTAGAAACAAAATTTTCCTTTGTATTCGTTTCGAATACAAACCAGATTTTAATCTGCTCCCTAGCTTGAGCTATCTTAAATGCCTATGAATTCGCTTCTGTTATACTTGGCTTGATGCCCCTATCTTAATGTTTACTTTACAAATTACAACAATTTTACTATCTCACAATTTTAGATCCCGAATGTAAAACATTTAAATTCTACTAAAACAAAATTTGAGAGCCATTCAAAAAAATAATGAGCGTACCTGCTCTGTTGTGTTGAGGTCCCGTCACAGTTGCTTTGGCCAGTGTGCTGCCGTTGAAGTATCAGTCACTCTCTTTGCGTCAGGGTCAGGCCTTTCCGAGGGAGTCTGTCGGTTGTCGGCTCTCTCCGTCTGGCTTTAGGTGGATCTCCTGGATGTCCCTTTGCTCTCTCCTGGGTCGCTAGACTGTTGACTCCTTTGCAGTGTTGTGGCTATGACGTTGTCCTGCTGCTCGATGCTCAGCTCTCTTTTGTTTTTAATCACAGACTGCTAACAATCTCATCTGTACTATTTTTTGCACATAAAAGTTCGTTTCGTTGGCTGCCACCAGTTGTGCCGTGTCCTAAGAAGGCGGTAGCAATGGTCGAGGGTGTTAATCTTCGAAGGCTTAGCAATATATATTCTCTTAGAATATGATAACATGAAATTTATTTTATAACACAGTAAAAAATATTCTGGAGTAATGATAAGTTGCTATGTACACAACAATGTAAAATTTGTTGAACAAAGTTTATGTATCAGAAATAGTGTCTATGAGAAGGTGGCAGCTAGTCTATTAAGTCCACAGGCATTGCATCACTTGAACGGAAAGCGCTGGTCTTGTCTCCGAGATAAAGGTCTCCTTTTTCCGCGACGGCACCCTGGTGCCCTGTCGCCGCTGATTCGGGTATCATTCCCCGGTATTAGGGATAGTAAAGTCCGGCCCTTTCAGCCTTCAAAATCTTCCACTCCAAAAGTCGCTCTTCCAACTCCAGCCAAAACCTCATCTCTACTCCGCATCCTCTCGTATATATATCTCAATTATCTTCCTCTAAAAACAATAGTGAGTTTCTCAGCCACTAACTGTCCGTTCTTTTTAAGAACCTCCCAGGGACCTTTACTGTTGTCTCCTGAGTGGACACCTTAGGGAACTCCTCTTTTTTGCACGTGGATCCTGCGATCATATGCTCTCGTGAGAACGTATGTGAGTTCTCTTCCCACGCTCAAAGATAAAAAAAAAAGTGCCGGCTGCTCCTTAGCATTAGCAAACTGTCACCGATTGTCAAATGTCCAAGAACGATGGTGACTGAGTAGTTTCTTTCATCTTACCGCACGTCTCAGTGGACTTTACCATATTTTTACTCTGTTTTAGAAATGCATTAGTTCTTTCTATATGGCGAATCTGATATAGTTCAGATCTTTACACTATCGTCAAATAGGTTTTTATTTCTTTTTCCCTAAAAAAAAACATGATTTTTATATTCGTAACGTAAATAGCGGACGAAGCCCGCTAGTTCCTATCATAATATATATTTTTATAGTTTTATATAGTCTATAATAAAAATCAGACTTAAAATAGTCTAGTTCCATGAGTACTTGTAGTGTCAGTTACATGCTACGATTTTTGGATACCAGTATTTTAGAACGGGAAAATGTGACTTATTTTATCGGAGATATCTCATTAATTGAATAAGGTGAAGCAAACTTTTTGAAAAAAAGGTGGCCAACAAGCATGGCAGTTATCAGCTATGTGACTTTGTGCTAAAGTCCATTAATTTGATCTGCTTTAAAAAGATTACGGAAGATTGAATTATAGTAGAACCTGGATTAACCGAGCTTCGATTAATCGAGGTTTCTGTTAATCGAGCCGATAACAAAGTCTGATTTTTTTTCCTTTTGAATGAGCCTTAAAAATAACCACACTCTTTAGCTCACTGTCCGTGCTATACAGGAACTTCTGCCCCCAAAAGCACTCAACTCCAAAGAAACATTGGAACCTGAGAAGTCAATAGCGAACAATGCTTTGTTTCCGGTGGCTGTGTGAACTTTCGTAAATTTTTCAATTTGCATTTTAAAATTTACTACTGGTAGTTGATTTTCTTTTTAAATTTGTTAAGCTGTGAAACAGAACTTTACATGTATTTATTTTTATTATTTAAAAAACGTTCTATATATTTTTTAAAAAGAGATGTTAAATTCGCAAGCACGGCGAGTTTTTACACACAGTTTCTATTAACCGAGATTTCCGATTCCGATTTACTAACAGTCCCAATTATCTCGGATAATCGAGGCTGCTCTGTATAATTAAAAAATCAATGGCGATCTTACTGTAAACGGGTTTCCCTTTTACTGAGGGATTTCAAGACCGAATCAGCTGATGTTAGTTGCTGTTTCCGTGCTTGATTAAATAAGATTAGTTAAACATTTGAAAATTACCAAATATAAAAGGAACTAAGTCAACAGAGTCTTTGCTTTATGGTATTTTTTAACAACGCTATAAGAAAATGATTTAAAATAATAGATTTTAAATGTAACGTTTTAAATCTGACATAATTTTCACCAAACTTTCCTTTCTCTTTGTAACATTCAACAGAAATATTTTTATTATTAGAAAGATAATATTATTATTTGCGCTACCTTAAAATTGGCAACTATAGTTAAAAATATCATCTCGAAATTTGAAACAAATCTCTCATATAAATATATTTTTTAATTTAAACTGTTTTGCAATATTATTATTTGGCCACTTAGGCCAATATGACGTAATTTCCTCCATTTACGACTTTTAACCAGTGTTGGGTATGAACGCGTTCACTGAACGAAAGTTCACGAACTTAGTTCACTTTCTGTGAACTTTGAGTTGAACTTGATTCAATTTTTGATAAACGAACGTGAGCTGAACGAAAGTTCAAAAAATCCGTGAGTTTGAACGAAATTTCCAACTCAAGCTCAATTTTTTTCATATTTTATTTAAATTTTTTCCAGCCGTTAAGAACACGTTTTTTCCATTCAAATGCAATTCAGAGGGCTACACAAACTCGGGACGGGTCGAGTCTGATCATTAGTTTTCTGGGTCGTGTCTGGGTCTTGCTTTCGCTGGAAGCTCGGACCAGGCCGAACTGGACTTATTTCTGGGCCTGTGCTTTATTCTTCATAGAAGTTTGCAAATTTTCTGACCGAAAGAAAACCGAAAATTTCTGGTCCGGTCACAACCCTACTTGTATGAAAATCATTGACCCGTCCCTGAAATCCCAAAAATCTGTTTAAGGAACAACCTCCTTAGGTCAGCAATTTTTGCCGAAAATGCTTTTATTTTTAAATTACCATTATTCTACAATTAAAATTATCCTTAAAGAATAATAGTACACTTACAGAATAATAGTACACTTTTAGGGTGGGGGTGATACAGTACTGTAAAACCTGTTACAAGAATGTGTGTATGACGGAAGCCTGTTTTAAGCGGAAAAATTTCTTCATCGGTGCAAAATGGATATAATAATATGTTTGAAAATAAATAATACATTCGAAAGAGACGACAGACTTGGTATAAAAGGAACTTAACTATAAGGATTTTTTATCTCCTATGTGATTCCGTCATAGAAGGTTTTTCGATATAGAATTTTTCAGATTTTTAAGTCTCCAAGCCATGCAAATGGATTAATGGTATTAATAATAATCAGATATATTTACATACAAATAGTGATTAATTAAAAAATCAACATGGTTTACAATAGGATAGATAAAAAGAAATGTAGGAGAAACAGTATTTTGGAACGGAGGTCCTGTACTATGCAGTCTATGGCACTTTTATTTAAAATGAAAAATATAAACATGGAAAATAGACTGTAATATTTTTTTTTTTTTTTTGTCAGAACTTCTAGCACAAGACAAAATTTTCAACATATCGACTTAAAAATAAATATCTGTACAGAAAAATTAACACTACACAGTCTGTTGATGCATTTTATGCGTTATTTATAAAAACTATCATTATGAAATTCCAAATTCTTCCCAAAAAGTTTAAATAGAACTTTTTGATTATTATAAGTATATTTCGTGAATAAAATGAAAGAAAATTAGTATTAAAAATTTTATGGTGCTAACTCGAATTTTTTGAGTAAAAAATCCGCCAGATTTAGCAACACTGTTTTTGACCTGTATAGTGGTTAAAAAGGCTAGCGGAGACTACTATTTAGCAAACAATTTTCAATTTTTTAACACAATTATATATTTACTTTGTACTGCTTTTACCGCTGAATACTGGGCTGGACATCTTACAATCTACATACATAATATGTCTACCTGTGCAGAAACTATCACAAACATTATATATGTGTTTTGTGCGTGTCGAAAAAAAATGTTAATGATATTGCATACCTTACAAAATCTGTTTCATTTTCTTAAAAAAAATTGGTCGCTTATGGAGGGAGTTCAACTGGGATGGTCTCTGAATGGAGGTAAAATTAGTATTGAGACTATGGGAATAAATCTCGTTCCATGAAAAAATGGTCGTTCAGGGAGGTGGTCGCTTAATGGAGGTGGTCATACAGGGAGGTTTCACCGTATATATATAAGTACCTGATGTTTATATTCTGATTCTGCATACCTTACAAAATCTGTTTCATTTTCTTAAAAAAAATTGGTCGCTTATGGAGGGAGTTCAACTGGGATGGTCTCTGAATGGAGGTAAAATCAGTATTGAGACTATGGGAATAAATCTCGTTCCATGAAAAAATGGTCGTTCAGGGAGGTGGTCGCTTAATGGAGGTGGTCATACAGGGAGGTTTCACCGTATATATATAAGTACCTGATGTTTATATTCTGATTCTGCATACCTTACAAAATCTGTTTCATTTTCTTTAAAAAATTGGTCGCTTATGGAGGGAGTTCAACTGGGATGGTCTCTGAATGGAGGTAAAATTAGTATTGAGACTATGGGAATAAATTTCGTTCCATGAAAAAAATGGTCGCTCAGGGAGGTGGTCGCTTAATGGAGGTGGTCACACAGGGAGGTTTCACTGTATATATATAAGTACCTGATGTTTATATTCTGATTCTGCATACCTTACAAAATCTGTTTCATTTTCTTTTAAAAAAATTGGTCGCTTATGGAGGGAGTTTAACTGGAATGGTCTCTGAATGGAGGTAAAATTAGTATTGAGACTATGGGAATAAATTTCGTTCCATGAAAAAATGGTCGTTCAGGGAGGTGGTCGCTTAATGGAGGTGGTCACACAGGGAGGTTTCACTGTATAAGTACATGATGTTTATATTCTGATTCTGCATACCTTACAAAATTTTATCATCATCGAGGCAATGCAGGTTTTGAGATACCTTTTAAAGACCCTCCCCCTCCCCCCCCCCCCCCCCCAGCCTCTCCGTACCGAGGGAGCAGGACGCCAGATTTCAAAAAGTCATCTCAATCTGGTGTTTATATTCTGAGGTTAACCCTGTGTATTATTATCAGACTTATTTAATATGTGATTTGTAAAAAGGTGCGCTTTTTTCCGGGGCGCTTTTTTCCGGGTGCGCTTTTTTCCGGGGCGCTTTTTTCCGGGTGCGCTTTTTTCCGGGGCGCTTTTTTCCGGGGCGCTTTTTTCCGTGCGCTTTTTTCCGGTGCGCTTTTTTCCGTGATCCCTATTTAGCAATATGTCTATGACTTTCAGTTTTACGTATTATTATTTACTCAGTTTGTGAACGCTTGTCTTTCAATTATCCTATATGTACCTTTTCAGAAATATTTTGCCATCATATTGATTTTAGAAAATTTCTAATATGAAATAAATATTCATTTCCTTTCGGATATTTCTTAATTCTGAGAAGAGGAAAAGGGTGGACGTCTGAATGGACACGAAGCACGAATTTGTGCTAATTTTCTATCATTTGATTTGTGACAGGGCTGGGCATAATTGTTCCGAAGATTCGAATAGGGCTTAGATTTAATTTTTTCCGTGTTGGACAGGCCCCGGGCCTTAGATTTTTTTATGCAGATTCCGAGACTTTGTTTGTATGTTTGTTTTTTATAAACAAAAACAATAAAACATTCCTTTATTTCATTTTCTTCTTTACCTCGACACTTCTATTTAGCGAACACCTTTTCAATCCCATAACAACTCTATATATTTGTATGCTTTAGTTTTTATTTCTAAATAAAGGCCCCTCCGAATGACAGCCGAATTCATGGGTACCGAGGTGTCCGCTATTCGGAGGTTTCACTATACAGGGTGTCCACTCTCAACTGTTTGCCATAGCTAATTCCTAAGCGTAAGGCATAGACATATAGTTCCAATTACAAAAATGTTTTAAGGCTGTTCTGAACTGCTCTGCTCAACAAGTGCAAAACATTTTGACACATTTACAAATTCATTTTTTAACGCAAAGATATAAAATTGGTAAAACCTGACCATTGAAGCGATTTCGAATCGAACTGTGTTTTCCAATTTTTTTTATCAATAAGTTACCTATTGAGTTATAAGCGATTTTGATCACGTCACAAACACGTTTTTTCGCCCTTTCTTGAGAGGTATTCTATTTTCGCGCGGAAATTTGGTTCTAAACGTCCACTTTGACACCACTTTCTGAAAGATCTATTTGCGTTTACAAAAAAAAATACGGAAAGAAACAGCTCGATGACCTAGTTTTTGAACAACAACACCTGCTAGTTTCATGCATTTCCGAATAAAAATAAATTAAAACTTGTGTCATAAAGTTGCCCTCTTGGACTTGAGAACAGTCTTAAATGAGATACAGAAGTATTTTAAAAGTGATTTGGTTCAATAAAAACGGATCACGGAAAAAAGCGCACCGGAAAAAAGCGCACGGAAAAAAGCGCCCCGGAAAAAAGCGCCCCGGAAAAAAGCGCACCCGGAAAAAAGCGCCCCGGAAAAAAGCGCACCCGGAAAAAAGCGCCCCGGAAAAAAGCGCACCTTTTTACAAATCACATATTAAATAAGTCTGATAATAATACACAGGGTTAACCTCAGAATATAAACACCAGATTGAGATGACTTTTTGAAATCTGGCGTCTTGCTCCCTCGGTACGGAGAGGCTGGGGGGGGGGGGGGGGGGGAGGGGGAGGGTCTTTAAAAGGTATCTCAAAACCTGCATTGCCTCGATGATGATAAAATTTTGTAAGGTATGCAGAATCAGAATATAAACATCATGTACTTATACAGTGAAACCTCCCTGTGTGACCACCTCCATTAAGCGACCACCTCCCTGAACGACCATTTTTTCATGGAACGAAATTTATTCCCATAGTCTCAATACTAATTTTACCTCCATTCAGAGACCATTCCAGTTAAACTCCCTCCATAAGCGACCAATTTTTTTAAAAGAAAATGAAACAGATTTTGTAAGGTATGCAGAATCAGAATATAAACATCAGGTACTTATATATATACAGTGAAACCTCCCTGTGTGACCACCTCCATTAAGCGACCACCTCCCTGAGCGACCATTTTTTTCATGGAACGAAATTTATTCCCATAGTCTCAATACTAATTTTACCTCCATTCAGAGACCATCCCAGTTGAACTCCCTCCATAAGCGACCAATTTTTTAAAGAAAATGAAACAGATTTTGTAAGGTATGCAGAATCAGAATATAAACATCAGGTACTTATATATATACGGTGAAACCTCCCTGTATGACCACCTCCATTAAGCGACCACCTCCCTGAACGACCATTTTTTCATGGAACGAGATTTATTCCCATAGTCTCAATACTGATTTTACCTCCATTCAGAGACCATCCCAGTTGAACTCCCTCCATAAGCGACCAATTTTTTTTAAGAAAATGAAACAGATTTTGTAAGGTATGCAGAATCAGAATATAAACATCAGGTACTTATATATATACGGTGAAACCTCCCTGTATGACCACCTCCATTAAGCGACCACCTCCCTGAACGACCATTTTTTCATGGAACGAGATTTATTCCCATAGTCTCAATACTAATTTTACCTCCATTCAGAGACCATCCCAGTTGAACTCCCTCCATAAGCGACCAATTTTTTTTAAGAAAATGAAACAGATTTTGTAAGGTATGCAGAATCAGAATATAAACATCAGGTACTTATATATATACGGTGAAACCTCCCTGTATGACCACCTCCATTAAGCGACCACCTCCCTGAGCGACCATTTTTTTCATGGAACGAAATTTATTCCCATAGTCTCAATACTAATTTTACCTCCATTCAGAGACCATCCCAGTTGAACTCCCTCCATAAGCGACCAATTTTTTAAAGAAAATGAAACAGATTTTGTAAGGTATGCAGAATCAGAATATAAACATCAGGTACTTATATATATACGGTGAAACCTCCCTGTATGACCACCTCCATTAAGCGACCACCTCCCTGAACGACCATTTTTTCATGGAACGAGATTTATTCCCATAGTCTCAATACTGATTTTACCTCCATTCAGAGACCATCCCAGTTGAACTCCCTCCATAAGCGACCAATTTTTTTTAAGAAAATGAAACAGATTTTGTAAGGTATGCAGAATCAGAATATAAACATCAGGTACTTATATATATACGGTGAAACCTCCCTGTATGACCACCTCCATTAAGCGACCACCTCCCTGAACGACCATTTTTTCATGGAACGAGATTTATTCCCATAGTCTCAATACTAATTTTACCTCCATTCAGAGACCATCCCAGTTGAACTCCCTCCATAAGCGACCAATTTTTTTTAAGAAAATGAAACAGATTTTGTAAGGTATGCAGAATCAGAATATAAACATCAGGTACTTATATATATACGGTGAAACCTCCCTGTATGACCACCTCCATTAAGCGACCACCTCCCTGAGCGACCATTTTTTTCATGGAACGAAATTTATTCCCATAGTCTCAATACTAATTTTACCTCCATTCAGAGACCATCCCAGTTGAACTCCCTCCATAAGCGACCAATTTTTTAAAGAAAATGAAACAGATTTTGTAAGGTATGCAGAATCAGAATATAAACATCAGGTACTTATATATATACGGTGAAACCTCCCTGTATGACCACCTCCATTAAGCGACCACCTCCCTGAACGACCATTTTTTCATGGAACGAGATTTATTCCCATAGTCTCAATACTAATTTTACCTCCATTCAGAGACCATCCCAGTTGAACTCCCTCCATAAGCGACCAATTTTTTTTAAGAAAATGAAACAGATTTTGTAAGGTATGCAGAATCAGAATATAAACATCAGGTACTTATATATATACGGTGAAACCTCCCTGTATGACCACCTCCATTAAGCGACCACCTCCCTGAGCGACCATTTTTTTCATGGAACGAAATTTATTCCCATAGTCTCAATACTAATTTTACCTCCATTCAGAGACCATCCCAGTTGAACTCCCTCCATAAGCGACCAATTTTTTAAAGAAAATGAAACAGATTTTGTAAGGTATGCAGAATCAGAATATAAACATCAGGTACTTATATATATACGGTGAAACCTCCCTGTATGACCACCTCCATTAAGCGACCACCTCCCTGAACGACCATTTTTTCATGGAACGAGATTTATTCCCATAGTCTCAATACTGATTTTACCTCCATTCAGAGACCATCCCAGTTGAACTCCCTCCATAAGCGACCAATTTTTTTTAAGAAAATGAAACAGATTTTGTAAGGTATGCAGAATCAGAATATAAACATCAGGTACTTATATATATACGGTGAAACCTCCCTGTATGACCACCTCCATTAAGCGACCACCTCCCTGAACGACCATTTTTTCATGGAACGAGATTTATTCCCATAGTCTCAATACTAATTTTACCTCCATTCAGAGACCATCCCAGTTGAACTCCCTCCATAAGCGACCAATTTTTTTTAAGAAAATGAAACAGATTTTGTAAGGTATGCAGAATCAGAATATAAACATCAGGTACTTATATATATACGGTGAAACCTCCCTGTATGACCACCTCCATTAAGCGACCACCTCCCTGAGCGACCATTTTTTTCATGGAACGAAATTTATTCCCATAGTCTCAATACTAATTTTACCTCCATTCAGAGACCATCCCAGTTGAACTCCCTCCATAAGCGACCAATTTTTTAAAGAAAATGAAACAGATTTTGTAAGGTATGCAGAATCAGAATATAAACATCAGGTACTTATATATATACGGTGAAACCTCCCTGTATGACCACCTCCATTAAGCGACCACCTCCCTGAACGACCATTTTTTCATGGAACGAGATTTATTCCCATAGTCTCAATACTAATTTTACCTCCATTCAGAGACCATCCCAGTTGAACTCCCTCCATAAGCGACCAATTTTTTTTAAGAAAATGAAACAGATTTTGTAAGGTATGCAGAATCAGAATATAAACATCAGGTACTTATATATATACGGTGAAACCTCCCTGTATGACCACCTCCATTAAGCGACCACCTCCCTGAGCGACCATTTTTTTCATGGAACGAAATTTATTCCCATAGTCTCAATACTAATTTTACCTCCATTCAGAGACCATCCCAGTTGAACTCCCTCCATAAGCGACCAATTTTTTAAAGAAAATGAAACAGATTTTGTAAGGTATGCAGAATCAGAATATAAACATCAGGTACTTATATATATACGGTGAAACCTCCCTGTATGACCACCTCCATTAAGCGACCACCTCCCTGAACGACCATTTTTTCATGGAACGAGATTTATTCCCATAGTCTCAATACTAATTTTACCTCCATTCAGAGACCATCCCAGTTGAACTCCCTCCATAAGCGACCAATTTTTTTTAAGAAAATGAAACAGATTTTGTAAGGTATGCAGAATCAGAATATAAACATCAGGTACTTATATATATACGGTGAAACCTCCCTGTATGACCACCTCCATTAAGCGACCACCTCCCTGAGCGACCATTTTTTTCATGGAACGAAATTTATTCCCATAGGCTCAATACTAATTTTACCTCCATTCAGAGATCAACCCAGTTGAACTCCCTCCATGAGCGACCAATTTTTTTTAAAGAAAATGAAACAAATTCCGTTTTTTCCAGGTCGCTTGAAGAAGGTTTTATTAAGAAAATAATTCCGGAGAGTGCATTTTTCATCAAACTTATAAACTAAGTTTAGATTTTTTTAAATTCCGGTAACCTTTAAATGTTTAAACTTCTTTGTGCTTTTTTAGGCAATGAATTTAACTCTGATGACAAATTAGGAATGACGTTCAATAAACTCCCTTGCACTATTCTGTCAGGAAACTCTCAAAGAAATAGATAAATTAATGATATCGTCATTATTTGTTTCCGTCCAAAAAAATTGCATTTATTTACTGAACTTCGAAAAGAAATAAAAGTTATAAAATATAAAACTGTAAAATCAAAGCAAAGGTCAATGTATTCATTTTTTAAACTCTACAGTAATTAACTTATGTAATTAACTTTCGTTTTGATACTTAAAGTTTTATATTTTTTCCTAATGTGAAAATTAAATTTTAGTAACGTTAATTGTTACCTTTTTTCAACAATTAAAATCTAGATTTAAACAGGACCTCCATTAACAGGCCACCTCTCGGAGCGACCCATTTTTATTGGAACGGAGCGTGGTCGCTTTAGGATGGTTTTACTGTGTGTGTATATATATATTTAGCCTCCCTTATCCTTCCGGAGTACGGCCGTTTGTGTGTAGGGGTGGAATCTACAAAATCCGAATCTATTAGACGATAAAATTTTGGAACAGTATAAAATCAGGATGTTTTCTAAGTATATAAACATCCAATTGGATGAGTTTCTTTTAATTTGGCCCTTACCCTCCTCCTTGGCAGGGGGGGGGGGGTTACAAAAATCTACGATTACCTTCCTCATAAAACTGTACAAGAGTCCATTATCATTTTATATTATTGCCCCCCCCCCACACACACACTAAATTTTATAAAAAATTGAATATAAGACCCGAGAATTTTAAATTGTTATAACCAGTCATCAAATTGTCACAACGGTTTGTTCTTTTAAGGGTGTTCTCAAATCCAAAGGACCAACTTTCTGACATAAATTTTAATTTATTTTTTTTCGAAAATGCATGAAACTGGCTGGTGTTGTTGTTCAGAAACTATGTAATGGAGCTGTTTTTTCCATTTTTTTTTGCAAATGCAATAGATCTTTCAGAAAATAATGTCAAAGTTTGCGTTTGGAACCGAATTTCCGAGGAATGAAGAAAGAGTCTCAAGAGAGGGCGAAAAACGGGTTTGTCACGTGATCGAAATCCCTTATAACTCAATAGGTAATTGATTGATCTAAATGTTAAATTTCTTAAATTAATTCTAAATTTTTAAAACAGTGTAAAAAAGCATTGAAATCTAAGATGAAAATAATTTGTAAAGTTTCTATGGGTATTTTGTCTGATGAATAAACGAAAAATGCTTTAAATATGTATTTACATAAGCTTAAATGATTATGTTTGTTAAAATATAAGTACAACCAGTTTATAAAAAGCAAATTCTTATCAGGCATAAAATGCATTCGCTTTAAAAATGATATTTCAATCTAATGCTGCTATTTTATGGATTTCAAATATAACTTCAGATATAACTGGTCATTCTCATGTTATTTTGTATGCACAAATTAATGGTTGTAAACCATTTCCATAATTTGTTTTAATTAGCATGAACATACAGGCGTGTAAGTTTTGATTTATCAAAACTTACACGCGTACGGACTGGACGGAAACGGGACACACGCGGACGGATCGCCTATCTCCGTCCGCAGCCCCTTTTTCTACTACTTATTCTGACTCTTTTGCGGAAGCCAGGCTCATAGGCCCCCACCCACGTCCCGAGTATAAGAGACTCTAGCGAAAGCAAATGTAGGAAAAAAAAAAATCTTTCTTCTTGATGGGTGTAATAAAATTGATAAAGTGCAGAAACATAAATAAATTCTATCGAATAAGTATTTCGTGTTTATTTTGGAACTTTAAATGGTTTAATTTTAATTTAGGAATTCAGAACAACTAAATAACATAAAAGAAAATTACACTTATTTGTTAGAGAGTTCATGATGTTTTACGACAGGGGAAAAAATTATCAAGAGAGAAAGAAATTCCTCGAAAAGTAATCGGCGACCAAAAAATGAATAAATAAACAAATAAAACCGTGGTTCCCAGTATAAATTTCGGGGCGACCGCTCCTTTACCCCGCCCCCTCTTTGTATGTCCCTGGGGAGCACACTAGAGGTCTGCACGGACCGCAGTTCCCGGGCCCGGCCCGTTTATATTTTCACAGTTTACGATCAGGCCCGACTCGTGCAAAAATCAATGAAAACAAGCCCCGCCCCGCCCGTGAAAAAATCAATTCAGTCAGGCCAAGTTTGGCTCGACACAATTTCTTAAAAAATTCCGATTTTTCTTAACATACAATTGCAAGGCTGCCACTTGCTACTAAAATGCTACTAAAAGCGACTATTTTAAACATCCGGCGGCTATGACGACTATTTTAGGCCGAAAACCATTAAAAAGCAACTATTACAAGAAAACAGGGGACTTTTTTCGGATTTCAGCGACTAGTTTTACTGAAAATATTCAATCTTTTTCTTCAAAGCATCTAGAGTCATCTTCCAAAACGCACTTTTTCAACGGTTGTTTGAGGAGATTCGTGATTTTTTCCGCAATGAATTCCAAATTTCGCGATTTCGCCCCCCAACCCCCAATCGATTGACGAAAATTCATATTTATTTCCGAGATCTTTTTATACTATCGTTGAAGGAGATTTTGTGATTTTTTTTTCCGCGATCCTTTGCCAAATTTCGCAATTTTTTCTTTGACAGATCGACAAAATTGATTTTTTTTCCGCCACCACTTGTCCAAATTCGCGATAAAATTTTTTCGCGACTGATTGATGGTAGTTACTATTTGTGTCAGAGATCTTTTGACGAAATTCCGGATTCTTTTCCAGATCGGTTGTCAAAATTCGTGATTTTCTTTTCACGACCGACTTACAAAATTCGGGATTTTTTGCGCGATCATTTGATTAAATTCTCATTTTTTTTTTTTTTTGGACCAAATTTGCGTTTTTTGGCCGCCACCATTTCACGAAACTTGCGATTTTTTTTCTTGCGATCGTTAGACGAAATTTGTAATTTTTGGCCCATTCTTTTGACGAATTTTGCGATGAGTTTTCTGCGATCGAATGACGAAAATCGCCATTTGTTTCCGCGACCTTTGGTAAAATTCAAGATATATTTTATGGTTGTTTGAGGAGAATCGCGATTTTTTCCGCAACGAATTGCAAAATTCGCGATTTTTTTCCCTATCGATTGAGGAAAATAGTTATTTCTTTTCGCCATCTTTTGCTACGATCGTTGAAGGAGATTTCGCAATTTTTCCTATGACCTATTGCAAATTTCCCACTTTTTTGAGGGCGACCGTTCGCGGAACTCACATTTTTTTCCGTGATCCTTTGCCAAATTTTGCATTTTTGTTATCGTTTCACGGAACTCACGATTTTTTTCCGCGATCCTTTGCCAAAATTCGCGAATTTTTTTGCGACAAACGCGATTTTTTTTCTCCACCACCACTTGTTGAAATTCGCGATACATATTTTTTCCGCGACCGATTGATGGTATTCACTGTTTGTTTCAGATATCTTTTGACGAAATTCGCGATTCTTTTCCACGATAGATTCGTGATTTTCTTTTCAAAACTGACTTACGAAATTCTTGATTATTCGCACAATCATTAAACAAATGATTGCGCGATTTTCGATTTTTTACACGATTATTTGACCAAATTGGCGTCTTTTCAGGTGTGATTCTGTTCTGAATTTTCTGAAGATTTAAGGCATTCGGTTCCAAAAATTTTTAAAAATCGGTCATCAGTCCGAAAATTCGGCCATAAAAAATATCGCGAATTTCGGCAAACGGTCGCCGAAAAAATCAATTTCGACAATCGTTCACAGAAAAAAGTCGCCAATTTCGTCAAAGGATCGCAGAAAAAAACGAATTTCTCTAAAGAATCGCGGAAAAAAACGCGAATTTCTACAAGGGATCACGAAAAAACGCAAACTTCGTCTAGGGATCGCGAAAAAACCACACATTTCACCGCGCAAATTTCGTCAAAAGTTCGCGGATAAACGCAAATTTCGTCAAAGGATCGCGATAAAGAAACGCAAATTTCGTCGAAGGATCGCAGAAAAACGCGAATTTCGCCAAAGGACCCACGAAAAAACTCATAATTGGCGCCGGGAGATCCCCCCCTTTCCCTCCTCTGTTGTAACCTTTCAGAAAATTTGCTGTGAATTTCAGAATTTTTTCTTTTACTCAGAATCACCCCTGCTGTTTTTTTCTCCGCGACCATTCGACGAAATTTGCAATTTTATTTCTCTTTGTCGTTAGACGAAATTCGTTATATTTTGTGCATTTTTTTGACGAAATTTGCGCTGATTTTTCCGTAACCGAATGACGAAAATCGCCATTTGTTTCAAGAATCTTTGATAAAATTCAAGATATTTTTCCATGGTCCTTTGAGGAGATTCACGATTTCTTCGACGATGAGTTACCAAAATTCGCATTTTTTCCCCTGCCGATCGTTTCATGAAATTTACGATTTTCTTTATACTATCCTTTGCCAAATTTCATGAATTTTTCTACGACCGATTGACGAAATTCATATTCGGTATTTGTCGGAGATTTTTTGACGAAATTCGCGATATTTTCCCATGATCTTTTGTTGAAATTCGTCTTTTCTTTTGTCGACTGACTGAGGAAGTTCAAGGGCAAGGAGGCAAAAAGAAAAGAAAAAATCATTTGGGGGATAAAGGCAGGGACGACTTTATGAGCCATGTCGCCCTGTGGGAGATTTTTTACTGTACCGCTGCAAATGCTATACTCATATTTTTTCTTTTAAAGGGTTTTACTAAAGCATTTTATTTTGTGCACTCCTTCCAGGGCCGAAACTAGCTATATTTTCACCCGGGGCAAATATGGATTTTGGCACCCCCTCCTTCCCCCGCAAAATAAATTTACAAAGAGAAATTTGCGAAAGTTTCTATTAGCGGGCTTATTTTTAAATTTTAAATGTGTAACAGTAAAATACGTAATATTGAAATATGTAACCATCTTTGTCAAATATTTATTCATTAAAACCTGTGAAAAAAATCAAAAGGAAGCGGAAATATTTCCGCTTTATAGAGGTTTCCGTCTTGGCAGATATAACTGTTGGTATTCATTCTGTTGGAACCATGCAGTTTTTTTTTTCATTTTAGACAAGATTCCATTATAGACAGATTTCATTTTTCCAGATTTTACTGTTGTTGTAGCATAACAAATTATTACAAATGAGGTACTTTAATGTCATAGTGATATGAGTCATATTGTTTTAGGAACTAAAAGACCAGGATTTACTGTAGGCATAAAAATAGTACAAAAGGAAAAATCCATGAATATAGAAATTTTAATAACATAAGGATGTGTGCAAAGCTATTTAAATAATGAAATCTGTACTAAAGAAAGAAAGATTCTCTCTTTGTGCGTGTGTGTGTGTCTGTTCGCGATGGCTAACGAAAGGTATCGCATGTACAAGTCCGAAAATTTAAGGGATGATAGTCCAAGACAGGTCCTGATGCACCTGAGGCACAGATTTTTAATTTTTTAAAGGCCCTTTAAGTTTTTATGCCCTAAATTGTTAATAACTTGCCTCATTTTATCCGATCTTCGTTTTTTAGTCTATCTCACCATTTAGTTATTACCCCACTTCTACATTCCAGTTAAAATCCTCGCCGCCTGGGGCCCGGTACCTTGAGGCTTTTATGCCCCAAATTGTTAATAAATTGCTTCCTTTTAATCCGATCTTCATTTTTAGGTTCCTTTTTTCATTTAGTTATTCTCACGTTTCTGCATTCCAGTTACCGTATTTTATGGAAGAAACGGCGCACCCGTCGTAAGCGCCGCACTCCTAAAAATTGGTCTGGATAAGCTTTAAAATATCGTAATCGCCGCACCCGTCGTAAACGCCGCACCTGTGGGAACGCTTCTTCTGTGGACAGTGTCTCATTAACCTAACTTTAACGAAACTTTTCTGAACAGTGTAAGGGTGCCTCACTTTTAATAACTTAATACTCTAGAATTTTATTTAAAATATTTAAATCTGATTTTAAACATTTTTAGGTAATTTTTAAATTAAGGAGACGTCAATTGGTATCAAAACTATTCAGAGGGTGGGACGCATAAGAGATCGGCGCAACTTAGCACGCTTTTTATGACACTTTTTACGTCATATACACTTTAGTCCTTTTTTAGTTTCTATTCGAAGCCCGGAAAATCTGAGTCGTCAATATCCGAGTGGAAGAGTTGTTAATTTTCTTTGTACCTCTATATGTATGGTTCGGTATCATCATCGGAAATGTCACAGTTTTCATTATCGGCAAAATCAGAATGTTTCGCATTGTTGAGCAATGGACTTGAGAACAGTCTTGAGGAATTTTAATTTTATCCAAATTTTACGCGCCCGAAAAAAACAAAAAATCGTAAACGCCGTACATGGTGTAAACGCCGCACTTGACAAAAAATTAACTTTCAAACTCGTAAACGCCACGGCGTTTCTTCCATAAAATACGATAAGACTTGGGGCCCTCTATGGTCCCGTACGGCCTCCTTGAACTTCTTGGGCGCCATACATCCCCTCCCCCCCTTAATTTTCTCGCCTTCTCAGTGCACTGTTTTAAAGTTGAATTTTGGACTCTTCTTCCTGGACCAACACCCTCACATTTTTATTTGGACACTAAGGCCCTGTTTTAAGCATCCCCAGGCCCTGACTATCTCATGGGCCCTGGGCACGAAATTTTTCATAATTTCGTCTAAATTTCCATTAAAAAATAAAATAATTGTGAAAAAATGTGACATTTGAGATATTAATAACATGAAATGACAAAAATATGTCTCAGTATATGGTAAAAACAACACATTTCCATAAATAATAGAGAAAATATTTTATTTTTATTCCTGGAACTGTTTTTCAATTTCCCGAAAAACTTAATATTTTGAGTTGGCAAATGTGTAACATGTAAAAAAAAAAAAAAAAAAAAAAACCTAGTGTTAGTAAATCAACCATTCTAAAGGGGCTCGAAAAATTGAAAGTGCCCTGGGCATAGAAACTTGTTAGTCGGGCCCTAAGCATCCCCCCCCCCTTTTTTTTGCGCATTTCTTTAAAATTTTATTCTAATTATTAGTTCATACCCTATGCTTAATTTCGACTAAATGAAGATCTAAAGTGTTCAGAACATTTCCTAAATATTACATTTCCTAAAATCTTCTTATAATGTTCAAATAAAAGTTTATGATATTCGATTAAACAGACCCTTTGAAAAAAACCAACTTCTTTGTCTCTTTTAACAGGGACTTTATGCAGGAGAGGAAAAGATATAAAAATAATTCGTTATTGTCACTTACGCAAAATACTCTTGAAAGATACTAGGTCAATGGGTAAAGGTCAATGTCATACGGAAGATCGGAAGAGTAGGACGAAACAGTGGGGGGGCGGCCCTGTGCTTGTTAGTAATTTCTTGGAAAACTTGCTAAGTACATGAGTTTTGGAGGCAGAAGAGGGAAATTGAACAAAGATATTTTCCTTCTTTTGTCTCGGGAAAAGAGGGTAAAAATACTAAAAAGATGCCTTAGCAACAGCTGTTATCCGACTCGCGAAGCTTTAAAATTGCGAAAATAAACGCCATGCTAAAAGTTGCCCTAGTTTGTTCTATATGTTTACAAAGAATAAAAGTAAACAGAGAAAGAAAATTGAATTTCAAGAAAATTATCTACTGAAAATATTATAAATTAAATTTTATAAATTGTTATAAATTGCAAAATCTGATTTTTTTTTCTATATCAAGTGGCAAAAAAAAATGTATTTCATCTTAAAAAAATGTTGGAGAGGGGGTGGGGAGGACCCCACGGCCCATATAACTCTACGCCTATGGGCACAAGATTTTATTTTTTCTAGAAAAGAAAACTGGTTGTGTAAATATATAGTAGAAGAAAAAACCAAAAATAATTTAAATTGAATCTTAAAACAAACCTTTTAATGTCACATCAAGGAAGACGTCATTTGAACTTTAATATCATATCTTTTAAAACTCATATTTTGAATTTATGAGAGATGTGAATGAAAACGCATCAGCGAATAAACTTCTATACATCTTTTCATATTGAACATAAATTTGCATCTGCGATTATAAATAGAAAAAAAAAAAGGATTAAATAAATAATGCATATATACATATTAATTAATAGCATAGCGTCACTCAAGATTTGATATTATTTTCAAGATCCATGCGTATAACATTCTTAGAGCCATAAGATTAAGTGCTGAGAACATTAAACCTATTTTGATATCATTACTTTTTAAAGGTTAATGGAGACAGAATAAAAAAAACTAATGTTTTTTTTTTTTTTTTTTTTTTTTTTTTTTTTTTTTTTTAACATTAGAAATATTTTGTATTTCATAAGTTTTAATCCCGAAATAGATGTCACTTAAAATAGATAAAAAATAATATCACTCTGAAACAAATGTTAATAAAAGTTTCCAAATTTATGTATTAAAATGCAATTTTTGCTTTTAAGTCTGTTTTCAAATCCAAACTACCGGCTTTCTAATATATTTTTCACTTTATTTTGTTCACAAAAATTGTCAAGTTCTCTTATGCAGAAACTGTGTAATCCAGATCCATTTTTCGGTAAAGGCAGAATAGTTTTTTGAAAATACAGTGAAAGTTAGTGTTTTGAACATTATTTTCTGAAAGATCTATTGCATTTGCAAAAAAAAAAAAAAAAAAAAAAAAAAAAAAAAAAAAATGGAAAAACAGCTCAATTACATAGTTTCTGAACAACAACCCCTGCCAGTTTCCTGCATTTTCGAACAAAAATAAATTAAAATTTATGTCAGAAAGTTGCCCCTTTGGATTTGAGAACACCCTTAAAAGAACAAACCGTTGTGACAATTTGATCACTGGGGGTCTTATATTAAGTTTTTTTTATCAGATTTAGTGTGTGTGTGTGTGTGGAGGGGGGGGGGGGGGTATATAAAATGTTAATGGTTACGAATACAGTTACAGAATACAGTTTTATGAGGAAGGTAATCGTAGATTTTTGTAATCCCCCCCCCCCCCCCCACTCCCGCCAAGTAGAAGGGAAAGGGCCAAATTAAAAGAAATTCATCCAATTAGATGTTTATATACTTACAAAACATCCTGATTTTATCATGATCCAAAATTTTATCGTCTAAAACCGTAATAGATTCGGATTTTGTAGATTCCCCCCCCCCTTACACACACACACACAGCCGTACTCCAGGAGGATAAGGGAGACTAAATATATATATATGCATACAGTAAAGCCTCCCAAAAGCGTCCACGTTCCGTTTCAATAAAAATGGGTCGCTCCGAGAGTTGGCCTCTTAATGGAGGTCCTGTTTAAATCTAGATTTTAATTGTTGAAAAAAGGTAACAATTAACGTTACTAAAATTTAATTTTCACATTAGGAAAAAATATAAAACTTTATGTATCAAAACAAAAGTTAATTACATAAGTTAATTACTGTAGAGTTTAAAAAATGAATACATTGACCTTTGCTTTGATTTTACGGTTTTATATTTTATAACTTTTATTTCTTTTCGAAGTTCAGTAAATAAATGCAATGTTTTTGGACGGAAACAAATAATGTCTATATCATTAATTTATCTATTTCTTTGAGAGTTTCCTGACAGAAGTTTATCGACTTTGCCGAAGTTTATCGGCAAGGGAGTTTATCGACTGTCATTCCTAATTTGTCATCAGAGTTAAATTCATTGCCTAAAAAGGCACAAAGGGGTTTAAACATTTAAAGGTTACCGGAATTAAAAATAATCTAAACTTACAAGGGAACCACTTTTGGTGTTGCTCGCACCTAGGATCGAGACCTGGTGCATTTTGTAGCCCTATGCATAAAAGTTAGAGAACCGATCAAATTTCTTTGTTAAAATAATATTTTATATCCTTTTTTATACTTTTAATTTTTTATTATTACATTTTTATTTGTTTATTTCACGCCAAAAGTGAGTTAAGTCGCCAAATATGGAGCTACAATTTTTCCACCCACTTTATCCTGAGAGTAAGTACGTACATTTTAGAATTATATCAGATTGCGATTTGTTTGATAATTGATTGCATAAGAATCATGAATTAGGATTTTTTTTTTCTATGCAGACGATAAATATATAAATAATAAGTATATTTCTATAAAAGCTTTCAAGATCGTTGAAACTATTTTTGAGTGAAATACGAAATAAACAAACCATTTTCTTTTGAAATCGAATGGAATAAAGTTTCGAATTTTTAAAATGAAATGTTACTGTATTAAATAGTCCTTTGGTAATCATAAGGTAATCATAAAGTAAATTAATATTTTTACACAATTTATAAAAATTACTGTGACATAACAATTTCTACTGAAGTCCAAAAACCACTCCTCACGTAATACAAAAGCTATGACATTTGGCTAGGGTTGCCGGAAATCTCTACTTCTAAAAGAAACCCACCAACTTTTCCCCGCCAAAAAATATGAATATAATGTTGCAATTTTTCAAAGTCAAATTCGTGGTTTCTTGAAGGAATTTTTAAACATTTTTCAATATTTTATACTTATTATTAACTAATTTGTATTTTTAAATGCGTTTCTTTAAAAAAATTCAATGTTAATAGTCCGATAAGTGGTCCCGAAAATTGCATTTTCAGAAAGTTATGCTGCTGTAAAACCAAGAAATATTATTTTAACAGAAAAATTTTATCGATTCTCAAACTTCGCAATATAGGGCTTTAAAATGCACCAGGTGTCAATGCTAGGTGCGAGCAACACCAAAAGTGGTTCCCTTGTTAGTTTAGAAGTTTGATGAATAATGCGCTCTCCGGAATTATTTTCTTAATAAAACCTTCTTCAAGCGACCTGGAAAAAACGGAATTTGTTTCATTTGCTTTTTAAAAAAATTGGTCGCTCATGGAGGGAGTTCAACTGGGATGTCTCTAAATGGAAGTAAAATTAGTATTGAGCCTATGGGAATAAATTTCGTTCCATGTAAAACTGGTCGTTCAGGGAGGTGGTCGCTTAATGGAGGTGGTCACAAAGGGAGGTTTCAATGTATATGTAAGTACCTGATGTTTATATTCTGATTCTGCGTACCATACAAAATTTTATCATCGAGGCAATGCAGGTTTTGAGATACCTTTTAAAGCCCACCCCCCCCCCACCACCTGATGAATAATGCGCTCTCCGGAATTATTTTCTTAATAAAACCTTCTTCAATCGACCTGGAAAAAACGGAATTTCTTTCATTTTTTAAAAAAAAATTGGTCGCTCAAGGAGGGAGTTCAACAGGGATGGTCTCTGAATGGAGGTAAAAAAATTAGTAATGAGCTTATGGGAATAAATTTCGTTCCATGAAAAAATGGTCGTTCAGGGAGGTGGTTGCTTAATGGAGGTGGTCACACAGGGAGGTTTCACTGTATATATAATTACCTGATATTTATATTCTGACTCTGCGTACCTTAGAAAATCTGTTTCATTTTCTTAAAAAAAAATTGGTCGCTCATGGAGGGAGTTCAACTGGGATGGTCTCTGAATGGAGGTAAAATTAGTAATGAGCCTATGGGAATAAATTTCGTTCCATGAAAAAATGGTCATTCAGGGAGGTGGTCGCTTAATGGAGGTGGTCACACAGGGAGGTTTCACTGTATATATAAACACCTTATGTTTAAATTCTGATTCTGCGTACCTTACAAAATTTTATCATCTAAGCAATGCAGGTTTTGAGATACCTTTTAAAGCACCCCCCCCCCCCCCCACACACACACACAGCTTGATGGATAATGCGCTCTCCGGAATTATTTTCTTAATAAAACCTTCTTCAAGCGACCTGGAAAAAACGGAATTTCTTTCATTTTCTTTTTAAAAAATCGGTCGCTCATGGAGGGAGTTCAACTGGGATGGTCTCTGAGTGGAGGTAAAATTAGAATTGAACCTATGGGAAATAAATTTTGTTCCATGAAAAACTGGCCGTTCAGGGAGGTGGTCACACAGGGAGGTGGTCACTTAATGGAGGTGGTCACACAGGGAGGTTTCACCGTATATATAAGTACCTGATGTTTATATTCTGATTCTGCGTACCTTAGAAAATCTGTTTCATTTTCTTCAAAAAAAATTGGTCGCTCATGGAGGGAGTTCAACTGGAATGGTCTCTGAATGGAGGTAAAATTAGTAATGAGCCTATGGGAATAAATTTCGTTCCATGAAAAAATGGTCGTTCAGGGAGGTGGTCTCTTAATGGAGGTGGTCACACAGGGAGGCTTCACCGTATATATACAAGTACCTGATGTTTATATTCTGATTCTGCATACCTTACAAAATCTGTTTCATTTTCTTTTAAAAAAATTGGTCGCTTATGGAGGGAGTTCAACTGGAATGGTCTCTGAATGGAGGTAAAATTAGTATTGTACCTATGGGAAATAAATTTCGTTCCATGAAAAACTGGCCGTTCAGGGAGGTGGTCACACAGGGAGGTGGTCGCTTAATAGAGGTGGTCACACAGGGAGGTTTCACTGTATATATAAGTACCTGATGTTTATATTCTAATTCTGCGTACCTTACAAAATTTTATCATCATCGAGGCAATGCAGGTTTTGAGATACCTTTTAAAGACCCTCCCCCCCCCCCCCCCAGCCTCTCCGTACCGAGGGAGCAAGACGCCAGATTTCAAAAAGTCATCTCAATCTGGTGTTTATATTCTGAGGTTAACCCTGTGTATTATTATCAGACTTATTTAATATGTGATTTGTAAAAAGGTGCGCTTTTTTCCGGGGCGCTTTTTTCCGGATGCGCTTTTTTCCGGGGCGCTTTTTTCCGGGTGCGCTTTTTTCCGGTGCGCTTTTTTCCGGTGCGCTTTTTTCCGTGCGCTTTTTTCCGGTGCGCTTTTTTCCGCCTACCCTCTCATACATAATCAGTCTTTGTACAAGAGAATGTTAAACAAAGCAAAATGCTGTATCAGATAATGTCTTTGGGAGGAGACAGAGATATATAGCTTCCTAGAATCTATTTTAAAGATTTCTACTGCAAAGGATCAGACAAAAAGTGCAATTGCCTCAGAATATTTCCTCTTCGCGCTTCAGGCATTATCCAGACTTTACAGGATCCAAAATACCCCTTAAACAAACCATAAAAGAATCAATCTCACTTCTGACATGTTTTTAGCAGGCACCCTCCCACACCCCTAAGTGGCATAGTACACTTTAGATAAAGATGAGATAACGTTACTTAATAGTACTGAATAGCCAACGTCCGGTTCTTTATTTTCTTCTTCTGTTCCTTTTCAAAAAGGGCCATAAAAATGCGACCAAAACGGATTGCGATGGGATAAAAGTTGCGTTTTTTTTTTCTAATCTTGATTCGGTATCAGGTCGAAACTAGGGGAAGGGGAAGAGGAGGCACGCACCCCAGGCGCCTGCGGAAGGCGAAGCTCCAAATAAAACTTTTGTTTGTCGGTTTTCTCACGTCTATGTTTACTGTTTAACACGATTGTTAAAATTGTTCTTTCTGGGGTACATCAAAGAATAGAAAAATCCAAGAATGATATGGGATAAGGATCCTGTATAAAGAGGAATTTTTTTTTTCAGTTCCTTTCGATTCCGTTTTCAAGGTTTTAATGAATCAATATTTGAGATAACTGATTACGTAGTTCAGCTTTGCGTATTTTATGATTACTTATTTTAAATTTTAAAATAAATCGGATATTAGAAACAGTAAAATTCTCTTTGAAAAAAGCTTAGCGGAAGTGTCTGTAGCGGCAAAATGCCTGTTTGCCCCGGTCGTAAAAAAGGCTAGTTTCGGCCCTGTCTTTATAGTATTATTGCTCTTTAATTAATTCTTTTAAAATTCATCATATTTTAACTAATAAAATATTTCTTAGGTGTGCAGTCCGAAATCTGGGGGGTTCATTACCCCCCCCCCTGGACTCCCCTTCCTGCGCCCAAGCCCATGTAACACACATGTGTGTGTGCATAAATTATCACAAATACGATACATGTGTGTGTATCAAAAATGAAATGCTGGCAATATTTTTCATATTCCGAGAGAAGAAAAAAAAAGTTCTTAACTGTACAGTAAAGAAAAAATAATCTATGATCACATTTCTTACACATTTTATTTCTCATGTTGTAATTTGAATATATACTCATTGATACTCAAAAACGTATTTATTTTCATCTGAAACATAGTTGTGCTCAAACTTTTTTGTGAAAATCCAAACAACCCGACTTTGAAAATAAACCAACTATGGAAAGAAAATTAAAATTATTAAGACAGAAAACAGGCGGTAGCCGATAGGTTCTTCTCTCAAAGGTGGTAGACGGAAGGTGCTGGTTTCGAACCCAATCGCGCCCGTTGGCCTAATCGTTCAGAGTTTTCCGTGGTCTTCGAACTTTGGATTTCCTTGCGTAAATACGGGTTAGATTCCCTTAGAAAGACGCCCCCGGAGGTCACCCCCCCTTTCCGGCTCATATCCCCGTGTAGATAATCGGCCGTCGTAAATAACACGAACACCACCGAAAACAGAAATTTATGGACAACCTGATCCGATGAATTCTATTCAATGATCCCGAGGTGTCCACTATACAAAGGTTTTACTATACTTGAATATTAAAGAATGAATTTTATGAATATTTGAATAATAAAGACTTGTTTTTTTTTTTCTATAAAAAAAATTGTATTAACGACATAATTGTAGATTACTTTTCATAATTGGATTAAAACATAGTTTACTTTCCTTTCATTTCGAGCTCGGGTAGTGTTGCGAGTGGAGCTTATTCTTTTCGTCGGGTTCGGTTCGGGTTTTGGGTTGAATTCAAATGGAATTTCGGATTCGGTTCGAGCTGTACCTGACCCGCGCATGACTATCTCTATACATATGAAAAAATAGTAAACGTTATTCGTCGTAAGTGACGCAAAAATGTTAAACACCGAGAAAACCAAGAATGTGAAGTTTTCGACACGCTTTACACTCTGAGCACCCCATGGAAGACAATTTTTATTTGTGTTTTTCTTTTTGCGTTTATCCGTTCGAAATTTATTTTAAATATTCATTTCAGGAGGCCAAGTACAGTTCTGAGCAAATCGAGTTGTACCCGGCCCGAACCCGAAAATTCCATTTGAAGTCAATCATCAAGCCTACCCGAATCCGGAAAAAAAAAATTCTTCGTATCACAACCCGACAAAAAAATTTTCGATAACTCACAACACGACATATTTCAATCCGCCATTAATCCATTAATCCATTGATTAGAAACCGAAATACTTCAACCCGCAACCCGAACAGAACCCGAAATGAAAGGAGAGTAAATCATGTTTTACAATCATCTAATACAAATTTTATCCTTTATATAAAAAATGTTCATATCTATTTTCCTTAATATTCAAATATAGTGAAACCTATGAATAGCAGACACCTCGGGATGCTTGAATAGAGTGACTGTGGATTGGGCTCACTCTTCAGTAATTCTTATCGGTCAAATTTAAATTGTTTACTAATCGGGTTGTTGAGATCTTCAAAAAATTGGAGCAGAGTTATGTTCTAGAAGAAAATTGAGAATATATTCAATTTAGTGTTTGAGAAATAAAATGTATATAAGAAATGAAATCATAGATTATTCTTTCTTTACGGTACAGTTAAGAACAAATTTTCCTTTATATAAAAAATATCATTAACATTTTTTTTCGACACGCCCGAAAAGGTATTCAGTGAGTATCAACGAGTAGATTTGGAAAAAATGCTTCGATTTTTATACTTCTTTTGATCATGGTATAGGCTTGTTCTGGTGGTTATCCAAGATTATCTAAAGCATCAATAAAAAATGAAAAATAAAAAAAAATTAAAAATGAGGGATTTTCCACAAATTGTCATCATTCAGCTGCTTTTAAAGAACAACTATAAAAATTTGCTCACTTTAACGCCGATATCTTTCTGAATTTTTACGATATTTGACTAGATTTTTTTTTTAAATAAGTTGCTCCATAGAGTTGACTATCAAATTATGTAAAATGATCCTTGTTCACACATGCGCAGATAAAAATTATTTCATACAACTGCTCATATTGCCTAAAATATTTAATATATTTATTTTTCAATTGCACTATATTATTTTATTATTTTGTCAATTTTTCTGAAACCAGCGTTAAATTGGGTTGAAAATTCTGTGTGTTATAAGCAAAACTCATGCAAGAATTTAATTTTTTTAAATAAATCGCTATATCTCTATTAATATACGTGCTAGTCTTACACAAAAAATACACATATTGCACAATGTCTGTTTATTTATATTCGGTAGCGGTAGATCATTTCGTGCATTTTATTTTACAGGGTGATCCCAAGTATATATATTTTTTCTTTGAATTTTTTTTTGCCCCCCTAATTGATCCCCTTATCAAATCGACATTGCTAAATATGAGATCATACCTGTTCTTTTCAATCCTGAAATTGCAGAAGAATATGTCAAGCATATTTCTAAATATTCGACAAAATGTCTAAAATTGAAAGTTGCCGGTCATTAATGGTAATATAGTGTAGATGCTAGGTATGAAGATTACTAATATGAAAACAGATTTTTTTTTTTTCACATATGTATCTGTAAGGTCTCAAAACAATTATAAAACACACACACAAAAGATATTCCAATGACAAAATCAAAACTTAAAAAATATATTTAAGATTAATATGTAAATTTATACCTTGTCTTCTATTTCTTGCTGATAATACACCTCCTCAGGATTATCACGTGCCTCTTTGTTGGTACTTCTTTTGGGATGGTGTTAAATTTAACCTCATTGTTTTAAACCTCCATTCAACCATACCAGCTTGAGCGATAGGATCAAAGTATTGTTCCTAAAATGAAAATGTGCAAAAACAATGTTATCGATTTAAAATGTTTAAATGATTTTAACATAAAATTTCAAAACACAGACGTAATGATGAGTTCATACGAAAGTGCCTTAAACATACAAAAAAGGAAATTCATTTCCCTCCAATTTACCCAAGCAATAAATTGGAGGGATGGGACTGTTGCATAAATAAAAAAATATACAGTATAAAGTAAATTATCTAGAATGGTTGGGTTCACATGTTTTTGGATAACTGATTACTTACTGCGTTAAGCTATGCCTTTGTTGCAATTAAAATTTATTAGAATAATCAGATTAAAGCTCCTTCTCAGAGTTGCTTTTTCCCTTTCCTATGTTATTCAATGACCTTTGAAATGCCCCACAATTCTTGGAATATCTCATCACAAAATTCATATTTATAATTAATTTCTTTTTTATTAGATGCTTAGAAGAACTGTTTTCTCAACTGTCACAAAATTTAGATTTTGTTTTAAATAAAAAAAAAAGGTTATTTTTGAAAAATCTAAATTACTTCCTTCACTACCTTAATGTACAGTCGTGGGTAAAAAAAAGTAAACACCCCCTACTTACTCCTCAACAAATTATCGTAGAAGAAAGTTACCTGTACCGAACGATTGGAAATAAAGTCTACTTTTAAATGGTGCATATAAATTTTGCTTAGGGCGCCATCTACATATTAAAACAAACCATAAAATCATTTTTTTCAATGGCAATACCCAACTCTGACAGCATAAATGAACTCTACACTCTTCAATTAGTCTAAAAACCAATTTTTATGCAATTCGTACCACAAGTTTCCGAAAAATTAATTATTATAAAACGTGCGTATTTTAAGGGCTGTATCCAAATTAAAGTTCCGTAGTCGATTGTTAACCGAGAGAGCCTCCTTCTTGATCAAGGCACCTTAAGGGTGTATTCCGATCCAAACTGCTTATTTTCCGATTCATTTTAAAATTCATTTTTGCTCTCAAACGCATCAAACTGGGAAATTCTCTTATTTAGAAACTACATAATGTGCCGTGCTTTTCAATTTTTTGATAAATGCAGAAAATACTGTATTAAACGCTGTCAAAGTTGGCGTTTTGAACCGAATTTTCCGAAGCGGGCGATCTGGGAATGAAAAAAAAATGGTCATACTGAGAAAATAATTGTTTAAAAATCAAATTCTAATGAATTGAGTTGAAAATGAAATCACACGGCACTTTAAACATACCTTCAAAAATCACCCCCAGCAAGTTTCATGTTTTTACTTTTAAAAATGAGTCTGAAAATGTCTCAGAAAATTTCGAGCTGTTGAGGGTGGAAAAACATTTTTCCGAATACACCCTTAAGCAGTCAATGAAGCCTGTTAGACAACAGAACAGCAGAAGAAATTTCAAAATATTTAGTCACTTCTATCATAGACTATTCAACCATTATTTTGCTGTTTTTTAAGCATAATTTGAAAACTATTTGGAAGAAAAATGTGAAATTTCGGATTTTGATAAAGCAGGATTTAATAAATCTAAATCCATCAAAAAAATTGTAGGTTGCAATTCATAATTTTTTCGAATATTAATTTCATAATTCATATCAAAATTATAAAAATTGCAAATTCAGCGTATTTATGTTTGGACACATTAGTATTATTGCTACACAAAAAATTAGCACATTAGGAGCATAATTTCAGGAGATATAAATAAATATATGAAAATGTAATTTAACATTAGAAGCACTAAATCTTGAATGTTTATAATTCAAAAACTTATCATTCAAATGACTTGAAATTTGGTGTCTTGGCATAGTTTGAACCGAAGATTTGAAATATCTCGTTAAAATTGGGTATTGCCATTGAAAAAAATTAGGTTTGGGTTCGTTTTAATATGTAGATGGCCCCCTAAGCAAATTTTATATACATCATATAAAAGTAGACTTTATTTCCAATCATTCGGTACCAGTAACTTCCGTTTACGATAATTTGACGAAGAGTTAGTAGGGGGTGTTTACTTTTTTTTCCCACGACTGTACATATTGTTACGAATCGGTATCAATTCTGCCTTATATCAAAATTTAAATTTCTACCCTTTCAGATTTGACAAAAAATCTTTATCGTACTAAAGCTCAAAAATCATTCAAAATAGACTAAACTAACAACTGGCAGGTCTGTTGTGGTATTTGTAATTGACTGAATTTAATTTTGAGAAATTATAATCAATCCACGCCACTTCTAAAAAATATATATACAATAGAGCACCTAATTTACTGGCATGTAATTCATGATCAATTTTTTGAATGTAAACAAAGATTTTTTTATTTTTTTATTTTTTAATGTTTGAATGACAACGAAATTTTGAAAACTAATTCAATCAATTTTAATAAAAGAGGAAGTTATTTATAGAATACAAGATAAATTTAATAAACCAAAGACAACAACTGATGCCATGTTTAAAAATAAACTAGATGGAATCCGTCTAAACTTGACGGCAATAATTTGAAAGCACCGCAGAAAAAAAAAAGTATTTTACAGCTAAAGAAATTTTTAAAGACTAATTTTTAGGAAAATTTTCAATAACTGAAAAAAAAAAAAAAAAAAAAAAAAAAAAAACCCTGCATTTTATATCCAGGCAAATGACCGATTATTGCCAGAGTTTGATGAATTCAAGTTTTTTCCCACAATCTGACGAAATTCACGTTTTTCCGCAATCTTTTGACAAAATTTGTGTTTTATTCGCAATCCTTTGTGACGAAATTGGCGATTTTTTCCTCGAATGATTGACAAAATTGATTTTTTGGGCGATCATTTGTCGAAATTCGTGATATTTTTCTGTTGAACTGATGACCGATTTTTCACAATTTTCGGAACCTAATGCCTTAAATTTTCGGAAATTCGTAACAGAATCACCCCTGAAATCGCCAATTGGATGTGGACACTTGTCAATTGATCTCGAGAAAAAAATAATGAAATTTGTCTATTGGTCGCATTGAAAATTCGTGAGTTTCAACGATCTTTCGCGGTTAAAAAAAAAAAAAAAAAAAAAAAAGTAAAAATGTGTCAATTAATCTCGCGAAAATACCGGGAAATTTGCAAGGCATTCCGGGAGTTAATCGTAATTTCAAAATGCAAAATTTTCAGGAAAATGGTGAAATTTTTTGAACGGGAGTATCCCGCCCACAATATTATTTTGGGCGGCATTTCAAAATTTTGGGCTCGAATCCCGCCACCCCGCCCTGAAATTCAAGACCTGATTGATATATATGTATATTGATATTTGTGCATAGACTTAAATGACAACATTATCGTGAATTATTTGAAAATAGGTTTAAAATTGTGGGAAAACAAAAATATTTTTCATGGAAAAATTAGAAAAAAGAGAATTTTTTTGCACATTTCTATAAGTCGAAGCATAGACAGCAAGTGATATGCATAAGGTAAATGCACTGTGAGAATTTCGTTATGGTAAAATAGCGAATTTTCTCGATGCATGGAGAAATTGAGAATTCTGTTGATCAACTGCAGAACAATCATGATTTTCATCAGTTTATCGAGAGAAAAAGAAATCTCAAATTTTGTCAATTTATTACCTGAAAAAAAATTTTAATTTCATCAGAGATAATGCAGAATAATGAATTTCATGATCAGTCAGAAAAATTGCAAATTTTGTCGATCGATAATCACTAATTCCGTTGGTCAGACACGAAAATATCTTATTTTGTCCATAATGCACGGAAAATAGCGAATTGTTGATCAGCCTCAGAAAAATCAAGAATTTCACTGGTCTGAAATGAAAATATCACAATTTTTGTCGATAATGTGCAGAAAAATCAAATTTCATCGATCGGCTACTCGAAATAGAATTCTCTCACGTGTGGCCCTCGACAAAACAGACATTTTTCTAAAAAGCCCTTATCTTAAAAGTTGTGCACCCGTAATTAAAAAGATCACGAATAAAATAAGCTTTGTCTAAGGATTGCAAATAAAATGAAAATTTCGTCAAAGGATTGGGAACAAATGCATGTATCGTCAGAAGATGGCAGGGAAAAAATATGGCAACTTCTTCAAAGGATTGCGAAAAAGAAAAGCATATTTTGTAAAAGGATCGGGGAAGAAAATGCACGTTTCGTCAAAAGATAGCAGAAAAAACGTTTCGACAAGGGACCCCCCCCCCCCCCCCCAAAAAAAAAAAAAAAAAAAAAAATTAATTTCGCCAATGGATCACACGAAAATGTGGAATTCGTCATAATTTCAGTTTTAAACATAGGATCAATAACAATTTGCTCTCAAAAGTCTCAATTTTGATCAATTTTCATACATTCATATCTTGACCTCAACTAGCATAAAAAAGATGGCTTATACCTATTTTACCCCATGTGACAAGAAATGCTATAAAATTTATTGAATAAATAAATTTACTCATTTTTTGAGTTTTCTATTAGAAAAATCCTTTTTTAAAATCCAAATAGTTTATTTTTTACGATCAAAAACGCTTATAACTCAACAGCTAATTTATTGATCACAAAATGGTAAATACAGTTCAAATCCGAATCACTTTCACAATACATAAATTCTTTCTGCAGCATATTTTTCTGGAAAGAGGTTTTTCATTCACTAAAAACACTTCGTTCTACCTTCTGAAAAACAAAATGACTGCTAAGCCCAGTATATATGTCGCTAGTTTGTTTTTACCAAGTTTAAATAACCATTCTTACAGTCTCATTTCCCAATATGAACCAAAATTTAATTTTAAACAACAGAAATATATCAAAACACCCAAAAGCCCAGTGGACACCCTCTGGCCCAGTAATGGACACCCCATAAAAAGTAATAAATATAATTGTTTTTATGACTGTACTTAGACACAGAATTTAATGAATACATATAGAATGAAACAAAATAGTTATTTTCAAATAAATTTAACAATTAGGATACCAGTTATTAATAAAATATTTACGATAATCATTTACTGTTTGCATCAGTTATTGTAATTATAAGAAGATCGATGTTTTAATTATTTTAGATGGATAGTTTAAAATACTAAATATCAGGCAATTACAGCTATAAAATTATTGAAACGGGAATTTAAAAGGTATAATTTAAAAAAAGGTTTGGAATATTAGTGTTTAGTCTCACTATTTTTAACAATTATTCTTCCAGAGACCACTTGATGTATCATTTATATCATTTCTTTCATTACAAATATGAAAGAAATGATATTGTGAGTTGAATATTTTAAACACTAAATAAAATAATTTCAAAATAAAACTGTAGAACTGATGTTTGAGGCCACTGATCTGTAGATTTACTAGTTTCATGAATATTACCCATAACTTTCATTAATAGTATTACTCCTGTTTCTTTGTGTGTGTGTGGTGGGGGGGGGGGGGGGGGGGTGTTAACTGTTTTTATTTAAACAGAGAGGGATTAAGCCCTATGAGCCCCTCTTTGACTGTGCTCTTAAACAATATTTTCTGCTTCCTGGTTGATTTGATTGCCAGATTATAAAATATGCAAAGTATACATAAAAAAGCATAAAATATTAAAATTTTATCAATCAATAAAATAACTTAAAAGCAGTTATTTATAAAAATTTTAGTGTTATTACATTCTAGTAAGTGCAATTTAAAAATTGATTACTTAAGTTTTCAGTTAAGTCAAAAGATTTTAAATGCATTATGAACGTTACTGAAATTGCATTTTTAGCAATGCTTAATTGGGGTGTCCATTACTGGAAATTGACTAATTAAGCGTTCCAGTAATGAACACAGACAGGTCTTAAAATCTTAAAAATAAATCAAATTTTGTAAATGGCCGTTAGTACATAAAATTCTAAGTTTTCTATTGCTACTCAAACAAAAACATTCAAATATTGCAATAAAATAAAAAAATATATAAATTAATTAAACAAAGCCATTTCTTAGCCTCTTCATTAAGATTTTCACAGAAAAACAGGGAAACTTTGAAACATTTTCCGTTTCCTGATTGGTTTGATTAAAAGTGTCAAGAATAACCCAGTGCAAGGGGGAATTATAAAATAAATAATTAAAGATAAATATTTATTTGTTATTTTTTTATGAACCAAAAACATCAAGAGGTATCCATTACTGGCACATCTACCTATATAGAGAAGGAAACAATTCTTTCGAAATTCTTGTAATTTTTCACAAAATTATTTACTACAAATTATAAAACATATTTTTGGTTGGTATGATTCATCTGAAAAATTACTTTCACAAAATACTTTGTACTGTTATATCTGACAAAAAGTTTTGTCAATCGAAAAAGAAAACTTATTATTTTCACCTCCCCTCATCCCCCCTTGCTTTTACATGACGCTATGATCAGCTTATTTATTTATTTATCAACAAAGTAAACAGAACATTTTAAACGAAAATAAATAAGTAAAAAATAAAAGGGCAGAACAATTTTAAAATATAGAAACATTTCTAAAATTAGCTGCCGGCAGTGACGCTGAGCGTATGCAGGAATCTTTAGTTACTTATTTTTACAACAAATAAAGAAATGCAGGAGAATTTTTTCAAAATTTTAAAGCTTTATATGCTAGGGAAGCGCAGTATGTGTGTAAATTAAGTTAGTGTGTATACGAAATCAGTTACCACGTGTTTCAAGATTAAAATAAAATCAGTACATACAATTCCACTAAAAACAAAGTATAAATTAAATGCTTTTATAAAACTTACCGAGTAAAACAGGCCCATCCTCTTCCTCAATGTTTCATCATTAAGTAAACTTCTTTTAACTCTTCATGTTTACATTCGCCATCTTGATCTTGAGACAGGCAAGAGGCAACAGGCAAGCGAAATTATGATGGCGAAGGCGAGACGAACGAGTCGCAAAGAACATCTCGCTAATGAGTGAATTTTTATCAAGTTGATTTGTTTCATTTTAGCTCTCCTCGAGTACAATAGAAAAATAATAGCTGAAATCAAGTTGAGCTAAACATTTAAAAATCAACTCATTCACGATCCAATAAATTAGAACTCATTTTTTTGAGCAACCAAATCCACTCATTTGTTTTAAGAGAGTAGGGTACCTGAAATTAAGATATCTAAAATTTTATTTAAAATATTTAAATCAAGTTTTAAATATTTATATATATATATATATTTTAAATTAAGGGGACGTCAGTTGGTATTTAAACCATCCAGAGAGCGTTATGTGGACCCATATCTCCTTAGGCGCCCCATGTTTTTTTAAGTGGTCGGCGCCACTTGGCACTCTTTTATGTGAGTGGGTCGCATCCACTTTAAACTTTCTTTAGTTTCTATCCGAAGCCCCCAAAATCTGAGTCATCAAAATCAGAGTTGAAGAGTTGTAAATTGTCTTCGTCCACCCTGTATGGTTCGGTATCATCATCGGGAATGTCACATTTTTCACTAGATTCCAGTTTGTGAAAAACTGGATTTTATTGAAGAAACAGGCACATCTTTCGAAGCCCATGATATCCATTTTGCCACCTCTTCCAAAAGTCTACTTTATGACAAATTTCTGTATTCATTTTTATTCGGAAATGCATGTAATTCGCAGATTTTCTTATTCAGAAACTATATCATCGCAAGGCTTTTCCATTTTTTAGTAAAGACAGAAGATGTTTCAGAAAATACTTTCAAAATGGACGTTTTGAACCGGATGCCTGCTCCTGCGATCCACGGAAGAAGAGAAACTTCGCATCATGTGACCATAATCGCTTATAGCTCGATATGTAATATATATATTTTTTTTAATCATAAAAGGGAAAATGTGTTGCGATTTCAAATCGCTCGAATAGTCAACTTTCCAAATTTATGCAGTTGCGTTTAAAAATGAAACAGAAAATGTGTAAGAAACTTCCGCGTTGTTGAGCAGGGGACTTGAGAACAGTCTTAAGGAAATTTTATTTTATCCCAATTTAAAGAGCGTGAAAAAAATAATCGTAAACGCCGCACATGGTGTAAACGCCGCACTTGAAAAAAAATTAACATTCAAACTCGTAAAAGCCGCGGCGTTTCTTCCATAACATACGGTAAATGTGCCACACTTTTCCTTGAGTATTATTTTGCCTTAAGAGAGTATTCGAAAAAATATTTTTCCACCCTCAACAGCTCGAAATTTTCTGACACATTTTCAGACTCATTTTTAAAAGTAAAAACATGGAACTTGCTGACGTGATTTTTGAAGAGATGTGTAAGAGACCGTGTGATTTCATTTTTCGCTCAATTCATTAGAATTTGAGTTTTAAACAATTACTATTTGCTCAGTATGACCCTTTTTCTCACTCCCAGATCTCCCGCTTCGGAAAATTCGGTTCAAAACGCCCAAATTGACAGCATTTTTTACAATATTTTCTGCCTTTATAAAAATAATCGAGAAGCACGGCATATTATGTAGTTTCTAAATAACACAATTTCCCAGTTTGATGCTTTTGAGAGCAAAAATGAATTTCAAAATGAATCAGAAAATAAGCAGTTTGGATTGGAATACACCCTCTAATTTTCCTAACCGATTTCGAAAATGAAAGACCTTTTTAAAAAAAATCTGCAACCAAAATCGAAAAAGTAAAAAAGAGTCATATTAAAGATTGAGCTCAGCTATCCTATGCAAAAAAAAAATGGTTTAAAAATATTCAAATTGAAACGAGAAATTCGAAAATAACCTGCACATAGGATTAGCATTATGGAGCGTGTGTTTTCAAGTGCGTGAAGAATCCCCTTATGGCAGTTCTCAACTGCTTTGCTCAACAAGCGCAAAACGTTTTGACACATTTATAAATTCATTTTTTAACGGAAAGTATAAAATTTGAAGGCCTGACTATGGAAGCGATTTGGAATCAGACTGTGTTTTACATTATTTTATAAATAAAATATTTATTGAGTTATAAGCGATTTTGATCACGTGACAAAGACATTTTTAACCTTCCTTTAGTGGCTATTATTCTTTCGCGCGGAAATTTGGTTCAAAACGCCCAATTTGACACTATTTTCTGAAAGATCTATTGCGTTTGCAAAAGAAACGAAAAAAAGAGTTCGATTACATAGTTTCTGAACAACAACACCTGCTAGTTTCATGCATTTCCGAACAAAAATAAATTTACAAACTTATGTCATAAGTTACACTTTTGGATTTGCCTTAAAATAACTGTCTGTATTTTAATATCTCATTTATCAAATATAATAATAATTAAAATATGAGTAATTTATGAATCTACAAGTAGCAGCACATTAACAATAGCAACGGTTTCATAAAGTTCTATATAGCTGGACTCTTTTGTATTTAAAATCTTTTTTCCTTACAGTTCTATCCCCCCAACTTGAGGAAAATCCTTCCTTTCATTATATCAGCAATGAATTTTTAACATGTATCCAGTGTGAAACAGTGCCATCACTACCCAGAGGGTGTTGGGTGGAATCAGAACTACCAACCAAATAAAGATCTTATCTCTAGTATTGGGAGAAATGTGAAACCGACACCACTCAAAGGAATGCAAAAATACGTTGATCCCTTTCCAAACCCACCCACTGTGTCAATGCAGTCATAAAACACAACAAAATGACAGCTTGGTAGTGAATATCTCTTTGTAGCCCAGTTGGAATGTAAACAAATGAGAGTGAGGACGTTTTGAAAAAAGGATGTTACCAAAATCCTGCAAACCATAATTGTCAAAAGAGCTCAATGATTTCGTTCCGGCTGTTGAAATAATTATACAGCCCAGGTGGGAAATATGCTACGTCCATTTTCTTTTTCTCTCTTCCGTTTCTCACCGTGTGTGAAATGTGAAACTTGTTTCATCTGTAAACAAAGCCCATCTTGTACTGTTAAATAGCCCAGTGTTGAATTCAGGGAGTGGCCCGGGGGGACATTCCCAATGAGATCTCCCGCTGGAAGATTTGAGATTTTGTGATTTCAATTATGAAAAAGTACAATCCCCCCCCCCCCCCCGAACTCTATAAGGGTGTACATCAATTGCGCCTGCGGTAGGAGGAGATCATAAATTGCGCTTACAGCTTCCATCCCATCTGTATGAACTGCGCTCGAGGGGGTGAGATAAGCAATCCACCATTGTATTTAGGGTTGCTTTTAAGAGTTATTTTTCCCCAAAAGTCCTCTTGATGCAAATCTAGCCATAATAAATCCTGGCGACAATAATCACCGTACTTAAAACTGATGTTATACTATGATAGTAGTACTATGATAGTAAATGACTAGTAGTACTGATAGTAGTACTATGATGTAAAACTATGATAGTAGCACGTGGCCTGCATTCATCTAGCATTGCATTACATCTTTACTTTTTATTTAAAAGTCAAAGTATTTTAGCAATAAGATATTCAACGTAATAAATACAAATAAAATATTAAAATGAAGTATAATTCCTTAAGTAGAGGATAGTAACTAATATTTGCTTCGAAAGAAGGGCAATAATCAAAGGAGTATTGTAAAGTAAGGCAATAATCACAGATGTAAAGTAAGGCAATAATCACAGTCGAACCTAGTTAACATGAACCTCAAGGGGAATCAAAATTTTGTTCATGTTAACAGTAATTCATGTTATCAGTATCAAATCTTTGTATTCGTTTTTATAGGGGACTGCGAAAACAATTCATGTTAAAAGTAATTCACGTTAAGCGTGTTCATGTTAACGAGGTTTGACTGTATAAGCAAAGGGGGATTTCGATTTAAACAGACCCGGTACAAACAGCCCCCCCCCCCCCAAGTTTTGTTAGCTCTTTCAAGGAATTCCAAGTAATATCTAATGTTAATTAAAAACACACATCATTGTTAAGAAATTTTTTATTTTGACTTGTAATATTTGGATAAAAAGCGATTTTCCGTTTTAAATCACAAAAGATGCTAAAAATTCATAAAATTAAAGTTATCATAACTCGGGAAGTTTTATTTGTACAAAAATGAACCTTTTATTTTTTTATTTATTTGTGCACGAAGAAAATTTTGCTAAATATATAGTACTTACATCCAGTAAAAAAAAAAAAAAAAAAAATAAATAAATAAATAATAATAATAAAAAAAAATAAATAAATAAATCTGTAACTTTTAAAAAAATATTTTTTTTTTTTTTGTATAAACGGGTTTAATAGCATGAAGAACAACTTTGAAACATGTTTGCTAATGAAGCTATACGTATAAAGCTAATTACAGGTTTAGAAAATTAGTCATTGGGCAACAGTTAGAGCTTACACTCTTATATACTATTTGCCACGATTTTTAATATTTTATAATCAAAAGTTCAATGATTTTCACAATTTTTTTCCTCATATAATACCAAATCTGTCAGTAGCATTTTTAAATTAACAACATTATTACTATAAGTTGTAGTATTACTATTATTATTAGTATTATTTTTTTTTAATGAAGCAGAATGGAGAAGGGTCCAATTTAGGATTATTTTAAAAATCATTAATATGTTAAATTTTTCTATCACAGCTTAATTTTCATCTATTCATGTATTTGATATTCTCTTTCAGACATCAAATAACTGATCCATTAGTTCTACTTAAAAATTTCGCTTTTAAAAGTCAGCAAAAATTTAATTTAAAAATATTTTGAGGGTCAATCATAAAGTCAACTATAATATATTATTTAAAGTGTATTTTTCTTTTGTAGGAAGTCATCTATTATTAAAAAGGATATTTTATCTTTATAGATAAATAAAACCTTAAAATTATATTTGGAGCAGATGCGTTGCAGAGTTTCCTTCGAAATTTTCTAACTTACAAACTCATTTTTAAACGTAAAAGCATGTCACTTGCAGACTGACTATTGAATTGATTTAGAATCTAATAATATTTTCATTTTTAGATAAGTGAATTATATGTTGAATTAATAACGATTTTTGTTTCATGAAAATTTTATCAGACTGTCACGTCTGGAAATTCAGTTTAGAACACTTTGTGGAAATTCAGTTCAAATGCTAAATGCTTTTAACAGCATTTTGTAAAAGATTACTTTTAATGAAAATTTCGAAAAACCGTTCGATTTCAGTTTCTAAGTAACAGCATCTGTCACTTTCATGCAAGTACAAACAAATATGAATTCTGGAAAGTAACCAGTAGGATTTTAAACAGTCTTAAGGCTTCTCTCAAATTCAAAGAAGCTATTTTTTGACACATTTCTGAATTCATTTTTTGCTTGAAAACACATTAAATTAGAAGGAGTTTTTATTCAGAAACTATGTAATCGAATGACTTTTATATTTTATGGAAAAAGCAGAAGATTTTACAGAAAATACTGTAAAAGTTGTCATTTTGAACCAAATTCACGACGCAGCAGTGCGAGAAAGAAGAAAAACTTGTCGTCACATAACAAGAATGGCTTATAACTCATATAAGTAATTTATTTATCTGAAAATGGAAAACGCTATTCAATTAAAAATAGGCCTTCAATAGGCTTGTTAATTTTATTTTTCTAAGTATAAAAATGAGTTAGGCAATGTGTCATAAAATTTTGTGTTGCGAGCAGGGAATTTGAGAAGCACCTTAAGTACAGCTTAAGAAATTAAGTTTCTTTACACCACATTTTTATGCATGTTTTACAAATAATAATCCAATTCTCAGTTTTGAATTCATGAGAATTTAATTTACTTTAGAATTTAGAATAAAATTAAGTTTTGAAAGAAAATAATAAATTATTTAAATGCCACAGTTTCAAATAAGTTAATAATAATAATAGTATAAAGAAAATATATAGAACAATAAAAGAAGTACTAATTAGCGTTCATAGGATTATTTCAGCAGCAAGAATATTCTTCTATTTAGAATGTTGTTCTTTTTCCTCAGTATCTTTCTTTCAAAATACCACAGAGAATAACTTTAAGGTGACAATTATTTCTAGCATAGTAATTGAAATGCGAAATATCCACATCCAGGGATGTGGTGGAGGGTATACGGGGGTATACGCCGTATACCTTCTGGATTTTTTTAAGGAACACCGTATACCCTCTGTTTCTCAAGAAACCTATAATATATACACTCCAGGGTATATGCTCTGCCTTGAGCGTATATCCTCTGCTTAGAGCGTTTACCCTCTGTTTTTTTTTTACGACTACACCACTGGAAATATCTGTAAATATCTGTATATAAATGTTAATATTGTATATCTATATATAAATGTTAATAACGCTTAAATTTCTTGAAGAATCTTAGAATGAAACATCTGAAGGCACAGTCAACGAGAAATTAGTTTAAACCTGACAGAAATATTTGTTTCCATTCATAATTAGACCATGTCAGTTATTATATTTCTGAACGAAAAATAATAGGCTTGGAGAAAAAAAAAGGCATTATTTGGTAACGAGTGTTATTTCTTCATAAAATGTTCTTTTCTAAAGTAGTTAAAAAAAATTCTCCAACGTTTAAATTTCTTATGTAAATAATTGAAATTGATGATGATTTGTAATATTCTATAATGCTTATATATTTACATGTATATGGATTTTTTTCATCATATTTTGATTTATTTCCCTTTTTTTTTCAATTTTCATTTTATATTAACGGAATATACATTTTTGTATTGCCAATTTTTCTGTGATTTAATAGTTATTATTAACAAAAAATTTATAACATTTTTTTCGAGTTTAATCATTATTGATAGCCGAAATTATCGATAAAGCGCCTAATTTAGCAAATTAACGCCAACAGAAAAGAGTCTTTCTAGCAAAAAAAGCTGTCTCTTCGTGCCCATAAGTATAAGAGACGGAGGTGACAATGATATCCGGTCCAACGTGACGCTGAGCGCAGTTCATACAGGGGGAGGCAAAGAAGGGTCGGCATCGGCGCAGTTAGCCGGTCTCCCTCTATAATGCCCCCCTCCCCGGAGCCACAGATATCCCTCCCGGAGTACCTTAATTTAACACTGTTATAGCTGAAGCAATAAATAAATTGCAGATAATATTTTTTATCATGGCGGTCAAAGCAAGTTAGAATTAGTCAAAGTAAATGCTGTTGAATTTGAATGAGAGTTATATATATATACCGTATTTTATGGAAGAAACGCCGCGGCGTTTACGAGTTTAAAAGTTATTTTTTTTTTCCAAGTGCGACGTTTACGCCATGTGCCGCGTTTACGATTTTTTTTAAAATACCAACTGAGTTTCCTTAATTTAAAAATTCATAAAAATACTTAAAACCTGATTTAAATATTTTAAATAAAACTTCAGACATCTTAAGATATTAAAAACAAGGCATCCTACACTGCTCAGAAAACTTTGATTAAAGTTAGGTCAATGTGACGCTGTCGACAAAAGTAGCGTTCCGATGGATGCGGCGTTCACAACGGGTGCGGCGATTACGATATTTTTAAGTTTGTTCAGGCCAATTTGAGAAGTGCGGCGTTTCTTCCATAAAATATGGTATATCCATCCGCAAAAAAAAGTGACACATCTCGCAAAAATTCATTTTGCGTTTTATTCCACTAATAGGTCTGTCATAGGTGCGTCTTGCTACACAAACAGTTTCAAATGTATAGTTATATGGAAATTACTTTATTATGCTATATGTCCATTTGTGACCACAGAAGAGGGGTGGATTGTGAGGGGAAGTAAAATTAACCAACCCCTTACACTTCATCCTACGCCTTCATCCTTTTCATTCCTGCATGCAGAGATAACAGATAAGTGCTATAATTTCATGTTACAGTAAAATCATGCACATTTTCTTTTTGTCCAGATGTGTCCCTTTTTTTGAGCGATATGTGCATATATAAAAGAAAACCAAAGGAAAAACTGTTGTTAGATTTTATTTTCCCGCCATGGTGGTTTGGTTAAAATACCGTCTCTTAAAAATAAATAAATAATGTTGTCACCGCCGCATACATAATTAAATTTTATAATAAATTTAATAATAATTAGATTTAATAATGATAATAATTTAACCATTTAATACCTCTTTCTTGGTTTATATTTATAAAAATCTTTGTATATCAAAATATGAAGACTAGAGTTATATTGGAGAAATGTATGGTAGAAACGCTGAAGCTGTCAGACGTTAAAATCGGGCAAAATAGCTCTGTTAAAAGAGTTTTATAGGATATCAAACTATGCATAGCAATTCAACCACCTTTTGCACGCATAAAAGTAATTAGATTACGGTGCGCACACGCTTTTTAAATTTGTCTAATTGTTTTAGAATTTTTTTTAAAATCTTTTATGAAAAATATAATTTTTTAATAGGAATAACGATTTATTTCGAAAAAGTCCTTTCGGCCAGTGCCGGGAGGAAGAGGTAGCTTTCATATTCCTTATTTTTAAAAAGCAAGCTTATATTTCGTTCCGACTGCTGAAATAATTATAGAGAGGAAGAGATAGTGGGAAATATGCCATGTCCCATTTCTTTTTCTTTTTTCCATTTCTCACGGTTTGTGAAATGTGAAACTTGCTTCATCAATAAACGAGACCCATCTTGTACTGTTTATAGCTCAGTGTTGAATTCAGGAGGTGGCCCGGGGGGATATTCCCCCCGGAGCAATGAGATGCCCTCCCCCGCAGGAAGATTTGAGATTTTGTGATTTCGATTATGAAAAAGTACAATCCCCCCGGAACTCTATAATGCCCCCCCCCACCCCCCACCGGAGCCACAGATATCCCTCCTGGAGCAACTGAATTTAACACTTGTTATAGACGAAGCAAAAAAAAAAAAAAAAATTGTCGGAAATAGTCAAAGAAAGCCAAGGAAAAAACTGTTGTTAGATTTTATTTTCCCGCCATGGTGGTTGGTTAAAATTTCATCTCTTAAAAATAAATAAATCATGTTGTCACCGCCGCATACACAGTGGCGTACCCAGGATTTTATTTCGGGGGGAGGGGTTGACTTAATTTTCCATAATGTTCTAAATCTTACGAAACAGGTTCAATTGTGTTGTAAACAGAAATCATTTTTGACAATAAGGCCGTAGCCAGAGGAAGGGGGGGGGGGGAAGGGCTGGGATGATTTGGTTCCGACTTTTCCTAAAATTTAAGGCATGAGGTTCCGAAAATTAAAAAAAATCCGTCATCAGTCCGGAAAATCGGACTTAAAAAAATATCGCGATTTTTGACAAATGGTCGCCGAAAAAAAAATCAATTTCGTCAAAGGATCGAGGAAAATCCCCGAATTTTGTCAAAGGGCCGAAGATAAAATGCGAATTTCGTCAAAGGATCGTGAAAAAAAGTCAAATTTCGTCAAATGATCACGGAGAAATATGCCACGTCCCATTTCTTTTTCTTTTTTCCGTTTCTCACCGTGTGAAATGTGAAACTTGCTTCATCAATAAACGAAGCCCATCTTGTACTGTTTACAGCCCAGTGTTGAATTCAGGAGGTGGCCCTGGGGGATATCCCCCCAGGAGCAATGAGAAACCCCCTCCCGGAAGATTTCAGATTTTGTGATTTCGATTATGAAAAAGTACAATCCCTCTCGGAACTCTATAATGCCTCCCCCCCCCCCCGGTGCCACAGATATCCCTCCTGGTGCACCTAAATTTAACACTTGTTATAGGCAAAGCAAAAAAAAAAAAAAAAAAAAAAAGAAAGAAAAATTGCAAGAAATAGTCAAAGAAAACCAAGGAAAAAACTATTGTTAGATTTTATTTTCCCGCCATGGTGGTTTGGTTAAAATTCCATCTCTTAAAAATAAATATATAATATTGTCACCGCCGCATACACAGTGGCGTACCCAGGATTTTATTTCGAGGGGTGGGGGACTTAAATTACCATAATGTTCTATTACGAAATACGTTCAATTGTGTTGTAAACAGAAATCATTTTTGACAATAAGGTCGCAGGCAGAGGGGGGGGGAGGGAGGGAAGGGGCAGGGATGATTTGGTTCCGACTTTTCCGAAAATTTAAGGCATGAGGTTCCGAAAATTAAAAAAATTCCGTCATCAGTCCGAAAAATCGGACTTAAAAAAATATCGCGATTTTTGACAAATGGCCGCCGGAAAAACTCAATTTCTTCAAAGGATCGAGGAAAAAACACGAATTTTGTCAAAGGGCCGAGGATAAAATGCGAATTTCGTCAAAGGATTGTGAAAAGAAGTCAAATTTTGTCAAATGATCACGGAGAAAACGCGAATTACGTCAAAAGATCGTGGAGGAAACGCAAGTTTCGTCAAATTATCACGGAGCAAAAGCGAATTTCATAAAATGATCCCGGAGGAAACGCCAATTTCGTCAAATGAGCGCAGAAAAAAACCCGAATTTCGATAAAGAAAATGCGAATTTCATTCAGAGAAAATGCGAATTTCATCAAAAGTCGCGAGAGAAAGGCAAATTTCGTAAAACGATCACTAAAAAACGCGCACTTCGGCAAAGGGCTTTTTTTAAAAAGCGCGAATTTTGTCAAAAAGAAGCGGAAAAACGCAAATTTCGACGAAGGATTGCAAAAAAAACCCCGCAAATTTCGGCAAAAGATCTCTGAAAAACATGCATTCCGTCAAAGGTAAGCGGAAAAACCGCGAATTTCGTCAAAGGAGCACAAAAAAAATCCTTGAATTTCTTGAAAGGGCCACAGGAAAAAACGTGAGTTTCGCCAAAAGGTTACTGAAAAAAGTGAATTTCGAAAGAAAGCCGCAAAAATGCGAAATTCGCCAAAAAGTAGCGGAGAAAAGCGAATTTCATCAAAAGATCTAAAAAACGCGAATTTCGTAAAAGAGCAGCAAAAAAAACGTGAATTTTATCAAAGAGCCTCGGAAAAAACTCGAATTTCGTTAAAGGGCCGGGGGGGGGGGGGGGAATGCAAATTTCGTCAAAAAGCCGCAACAAAACTCAAATTTCGACTAAGCATAGCAAGAAAACATGTATTCCGTCAAAGGATCACAAAAAATCGCCAATTTCGTGAAAGGGCCTCAGAGAAAACGCGAATTTCATCAAAGAGCCTCAGCAAAAACGCAAATTTCGTCAAAGATCTGCGGAAAAAAGAGAATTTCGTGAAAAGATCACGGGGAAAATGCGAATTTCATCAAAGAGTCTTGATAAAAACCTGAATTACATCAAAGGGTTGCGGAAAAAATGCATACAACCATCTATGTCTATTATTATAGGTATAGTTTTTAAACTAAAATAATATGCCGATCTAACGCTTTAAAAATATGATTAGCCCGAACCCAACTTGAAGGAATCTACACTCAGCCTGATATTGACCTGAAATGAAAACAGAGTTAACCTAACCCGCAACAAAAATAATTAGCACCGGGAAGGTATTTCCTCCCCCCCCCCCCTCTGCTGTAACCTTTCAGAAAATTTGCTGTGAATTTCAGAATATTCTTTTGTTTACTCAGAATCAACCATGGGGGGGAGGGGGGCGGAGAGGCACGAGTCCGATCCTGAGGCCGTCCCACGTCGAAGTAAGTTGTAAAGTGCTACTGTTTATATATATATATATATATATATACTTTCATTTAAAAAAAAGTCATTGTAGCTTAAAATCTATAAAATTGTTCTTCCCAACCCCGAAACTAAATTGCGGCTACGGTTCATGTTTAACAATAAATTAATATTGTAACAAACACAAAATATTTTTTGTATACACAAAACAGCTTTACACACATATTACCCACATTTTTACACACATGATAATTCATTGTTATCTTCATTCATATCTTATTTCTTTTAGCTGGTACATTTTCCAAATTGAAATTGCAAAAACTGGTTATACGCTGAATATCACTTGACGTAAAATAGATTGTATTACTTAAAAATTATTATTCATTTAAGGCGTAGTTTACTGGTTACTTTTACAGACTTCTACATGCAGAATAAAGAAGGATAAATGACAATTCATTGTTATCTTCATTGATATCTTATTTCTTTTAGCTGGTACACTTTGCAAATTGAAACTTCAAAAACTGTCTATACGCTGAATATCACTTGACGTAAAATAGGTTGTATTTTTTAAAAAATATTATTGATTAATTTAAGGTGTAGTTTACTGGATACTGTTACAGACTATAGTTAGTCTACTACTGTTACATGCAGAATATGGAAGGATAAATTATATAATTGACTTTTCCCAAAATACACCATTAAATTCGGGTGATTCTCCCAAAAGAGGCGTCCTGTTTCAAGAGTTGTAATCTTTTATTTCAAAAATAATATAAGTTTTTTTTAGACATCTAAAGTGGTTTATTTAATATATTATTCGTGAGTTATTTTTTCCATGTGTATTTAAAAAATGTATATACCTTTTACTTTTATAGTTTATATTCGATATTCATTGATCCAGTAACTCATTCCTGCATATTTAGTAAACTCGATTTATCTGAGTAATCTTACTTTATATAATAAAATGCTATTCTACTAGAATTTCATGTTACGTATATTATTATTTTATCATAAAAACGTAGATATCCACATTTCAGTTTATTATTTTATTTTTTATTTATTTATTTTTTTTTTTTTTTGTATAGGACATTACAGAAGAATATCATAAAAAAAACTATTTAAAATAAAATAATAATCCTAATTAGCTTTTTAACTAATTAAATTTGCATTTAAATAAACAAATAATATAAATTCTATATTTAACTGAACTAACTTAATTTAATAGTCCTTAATTTAGTTAAAGAATAAATAGAAAAATTAGTACAAAACTAACTGTAAAAAACTAGCAAAGGAACAAACAACAGCCCATGTTAAAATTAAAAACACAAATGTATAATTGAAAACAGAAATGAATAATTCCATCTGAGCACTCTTAGGTCGGTTTCTTTAACATTCCTAACAAAAGATCTGCATTTTCCCCCAGAACTTCACATTATTTTTCCAATTTTCAGAGCCAATTATTTGCCTATATAAGAGAATAGTATCATATTACTGGCAATGTACTTGCCTTTTCGACGTTCAGGAAGCAAAGAAATGGAATAGTACCGTTCAAGATCTTTGCAGAAGAGCTTTTTCAAAGACTTCTAATATAACAATTCCTCCTCTAAGGGCTTTGTACAAACAAAACCTCCTGATTGATGCTTTGTGCAATGTTTGTTATCTTTCATCTTTCTTTCTGTTCCTAAACATCAGGAAATATTGAGGTTCTGAGAAACACTTCATTTTAGCTATTGGTTTCAGGTTTATAACATTTTTATCTTTTCATTGATTCATTCAAAATAGTCATCGTCAATTTTTTTAGGTGTGTTCGTAATTATATAAATACGTAGGGCTCGTTAACCTCTGACGGACTTCGGCTATCAAATGCAAAATATTAAAAATGCCAAAATGCAAACGAGATATTAGAAAAATACCTCCCCATAGGAGTAGCATTAGCTCATGAGAGTCTTCGCTGTCAGCGACAGGGGCCATAACTATTGGTTTCAGACATTCAGCATTTTTAGGTGCGTTTGTAATTATATAAATACGTAGCACCTATAGTCGTCGCCTGATCCGTCCGTCTGTTCACACATAACAGTACAAAAACGAACCAGCCGAATGGTTTGAAATTTAATATATAGAATCGTTGCAGAATTTTGTCGAGTCATTTCCAATTTTATGAAAATCGAATCAAAACTTAAAATATATTAATGAAAGTTTCCTGCATTCTATTAAATCCTATCCTACGTAATGAATTCGATGATACCCCATGATAGGTCATAATAGGTCGTGATTCTAGATTGCCATGCTGGTGATGACGTCCTATTTAAGATGGAGTCCTATTATTTCCATATGACTGAATTTAATATATAGAATCGTAATAAATTTTGTATTCATGCATTTTTGAATAAAAGTGCAACAGCTACTGCACCACGATCTGAATATTTATAAAACTAGTTATAGTACGAATGCACCTTATTTGCCTTGCTTGACGTACAATTTCCGAATTATTTTTCGCAAACATCAAACGTATATAAAACACTGTAATTATATAATAATGTAAAAAATGTAATAATAAAGGTAATTAAAAGAGTAGCGTAACAAGACAATGCAGAATAATTTACATAATCAGCATTAGTTAAAAGATAACAAGAACGAAAAATCATGCACCAGGCATAAATTATGAAACACTTTCTTTCCAATACTAAGAGAACATCGTTAAAAAATTTTGTTGTTTCATACAACGAAATGAGATAATAAATAAGCAATTTAAATAAAATGCACAGCAAACGATGATTCCCCATAGACAACAAAATAACGGAATTATTTTTGTTCGTCCCTATAAACGAACTATAAATGCTACGCACTTCCTTTCCAATAGCGAACCAAAAGTAACCCATTGACGTACGAATTTGCATGTAATTCGGAGTATATTTATCTGAGTTAGAGCACGGACAGGCAAACAGATTGAATACATAATATTAAAATGTGCAAAAAAAAAAAAAAAAAAAAAAAAAAAAATGCAAAACAAATATATTTTTTTGAATAATGTTTGATTAGTGTTAAAGAGCAAAAAATGTAACAAAGATATATACAACAGTTTACACAGTACATATTTATACTACCGTATTTTACAGAAGAAACGCCGCACACAAGTCGTAAGCGCCGCACTCCTCAAAATTGGTCTGAATAACCTGAAAAATATCGTAACCGCCGCACCCGTCGTAAACGCCGAATCTGTGTCTTTACTCCTACTTTTGTCGATAGTGTCTGATTGATCTAACTTTAATCAAAGTGTTCTGAATAGCGTAAGGTGCCTCATTTTTAATAACTTAAGATTCTAAAAATTTATTTAAAATATTTAAATCAGGTTTTAAATATTTGTATGTAATTTTTTTTAATTAAGGAGACGTCAATTGGTACTAAAACCATCCAGAGCGCGGGACGCGAACCTCTCACCTTAGGCGCTCCACGCTTTTGTAAATGGTCGGTGCAACTGAGCACGCTTTTTACGTCGCATCCACTTTAGTCCTTTTTTAGTTTCTATTCGAAGCCCTCAATATCTGAGTGGAAGAGTTGTAAATTTTTCTTTGGTCCACCTATATGATGTGGTATCGGTATAGTATCATCATTGGAAATGTCACAGTTTTCATTATCGGCAAAGTCAGAAAGTTCCGCGTTGTTGAGCAGAAATTTTTGCTTTATCCTAATTTTACGCGCCCGAAGAAAAAAAAAATCGTAACCGCCGCACATGGTGTATACGCCGCACTTGACAAAAAATTAACTTTCAAACTCGTAAACGCCGCTTCGTTTCTTCCATAAAATACGGTACTTGAGAATGTAAGAAAAATAAGAATATATATAACAAGTAAAACTTAAATTTAAAAAATCAAAAAACCCGACTGCGTAAAAAGCGAACTAATTAATTATTTCTCATCAATGTGAAACTATTTTTTTATATTATTACTTACCTATATTTTTTATTTACTTGTATTGATGACTTTTAAGTTGTGTTTAATTGTTAGTTCCTATCTATAAACACGGTTTTCACGAGGCCTATAGATGTCTATGATGGTTAGAGTTGCAGTAAAGCTAGAGATCCTACCTACACAACTTCCAGGTTGTGTAATATTTGAATGGACCTTCTGACTGTAAAATAGTCAATGAAACACCGCCTTCATTTTGAAAGACCTATCCAATGATATGCCACTCAATAGGGTGCGTAATTTTTTTTTCGTCTCTATCGCCCTTTTGTATTTTACAGCCGCTATTTTGAATTTATAAAAACAAAACCTAGCCTATAACCATCGGACGGTTAAGACGAATCGATAGAGACCTCATTCATTAAAATCCATCCAGCCGTCGGGATGTTTCGAGGGTATAAAGAAATCCACATACCCAGATACGCGTGAAACACATAACCCTTCTTTGAAGTCGGGTAAAAAGAAATCTTGATTCAACAAAGGGCATTTATGATGTTAGGACTCTTAAACCTTCAAAATTTTCGAAATTTTATTTTTTTTAGATGTTAAACTCCTATCTTTTAGGAACATTTCCACATAATTGTTTCCTTGAAATTTCCATTAGAACAGAAGTTATGGCTTTTAGAATTATACCAACTCATTAAATTGCTGATATCCTCTGATGTTTTAAAAATAGTTTCTACTTAAATGAAATAATCATGTTCGTAATTTACAATAGTAGAATAAAAACTGACGAAAAGCAAACAGGACCGAAACCAGCCTTTTTTGCATCAGGGGCAAACACTGATTTTAGCGACGCATCCACCTCCTCCGCAAAACATATTTACAAAGAGAATTTTACTAATTTCTAATAGCCGACTTATTTTAAAATTTAAAATATGTTATCATAAAATATGCCATACTGAACTACGAAACTGAACAGTATGTATACATACATACTGAACTACGCAATCTGCTTTGTCAAATATCGATTCATTGAAATCTTGGAAACGGAATCTAAAAAAATTTTGCTTTTTACAGGATCCTTCTGCCATACCATGTTTATTCTTCTATGCTTTGGCATACCCTATACAGGACAATTTTAGCAATACCGTGCTGGTCATAGACATGTTAAAAATCGACAAACAAAATCTTCATTTGGCGCCCCTTCGTTCTGGCGCCCGGGGCACATGCCCCTCTGCCCCCCTCCCCCCCCCTTAGTTTCGGCACTGAGCAAAAGGACCGTAGTGAAAAGAAAAGTAAAAATTGCCGATTGGCTTACGCTACTCCTCTTTAAAGATATCTATCGTACATTACATATTGAGGAACCAAGTTTATTCAACAGATTTACATTATGCCTATGGCAGCCAACTTTCGTTACGGATTTACAGTTTCTTTGGAGCAACCATCCATCGGCCTATATCCCCTGCACAGATAATCGGCCGTAACAAATACGAAACTCGAACACCAAAAAAAAACATTAAATCCTCACTGTTCAACTCATTTTAAAATTAACTACTTGTGTCTTTTCGGAGTTTAAACTGCGTTAATTATTTTCGTATTTTGCGAAATTAAATCGGTATAAGATTTTCGCTAAAGAACGAAAACTCAAAAAAGAATTAGATAAGTTAAACTTCTAGCTTGCATGGGGAATGTTTGCGAGACAATAAATATAAAACCACTAAAATAATCGGAAACCGTTATTTACTTATTATGTCGTTTTATATTTAGTATTGTTGCATAATGAAGTGTCTTAAGGGGTCACGCGAAAAGGTCCGCTCTCTATTGCTAATCGTATGGGAGAAATTTTTCAAGATATCTCGTTTGCATTTCAGTATTTTTAAATGATTTTTTTGGCATTGGTTAGCTGAGGTCGATCTGTACAAAGGCCGTTTTTTACTCTTTCGATTTTGTTTACAGATTGTTTTTATGAGGATGCTTTCACTTTCGAAACTGGTTCCGAAAGTGAAAGCGTCCTAATTAAAACTATCTGAAACAAAATCGGAAATGTAAAAAAAACGGCATATGTGGGGCATTCTCACAATTTTTTGACTTTCCAGAATAAAAATCTGCTGAAATTAAACTAGCTAAAATAACATTTTAATCTGATACACGAATGCCTTAATGATTCAAAATGAAGAAAAAATGGTCAGCAGCGAAAATTTGTTTATTTAACTGAGGTTTAAGTTAAACTTGCGAGTTTAATTTTCCTTACCATTTTACCACTATAACTCTCTATTATCTTCTAAATTTTTACTTATAATGAATTTGCATAGTAACCACAGAACATTCAAATAAGAAATAATAAGGATGTAGTATTTTTAGTACAAAATTTTGGTATAACATTGTCTTAAAGTGGTGCTAAAAAAGGGACGGAAGGAAAAAAAGGGGATGGTATAGGAAACAAGGGACGGTAAGGGAAAAAGAAAAGGGATGGTAAGGATGGGACGGTAAGGAAAATTACCACTATTTTTAGGCAAATCATGTTAAGACTAAGTGATAGCCACAATGTTCATTGATTTTTAGAAACAGTTATTTACATTGGATTAAATTAAAAAAAAATTAATTTACCTCGAAAAGCACAGGAATAAACCTCGAGGACGGTAAGACTACCAATAAAGCCACGATGCTTGAGTTATTTTGATTTAAATGCTTGATTATAGTTGATTTAAATGCTGATTTAAATTCGGCAGTAAATTTCCTGTCAAAGAACTTTAGACATTCTTTCTCTAGCATACTTCTGCATGAGAAAAACCTTGAAAATAATTCTGTGGCTGCATCTGAAGTGATTTTCTGTATGAGTTTAGCAAGAGGGATGGTAAGGAATCTAAAACCCAGGGACAGAGTTCAAAAAATAATATCAACCGTAAAAATGTGTGCAGGTTAATTTTTTGCTACATATTTATATAAAATAATTGTCCCAGTTTCGGAAAGAAATTACATCGAATTACTTTTATTGAAACAATTTTATACAGACAGACATCTCCAAATATAAAAATCAGCATCAGGGACACGGGACGGTAGAGGAGTTTTCCTGGTATTTGGACCCCCAACATCGTCCAAAACTTATTTATCTCGTTAATATTATTATGCAATCATGCAGTGGGATGTTCCCCAGTATATGAAATTTAAAAAAAAAAAAACACCACAATGTGTACTAAAATAAAAATTATTATTCAGGGACTTAAAAGTCAAAAGTTTGTGAGAATGCCCCATGTAGAGTTCGACCTCAACTATCCAATACAAGAAAAAAATAATTTAAAAATATTGAAATGCAAACGAGATACCTTAAAAGATTTCTTCTATTGGATTTGACTGAAGTAGCCTCTTAAGACTCACACCCCCCTCCTTGCTGCATACTTTCTCCAACGAAAAAGCTAAAAGGAAGAAGCATTGGTAAAAGTTAAAATATTTTTAGGCATTTTAGAAAAGTTTTGCCCGGTTAAACACTGCTTGACGGTCGAAAGGGCAACGGTAGGGGGGGGGGGGAGGATGCATGTGCCCCGAGCGCTAGAACAGAAGGCGAAGGGGGCGCCAAATGAAGATTTTGTTCGTTGATTTTTTATCACGTCTATGTTTAGCATGGTATTATTAAAAATGTCCTGTCTGGGATATGCCGAAACATAGAGGAATCTAAGGATGATATGGCATAAGGAACCTGCATAAAGTGAAAAAAAAAATTCCAATTATTTTCGATTCCGTTTTCAAGGCTATATACAGGGTGATTAAATAAAACGTTGAAAAAATGACATGGCAAATCAAACATAAAACAAGGATAAAAAATCACATAGGAACATAGGGTCAGAAATCACTTATTGAGTCACAAATACAGGGTGTTTCATCCTAAATCAATTTGGGTTGACTTGTCATAACTTCCAGAAAACTGAAGTATATTATAATAAAACATTTAACAGACATTCTCACATTTGTTGTAAATGTGGTAACACCAAACAAAAGTAGTAGATGTATGCAATATACGCGCCATCATGCACTGGACGCCCCCACATTTTGGACCGTGATGATCACTTCATATGGTATCATCCATCGCCTGAGCAATGTGTTTTTCCAGATCTTTTCGTGATGTTATCCCATTTGACACAAAACAAGGTCCACATCGTTGCATTTTCATTGCAATGTTTTTATTTTTTCTCGAAATGATGACCGTCGACCCAAGTTCAGTTAGGATGAAACACCCTGTATTTGTGACTCAATAAGTGGTTTGCGACCCTATGTTCCTATGCAATTTTTTATCCTTGTTGTATGCCTGATTTGCCATGTCATTTTGTCAACCTTTTTTTAAATCACCCTGTATAATATCAATGAATTTTTGACAAAGCAGATTACGTAGTTCAATATTAAATATTTTATGATTACATATTTTAAATTTTAAAATAAATCGGCTATTAGAAAATTTGTAAAATTCTCTTTGTAAATTTGCTAAGCGGAGGAAGGGGGTGGGGGGAGGCTGCCAAAATCCATGTTATCTCCAGGTGCAAAAAAAAGGCTAGTTTCGACCGGACATGTTTTTTTTTTTATTGTCTAAAAGTCAAAATGACCTCTGAACGAAAGATTCCCAGGGAATGCAATCAACTGAACACCCTCCCGATCTTTAATCCGTATGGCCCCTTTTCCGGTGTAATACGAGTACTGGTGTCGTAAATTTCTCTAGATGACAACTTCTGTACAATTAAATTGGGTTGCAAGGACATATTCTCTGACACCATACTGTTCCCATCTGGATTACATTCTCTTTGATCTTGCTGTGTCACAAAAGGTGTGGTTCCTTATCAGTTCCAGTGTTCATACACAGGACTATAAATATACTACAGTCAAACCTCGTTAACATGAACACGCTTAACGTGAATTACTTTTAACATGAATTGTTTTACAGTCCCCTATAAAAACGAATACAAAGATTTGATAGTATAAATATACTATAGAGATAAGGCGGAAAACTCCTGCTCAGCAACTCCAAACTTTCTGACACTTTTTCTGTTTCATTTCAAAAACGCTATATTTTCTGACCCATTTTTAAGGCTGTTCTCAAAAAAAGAGCGTAGAAGTTTCATTTTCTTTTGTTCTCAAGTTCTCTGCACAACAAGGGCAAAACTTTTTGACACAATGACGGTCTCAGTTTTAAGGCTGTTCTCAACTGCTCTGCTCAACAAGCGCAAAACGTTTTGACACATTTACAAATTCATTTTTTAACGGAAAGATAAAAAATTGGAAAGCCTGACCATGGAAGTGATTTGGAATCGAACTGTGCTTTCCATTTTTTGATCATACAATTACCTATTGAGTTATGAGCGATTTTGAACACGTGACAAACACGTTTTTTATCATTTCTTGAATGGTTTTTCCCGTTTCCTGCGGAAATTCGGTTGAAAACGTCCACTTTGACACTATTTTCTGAAAGATCTGTTGCATTTGCAAAAAAAAAAAAAAAAAAAACGGAAAAAAACAGCTCCATGACATAGTTTCTGAACAAAAACACTTGCTAGTTTTATGCATTTCAGAACAAAAATAAATTAAAACTTATGTCATGAAATTGACCTTTTGGATTTGAGAACATCCTTAAATGTAAATGTATAAAATTGGCATACGATTTGGAATCGAAATGAGTTTTCCATTTTTTTTTTTTTTTTTTTTTTTTGTTAAATGAATTAGCTATCGAGTTATAAGCGATTTTGATCACGTGAGAAGACGTTTTTCTCCCTTTGGCTGGTTTTTCTGCTTTCGTCCAGAAATTCGGTTCAAAACGCCAACTTTGACGGTATTTTCTGAAAGATCTTTTGCGTTAACAAAAAAACGAAAAACGTCTTTCGATTATACAGTTTCTGAATGACAATACCTGCCAGTTTCATGCGTTTCCGAACAAAAATGAATTCAAACTTGTCATAAAGTTACCTCTTTGGAGTTGAGAACAGCTTTAAATGTAAAGGTATAAAATTAGCAGACCTGACTATTGCAGCGCTTTCGCATCGAAATGAGTTTTTCCAATTTCTGATAAATAAATTACTGAATATTAAATACGTAATTATTATTAAATACGTTGCTCCTGACAATTAATTGAAAAATTAATTTGAAAAAATTACACATATAAATAAATTATTTATTGAGTTGTAAGCGATATTGTTCACGCGACGACCGTTTTCACTCCTGTTTCGAGTCAGGAAATTTTGTTCAAGGCGCCCACTTTGACAGTATTTTCTGAAAGATCTGCCTTTACCAATAAATGGAAAACGCCATTCGATTACAATTTTTCGGAGTTAGAACGCCTGTCAAATTCAAGCGTTTCAGAACACAAAATTCATTAAAAAATGTGTCGGAAAGTAGCCCCTTTGAATTTGAGAACAGCCTTGAGAAAAAAGGAAGGAGAAAGGGATGATTTCTCGGATTGTTATAATTGGTAAATTAATTTGTTTCCAGCCAATATTGTATAGGAATGAAAGAGCTCCTCCTAAAGGAGGAATACCCCCACTTTTTTTAAAGCCATTTTGGACATTCTCTGAATTGATACAAAAATGCTAAAAAATAAAAAAATAAACTAAGCACAAAAAAAAAAGAGGATTGGAAAATTTAATAATCGGACATTTTCTCTAGTTAAATCCTTCGAGTTTGTTTCTGAATTGTTGTACAAAAAAGACATCAAATGAAAAGCGAGCTTATATTATAAGCCTCTAAAAGTCATGTGAGATATTTAAGGCCGTATTAAAAAAAAAAAAAAAAATATTTTTTCTTACGGTCAAAAACTCAAAAATTTTCTGACCCATTTTCAGACTCATTTTTAAAAGTAAAAACATGAAACTTGGTGACGTTATTTTTGAAGAGATTTATAAGCGAAACCGTGTTTTTATTTTTCACTAGAACTTGATTTATAAACAATTATTTTCTGAGTACGACCATTTTTTTTTTCGTTTCCAGCTCTATATCGTTTCGGGAAAATCGGTTCAAAACGCCAAATTTGACAGCGTTTTTTGAAATATATTCTGCCCTTATCAAAAAATCGACCTATACGGCACATTATACTATACAGTTTCCGAATAAGAGAACCTGCTAATTAGATGCGTTTGAGAGCAAAAGGGAATTTTAAAATGAGTCAGAAAATAAGCAGTTTGGATTTGAGTACAGTGACTTTTCCAAAGTACAAAATTTTTTAGACTTTCACAGGGAAAAAAAATTTCCATAAGTGTTTTATTAAAATAGAATATTTTGTCCTATTTATAAAACACATTTGCGTTATTTCAGTGTTACATTTTTGGAGATGTATTTCCGGAGCAAATATCATGTTTTTTGTTGTTATTGTTGTTGTTTTTTCTTTCTTCTTTTAGACGGAGCTTAACCGGCCAAATCATCCAGAATAACATTTACTTTGAAAAATTAATCACTATACTTCACATAAATTCATTTTATTACTGAATTAGCAAAGTCTTTATTATTATTGTTATTATTATTTTTCAACTAACTCATACATTTATTGTTAGTTTAAATCTGCTTCTAACACTTTATAAGTTACGAAAAGAAAATAACGGTCATATGTACAATTATATTTAATTTTATTGTATAAATATATGTTAAAATATGTCAAAATAATTAGAATTTGTCACCATTACATAGATGAAAACAAAAATCTACCTTTTCTCATATTTCCGGCTTTCACGCCTGATTACGATTATTATGATTTCATAAAGATGATTTTAAAAATGTGTAATCGCATTCTTAATAAGTTTACGTTTATATGTGTACACAGGGCCAAAACTAGGTGGGGGGGGCAGAGGGGGCATGTGCCCCGGACGCCAGAACGAAGGGGCGCCAAATGAAGGATTATACCTTTGTAATGGATCATTTTCTTCTGATGGACTGATGGCTTCTATTATTATGAAACAGCCATTATAAATGAAGTGTTCGGTGAAGATGAAAACTCTTTCATCTCTGCTCTTTCATCTTACCTAACACATCATTTATAATGGCTGTTTCATAATAATAGAAGCCATCAGTCCATCAGAAGAAAATAACTCCGTTAAAGCGGAAACTCGGTTAAGCAGGACTCGGATAATCGGGACTCTACCGTATATTACATTTTAAAAATGATTTTTAGAATACTTTTGTTGATGATCAGAGGGGAGTTACCCCCCCCCCCCCCTTTGGATCCGCCATTTTATATTACGTAGTTCAGTATAACATATTTTAAGATTACATATTTTAAATTTTAAAATAAGTAGGCTATTAGAAAATTAGTAAAATTCTCTTTGTAAATATAATTTGCGGAAGAGGAGGGGGGGGGGGCGCCAAAATCCATGCTTGCCCCGGGTTCAAGAAAGGCTAGTTTCGGCCCTGAACTGTACAGCCGATATATATATATATATATATTTACATTACTTTCGCATAAATATTCAAGATGTTAGAAAATATGTACTAATAGTGCCTAACCTTTTGTGCAAAGTACATTTCTTATTGGTAATAAGTGCTTTTGAAAGATAAAGTATATTCCAGTTCCATTTGATCTTCTAGCCCCTCTTTTTTCCAGAAGGAGATTGGATCTTAAGTCAGGGGAGACAACCAACATGGGGGCCTTAGCCACGACCACCCTGGTTTTGAAGGAAAAGGGATAAATATATAATAATTAATTTAGGGTACTTCAGACAAAGGAGTCATAAGTTATAATACAATTATTAATTATATAAAATAATACGCAATTGAAGTTGTTTGATTTAGCGTAGGATAACATTTGCTTTGACTAAACTTACTATTCTTATTTAAAACTAGTATATTACCCCGTCAAAAATGACGGAATGTTGATAATTGGAAATTTTTCCAGGGAGAAACATTCGCCTTGCATACAACATTTCAAATTAAAATTGCCTTTTAAGCAATTAATTTGAAATTTGATTTTCATTTGAAATATTGTATGCAAGGCGATTGGTTCTCTCTGGAAAAATTTCCAAATATTAATATAATTTCAATCGCTGCTGGATTTAATTAAGTTTCGTGTTTGCATCATGTTGGTGGCTCACGCTAAATATTCCATCTTGTGCTGCGTTTGTAGCCTTGCCAACATATAGTGAGAAATTTTCCAGCCTGGGTATCGTTCCATGTGATTTAGTCGGTAGAATGTCAGTGCGCTGTACTGATGGCCCGGGTTCGAGTCCCAGCATGGAATCTTTTTCACTATTTGCGTCTTTTAAGCAATTAATTTGAAATTTGATTTTCATTTGAAATCGCAGTGTTTATGACAAGTTCGTCACAAATCACACATATTTCACAAATTGGTCACAGTGTGACTTCAAAGTATTGTCGCTTTCGTCACAGGTTCGTCACAAAGTTAATGCCAAAATAGTCACAAATGACACACTTTTCACAAATTTGTCACACCGTGACTTCACAGAGTGGTCACAATGTTACGTCACAAACGACCTCTAAAACGGCCATAACGACCTCGCATTCTAGTCAAAATGACGTCACATCGACGTCACGTGACGTCACATCGGCGGTCACAAAATCAGTGTGACTTCACAACGACGTCGCCGTGACGTCACCATGCCTTACGGGTATGTACAATAAAACCTCCATAATGGCTTTTCTCCCGAAAGGTGGACACCTCTATTTAGCGGACACTTTTTCAATTCCTAAAATTTATATATTTGAACATTTATATCATATCACTGAATAGCGGGCACCTTTCAAGCTATAATACACACGTAACATGTGTATGTGTACATAAACTATCAATAATATGATACCTCTGTTTTTGTGTGTATCAAAAACGAAAATATTGATAATATTTTTCATACTTCGAAAGAAATGGCTCTTAAAGGAAGACTAATCTATGACTTCATTTCCTTATTACATTTTATTTCTCATGCAGTAAATTGAACATATAGTCCTAGATATTCAAATACGTATTTTTGTTTCATCTGAAACTGAAACATAGTTGTGCTCAAACCTTTTTGTAACACTCCCAAAAACCTGAGTGGTGAAATACCTATATACCCGAAAGAATTCTTCTAGTGTGAACCTGACTTACCAGAAAGAAAATTACATTCATTCCAAAACGAAAAAACAAAATTCGGGATATAGCCCAGGCAATAGGGAATTTTACCTAGCAAAATTAATGGTAGTACTGGAAATCGGCTTTCTAGATGTTTTTTGGGTCGTTGAATCCGAATTTTTAACTTCCCACCAAAATTTCTCCCGGCAACCTCCCCAAATTTTGGTAAAAAGCCCCCCAAAAAAGGTTTTTATTAAAAATATCAATTTTGTTATTGTTTTAGGGGAAAAGTATCTAGAAATTCAGAAAGTAGACAAAATTTGCAACAAATTAGATATATGACATTATGACTTAGGATGAAGGGGAAAGGGGGATCTGCCTCGGAACATGCGCGCAGTGCTGCGTGAACTAAGTTGCGCAATTCCACTTAACCACTCACACGTTTACATTCACCCTCCCATCTCCCCTCCGAACTTTCTCTATAAGGTTTACTTTAAGTTTTTTGGGTCGCTGAATCCGAATTTTTAACTTTCCCCAAAAAATCCCCCCCCCCCCCCGAAACCCCCCAAATAGTTTTTTTAACTTAAATTTCTTATTGTTTTAGGGGAAAAGCATTACGAAATTCAGAAACTACACAAAATTTGCAACAAATAGGATATATGACATTATGAATTAGGATGAACGGGGAGGGTGAGGGCTGCCTCGGAACATGCACTGCGGCGCTACGTGCACTAAATGATGAAGTCCAGGCAATAGGGGATTTTATCTGGCAAAATTAATGGTAGTACTGGAAATCAGATTTCTAGATGTTTTTTGGGTCGCTGAATCCGAATTTGTAACTTCCCACCAACATTTCACCCGGCAACCCACCAAAAAATTGATTTTTTGAAAAAATTTGTTTTTTGAGAAAAGCGCGCGGGGAATGTTCCGAGGCAGCCCCCTCTCTCCCCGTTTATCCTACGTCATAATGTCATATATCCTATTTGTTGCAAATTGTATCTAGTTTCTGAATTTCCTAATGCTTTTCCCCTAAAACAATAAGAAATTTAAGTTAAAAACAACTATTTGGGGGGGGGGGGTGTTCGGGGTGGGTGGGGGGAATTTTGGGGGTTCGTTAAATTTCTGATTCAGCGACCCAAAAAACTTAAAGTAAACCTTATAGAGAAAGTTCGGAGGGAAGATGGGAGGGCTAATGTAAACGTGTGAATTGCGCAACTTAGTCCACACAGCACTGCGGCGCATGTTCCGAGGCAGATCCCCCCTTCCCCTTCATCCTAAGTCATAATGTCATATATCTAATTTGTTGGAAATTTTGTCTACTTTCTGAATTTCTAGCTACTTTCCCCCTAAAACAATAAAAAAATGGATTTTTTTTAATAAAAACATTTTTTGGGGGCTTTTTACCAAAATTTGGGGGGTTGCCGGGGGAAATTTTGGTGGGAAGTTACAAATTCGGATTCAGCGACCCAAAAAACATCTAGAAAGTCGATTTACAGTACTACCATTAATTTTGCTAAGTGGAGTCCCTATACGGTCTCTATTGCCTGGACTAATAACTCGACCCGACGTTTGACTCTATTCAACGACCCCAATCTGCTCAGAGGTTTTACTATAGTTGAATATTAAAGAATATTGATTTGTTCATTCTACTATGTAAAACATAAAAATGGTATTAGAGAATTCGAGGACTGCACGGGCCGGAATGTCCAGGCCTGGGACCAGCCCGCCCCGCCCCGTGTAAAACTTAATAGTTCGGGCCTAGCCCGGTACGGTCTGCTTATAATTTTATTGGCTTCGTCTAAATATTTATATCGGGCCGGTAGACCCGCTTAATTGTAGTTATCGGCCCGGCCTGGCAGGGCTGTTCAATTGTTTTGCCGGCCCGTTTGAAAATTTGCCTTCATTTTGCCGCCCCGTCACGGCCCGCGAGCCCGGCCGGGTGTAGACCTGTATTAAAGATACCATTGTAGATTATTTTACATAATGGCATTAAAACATGATTTACTTTCCTTACATTGCGGGTTCGGGTCGTGTTGCGGTTTGAAATATTGCGGGTTCGGGTCGGGTTGCGAGTTACAGAAAATTATTTTTGCTGTTTCGGGTCGGGTTGCGAGTTACCGAAAATTATTTTTGCTGTTTCGGGTCGGGTTGCGGGTTGACTGAAAATGGAATTTGAGGGTTTGGCCGCCTAACAGATGATCCTTTACGGAAATCATTATAAAAGATAAATCGAGATGTGTATACATAAAACTAAAATATTTTTTAATTACATGAAATTTGTATAATTAGAAAATCTTTCTGTGTCATTGGTGAATTAATGACGTTTTATTTTATATGCAAGTAAAAAGTTTTGGGTCTAAGGCACGGAGAGCCAATTTGGGCCACACGTATAACTAATTAATAATTATATATATTTAATAAATACGCAAAATTAATTAATAATTATGTATATTTAATAAATACGTATAATTAATTAATAATTATGTGTATTTATGTATCATATATTTTATTTACTTAAAAATTTTTTTGGACATTTTCGTTTTCGGCCGAAAATAGGAAGATCACCGAAAGTCGGTTTCGGTTTCGGCCTTAAAAACCTGTTTCGGTCGCTCCTTAATTCTCAACGCCAAGATGGTTTCGATCATCGATTTTTGCATTCGATTCGAAAGACCACCCTCTGTCATTGCCACCTCGAGCAGATGCTACTTCTTTGCTTCTTTGGATGCTAATCTACATGGCAATGCCCTTCTGTAGATAAAAGCATGTCTTCGATGAGGGTGGTGTAGAAAAATGTACTGAGGGGAAATTCTTTGACTTATTTATCACAGTTGCAACTCTACGAGATCTTTCCCTAGGAATTAGAAATAAACATCTTTTGCTCCAACACGTGTTTTAGTTTCATGGATCATTTCATCTAACACCCAATATTTATGTCAAATGTTTGGGAGTAAATTTGCCCTCTTGAACCCCTAAGCCCTTCACATCCTTTGCGACTTTCCTGAGATAAAAACAAAGAATTTGGGGGAGTCATTCCTAAGTACAGTCCTGGAAAAAAAAATAAACACCCCTTACTAACTCTGCAATAAATTATCGTAGAAGAAAGTTACTGGTACCACATGATTGCTAATAAAGCCTACTTCTAAATTATGTATATATATTTTGCTGAGAGGGCCATCTACATATTAAAACGAACCATAATTTTGTTTTTTTCAATAGCAGTACACAATTCTGACAGCATAAATGAACTCTACACCCTTCAATTAGCCTAAAAACAAATTTTTATGCAATTCGTACGAAAAGTTTACGAGAAATTAATTATTTTAAAATGATCGTATTTTAAGAGTTGCATCCAAATTGAAGTTCGGTACTCAATTATTGACCGAGAGAGACCCCTACTTGATGAAGGTATCTTAAGCGGTCATTGAAGAATGCTAAAAAACTTAGATTACAGGATAGCAGAAGAAATTTCAAAATATCTAGTCACTTCTGTCATAGACGGCCCCTTAAACCATCATTTTGCCGTTTTTTAAGCATAATTTGAAAACTACTTGGAAGAAAAATGTGAAATTTTGGATTTCCATAAAGCAGGACTTAATAAATCTAAATCCTTTAAAAAAAAAAAAAAAAAAAAAATTGTAGGTTGCAATTCATAATTTTTTCAAATATTATTTTCATAATTCATATCATAAAATTATAAAAATTGCAAATTTAACGTATTTATGTTTGGGTACATTAGTATTATTGCTACACAAAAAATTAGAATATTAGGGGTATAAATCCAGGAGATATATATAAAAATATGGAAATGTAATTTAACATTAGAAGCACTAAATTTTGAATGTTCATAATTAAAAAATTTATCCTTCAAATAAATTACTTGAAATTTGGTGTCTAGGCATAGTTTGAACCGAAGATTTGAAATATCTTGTTAAAATTGGGTATTGCCATTGAAAAAAAAAATGAAGTTTGGGTTCGTTTTAATATGTAGATGGCCCTCTAAGCAAATTTTATTACATCATTTAAATGTAGACTTTATTTCCAATCGTTCGGTACCAGTAACTTTCTTCTACGATAATTTGTTGAGGAGTTAGTAGGGGGTGTTTACTTTTTATTTTTTATTTTTTTTTTTTTCACGACTGTACGTTTTAATATTGGAATGTTTTTTCCTTGTCCAGAAAAGCGGTGTAATTTTAGAAAAAAAAAGCAGAATGATAAAAAAAAAAGTGTTACGCTAAAAGTAATAAATCTTGCAAAGCATTTGTGCCTATATGACCATTTTTTATAAATTCGTGACTATTTTTATAAATTCGAATTACCTACATTTGAGACTATTGAACTATCTAGATGATCATTTACAGAAATCATTGTGAAAGTTTAATCGAGGTGTGTATACATAAAACTAAAATATTTTTTAATTAAATTAAATTCGTATAATTAGAAAATCTTTCTTTGTCGTTGATAAATTAATTAGTTTTATTTTATATGAAAATTAAAAGTTTTGGATCTAAGACATAGAGAACCAATTTGGGCGACACGTATAATTAATTAATAATTATGTATATTTAATAAATACTCATAATTAATTACTAATTATGCATATTTAATAAATACATACAATTAATTACTAATTACGTATATTTAGTATTAATTACTTTAATAGATACAATTTAATTACTTAAAAATTGGACGTTTTCGTTTTCGGTGGAAAATAGGAAGATCATCGAAATTCAGTTTCGGTTTCGGCCTTAAAAACCTGTTTCGGTCGATCCTTATATCTAATGACCATGAAATTATCGCAGTAAAATCCAAAATACATATATTGTTTAAACTGTGTGTTCTAACCTTCATCTATCAGGATATCATTCAAAGTTTCAAAATATGTTCCTTGGAAAAAAATTAAAATATCACATTTGTTTATGCTCCAGTAAATTGCTGATGCACAGTTTTTGCACCACCACCAAAGACATTACACTCAAATCTCAAGTTTATTGAGCACCAAAAAAAAAAAAAAAAAAAAAAAAAAACGGTTTACATTACATAATTTCGCTAGTAAATCTATAGATCAGAGGCCGTAATTTCAGAAATACAAAGCCTTTTTATTTTGTATTTTATCAACCTTTTATTTCTACCTTATTCTTGACTGTCAGTCAGCTAGCTATTTTTATAAATAAATCGCAAAGACATTTTTATATTCTTTCGAAGAGCTCGAAACGAATTAAGACAGTTCTCGATTCCAAACTGGTTAAGCCCCACCAGTGGCCGAGAGGTTCTTCTCTCGAAGCTGGTAGACAAGAGGTGCTGGGTTCGATCCCAATCGCGCCCGTCGGCCTAATCGTTCGGAGTTTTCGTGGTTTTCTTCGAGCCGTGGATCTTCCATGCGTTAATACGGATTAGGTTCCCTTAGAAAGACCCCCACGGAGGGCACTCCTCCCGGGCCTATATCCCTCGTGTAGATAATTGGCCGTCAAAAATCAACCCAACCCAACCCAAACTGGTTAATTTCCGATGCATTTCAATATTCATTTTTTTTCGCAAAATCGCAAACAGTTGAAAGTGCCAAGTATTCTTATTCGGAAACTATAATCGAACAAGGCTGTTCTCAACTGCTCTGCTTAACAAGTTCAAAACGTTTTGACACATTTACAAATTCATTTTCTAGGAGAAATATATAAAATTGGAAAACCTGACTATGGAAGCGATTTGGAATCGAAATCTGTTTTCCATTTTTTGATCAATAAATTACCTATTGAATTATAATTGATTTTGATCAAGTGACAAAGACGTTTTTCACCTTTTTTGAGTGGTTATTCTTCTTTTCCGATGAAATTCGACTCAAAACGCCCATTTTGACACTATTTTCTGAAGGATCTATTGCATTTGCAATAAAACGGAAAAACAGTTCGTTTACATAGTTTCTGAACAACAACACTTGCTAGTTTCATGCATTTCCGAACTAAAATATATTAAAACTTGTGTCATAAAGTTGCCCTTTTGGATTTGAGAACAGCCTTAGATTTTTCAGAAAATACAGTCAAAGTTGTCGTTCTAAACAGTATATCTGTATGCTGCAGCTGGTAAAAGAGAGAAGACGACCGCCATGACACAACAATCGCTTTTGTAACTCAACATGTATTTAATTTATTGAAAAGTGGAAAACACCGTTCAGTCACAAATTATTGCAACAATCTAGCCTGCAAGTATCACGCCTTGCGTTTAAAATGGGTCAGAAATTTTCGCGTTGTTGAGCATGGAACAATATTTTTTAAGCGGACGCCTTATAGTTATTTATATTTTAACAGTATCCGACTATGTGATTGAATAGCGTTTTAATTTTTTTGGTGAGGGCAGAAGATTTTTCATAAAATACTGTCAAAGTTTGTGTTTTGATCCAAATTTCCTTTCACGAAAGCGCTGAAAAGGAGAAACACCTATCGTCATACGACCAAAATAGCTTATAACTCGCTAAGTACTTCGTTTATAATAAATGGAAAACGCTACTCGATTCCAAATGCCTTCAATAGTCAGGTCTTAAAGTGACATGCTTTTGCATCAGAAGATGTCGCATTACAAACGGGGAAAGGTTCAGCAGAAAAATTAGGAGAAAATCGTTTACCGTATGAAAGAAACGATGTATAACCGACGTTATCCGTTGTATAAACGTAACATTATAACATTAAAATACATAGGGTGGAATCAGGACCTCACTGAAACGACGTATAAATGCAACAGTCGTATAAATGAGAAACGTATAAACGAAAAACGAATAAACGCTGCTTTACTGTAATAAATTCATAGATAAATTAACACATTAGAGAATAAACTCATAATTAAATTTATTGATTATTAGATATTTATAATAAAAATTTCATCATATTATCTGAATTATTTATTGTAACCAATATATCACATTTCAAATTGCATAGCTAATTTGAAGCAGATAAAGAGTGATGTTTCAGAACAATATGTTATAGAAACGTTCCATCGCTTCAAAGTTGACGAAAACCCACTAAACTGTGATCCCTCAACAATAAATTTTGCGGAAATAAGTCCCCGAGGCCCGGGGTGAAATGAAGATTATGGAAAGACCTATCTGACCCTTTTCTGATACTTTATACCCTCGAAACATCCCAACGGCTGGATGGATTTTAATGAATGAGGTCTCTACCAATTCGTCTTAACGGCCCGATGGTTATAGGCTAGGTTTTGTTTTTATAAATTGAAAATGGCGGCCGTAAAATACAAAATGGCAGTAGAGACGAAAAAAAGAATTACGCACCCTAATGAGTGGCATATCATTGGATAGGTCTTTCAAAATAAAGGCGACATTTCATTGACTATTTTACAGTCAGAAGCTCCGTTAAAATATTATACAACCTGGAAGTTGTGTATGTAGGATCTCTAGCTTTACTGCAACTCTAACCATCATACACATCTATAGACCTCATCAAAACAGTGTTTATAGATAGGAACTAACAATTAAACACAACTTAAAAGTCATCAACACAAGTAAATTAAAAAAAATGGGTAAAAACAAGTAACATAAAAAAAAATATTTTAAGTCGATTCGTCAATAAGAGAATTTTCTTCTCCCATTCTTCTTTCCTCTTGAGTGGCGTTTAAAATGCCTTCATCAAGAAGAGCGCTCTCTTGGTCTTAAAATACCTTGATCAAGAAGAGAGCTCTCTCGATTATTGAAAATTAATTAATTTAATTTAATTAATGAATTAATATTTGAAAAAAACTGGATTAACATCAAGTGTCATCCGCTACAAGTTTTAAAAAAAATATTTGTCCTTGATTGAATGAATAATAAGTATTTTATTAACGATTGAAAATTTGAACAAGATATATATAGCAAGAGTGTGAACTAATAGTAGGAATTGAAACAAAAATAGTTTCTCATTGATGAGAAATAATTAATTAATTCGCTTTTTACGCAGTCGGGTTTTTTGATTTTTTTAATTTAATTGTTTATTATCTTTTTGATTCGATTTTCACAAAATTTGAAATGACTCGACAACATTCTGATACGACTATATATCAAATTTCAAATCTGTCGCAGTTGGGAAGTTTTTGCGCTGTTCTATGCGGGCAGATGGACAGACCAGACATACGAACAGGATGGACCAGAAGACGGCTATCGGGGCTACGTATTTATATAGTAATTACGAACTGACTTAAAAAAAAAGGTGTGAAAAGCAAGGTTTTAATATTTCTGCACGTAAAATAAGTGACATAATTTATAAAAAAGGAATAAAAGGTCAAAGTTTACATTTGACTGTGAAAAAGGTTAAAAAGTATACCCAACAGAGGTACAGTCGTGGAAAAAAAAAGTAAACACCCCCTACTAATTCCTCAACAAATTATCGTAGAAGAAAGTTACTGGTACCAAAAGATTGGTAATAAAGTGTCCTTTTAAATGATGTATATAAAATTTGCTTAGGGGATCATCTACATATTAAAACGATCCATAACTTTGTTTTTTTCAATAGCAGTACACAATTCTGACAGCATAAATGAACTCTACACCATTCAATTAGTCTAAAAATAAATTTTTATGCAAATCGTACCATAAGTTTCCGAGAAATTAATTATTTAAAAACGAGCGTATTTTAAGGGCTGTATCCAAATTGAAGTTCGGCACTCGACTGTTAACCGAGAGAGCTCCCTTCTTGATCAAGGCACTTTAAGCAATCAATTAAGCCTGTTAGATTACAGGATAGCATAAGAAGCTTCAAAATATTTAGTCACTTCTATCATAGACTATTCAACCATTATTTTGCTGTTTTTTAAGCATAATTTGAAAACTACTTGGAAGAAAAAGGTGAAATTTTGGATTTCCATAAAGCAGGACTTTATAAATCTGAATCCATAAAAAAAAAACTGTTGGTTGCAATTCATAATTTTTTTTAATATTAATTTCATAATTCATATCAGAAAATTATAAAAATTGCAAATTCAGCTTATTTATGTTTGGGTATATTAGTATTATTACTACAAAAAAAATTAGCAAATTAGGAGCATAATTTCGGGAGATATAAATAAAAATATGAAAATGTAATTTAACATTAGAAGCACTAAATTTTGAATGTTTATAATTCAAAAACTTATCATTCAAATGACTTCAAATTTGGTGTCTAGGCATAGTTTAAACCAAAGATTTGAAATATCTCGTTAAAATTGGGTATTGCCATTGAAAAAAATGAAGTTTGAATTCGTTTTAATATGTAGATGCCCCCCTAAGCAAAATTTATATACGTCACTTAAAAGTAGACTTTATTTCCAATCGTTCGGTACCAGTAACTTTCGCCTACAATAATTTGTTGAGGAGTTAGTAGGGGATGTTTACTTTTTTTTTCCCACAACTGTACGTTAAGGGAGCTGTTCACTCTGCTTCGGAATTCTCCACCGTAATGTTAAGTGTATGGGCTTTTGATGCATTAGTATATTTAAAATATCTTCTCGGGAAATTCATATTTTTAACATCTTTTTTCTGTATACTCTTCTTAAAGAATGTCTCTTTTTTTCGTAGTTTTCAAAATATTTCGAAAATCTATGCTGAATTTAATATTTTATGTGTTAAAAGCGGGCGAACTGTGATTTTAACACCATATAAAATTAAGGCTATACTTTGGAAATATTTTGAGAACTAACTAAGAAAAAAAAGAGACATCTTTTAGGAAGTGTACACAAAAAATAGAAGTTAAAAATATTAATTTCCCGAGGAGATATTTTAAATATACGAATGCATCCAATGCCCACAGACTTTACATTAGTGAGGGGAAATTGGAAGCTGAGTGACCATCCCCCTTAAAATAGCTAAACGCAATGAAATTTAAATATGTTTTTGGGGTTTACAATATTACGATAGTTAATAGGAATCGCAACATGTATAGATTTTTGCGTTTTTTACAAAGACACGGCAAAAAAAATAAATAAATAAATAAATAAATAAAATAAATAAATAAATAAATAAATAAATAAATAAATAAATGAAAGAAAAAACCTTTAACTGATGTGACAGAAATTGTGACATAACTACTGTGAAGCGGTCTGTCAGACCTCTCCATTGAAAGATGAATAAAATGGGTGATTAACGCATAAAATGGTGTTTTTGTACTAAAGCCTTCTTATAGGGCTGTTATACTTAAAATTTACCTATTTAAAAGTCTCGGGTGATAATACTATACTTCCAAACGAAACAAAATTTCGGTAGTGCTTGAAGTTAAACTAAAAGTTACAAGTTGAACTATAAAAATTTTAAAAAGCAGCGGTCTGTGAGACCGGTAACATGAGTTAAAGGTTAATACAGGCTAGACTATTGAGTGTGAGACTTCAAAGGGAGAGAAAGGAGAAAAACGATTGGTCGTATGACGAAAATTGCTTATACGTCCCGTTTAAACAAATATTGAGGGTTCCAGAAAAAAATATTCGATTAAGCGGAGTATTTGATTAAACGGAGAATCATAACTGAAATATTTAATGCGTAATAAAAAGGCAAAATAACCATCTACGGTATATTTAATTAACAGCATAATAAATCGTTAAGAGAATAACATAAACTAAAATAAATACAAATGCTAATATAAAGTAAATACGTATTACTTTAATGTCAGTACATACATTTATATGGTTTACGTCACACATAATGCAGCTCGTTTGAATTTGGTCAAAACTTTACTACTTCTAATTTACATTACTTATATTGCCTTAAAAAATCGTTCAAAGTGGTTTGTTTAAGTGGAATTTTAAAGGAGTAAATATCGAGTTATTTTTCGAATGAGTGCAAAAAACTACCATCTCGAGTCTCGAAGTGATGGCGCATTACCATTAAATCCTGGTTAACAGCAAGATGTGATGGTGGGTAGCTCAAGGTGGAGAAATAATTTGAACTGTCCATTATACACCTGCCGGCCGAAATCATTGCAGGAAGAAGTGAAAATTTGTTTTCAGCGTAAAGGAACCGAAAAAGACAAAAGGGGGAAGGAAATTCCAGCTGAAATGTGCTTTCTCGCATATTTTTAAACATTGGTCACACAGTTCTTACTCGATTAAGCGGGGAAGTTCGTAAAAGGTATTTGGTTTAAGCGGGGAAACATAACATGGAACCGATAGGAATAAACTCGGTTCCGGATGATTCTATTCGAATAAGCGGGTTATTCGATTATCCGTGATCCGATTAAGTGGGGAGGACTGTAACTCAATAACTAACTTATTAATTAGAAAGTGTAAAACTTATTTCGATTCCAAATCGCTCAAATTTTTGCCTTTAAGTTTAAAAATGAGTCAGAAAATGTGTCAAGAAGTTTTGCGTTGCTGAGCGGAGGATTGGAGAACCGCCTTATTAATCGATAATTAATGTTTTATGACATGTTTCTCACAACCTCAATTGTTTCCTGATGTCAAGGCCCTGATTACCGAATAGGCACGAAAATCATGCACTTACCTTAGAAAATTTTGAAGAGTTCCATTGCAAAATTCTACTTTTTTTTTTAAAGTGTTTAAATACCTTTCATAACAAATAATTTTTTCGTGTAATAGATCAGTTTCAACCACATGACCACGATTCTTCAGTTTGTCCATTATTTTAGCTTTATGTTTATTTTAAATATTGAATTCGGCTTGTATGCACAACATAAAATATTAATAATTGAAATTATTGCCAGAATTGAAAGCAGTATTTCAAAATATTGATATTTTACGTTGTGCATATATACTGAATTTAACCTTTTACTCAACTTACATTTTTATGCTAATGCTATACAAAATCCTTTTTCCATCCATGCATTTCCCCAAATTTTAAAAAATCCATATTTTTTTCAATTGTATCCAACGGTTGTGTATATATATATAAAAGAACATGAAAAAAAGTTGTTTAAAGAAATATATGTGAACTCAACTGAGCCACTCTTTGGAATAATATTTGTTGCATTGATGAGTTTCTGTATATGTGGAATTAAAGCTTTAGATAGACGTATCATTCTACTTGCCGTTACTCGCGAGCTTTTTGTTCTGGCCAGCCGGCGCTTTCTTGTAGTTACGTGGCGTTTTTTATATTTTATGGCTTTACAAGGAAAGTGCTGGATGTCCTGAAAGAGGGGCGAGTTTCCTTCAAGTTCCATCTAATCTATCTCCTGACCCATTGTTGAACCTATTGTTGTTCCCCCGTACTTTTCGTAAGGCTGTTCTTAAGTGCAAAACATTTTGACACATTTACAAATTCATTTTTTAATGGAAAGATATAAATTGGAATGTAACCAAAAGTTCTTTGTCTACAGATCAACACAGTCGACAACAGTTGAAAAAAAAAAATTACACGTGTTTTTACTGAAAATATCAAAATTATCAATCTTTAAATTTCGTGGAAATTTTTTAAGGTCATTTTCTTTATCAGAAATTTCGAAAAAGATTCTTCGATTCCTTCGTAAGTTATAAAAAAAATATCTAAAAAATGAATATATTTGCGAATGAAAGTTACTTCGTAAATGTATCAGAATTTAGCAATTTCGATTTTCAGATCAAATTAAGAACAGTATATGACAAGTACAGTTTTGTTTTAAATATTAAGATATCCAATTGTATTTAAATTTTTAATGTTTCATAAATAATGTTAAATGTCAATTTTTCAACTTATGCTGGGACTGAAACAGAGCCAGTTCATAGCAACAATTTTGAAAAATTCCTTTGTTTGCAGATGAGATGCGAATCACGCTCCATTTTGTACAGAATGCTGCTTAAAAATGTGAAAATATCCAGCATCATGACAGCCATTCCAATATCATAATTGATAATTTTTCCTGTTTTAAAACAAATCAGTTTTCTAATGCACTAAATATAATGCATTCTAAGTTTTCTTTCTACGAATTCGTAGAATTTTCATTCAAGTTTTTGATAAAAGATAAGTTTGTATAAAATATATTTAAATTTAAAATTAAGTTTTCTCAAATTTACAAAGAAGAATTCAGAAAATCGTCTTGTTTACTTGTATGTAAAACATTTACATGCTTACAAAATATACCTTTTATTTCTTTATGAGTAGGTTTCCTTTAATCAAAAGGTTCTTCACACCTTTCTTTTAAGAAAAAGTCGCCAAATAGTGTGATAAGTTTGCAAATATGTAGTTAAGATTTTACATGAGATTATCTTTACCGTTCACCTATTCTTATCTATTTTTACTTGTCAATACTGAAGAGGGTACCTATTCAGCATAAAAAAGGGGGTGTATCCAGGCGCCGTAACTGTGTTTTATGACTGCAATGACACAGCTAGCTCTGTGGGGGGTTTCGAAGGGCATCCATGTATTTTTGCAATGCCATTGAGTGGGACACAGAAACATGTGTGTAATACAAGAGATAAGATCTTTATTTGGTAGTTCTGAATCTGATTCCACCCAACACGTTCTGAAACTCATCCCAGACCTTTCGAGATAGCACTGTTTCACACCTGATACTTGTTTTCGAAAAATTCATGACTGATGAAATGCAAGGGTTTGTCAAGTTCGGGTGCTAGAACAATAGAAAAAAAGATTTTAATCACATCAACTGAGACCCGCTATATGAAACTGTTGCTACTAAAATTTTAATGCACTTGGTATAATGACATAAGTGAGCACGGTAATGACAAATTAAGCAAAATATTTTTATTTTTCCCCAGGCATAAATGACAGCCGTTATATCTTCTGGCCCATACAATGATTTTCTATTTCTCATATAATGAAAGCAGATTAAGAAATAAAAGTTCATTTAATTATAAATTAGAATTGGGTTACGGTAATGACTTATAAAAGAATACTCACCAAAACATTCAAATTTTTTGCTTGTTTTATTGAAACCATAAAACTATTTACTCTATTCACCTAAACCTGATAACAAGTTGACTTTTAAGGAGTACTTTTGCCTTGATAAAAAGGCATGCGCTGTCCTATAAAAATATCTAGAGGAACTTTTTGTCAGAAGCATGGCAATGACAATCTTTCTTGAGACACGGTTTTAAAAAATTATTAAGAATTATAGATAAGTTTAATTAATGAAAATAAATATTTTTTTAATTAGTAGCATCTTAATAAATAAAAATGTATAAAAAAAATTATAACCATCTGTTTTAAATAGATTTTAGTCAAATCTTTACCTAATAAATTGCTTGTTGGAACAACCTACGGTAATGATATTTTGACAACAAAAGAATATATTTCTTATTTTTAAATTTTTTATAAATAATAATATGTCTGTAAGTTATCATTAAAAAATATGATAGTTAAAATAAAATTAATTAAAATTATGATATTTAACTACTTTTCTGTGCAAATGTGAAAGGACAGTAAAACATGAGACTTTTTTTTTGAAAATCACCCAGGTATGAAAATTTGCGAAAAACATATTTTATTCCCCACTACAATGATATATTTTATTTACCAATTATTGATAACATATGTTTTAATGTTTTACTGTTTTAAAGATAGCAAACATTGAATTGTAGTTCAATATAAAAAGGGGGTCATTCAAAATATAAATATCTTTTATGAAAGAAATACTTTTACCTTATAAAATAGCTACAATAAAAATGATTATTTCACTAACGAATGTTATGCATTTATACCTTATAAAATTTATAAATTCTGTTAATAAAATATTTGAGATCACTAGTTTTATAAAAAATATTTAAAATATTAGTTTTAAAATATATTGTCATTTTTTTCGACTTATATCAATAAATATAACAAGAGATTATATCATTTTAGCATGCAAAAATATGTAAAACTTTAAGATTATCTATTCATTGCTTTAAAACTCAAACAGAATACTTTAAATTTCAGAACGGTTTCCAAACAGTTTTCCAAAAATGAAAGTGTCCGAATACATAAAAAAAAAAAAAAAAAAAAAAAAAAGGCAACAAAACCCGAAAAAGTAGTACAAAAGCACAACGCTAGATATTGATCTCAGGTATCCCACGAAAAAAAAAAATTATTTAAAAGTAACAAAACGCGAGCGAGATATTTGTTAAGAACGCTTCCTTAGGTTTAATGTTACCTTGCGAATGTCTTCGTGCGACTAATTTAGTCCTATAATTCATATAACTGTGACTTTAAACGACTCAATACGACAACTACCGTAAAAACTTTGAAAATGAAATCTGTGTATACGGAATTCGGTCTTTAAAGAAAAGTATATATTTTTTCAAGAGAAATAATATGAACAATTATACCTGCTAAGATGAAAACCTGTTTAAAGTGGAATATATTTCGGATTCCTTTCGGTACTGTTTTCAAGGTTTTAATGAATCAATATTTGGCAAAGCTGATTACGTAGTTCAGCATTACGTATTTAATGCTTACACACTTAAAATTTTCAAAATGCAGCTATTAGAGATTTATTAAAATTCCCGAGGTAAATTTTCTTTTTAAAAATGGGGGGTTGGAGTTGCTAAATTTAATTCCCCAGATGTTCTTCGGCAACTGCTAAAAGTGATTAAAAAAAAAAGAAAAGAAAGAACTTGTTACTAAACACAGATCATTTTAACAAGCCAATTTACGAACTACTTCTTTTACTTCCGCATTTGATAATGAGTGCTATTACAGCCCAATTGAGTAACTCTCTAAAGCATATGTTCTAATAACTAAGATTTCACCACTAATACGTAACTAAAAGGAACATCTGAACACTTTGACTTTTGCCAGACGTCTTTAATTATTATATATTTTTTCTACGCTGCGAATATGTTTTTTAGCAGCTTTATGTATTCTCACTCTTAATCATGTAGCCTCTCTGTTAACACGGAGTTTCTTATACTCCAGTAATATGTTTAATTATAAGTATTTAAAGCTAAAATTTGAATCTTTTTTATCGTAAAAACACACAATACTAATTCAAATTACATTATATCTTCACATGGATTTAGCGGATTTATATTAAGCTCTCAGAGGATCCTTAAAGGATAAATAATGCTTCACAAAATAAAATAAAAATAATTTCTTCAAGAAGCTTTTGGATAAATCCCTGGCCACGCCATACCGATGAAGTTATGCGAGTCATCGCGATATTGATGAATCCCAGGTAAGCGCATTTTACCTATTTCCATTTCAAAAGGCAGCATAGCCACAAGAGATTTTTCTAATTGTTTAAATATGAGACAGCGAATTCCTGCTATCGAGAATGGAGTGCATTTGGCTTAATAGGCCACTTAAACTCCAACAGGAGTGGGTGCCAAAATCCATGTTTGGCAGAGGTGCAAAAAAGGCTAGTTTTAACCCTGAAACACATATTTTACTGCTACTAATATATAGAAGTTGACATACACGATTAAATTCTTGGGAAACATTTGAATAATCAGGGCAGAACTGCGTTTTTCACGGTTTTTAAGAAAATTGAAAAAATTGTCCTATTTTTGAAATGGCGTACAGCGCTTGCTATCAAGTGTATAAAAAAGTTGTAAATATGAAAGTTGTAGAGAATTTTATCCTATTTAATATTGTAATTGAAAAAATAAAATGCTACGGCAACGGGTCTCGAGATATAAAAAAAAAAAAAAAGGTCCCAAAATTTTCTTGTTTTTTGGCCACAGAAAATTTAGCCTTAAGAAATTTTGTTAGAAAACTTGTTTTTTTCATATTGGCATCATTATAAACAATGCAGAAAAAAAACTTTTACCCGACCATTTGCAAGGTAACACCCTTTTTTTGGTACATTTCCCCTGGACTAATAGATCTTTCAGAAAATAGTGTCGAAGTAGGCTATTTGAACCAAATTTCCGAGCGAAGGTAGAAAGAGCACTCAAGAGCGGGCGAAAAAATGTGTTTATCACGTGATCAAAATCGCTTGTAACTCAATATGTAATTCATTGATCAAAAAATGGAGAAAACAGTTCAATTCCAAAGCGTTTCCATGGCCAGGCTTTCCAATTTTATACCTTTCCGTTAAAAAATGAATTGTTAAATGTGTCGAAATGTTTTGCGCTTGTTGAGCAGAGCAGTTAAGAACAGCCTTAATGATGAGAGATGGAGAATCAAAACTAAACTTACCCAGGAGTGTCACCTCAAAAATGAGGGAGGAGGGGTATACAGAGTCAAATGGAACAATCATTCGCTTGAACTTTTCCTCTCTGTGTGTTGTTTTCCCTCTCTGAGATCTTGCAAAGCAGGAAAAAAAAATTAAGGCTTTGACATCACCATCTCTCAGAAAATCTATACAGATAACACAACAGAGTTACGCAGAACTACTTGAAAATAACACAAATTAAATAATATATAAATATAGGTACATATCAGAATACAGGTAAAGGAAGAAAAGTAAATATAATAAAAAGTGAAATGAAAACACTCCTGGGTAAGTTTAGTCTTGATTTTCCATCTCTCTTCTTAAAATAGCTGTCTATATTTTAATATATAATTTATCAAAATAATAATAATTAAATAATTCAAATACGTGTAATTTATGAGTGTACAACTAGCACATTAACGCTATATAGGGTCGTTATGCTTAACCTTCCTATCCTGTTGAAGTTTTACTCAACCTTAATAAAAACATTACACACCAGAATTTTCTTTAAAAACTATTTAATGTATTTATTTATGTTAGTTTTCAGTGCCTTTTATTTATCTTACTTTACGAAAATATTTCTGGTTCGAATCGAATGAAATGAATTATAGAGATGGGGTCGATTAGACCCATTCAGGGTAGGAAGGTTAATAAGAAAATTTATACATGAATTTATAAAAATAAATAAATTCCTAGTAAAACAACGCAAATTTAAAAATTATCAGCAAACAAAATCAAAGTCCGCCGTTCGACAAGAAAAAAAAAAAAAAAAAGATTGATCAAATGCTGTTCTCTTTGATAATATTTCATAAATTTTCTGCACTTTTACAATGTTTTTATAATTGTACCATTCGGCCTATAAAAACGGTAAAAAGTATCACTAACTTCTCTTAGCGGTTTTCATATAGGTCAAAACTGGGAAATTTCATTAGCGGCCACTGGCCAGTAAAATTAGTTTTTTAAGTGGCCACTTTTTTATTTAAAAATACTAAACAGTAAAATTTCTATAAGTATTCATCTAAAACTGAATAGCCCAAATAAATATGTTAATGTAAATACATTGGAACAAAAAAAAGCAGAATCCTTGATGAAATGCAAGAAAATTTTATTATCTCCTTGTAAAAAAGTGGCCGGACGGTGGCCGCTGATAGACAATTTTTCACTGGCCACTTTTCCTCATTTACTGGCCCTGTGGCCGGTGGCTAGTGCTAATGTTGACCTTTAGGTTTTCATATTCCCTGCTCAACAGCATGAAACTTTCTGATGTCACATTTTCTGACTCATTTTTAAACGTAATATATAAAATTGGCAGATCTGACTATGAAGTGGTTTCAAATCGAATAAAGTTTTCGATTCTTTTTTTTTTATAAATAAATTGCTTATTAAGCGATTTTTATCACGTGACGACAAATTTTTCTCTTTTCCCGCGTTGCCGCGTTGGGAATTCGGTTCAAAACGCTTCCTTTCACAGTATTTTCTAAACGATAGTCTGCTTAAGGCTGTTCTCAAACCCAAAGGGACAACTTTATGGCATAAGTTTTAATTTATTTTTGTTCGGAAATGCATGAATCTAGCAAGTGTTGTTGTTCAGAAACTAAGAAATCGAACTGTTTTTTTTTTTTTTTCGTTTTTTTAGAAGCGCAATAGATCCTTCAGAAAACAGTGTCAAAATGGGCGTTTTGGACATAATTTCTGCGCGAAAGAAGAATAACCAGCCAAGGATGGGCGAAAAACGGCTTTGTCACGTGATCAAAATCGCTTATAACTCGATAGGTAATTTATTTATAAAAAAAAAATGGAAACCAAAATTCGATTCCAAATCGCTTCCATAGTCAGGCCTTCCAATTTTATATATTTCCGTTAAAATATGAATTTGTACATGTGTCAAAACAATTTGCGCTTGTTGGGCAGAGCAGTTGAGCCTTAACAAATGGAAAGCGGCATTCTATGAAGTTTTTCAATAAAAACACCTGTCAGTTTAATGCATTTTTGAACAAAAATTAATTCAGAAATGTGCCAGAATGTGCTCCTTTGGATTTGAGAATAGCCTTAAGCATTACAGCATGAAAAAGTTTTGAATTATTTTGAAAATATATTTGAGGACATGAATTTCAAAACTCGCCTAATCCAAAATTTAAAAAATCGAGTTTTCTCTATCAATCTATTCTATTTGTGAACTTGCATCGCAAAAACACTACAATCTGTCGAAAAAAAAAAAAAATAGTGTATTTCCGGCATTGTAAAATCTTGGATTACAAAATGAAAAACAATAACGCAGTCAGTGTTTTTTCGCGATTTACCAAAATTTGATTTTCTGAATAGGGTGAGTTTTGAAACTCACGTCCTCATTTCATAAATATCGTTTTCGGTTTAATAAAGTTTAAAACTTTTATTCAAGTTCAGTTACTAATAGTTTTTATTTGGCGATTTATTGCAAATTTGTCACAGATATAAAATGATTCATTTTTATTGCTTTGCTTCTTTTCAACGTTTTATGTTTTCTGTTTGTAAATGATTTCTTTTTATTAAATTTTATTGTTCTGTTTTCTATTTTTTATTCTTTTTTTAATGTTTTTAATATCTTCCATTTATTTATCTGTTAATTATTTTTATTTATATATATACAAATAGGAAAGAATGAAAACGTATAAATGGACAAGTGTATTAACAATGTTTATTCATCCTACAGTCCCCACCATTTGCTGAAGTTTAGTGACAATTACAATGTGACAATTTTCACTGGTGCTGGGAACTTTGGGAGGGCTTTACCTGTCACGGTGTGTGGTATGAAGAAAAAGGAAGAAGGGAGATCCTATATTTTGGCACTAAATCGCTAAACTGGGGGTTTATTTTACTTGTTTATTTTTTCCATTTATAAAAATTTATATACCGTATATACTTGTGTATAAGTCGAAGAGTTTCAGACAAAATTTGGGAGTTGAAAATGGGGGGTCGACTTATACACGAGGTAGTAAAAATAAATAAATAAATAAATAAAATCTCGCAAATAATCGGCGACAAAAGTGGACAATGATCATTTGCCTGTGATGGACAGAAAAAGCTCAACAATAGTGTCCAGAATTGCCTTCAATACAGGGATATTCTTTTCAACATTTTAATCCCATTTTTAAAAAGAGTTCAATTTGAGTATGCTTCTAGATATCTCTCCTAAAAGTCCTACAATACAACGAAGTTCCATATTTTAGCAGTCTAAGAAGTTGTTTATCCCTTTAAATAAGGCTTGAATAGATTTTTGTCAATGTGACTGCTGCTTTGTAACGAGTCACCAGATGACTTTACAATGCAGTTAAATTGTGACTCTCATGTGACTGTCATTTTTAGACTCAACTTCGTAGTCATCATGAACGTTGCATTATGATAAGTCACCAAATAATATCATATTATAGTCACATGGAGACTTTTCCCAAAAGAGCACAATGGTGACTTCACAGTAGTCTCTCTGTCACCTGAAAGTCATCATGTGACTTTAATGTGACATTATTTGGTAAATTATCACAATGCAACGTTCACGATGACTTTGAAATTGAGTCTAAAAATGACAGTCACATGAGAGTCACCACGTAACTACATTGTAAAGTCACATGGTGACTCGTCACAAAGCAGCAGTCACAGTCTATATCAGTCTATATCTACAGTCGATATCTCGAATATCGCATTGAAATGCAACCGAGATATCTTTATAAATTTCTTCCATAGCATTAGCATTAGCGAACGGGTCTTTTCACCTGACTGAAGTAGCCTCTTAAAAAGTGTCAGAAAGTTTCGCATTGTTGAGCATGGAATAATGTTTTTCTCAGAATCGTCGTCGTGATTTGTAATTCGCAATTTTTCTTTTTTCAATATAGTGAAGTTCAAAAGCATCAAGAAAACATCAACAAAATGGATTAAATCTTGAGTAATTAGTGACTGTTCACTCAAGACAGCGGATTGTTTCCCTTTTCTACGCTGTCGCGTCCGGTAATTCTGTTAAAAATCAAACTACAACATCATTTTCTGAAAGATCTGCTTTCACTGAAAAATGGGAATGCAGTTCGATATTATAGATTTTTAATAAGAACATCTGCCAATTACATTAGTTTATGAAAAAAATTAATTCAGAAATGTTTCAGAAAGCAGCCAGTTTGGATTTGATGTCTTATAATTCGTTTGAAACTTCTCGAAAGAAAAAGAAAATATCTTTGTTTATACAGTCAAACCTCGTTAACATGAACCTCAAGGGGAATCAAATTTTTGTTCATGTTATCCGTAGTTCATGCTATCAGTAACAAAAAATCCAGGTAAAAAATATTGAGAAAAATACATATAGGGGAGACTGGGGGCTAATGGGACATGGGAGCTAACGGGACAACAAAGTGTTCTCGTAAAATGTCAAAATTTATGCGTAAATGTCATTTCCAGTGTTACACAAGAACATGCAGTGAACCACTTTTTTCATTAGCTATTTGCAAAGCAAGAAGCAAGAAATATTTAAACACCAAGATGAGTTTTTTTTATATTTAATAAATATTTATTTTGAGTAACTATTAAATCAGTTTTTAATATTAATACTTTTTATACAATGTTCATTTTAAATCATTATTTCGTACCAGAGATATGTTCATTTTAAATCATTATTTCGTACCAGAGATAAACAGCTAATTTAAAATAAGCTTAAATGCAGTGGGGTAAAGGATACAGGGACAAATGTGCATTTCACATAGGGCATAATGGGAGAAAACTGTTTTAGAATTGAGCCTTGTTTCTATTTTAATAATTAAACTATTAGTTACATTTTTTAATACAATAATAGAAAACTGTTAAAAATAATTGTGTAAAAAAAAAAAAAAAAAAAAAAAAAAGTTAGAAATTGCACTTTTTACACCATGAAATGTAAAATATGTCCCATTAGCCCCAATGTAATCAAATAATGAACCATGCATTTGTAACTAAATTACGAGAAATTAAATATATTTACACTCGGAAGACTAAATAATAACAAAAATAATAATTAGATCCTTACCTTATTTATTTTATAGCCAGGAAAAAAAATTTAAATTACATCTTAAAAAAATCGGTTATCTGCAGTTGTTTTCTGCTCTTATCAACAGTTCTTTTGCGGAAATCTTCTAATTTATCAACAACATCTAGGTATTCACTAGAATTTTCTGTTTGCATCACAAATCTTCGTACAGTTTTTAATGCATTAAATGCTTCAATACTGGATACATTGTTGAATTCTGAATAATCACTGCTATCATCTTCCTCTTCTATTTCTGAAGAATAGTGTAAATTATCCGCAGTGATTGCAGCACATTTAATTTCCTTAACTATTTCCTCATCCGTAATAGTATCGGATGTCATTATTTCATCGTCCATTGTTACATATTCCTCAAATGTGACATTTTCTGGAAGTATACCACATGCTTGTGCTTCTGAAGAATCAAATTGTATTGTTTCTTCTGGTTGTGAAGGAGTTTCTTTGGTAGAAAACCCCGCTTTTCGGAAACAATTTTGGATAGTACTGGCAGAAATTTCTTTCCAGGCAGATCGGAGTATATTTAATGCATCCAACAAGTTGATAGAAAAGGATGTTCCTTGATCGAAACAAGAAATTGTTTGAAGGAGTATTTCTCTTCTATAATATGCTTTTATGCATTTAATTATCCCTTGATCACATGGTTGTATTTTTGCAGTTGTGTTTGGAGGTAAAAACTCTATACGGATTGCTTTAAGCCCGGAAATGACGCAGTGAGTGCTGCAATTGTCTAAAATCAAACATACATTTCGTCCTTCTCTTTCAAATTTTCTATAGAGTTGCTTGACCCATTTCTGGAATAAGTATATGGTAATCCATGCTTTTTTGCTTGACTCGTACGTCACTGGTAGTTTTTATACCTTTAAAACAGCGAGGTTTTGCAGCCTTTCCAATGGCCATCAATGGTAATTTTTCAGTTCCACTCATGCTGCAAGCAACTAAAAGTGTTAACCTGTCTTTGCTGCACTTTCCACCTGAACATTTAGTATTCTTTATAGTTAAAGTTCGTGAAGGAAGTGCTTTCCAGAACAAAGAAGTTTCGTCGGCATTGAAAATATCTGCTTCTGCATATTTACTTAAAATTGATTGCAATTTATTCATTACGAAATCATCCGCAATTTCATCATTTACTGCAGCCGCTTCACCACAAATTTTCTTGCAAATTATTCCATGTCTATCCTTAAATCGTTGAAGCCATCCTGATGAGCCTAAAAAATCTTTTATACCTAAAGCATCGGCGAAAAAGTGAGCCTTTTCTAACAAAATTGCACCAGTAATGGGAAGATTCAGGCTTCTTGCTTCATTCATCCATTTGATTAATGCTGTTTCGATTTCTTCATTATTGGCGATTCTCATTCTCTTCCGACTTGGTTCAAACTTGTTTAGCACACAAGCTGTTTCAATTTTGTCTCTACTTTTTAAAATCAATGATACTGTACTTTTAGCTATTCCATATTTCTTAGCAATTTCAGATTTTTTTAAATTTCTCGAATCTACCTCATATAATATATCGAGCTTTTTTTCCAAACTTAAGGATTGCTGAAATTTGCGTCTCATTTTGAGCAATTATACTGTGTATGTGAATGCCCTTACGATTTCAAACGGGTAAAGGAAGTAAAAAAAAAAAAGACTGGACGAATGACCTTTCATATGATAGTTGCAATATTAAACTGTAAAATTTCCACGTTTGAAGAAAGAAACAATGTACAAAAATACTCCTTTTAGATAGACACCTTTCCTAATCCTGGTGGCATGTGGTTGATGACAGGTATTGTATTGTACAAAAGGGAGAACATTCCAATGCCAACAGCACCTTTTCATGATGCCCTAAAGAATAACCCATTGTTCCCTAAAGATAAGGGAGCTTTCACACTTTTGTAGGAATTTCGTTCATGTTAACCGTCAAAATTTCTCATGGGATTTCGAGAATTGTTCATATTAAGCGAAATTTCATGTTAAACGGGTTCATCTTAAAAGGAGAAAAAACACTAGAATCCGTATTCATTTTGACGGGGACAGTGGGAACTGTTCATGTTAAAAGTAATTCATGTTAAGCGTGTTCACGTTAACGAGGTTCGACTGTAATTACAGCATAGATTAGGCCAACAGGGCTGTCAAGCAGAGACTGAGGGAGTCACGATCAAGACTTAAATAGCAAATTTTATATCTTAAATTGAAACTCGTTATCGTCAGACCATGTACCCGAATTCATTCGCCATTAATAATAATACGAATCAATTGAGATAGAGTAGGGGGTGGGGTGGGGGAGGGATGTGCTCGCAATGACAGGGCCGGCCTTTCAAATGATTCAAATGTTCTAATGAATAAAATCATAGTATCTGTAAAAAAAATATTTTTAAAGTTGGATTTTAAATCAAATATATTGTTATTATAAGAATGAAGTAAAAAAGGTAATAACAAGTCACAAATCAGTAGGGTCAAAGACGCAAATGATTTATATGGGAATTTAAAAACGTCCAAATGTCCCTATTGCATGCAAACAAGATAATTGTATCAAAAGAATTTTTGTCACAGGAAAACAGGTAGCAATGGCATTCAATACTGTTAATTATCACAAGTTTCAAATTTCACTCCAGCTGCAAAAAATAATTGTAGTTCCCAACACTGGCCATGGGAAAAAGACATTTGGAAATTTACTAGATCTAAATTTAGGACCCATTAATTGTATTCTATAGTAGAAAAGCACCCCTCTTGTGGTTTTGAAAGAAAGGAGATCCAGTGAAACTGCATAGACATTGAATGACCGGCCATCCCACAAAATTTATTGCACTTGTCAAGTGTAGACGTATCCTTTACTAAAAGTACCGACAGGATGTAAATCTTACACCCGTGAAAGATGTACAAAAAGAATGATACATCGCTTTCAGACCAGATGTGTTGCTGTCCATCTCCAAAATCTTTCTCTTTATTTTATCTCTGTATAGATTGTGAATGTTGACCAAATTGTTCTATAGGGAAACTATATAGCTACTTTTTTACCCCATTTCTTGACATCTTTTATATATTAACGGACTTTTATTTTCTTTTCTTTTCTTTTTTTCTTTTTTTTTTTTTTTTTAAGAGGTTCTGAAAACCGTATATTGTTACACTCAACAACACGAAACTTTTATTTTTAAAATGCAAGAACCTGGAACATACAGACAGGGTTATTGAATTATTTTATAATTGAACATTTTTTTTAATGTCCGATAAATGAACGAGAAATCTTAGGATTGTTTTTGATTTGAGAATGATCTCAAATCCAATGAAGCTACTTTTTGACGCAATTCCGAAATATTTTTTCATCAAAATGGATGAAGTTGGCAGCTCTTCTTATTGAAAAGCTAGGTAATCGAATGAGGTTTTTCATTTTTATGTCATGAGGTTCTTTATATCACTTTCAGAAAAGATGCGTGTTTCCCTTGATATTATCTCTGCATAGGTTGCGGATGTTGACGTTGATCAAATTGTTCTGTAGGGAAACTAGCCACTTTTTCACGCAATTTATCTCCCTTATATAGCTGAATTTTCTTTCTTTCTTTTTTTGTATTTTTTTAAAGAGTTTCTGAAAAGCATATTTTGCTACACTCAATCAGCGAAACTTTCTATTATTTCTAAAACACAAGAACATGGCACATGCAGGCTTTTTATAATTGAATTTTTTTTTTTTAAATTTCCGATAAATTACTTACAACTTGAGATAAAAGTGATTCTTGACTTATAGTCCAGGCAATGGGGAATTTTACCTAGCAAAATTAATGGTAGTTCTGGAAATCGGCTTACTTTATGTTTTTTGTGTCCCTCAATCCGAATTTGTAACTTCCCACCAAAATCCCCCCCGGCAACACCCCCACCCCCAAATTTTGGTAAAAAGCCCCCTAAAAAAGGTTTTTATTAAAAAAATCAATTTTTTTATTTTATTAGAGAAAAAGTATTTAGAAATTCAGACAGTAGACAAACTTTGCAACAAATTAGATATATGACTTAGGATGAAGGGGAAGGGGGGATCTGCCTCGGAACATGTACCGCGGTGCTGCGTGGCCCAAGTTGCTCAATTCCACTTAACCACTCACACGTTTACATTCGACCTCCCGTCTCCCCTCCGAACTTTCTCTATAAGGTTTACTTTAAGTTTTTTGGATCTCTGAATCCGAATTTTTAACTTACCCCCAAAATTTTCCCTTCCGACCCCCCCCCCCCGAAATAGTTGTTTTTAACTTAAATTTCTTATTGTTTTAGGGGAAAAGCATTACGAAATTGAGAAACTAGACAAAATTTGCAACAAATAGGATATATGACATTATGACATAGGATAGACGGGAGAGAAGGGGCTCCCTCGGAACATTCCCCGCGCGCTTTTCTCAAAAACCAAATTCTTTCAAAAAATCAATTTTTTGGGCGGTTGCCGGGTGAACTTTTGGTGGGAAGTTACAAATGTGGATTCAGAGACCCAAAAAGCATAAAGTGAGTCGAAATCCAGAACTAGTATTAATTTTGCCAGGTAAAATCCCCATTACCTGGACTTCATAACTTAGTGCACGTAGCGCGGCAGTGCATGTTCAGAGGCAGCCTTCCCCTTCCCCGTTCATCTTACATCATAATGTCATATATCCTATTTGTTGCAAATTTTGTCTAGTTTCTGATTCTGAATTTCGTAATGCTCTTCCCTTAAAACCATAAGAAATTTAAGTTAAAAACAACTATTTTTTTTTGGGGGGGGGGGCGTTTCGAGGGGGGGGAAATATTGGGGGGAAGTTAAAAATTCGGATTCAGCGACCCAAAAGATTTAAAGTAAACCTTATAGAGAAAGTTCGGAGGGGAGATGGGAGGGCGAATGTAAACGTGCTTGTGGTTAAGCGGAATTGCGCGACTTAGTTCACGGAGCACCGCGCGCATGTTCCGAGGCAGATCCCCCCTACCCGTTCATCCTAAGTCATAATGTCATGTATCTAATTTGTTGCAAATTTTGTCTACTTTCTGAATTTCTAGATACTTTTTCCCTAAAACAATAATAAAATTGATTTTTTTAATAAAAATTATTTTTTTTTTTGGGGGGGGGGGGGGGGGCATTTTACGAAAATTGGGGATGGGGCGGTTGCCGGGAGGAAATTCTGGTGGGAAGTTAAAAATTCGGATTCAGCGACCCAAAAAACATATAGTAAGCCTTTTACTAGAACTAGCATGAATTTTGCTAGGTAGAGGCCGTATACGGTCTCTATTGCCTGGACTATTTGAATGGACTATTTTATAATGTTTCTTCTTTCCTGCGTTGTTGCTTTGAGAAATCATTGGACAGTTTTTGATTTGAGAACGATCTCAAATTCAGTGAAGCTACTTTTTGACGTAGTAATTCTGAATTTAAGACTGTTCTCAAATCCAGAAGGGCAACTTTATAACATAAGTTTTAATTTATTTTTGTTCGGAAAATGCATGAAACCAGCAGGTGTATGGTGTATGGCAGGTACCAGCAGGTTCAAGGACTGCATAATCGAACTGTTTGTTTCGTTTTTTTGCAAACGCGAAAGAGCTTTCAGAAAATAGTGTCAAAGTGGGCGTTTTGAACTGAATTTCCGCGCGAAAAACGAATAACCACTCAAGGAAGGGTGAAAAAAGTCTTTGTCACGTGATCAAAATCGCTTCTAACTCAATAGGTAATTTATTTTTGAAAAAATGGAAAACGCAGTTCGATTCCAAATCGCTTACAATTTTATATCTTTCCGTTAAAAAATGAATTTGTTAAAGTGTCAAAATGTTTTGCGCTTGTGGAGCAGATCAGTTGAGAACAGTCTTAATTTTTTTTCAAAATGCATGCAGTTGGCAGGTGTTCTTATTCAAAAGCTATGCAATCGCATGAGGTTTTCCATTTTTTTTTAAAGGTACAAGCTCTTTCATAAAATACTGTCAAAATAGTCGTTTTGAACGGAGTTGCCGCATGCATCAGCGCGAGAAAGGGGGAAAAGTTTTCGTCACATGACAAGAATCTCTTATAAATAAATCTATTCATTTGTAAAAAAAAAAAAAAAAAAAAAAAATGGAAAGCATTGTTCGATTCAAAACTATTTCGATTATTAGACAAACAACTTTATGCTTTTTTGTTTCAAAATGAGTCAGAAAGTTTCGCGATGTTTAGCAGGAAGTTTGAGAACGGCCTTAATTTAAAAAAATCTTAAATACAATTTTTAATACAATAAAGGAAATAAAAGAGAAAAGTCCATAATAAGTACTTCATAATTTTAAGTAATCTACGAAAAAAAAATATCCGTTTACAAATTATTCAAAGGAATTGGCTGGATTTAAAGAATCATTTTAAGCATACTACATTATCCGGCTTTAACCTCCATATCCGGAACTCTCATTATCCGGACTCTTCCATATCCGGACTGATAAAAAAATCACAATATATTGCACAATTGTAAATTATTGTTTTTTAAATGTTTTTAAAGTTCTGACTACACGTTGGGCGTTTTTACGGAGGATGTCCAATGTTGATTTGGATGATCTGAAACCTATAAACATGAAAGATGCAATATTCTTGTCTGGGAGGCTGTCAATAGCTCTTAATGTTGGAATAAATTACTAGTAATCAATGAAAGTTGGGAAAATTCAGAAGAAGAGTTAGGTTTAACAAATATAGTAAAAAAAGTTTCCGGTTGTGAAAATATCACAGAAATGTAGGTTTTTGACAGGTTAAGTAGTGATGTAGATCAGCCTGACCGACGAAGAAATTTTTAATTGAAAGGGGAATTCTGGGTGTAAACAGTGCCGATAATGGACATGTCGAATAGAAACGCATTTTTCCGAGGAAGCATTTCATGCATTATACGTGTGCATTTTCCCCTATTATTATTATTATTATTATTATTAATGGCACTGAATTTTATACATTTTAAATACCTTTTTAAAGGTTGCTTTGCAATTAGTAGAACAGCATAAGCGAATCAATTGCCTCTGACATAATTATATTAAAACATTGGTATAGCAGCTCTTCAGTGAATGAAGGGAAGAAAAATAGACAAAAATAATGCAATATTTCAAAAATATAGATAAATGTGCTTCAAATTTTAATTATTAAAATAATGTGTAAATATATAAGAAAAAGTGAAAAAAAAGTTTTCATGTGTCGAATAGGTACATGTATGTATCTTTAAAAAAAATATATGTATCCCTCGGATTTTACTCATATCCGGATTACTCCACATTAGTTCAATTATGGCGGAGTCTAATGCATAAATAAAGATACAAGATATCTCTTAGAAATATATAATGAACTAGTTAGAATATCATTCAGTGCGATGTCTCTAAATATAAATTAAAAATAAGTTTTCCCTCTGAGATACAACACATCTTTTAGAAATATATAATGGGCTAGGTAGAACGATATCCTCTGCGTTGTATATAAGTAACATTTAAAAATCTGACTAAAAAATTAAATTTAAGCGCGTCAAATTTTAATTGCTAAAATAATTGTAAATATATAGGAAAAAGTTAAAAAAAAATATGTCGATTAGGTACATTTATGACTGTTTTTGTTTTTGTTTTTTTCTTTTCTTTTTCTTTTTTTGTATAGAAATATATTTCTCTGATTCAGATTTTCCCTCATATCCGGATTATTCCAGTCCACATAGTTCGGTTATGGCAGGGTCTCATGTATAAATAAAGATACAAGATATCTTTGAGAAATATGTAATGGAAAAGTTAGAACTTCATTCAGCGCGATGTCTCTAAAACAACTTAAGGCTGCTCTTAACTGCTCTGCTCAACAAGCGCAAAACGTTTTGACACATTTACAAATTCATTTCTTAACGGAAAGGTATAAAATTGGAAAACCTGGCCATGGAAGTAATTTGGAATTGAACTGCGTTTTGCATTTTTTGATCAATCAATTACCTATTGAGTTATAAAGAATTTTGATCGCATGACAAACACGTTTTTTGCCCGCTCTTGAGTCTCTTTCTTCCTTCACGTGGATATTTGGTCACGCTCACTTTGACATTATTTTCTGAAATATCTATTGCGTTTGCAAAAAAAAAAGAAAAAAAAAATGGAAAAAACAGCTCAAATTGCATAGTTTCTGACAACAACACCCACATCTAATTTCATGTTTTTTCGAAGAAAAATAAGTTAAATCTTATGTCAGAAAGTTGCCCTTTTGGACTGAAATCAGAAATCACCCACTTGTGGATTGCCAACCTTTCGGTATAGGACCCGATGACCCTTAAAAATAGGTTTTCTCTCTTATAGATATGAGACATCTTTTAGAAATATACAGGGTGCAATATGTTATCCATCGCCGACCTTTAATTTCTCAACCGTTGGTCGTAGACATTAGTTCCAATTATGAAAACGTTTCAAATGAGATAAATATTCATGTTGTGATATTTTTTAAAGTAAAAAATCAATTTTATAAAAATTGCGAAGACTAACTTTTTATACGGTCCCCCAGTCCCTATAGCTATATTTAGTAAAAGTTTACACCTATCATAACAGATATAACACAAAAAGTTTGACATCTGTACTACAAAAATTGACACAATTATTAAATTTAATTGTTTGAGATTTTTGCACATGATTTTGCCTTTCATTGAGGGATCGGTTAAAAGATGAATTAAAGTAATACAAGATTAAAATCAAAAGTAGGGTGCAATGTCCTTTTTACGGCAAAACCACCTTTAGCCTGTATTGACAAATCGGGAATCACTAAATATGTTTTTTTCAATTAAAAATTTGAGCTAACATTTATGGGTTGAACAACGTTCAAACGTACCGAAGATACCGGCTTAAAGGTGGTTTCGTCGTAAAAAGGACATTGCATCTTGATTTTGATCTCGAATTACTTTAATTCATCTTTTAACCGATCCCTTAATAAAAGACAAAATCATGTTCGTAAACTTCAAACTTTGAAATTTAATAACTGTGTTAATTTTTGTAGTACAGATGTCAAACGTTTTGTATTATATCTATTATGATATGTGTAAACTTTTACTAAATATAACTATAGGGACTGGAGGACCGTATAAAAAGTTAGATTTTATAATTTTTATCAAATTGATTTTTCACTTTAAATAATGCCACAGCATGAATATTTAACACATTTGAAACGTTTTTGTAATTGGAACTATATGTCTAGACCAATGCTTGGGAAATTAATGGTCGGTGATAGATAACATATTGCACCCTGTATAACAAACTAGATAAAATAACATCCAGTATACGATGAGTATAAATACAACTTAAAAATCAGTTTCAAAAAAATTTCCCTTTAACCCTTTCAGGGGCAAGGAACTTTCATTCGTAAAATGCCGAAATTAGTCATCGACACCAGAATTTAGAAACAAGTTTAAAAATAAACAAAAGCTTTTGTTCACAAACGTAAAAAAGGGTAAATTTTCATTCCAATTTTCTGGTGCCAATGTGGAGTTTAGGAATTAAAATTAAGTTGTCCAAAAATGAACCACTGCCCTCGAAGGGGTTAACCCTTTATGTACTGGATTATGAATTTATGAAAATTTTAGCTTCTAAAGCATTTTTCGTGAATTTTTGAATCTACATTAGAAGAGTTACATAATCATTTAATTAAATATGAGAAGGACTGAAGGATTCATTATATTTGAATATTTAGGGATTTCGTGCAATGTTTGTAACCCCACTCAAATCTTTTATTTTAAATATTTTTCTTAGTATTTGGTAGAATTAAGAAATGTACAAATATAATTTTCTTACAATAGAAATATAGAAATATTTCCGAATTGAAAAATCCCCACGCCCCAATGCCAAGAAAGCTGAAAAGATGCAAAGGCAAAAGAAATCATCCTTTAAAGTTATTATTGGTTTTTGGAACAAGATAAAGTAATGCATCTATAACTCATTCTAAAATGTATTACTACTAATTGATGCATTGAATGAATTTTATAACAAGTTATTTTAATGGTACTTATAAGTACCGTCAGTAGTTAAAGGGTTAAGGCTCTCAAGTGCACTATTAAACAAACGCGAAACTTTTAAACACATTTACTAATTCATTTTTAAACATAAAGACATAAAATTGGCAAACGATTCACAAAATTGAAATGAGTTTCCCATTTTTTGGTAAATAAATTGTTTATTGAGTTATATGAGCAATTTTGATCAAATGACAACCGATTTTTCACCTAACTCTGGCTGTTTTTATCTCTTCTCGTCCCGAAATTGGGTTCAAAACGCCAACTTTGACGGTATTTTCTGTAAGATGCTTTACGTTTACCAAAATATTGAAAAGTTCTTTCTATTACATAGTTTCTGGATAAGAACACCTGCCAATTTCATGCGTTTCAAAATAAAAATGACTGAAAACTTGTTTCCTTTGTATTTGAGAACGAGAAAAGTACAACTGAACTTTCGCGCTACGAATTACGATAAAGCTGTTTTGCAAAGCCGAAGCAGCTACTTTCTGACACATTTCTGTATTCATTTTTATTCTGAAACGTATGACATCGACAGGTTTTCATATTCAAAAACTACGCGATCGAATGGGGTTTTCCTCTTTTTTTTGGTAAAGGCAGATCTTTCAGAAAATGCTTTGAAAATTGGTGTTTTGAACCAAATTAAGGGGCCAAATTAAGATGCCAAATTAAGGGGCATCGATGAAAAGGAGAAAAATTAAACAGAAAAATTAATTAGTGAGAAGTAATTCATTTATCAAAAAAAAAAAAAAAAAAGAAAAATGGAAAACGTATTCGATTCCAAATCGCTTCAAGAGTCAGGTCAGCAAGCTTTTGCATTTAAAATTTATTCCGTAAATATGTCAGAAAGTTTTACGATACTAAGCGAAAAAAAATATCTTTTTAACTAAAAACTTTTATTATTCCTATTATTACGGCTCTTCTTAAATTCAAAGGATGTACATGTACATTCTGACAAATTTATGAATGTATTTTTGTTCGAATAAATAGGAAATTGGTAGGTGTCCTTATTGGGAAACTATGTAATCGAATGATATTTGCCATTTTTTGGTAAATGCAAGATTTTTTCAAAAATACTGTGAAAGTGAGCTTTTTTAAAAGAATTCCCGACCCTGCTGCGCAAGAAAGGAGAAAACTTGTCAGCACATGAAAAGTAAATAATTTATTTATTAAAAAATAGAAAACGCTACTTGATTTCAAATCTCTTCAATAGTCAGGACTACCTTTTACGATTTAAAATGAGTCAGAAAGTTTGGGTTTTTTGAGCAGGGAATTTGAGAACCGGCTTAAGTTAGAACAAGAAAGAGAAAATCATGCGTCAAGCATAGATTATGAAACACTTTCCAACATATTCAGAATAATGTAACAAAGCTCACCGTTTAAAAAATGAAAATATTACGTCTAATTCAACCATATGGAAACACATAACGCATTTCAAAACTCAATTTCAGCTATTCCCATCTACAATCGGTATTTTCTTTTAGCAGCTCTGTGTATGATATATAGAATTGTATCTATTAACTACATGCAGGCCAAAATTTAGTTCACTTATAAAATGCATATACTTCGGTTGAAAATATCCCTTCAGCAATTTCCTATAATAAGGAGAATGGTACATGAATACTTTTGTGCAGCTAACGAGTAACATGCTAAAAAATAATTGAATTAAAAAAAAAAAATTTAAACCGTACACTCCAGCAGTTATTATTCATAGAGTGTACTGTGACCGATTTCTTTTGTGTGCCCCTGTAAGTGAATAAAAAATGCTATGAATGCCCTGTTCTAACGTGATCATGCTGAAATTAAGTGATTTATATCGGTTTCAACACATTTGAAATAGAGTAATGTCATTAAAATACTCTGCAAACGATTTTTCCCCATATACCATAATGTAATGGAATACTTTTGAGTGGGCCTGTAAATGAACTATTAATCCTACGTACTTCATATACAATACCAAGCATGCTTTAGTGACCCTAAATAAGTTTATCAATTGCATGAAAATCCGAGTATATTTACGGAAGTTAGAGCATGTGCAGACGAACAGACGGCCAGATAAACCCAATGCATAAACACTTTTCAAATTTGTTGGAAAGTGTTAAAAATCTGCGAGCATCTGCGGATTAACTTTTAACAAAATGAATTTTATTAATGTTTTAATAATTATATTGTTTTCTTAAAATAAATTTTTTTATTTCATTTCTGCCATTAAAATACGACAGAAAAATAATGATTTAACTTGAAAAATTGATAAGCAGCGATATTTTTGTTTTAAGTTTAAACCAACAAGACACCAAATAATAATTAACATTTTATCTTTAGTTTTTATTCATTTTTTCCTTAAGGCTGTTCTCAAATCCAAAAGGGAAACTTCCTGACATAAGTTTTAATTTATTTTTGTTCGAAAATGCATGAAACTAGCTGGTGTTGTTCAGAAACTATGTCATAGAGCTGTTTTTCCCATGTTTTTTGCAAATGCAATAGATCTTTCAGAAAATTGTCTCAAAGTGGGCGTTTAGAACCGAATTTTCGCACGAAAGTAGAAAAATCACTCAAGAACGGGCGAAAAACGGTTTTGTCACGTGATCGAAATCTCTTATAACTCAATGAGTAATTGATTGATCAAAAAATGGAAAAAAACAGTTAAATTCCAAATCGTTTTCACGGCCAGGTTTTCATATTTTATATCTTTCCGTTAAAAAATGAATTTGTAAATGTGTCAGAACGTTTTGCGCTGTTGAGCAGAGCAGTTAGGAACAGCCTGAAGGCTGTTCTCAAATCTAAAAGATCAGCTTTACGACATAAGTTTTAATTTATTTTTGTTCGGAAATGCATGAAACTAGCATGTGTTGTTATTCAGAAACTATGTAATCAAACTGTTTTTTCCTTTTTTTTTTTTTTTTTAATGCAATAGATCTTTCAGAAAATAGTATCAAAGGATGCATTTTGAACCGAATTTCCACGCGAAAGAAGAACAACCGCTCAAGGAAGATTGAAAATGTCTTTGTCACGTGATCAAAATCGCTTATAACTCGATAAGTAATTTATTTAACAAAAAATTGAAAACACAGTTCGATTCCACATCGCTTACATAGTCAGGTCTTCCAATTTTATATCTTTCCGTCAAAAACGGAATTTATAAATGTGCCCAAACGTTTTGCGCTTGTTGAGCAGAGCAGTTGAGAACAGCCTTAAGGGGACTCTTCACTCACTTAGAAAAAACCCTCTCGCTAATGCTAAACCTATGGGCAGGCAGTTTTCGAATTTCTCGTTTAAATTTGAATATTTTTAAACGACTTTTTTGCATAAGATACCTGAGCTTGATCCCTAAAGGCTATTTTGTATTTTTTCGATTTTGGTTGTAGATTTTTTTAATAAGGGTACTTTCACTTTCCAAACCGGCTCCAAAAGTGTAAGTAGGTATACATTTAGTAAAAAAATATGCAACCGAAATCAAAAAAGTAGAAAATGGCTTTATAAGAGATGACCCTCAACTGCTTATGCGAATTACATATAAAAAAAAAAAAATCCTTTAAGGGGTCTTAGGACTCTTAAAATTGGAAAAAATGAAATAAAAGACAATTCTCAACATTTAATATCTTAAAAGGTATACGATTTAAAACACAATTTTTGTTGGGATGAAAGATATAAGTATGTCCTTTCATTTCATGTATTTAAAAAATTGCCAGATACAGAATATTAGTATTTATAGAAGGTTCCAAACTGTCATATATTTTTGAGCAGAAAATTCTTATAAGAGCTTACGCGCAGGACTACAAAATACATTTTGCAACTAGAATGACATTTTTTGTGTCTAATTATACTTCCAATTACAATAATCACACTGAACCTAAATAAATTTGTATTTAAATGTTTTTTAAATATATTTCTGATACAATATATTTCTAATACAAAGTTGCATTTAGCTAATACAAAATTCTGAAAATTTCAACAGTATAATCACTTAAAAAAATTTTTTTTTGAAGAATAAAAAGGAAATTTTAGGTTCAGTTCATACAGACTAACATGAAACATGTCTTTTGAAAATGTCATGAAATAATATTCAGAAGTTTTTGAGATATCCTGCGCGTTATGCCCAAAAAACAACATTTGGAGAAAAAGGACTTCAGAGTTTCGGAAACGCCGTTTCAGCTTTTGAGCGGGAATAACTCTAAAAGCCTTAACTACTGTTTTAAAGGGAATTTCAAGGAAACAATTACGTCAAATGTTCAGAAAAGATAGGAATTTAAAATCTAAAATTAAATTTTGAATATTTTGAAGCTTTAAGAGTCCTAAAACCCCTTAAAAATATTCAAATTTAAACGAGAAATTCCAAAACAACCTGCACATAGGTTTAGCATTAGCGAGCAGGTGTTTTCAAGTGAGTGAAGAGTCCCCTTAAGCACCTGGCTCCAAATACATTTGATATTAACTCAAGATGTATTTAATTTATCGAAAAATGGAAAAAAATTGTTCGATCATAAATCTCTTCAATAATCATGGCTGTAAGTGTATTTTTTAAAACTCTTACTTTTGAAAATGTGCCGGATAATATGAGGGGATCACAACTATATGACCAATATGGTAATTTAAAAAAAAAATGTGATAGTTTATTTAGAAGGTGCATAAAATCTGTTTTATCCACTCCCACGTTGAAAAAAGTATGTTTTCACATACTTGCTCATATATGTCATCTGTTTACAGACTTGATTTGTTGTGGGAGTGGATAAAACATATTTTATGCACTTTTTAAATGGACTATTTCATTTTTTTTTTTCAAAATGGACTTGGTCTACTATGGTTGTGAGCCCCTCATATGTCAGAAAGTTTCGCGTTGTTGAACACTGAGTAATATTTTTCTCAGAAAACCCCTTCATGATTTGTAATTGACAATTTTTCATTTTCCAATATAGTGACACACAAGAGCACCAACAACCTTAACATAATGAATTAAATGTTGATTAATAAGTGACAGTTTACTCAAGACATCGGATTTTTTCTCTTTCTGCGCTATCGCGTCCGGAAATTCTGTTCAAAATCAAACTACAACATCATTTTCCAAAAGATCTTTCGCTTTCACTGAAAAATGGGAGTACAGTTCCATATTATAGATTTTTAATAAGAGCATCTGCCAATTCCATGAGTTTATGACCAAACATTAATTTAAAAATATTTCAGAAAGCAGCCAGTTTAGATTTGAGGCCTTAATTCGTTTGAAACTCCTCGAAAGTAAAAGAAAATATCTTTGCGGTTTGTTTATAACAATAGCATATATTAGACAAGATTAGTGGTACTCAAAAAATAATTTGTCCACGCTCAACAACTCAGAATAATCGGACACAATTTCAGACTCATTTTTAAAGGGGGAAAACTTGAAGCTTGTTGACATGATTTTTGAAGAAATGTATAAGCGGTCGTTTGTTTTCATTTTCCGCTCAATTAATTAGAACTTGATTTATAAACAATTATTTTTTTAAGGCTCCTGTCCCTGCCGGCGAAGACACTCACGAGCTAATGGTAATCCTATGAGGAGGAATTTTGCTAATATCTCGTTTGCATTTTGATATTTTTAATTTTTTTTTTTTTTTTTGCATTGGATAGCCGAGATCTGTCTCTACATCGCATCTTTTTTACTTTTTCGATTTTGGTTGCAGATATTTTTAGAATGGCACTTTCATTTTCAGAACCGGTTTTGAAAGTGAAAGTAACTGTATTAAAAATATCTGCAACCAAAATCGAAAAAGTAAAAAAGGTGCGATGTAGAGACGGACCTCGGCTAAAAAAATTATTTAAAAATGTCGAAATGCAAACGAGATATTAGATAAATCTCTCACTACAGGATTAGAATTAGCTCGCGAGTCTCTTCGGCGGCAGGGACAGGAGATTTAAGTGTGATCCTTTTAGGTAGATTTCGTATGAAATACTACCTATTGGGATCGTTCCTATGTTGGAATTTCTGAAAACCTTTTGCAGATCTACACCGATCATGACCCCTAGAACCCAAAACCACCCTCAGTAAAAAACTTTATCTATCTATCTATCTATCTATCTGTCTATCTATATATATCACTTTCTTCTGGACACGATAACTTTCGTAATTCTGCACCAATCTCATTCAAACTGATACACAAAATCAATGGGCATAAAATCTCGGTCAAGTTCGTTAATGGGCAAAATCGGACCAAGGGGATGGAAATAGGGAGGGGTTTTGTGAAAACCGAAAATCTCCCATAACTTCTTAATTTTTGTACATATCAAATCAGTTTAAAGTTTTTATTACTTCTAAAAATAGGGCTAAAATTTTATGTATCACAGATTTTTGATAAAGTTAAAAATGGGCTCAAGGGGCACAAAAAATAGGGTTTTTGGGAGAAAAAAATTCCTAACTTCGTCAATTCTCATGATATCAATTCCAATTAATTTTATTATAAATCTCCTTAATATTATCTACAACTTTTATATTCACAAGTTTTTCATAGAACCAGTTCGTACCGCAAAAAAAAATTAAAAACGAAAACAAAAAAGGGATTTGAAGAAGTAAAAAATCCTTAAACTCCGTCAATTCAAAAGATATAAAATCCCCATGAACTTATCATATATCTTCTTAATATTGTCTACAACATCTATATAGACAAGTTTTGGATAGGACCTATTCTTACAGCAAAAACAAATTAAAAATGCATAGCGGTTGATGAAAAAAATCATCTAAGTAAGGGTGTATTCAAATCCAACCTGCTTATTTTCTGACTCATTTTACAATTCATTTTTACTCTCAAAGGCTTCCAATTGGTACGTTTTCTTACTCAGAAACTATATAATGTACCGTAATGGTCAATTTCTTGATAGAGGCAGAATATATTTAAAACAATGCGGTTAAAGTGGGCATTTTGAACCGAATTTCCCGATGCGGATTGTGTTGGAAAAATCATTGAATTAAGGATGCACTCAAATCCAAACTGCTTATTTTCTGACTCATTTTTAAATTCATTTTCGCTCTCAAACGCATTTAATTGGTAGATTCGCTTATTCAGAAACTATATAATGTACCGCAATGATCGATTTTTTGATAGAGGCAGAATATATTTCAAAAAATGTTGTCAAAGTGGGTATTTTGAACGGAATTTCCCGATGCAATTGTGTTATCACTTTCTTCTGAACACGATAACTTCCGCAATTCTGCACAAATCTCTTCCAAACTGATACATAAAATCAAGGGACATAAAACCTCGGTTAAGTTCGTTAATGGGCAAAAGCGGACGAATGGGATGGAAATAGGGAGGGGTTTTGTGAAAACCGAAAAAACCCCATAACTTCTTAATTTTTGTACATATCAAGTCAGTTTAAAATTTTTATTACTTCTAAAAATAGCGCCAAAAATTCATGCATCACAGATTTTTGATAAAATTTAAAATATGCTCAAGGGGCGCAAAAAATAGGGTTTTCGGGAGAAAAAAATTCCTTACTTCGTCAATTCTCAAGATATCAAATCCAATTAATAAGTTTTTGATAGGACCAATTCGTACGAAAAAAAAAAAAAAAATAAATAATTAAAAACGAATACAAAAACAAAAAAAAAAGGGGGGGGGGGGTTGAAGAAGAAAAATTTTCATAACTCCGTCAATTGACAAGATATAAAATCTCCATGAATTTATCATATATCTTCTTAATATTGTCTTCAACATTTATATAGACAAGTTTTTGATAGGGCCAATTTTTACAGCAAAAACAAATTAAAAATACATAGCGGTTGAAGAAAAAAATCATCTTATTAAAGGTGCATTCAAATCCAAACTGCTTATTTTCTTACTCATTTTTAAATTCATTTTTTCTCTCAAATGCATCCAATTGCTAGATTCTCTTATTCAGAAACTATATAATGTATAGTAATGATCGATTTTTTGATAGAGGCAGAATATATTTCAAAAAATGATGTCAAAGTAAGTATTTTGAACGGAGTTTCCCGAAGCAATTGTATTATCACTTTCTTCTGGACACGATAACTTCCGCAATTCTGCACAAATCTCTTCCAAACTGATACATAAAATCAAGGGACATAAAATCTCGGTCAAGTTCGTTAATGAGCAAAAGCGGACAAAGGAGGGATTTGTGAAAACCGAATAATGAATAGGGAGGGGTTTTGTGAAAAGCGAAAAAAACCCATAACTTCTTAATTTTTGTACATATAAAATCAGTTTAAAGTTTTTATTACTTCTAAAAATAATGCCAAAAATTCATGCATTACAGATTTTTGATAAAATTAAAAATAGGCTCAAAGGGCGCAAAAATAGGGTTTTTGGGAGAAAAAAATTCCTTACTTCGTCAATTCTCAAGATATCAAATCCAATTAATTTTATTATACATCTCCTTAATATTATTTACAACTTTTATATTCACAAGTTTTTGATAGGGCCAATTCGTAAAGCAAAAAAAAAAAATAAATAAATAAATAAATAAAAATTAAATAAATAAATAAAAACGAAAACAAAAAGGGGGGTTGAAGAAGAAAAAATTTCATAACTCCGTCAATTGACAAGCTATAAAATCTCCATGAATTTATCATATATCTTCTTAATATTGTCTTCAACATTTATATAGACAAGTTTTTGATAGGGAAAATTCTTACAGCAAAAACAAATTAAAAATACATAGCGGTTGAAGAAAAAAATCATCTTATTAAGGGTGCATTCAAATCCAAACTGTCTATTTTCGTACTCATTTTTAAATTCATTTTTGCTCTCAAACGCATCCAATTGCTAGATTCTCTTATTCAGAAACTATATAATGTACAGTAATGATAGATTTTTTGATAGAGTCAGAATATATTTCAAAAAATGATGTCAAAGTGGGCATTTTGAACAGAATTTCCTGAAACGATTGTGTTAGAAACGAAAAATATTGCCCTACTGAGAAAATAATTGTTTACTAATCAAGTTTTAATTAATTGAAAGAAAAATAAAAACACAGGTCGCTTATAAATCTTTTCAAAAATCACGTCAGCATGTTTCATATTTTTTTTTTTTTTTATTAAAAATGAATCTGAAAATGTGCCAGAAAATTTCGAGTTGTTGAGCATGGAAAAATATTTATTTTAATATCGCTTTAACATGATTCTGATAAAACCAGCTATTTTATAAAAAGGAAATAAAAACTCGTCAAAAGCAGACAGATAAAACTGTTAAAATGGATTTATATCTAATAATGACTTAGTTTTTGTTGGTGAAATTAATATACTTAACTTCGAAATCTACCTCTGCCTGTAGGCCGGGCCGGCAGGGATTTTTTTTAGTTCAAGGCTCTCTCGCTTCGGGAAATTCGGTTCAAAACGCGAACTATGACAGCACTTTTTGCAATGTATTCTGCTTTTATCAAAAAATTGACAAGCACGGCCCATTATATAGTTTCTGAATAAAATAATCCGCCAGAAAAAAATGAATTTAAAAATAATTTAGAAAATAAGATGTTTGGATTTCAATATACTCTTAAGTACGCAAATTTTATATCTTATATTCAAATTGGTTATTTTCTGACTATACACCCGAATTCATTTTCAATTCATTACATGTGCCCGAATTCAATTCGTAAATGCAGGAAATTTTCAGGTACTTTCGTAAATGTATTTAATTTGCAGATTCTGTTCAAATATTAAGAGCGGATAAGTATCTGCTCCGGTATTGTTCAGAATTTCCAATTTTCTTACAAAAGCCAAAAATATAAAAGAAAATGAGAATTTCGAGTTGTTGAGCATTGAAAAATATTTATTTTAATATCGCCTTAACATGATTCTGATAAAACCAGCTATTTTATAAAAAGGAAATAAAAACTCGTCAAAAGCAGACAGATAAAACTGTTAAAATGGATTTATATCAAATAAAAAGGAGAAGAAACATCTCCTTAATATTATTTACAACTTTTATATTCACAAGTTTTTGATAGGGCCAATTCGTAAAGCAAAAAAAAAATAAAAATAAAAATAAAAATAAATAAAAATAAATAAATAAATAAAAACGAAAACAAAAAGGGGGTTGAAGAAGAAAAATTATCTCCCTCAATTGACAAGCTATAAAATCTCCATGAATTTATCATATATCTTCTTAATATTGTCTTAACAACATTTATATAGACAAGTTTTTGATAGGGAAAATTCTTACAGCAAAAACAAATTAAAAATACATAGCGGTTGAAGAAAAAAATCATCTTATTAAGGGTGCATTCAAATCCAAACTGTCTATTTTCGTACTCATTTTTAAATTCATTTTTGCTCTCAAACGCATCCAATTGCTAGATTCTCTTATTCAGAAACTATATTCTGTACAGTAATGATAGATTTTTTGATAGAGTCAGAATATATTTCAAAAAATGATGTCAAAGTGGGCATTTTGAACAGAATTTCCTGAAGCGATTGTGTTAGAAACGAAAAATATTGCCCTACTGAGAAAATAATTGTTTACTAATCAAGTTTTAATTAATTGAAAGAAAAATAAAAAAAAACAGGTCGCTTATAAATCTTTTCAAAAATCACGTCAGCATGTTTCATATATTTTTTTTTTTTTTATTAAAAATGAATCTGAAAATGTGCCAGAAAATTTCGAGTTGTTGAGCATGGAAAAATATTTATTTTAATATCGCCTTAACATGATTCTGATAAAACCAGCTATTTTATAAAAAGGAAATAAAAACTCGTCAAAAGCAGACAGATAAAACTGTTAAAATGGATTTATATCTAATAATGACTTAGTTTTTGTTGGTGAAATTAATATACTTAACTTCGAAATCTACCTCTGCCTGTAGGCCGGGCCGGCAGGGATTTTTTTTAGTTCAAGGCTCTCTCGCTTCGGGAAATTCGGTTCAAAACTCGAACTATGACAGCACTTTTTGCAATGTATTCTGCTTTTATCAAAAAATTGACAAGCACGGCCCATTATATAGTTTCTGAATAAAATAATCCGCCAGAAAAAAATGAATTTAAAAATAATTTAGAAAATAAGATGTTTGGATTTCAATATACTCTTAAGTACGCAAATTTTATATCTTATATTCAAATTGGTTATTTTCTGACTATACACCCGAATTCATTTTCAATTCATTACATGTGCCCGAATTCAATTCGTAAATGCAGGAAATTTTCAGGTACTTTCGTAAATGTATTTAATTTGCAGATTCTGTTCAAATATTAAGAGCGGATAAGTATCTGCTCCGGTATTGTTCAGAATTTCCAATTTTCTTACAAAAGCCAAAAATATAAAAGAAAATGAGAATTTCGAGTTGTTGAGCATTGAAAAATATTTATTTTAATATCGCCTTAACATGATTCTGATAAAACCAGCTATTTTATAAAAAGGAAATAAAAACTCGTCAAAAGCAGACAGATAAAACTGTTAAAATGGATTTATATCAAATAAAAAGGAGAAGAAACATCTCCTTAATATTATTTACAACTTTTATATTCACAAGTTTTTGATAGGGCCAATTCGTAAAGCAAAAAAAAAAAAAAATAAAAATAAAAATAAAAATAAATAAAAATAAATAAATAAATAAAAACGAAAACAAAAAGGGGGTTGAAGAAGAAAAATTATCTCCGTCAATTGACAAGCTATAAAATCTCCATGAATTTATCATATATCTTCTTAATATTGTCTTAACAACATTTATATAGACAAGTTTTTGATAGGGAAAATTCTTACAGCAAAAACAAATTAAAAATACATAGCGGTTGAAGAAAAAAATCATCTTATTAAGGGTGCATTCAAATCCAAACTGTCTATTTTCGTACTCATTTTTAAATTCATTTTTGCTCTCAAACGCATCCAATTGCTAGATTCTCTTATTCAGAAACTATATTCTGTACAGTAATGATAGATTTTTTGATAGAGTCAGAATATATTTCAAAAAATGATGTCAAAGTGGGCATTTTGAACAGAATTTCCTGAAGCGATTGTGTTAGAAACGAAAAATATTGCCCTACTGAGAAAATAATTGTTTACTAATCAAGTTTTAATTAATTGAAAGAAAAATAAAAAAAACAGGTCGCTTATAAATCTTTTCAAAAATCACGTCAGCATGTTTCATATATATATTTTTTTTTTTATTAAAAATGAATCTGAAAATGTGCCAGAAAATTTCGAGTTGTTGAGCATGGAAAAATATTTATTTTAATATCGCCTTAACATGATTCTGATAAAACCAGCTATTTTATAAAAAGGAAATAAAAACTCGTCAAAAGCAGACAGATAAAACTGTTAAAATGGATTTATATCTAATAATGACTTAGTTTTTGTTGGTGAAATTAATATACTTAACTTCGAAATCTACCTCTGCCTGTAGGCCGGGCCGGCAGGGATTTTTTTTAGTTCAAGGCTCTCTCGCTTCGGGAAATTCGGTTCAAAACGCGAACTATGACAGCACTTTTTGCAATGTATTCTGCTTTTATCAAAAAATTGACAAGCACGGCCCATTATATAGTTTCTGAATAAAATAATCCGCCAGAAAAAAATGAATTTAAAAATAATTTAGAAAATAGGAAGTTTGGATTTCAATATACTCTTAAGTACGCAAATTTTATATCTTAAATTCAAATTGGTTATTTTCTGACTATACACCCGAATTCATTTTCAATTCATTACATGTGCCCGAATTCAATTCGTAAATGCAGGAAATTTTCAGGTACTTTCGTTAATGTATTTAATTTGCAGATTCTGTTCAAATATTAAGAGCGGATAAGTATCTGCTCCGGTATTGTTCAGAATTTCCAATTTTCTTACAAAAGCCAAAAATATAAAAGAAAACGAGAATTTCTAGTTGTTGAGCATTGAAAAATATTTATTTTAATATCGCCTTAACGTGATTCTGATAAAACCAGCTATTTTATAAAAAGGAAATAAAAACTCGTCAAAAGCAGACAGATAAAACTGTTAAAATGGATTTATATCAAATAAAAAGGAGAAGAAACATCTCCTTAATATTATTTACAACTTTTATATTCACAAGTTTTTGATAGGGCCAATTCGTAAAGCAAAAAAAAAAAAATAATAATAATAAAAATAAATAAAAATAAATAAATAAATAAAAACGAAAACAAAAAGGGGGTTGAAGAAGAAAAATTATCTCCGTCAATTGACAAGCTATAAAATCTCCATGAATTTATCATATATCTTCTTAATATTGTCTTCAACATTTATATAAACAAGTTTTTGATAGGGAAAATTCTTACAGCAAAAACAAATTAAAAATACATAGCGGTTGAAGAAAAAAATCATCTTATTAAGGGTGCATTCAAATCCAAACTGTCTATGTTCGTACTCATTTTTAAATTCATTTTTGCTCTCAAACGCATCCAATTGCTAGATTCTCTTATTCAGAAACTATATTCTGTACAGTAATGATAGATTTTTTGATAGAGTCAGAATATATTTCAAAAAATGATGTCAAAGTGGGCATTTTGAACAGAATTTCCTGAAGCGATTGTGTTAGAAACGAAAAATATTGCCCTACTGAGAAAATAATTGTTTACTAATCAAGTTTTAATTAATTGAAAGAAAAATAAAAAAACAGGTCGCTTATAAATCTTTTCAAAAATCACGTCAGCATGTTTCATATTTTTTTTTTTTTTTAATTAAAAATGAATCTGAAAATGTGCCAGAAAATTTCGAGTTGTTGAGCATGGAAAAATATTTATTTTAATATCGCCTTAACATGATTCTGATAAAACCAGCTATTTTATAAAAAGGAAATAAAAATTCGTCAAAAGCAGACAGATAAAACTGTTAAATTGGATTTATATCTAATAATGACTTAGTTTTTGTTGGTGAAATTAGTATACTTAACTTCGAAATCTACCTCTGCCTGTAGGCCGGGCCGGCAGGGATTTTTTTTAGTTCAAGGCTCTCTCGCTTCGGGAAATTCGGTTCAAAACGCGAACTATGACAGCACTTTTTGCAATGTATTCTGCTTTTATCAAATAATTGACAAGCAAGGCCTATTATATCGTTTCTGAATAAAATAATCCGCCAGAAAAAAATGAATTTAAAAATAATTTAGAAAATAAGAAGTTTGATATCAATATACTCTTAAGTACGCAAATTTTATATCTTAAATTCAAATTGGTTATTTTCTGACTATACTTCCGAATTCATTTTCAATTCATTACATGTGCCCGAATTCAATTCGTAAATGCAGGAAATTTTCAGGTACTTTCGTAAATGTATTTAATTTGCAGATTCTGTTCAAATATTAAGAGCGGAAAAGTATCTGCTCCAGTATCGTTCAGAATTTCCAATTTTCTTACAAAAGCCAAAAATATAAAAGAAAATGTTCTCAAAGTTCGCATTTTAATCTGACACTCGGTTCTCGATATTTGTAAAAGCGTGGTAGCAATTGAATATATTTCAAGGTGAACTCCATTTATAAGAAAATGGAAAATTTTGTCCATTTTTTGCTGCTTAAACAATAGCTACAATTTTCATGCGTTTCTGTGTAAAAATAATTCTGTAACTGCGTATCGGAAAGGATTGGCATTTTTAAGCGTAGAGGGAAAAAAAAACACCTTTAATGCATGTTTATATATTTTTTAAAAATGTATTATTCTATACAACTGCTTAGAGGGGATCATGACCCCCAGTCCTTGGATCCGCATTTGGTATGAAGATTTAAATCCTTTCACCGGAACCTATGCCGAAATTCATTACGAATCACCGGCATCAAATGTGGTGAATTATAATCTAAAACTTAGGACTTCTGTATTATATTAATCATCGAATAGGCTTCTGCAAATAGTAATAAATATGTCAAGTCAAAAGGAAAAGTGACCTCACCCACTCAAGAGGCAAATAAAGATGTTGGTGGGAATTGCAGAAATGGAAAAATGGTCCAGATGACTGTTTACGGCTTCGCTTTGTAAGGAAATCCATTCCCATCCTTGCCTCATAAAGCTGTCAAGACAGTGGAGTTCTTGATGAGTTGTTCTGATAAGCTCAATAGCGAGATCACCTGAACCATAAAGAAATAAACACTGAGAAAAAGAATTACAGCTTGAAATCCAGGGATTGGTAAAGCAACAGCTGGCTTAGTGGTTTTCAAATGGAAGCCTGTGTCGTATTGCAAGGCTAGTGTCAAAGAACTTAGAGGAAAGAGGAGAGGGGTTTTGACTCTCTCCAGAAACGGGGTGGGACGCGACCCTCGATATCACCATGTTCCAAGAAAATAAACAATAGCGATCGGAAGCGATGTATTTGCACTATAGCAACAGAACTCCCTCTTTCGATTATTAAACAAGTCGGAAATTGAAGGTCAAACATAGCAAATGACTTTCTTTCGTACTATAACTAGTTTTATAAATATTCAGATCTTGGTGCAATAATTGGTGCTGTTGCACCCCTATGCAAAATGCATGCATACAAAATTTATCACGATTATATATGATAAATTCAGTAATACGGAAATAATAGGACTCCATCTTAAAAAGGGCATCATCACCATGGCAATCTTGAATAGAGATCTGCACGGGCCGGGCTCGGGCCGATTTTCCCTCACGGAACTCGGGTCGGGTGGGGCCTGGGCCATACTTTTTTTCTAAAGGCTCGGGCCGGGCCGGGCATAACTTATTTTTACAGAGCCGGGACAGGTTTCATCCCTACTCTTCACGGCCCAAAATTTTCAGTCCTAGTTTTCATCCAGCCCGTATAAAAATCGTTGTCTCAGCGTGGCCTGGTCCATTCAAAAGTCAGTAAAATTAGGCCTGCTTCAAAAAATTAAAAAAAAAAATGCACACATTTTTAAATTGCTATTATTTTACTTTTAAGCATTAAAATTTATTCTTTTTAAAGAACTGTACATTTTTACGCATTTTAAACTATGGCTAAATTAAAATATAGTAAAACGTGTGAAAAAGAACCTGCTTATGACGGAACCTTGTTTTAAACTGACTAACGTCTTGATCCAGGCATAATTAATATATTAATACATAAGAAAAGAATATATAATGCATTTACACTTGCAAAGATGGGAACTTGTATGTAACGCATTTTTTTTTTTTTCTATGCAATTCTATCTTAGATTATTTTACTGTACAGCATTTTTCCGATTTTTAACACGTCAATACATGGAATATGGATTAACAATATTAATGATAACTGAAACATTTACATACAAGAAATAAAGATTCATTACAAAAACAAATATCGCAGCCTGCGATACTTATATAAAAAATATTATAAACATGAAAGAAAAAAGTTAAGATAAATATTTTTGGTCAGAACTCCTCGTGCGACACAATTTGTAACCAAACCGACGTAAAAATCAATGTTTTGTAGAAATTCACTCGGGACGGGCTCTGGCCGAGATTTTAACTGTTCTCCGGGCCGTCCCGAAATTTTAAGTTTTTTTTCCCCGGGCCATTATCATTTTTTCTACGGGCCGGGCTCAGGCCGAACATTTAATTTTTGTATCGGGCCGGGCCGAACATTTTTTCTATGAGTTGGGCTGGGCCCGGGCCTGGAAATTTCGGCCCGAGCAGACCGCTAACCAAGAATTATTACCTATCGTGGGATATCATTGAATTGATTACTTATTATAGGATTTAATAGAATGAAGAAAACTTTTATCAATATCTTTTTAAGTTTTGATTCAATTTTCGTAAAATGACTCGACAACATTCTGGAATGACTATTATATTAAATTTCAAACCTTTCGGTTTGGTAGTTTTTGCGCAGTTATATGCTGACAGACAGACATACGGACGGGACGGACCAACGACGATTTTGGCGATGCATATTTATATAATTATGAAAGCTGTTCTGAACTGCTCATCTCAACAAGCGCAAAACGTTTTGACACCATTTACAAATTCATTTTTTAAAGGAAAGGAAGGCCTGACTATGGAAGCGATTTGGAATTGGACTATTTTTTTCCATTTTTTAATCCATAAATTACCTATTGAGTTATAAGCGATTTTGATCACGGGCCAAAGACGTTTTTCAACCTTCCTGGAGTGGTTATTCTTCTTTCGCGCGGAAATTCGGTTCAAAACGCCCACTTTGACACTATTTTAAAAAGATCTACTGCGTTTGCATAAAAACGGAAAAAAACTGTTCTATTGCATAGTTTCTGAACAACAAAACCTGCTAGTTTCATGCATTTCCGAACAAAATTAAATTAAAACTTATGTCATAAAATTGCCCTTTTGGATTTCCGAACAGCCTTAAAAAGGGTGTGAAAAGCAAGGTTTTAATATTTCTGCGCGTAAAATAAGTGACATAACTTATAAAAAAAGGAATGAAATGTCAAAGGTTAAATTTGACTGTGAAAAAGGTAAAAAAAATGCATACCCAACAGGGATACGTTAAAAAATAATCAAACGCGACAAAATTTTAATATTTTTTGGAAGTTAGTCGCATCTTGTATTTTTTATTTTATTTATTTATTTATTTATTTTGCAAAGATATGACCAAAAATTTAATATAGGTTAGACCACTGAGTGTGATACTACACAGGGAGAGAAAGGAGAAAAACCTTTGGTCGCATGACGAAAATTGCTTATAACTCAATAACTAATTTATTTATTAATAAAAAGAAAAGTGCCCAGTTAAACTTAAGGCAGTGAGTTCACAGGCTGTTCACATTAATTGCATATTATACTCTTATTTCAAAGAACAATGCCCTCAAAAATCAAATTAAAGGGGGATTAGCCCTTACTCCTCTGTTTCCCATCTTTATACTTAGCCAATGAGCCTCCAAATCTCATCACGGAAGCGCCTTATCAGAATGAAGTGGTATACCACATTTGGAGCAAATCGGATAGAAAACCACATTTATCTAAATTAAGGGGTATTAGTCCCCCGTTTGCCCCTTTATACTTAACCAATTAACCGTCAAATCTAATCAGGGAAGCGCCTTATCAGAATAAACGGATACAATAAATTGGAAGCAAATCGGATAGAAAACCCATTTATCTAAATTAAGGGGATATCAGCCCCCCGTTCTCCCCTTTATACTTAACCAATGAACCGCCAAATGTAATCAGAGAAGTGCCTTACGAGAATTAACTGGTATACCAAATTTGAAACAAATCTGATAGTTCTACATGAAAAACTCATTTATCTAAGGGGATATTACCCCGTTTCCCCCTTTATACTTAACCAATGAATTCCCAAAACTATTCAGGGAAGCGCTATATCAAAATGAACCTAGAAAAAAAAATTGAAGCTAATCGGATGTTTCTATAAAGAGATATCACGTTACGTACATACATACATACGTACGTATATAAGTACATACAGAACCTGCGGGTACATTAGCACTCAGGCTTTGATAGCCTGTGAGCTGAAAGTAAAACTTATTTCGATTCCACACTTTCCGACAAACTTTTGCCTTTAAGTTTAAAAATGAGTCCAAGAATGTGTCAAGAAGTTTCGCGTTGTTGAGCGGGGATTTGAGAACCACCTGATAATTAATATCTTATGACGTGTTTCTCAGAACCTCAATTTTTTCCTGGTGTCAGGGCCCTGATTGACGAATAGGCACGAGAAGCATGCGTATTTCTTAGAAAATTTGGAAGAGACCCAAAAAGGAGAGAGCAGTTGGCACCAACTTTTACACTGAATTAATTCCATTCCAAAATTCTAATATTTTTTACGTGTTTAAATACCATTTATAACAAACTAATTTTTCATGTAATAGATCAATTTCAACCATATGATCAGGATTATTCCCTTAGTACATTATTTTAGCTTTATGTTTATTTTAAATATTGAATTTGACTTGTATGCACAACATAAAATATTAATAATTTAATCTATTGCCAGAATTGAAAAAAGTATTTAAAAATAGTGATATTTTACTTTGCGTATATATGCTGAATTCGACCTTTTATCCAACTTAAATTTCTGTGCTAATACTATACAAAGCCTTTTAGCATATTTTTCTTAATTGTATCCAACTTTTGTGTATATGTAAAAGGGAACATAAAAAAAAGTTGTTTAAAGAAATATATGTGAGCTCAACTGAGCCACTCTTTGGAATAATATTTGTAGCATTGATGAGTTTCCGTATATGTGGAATTAAAGCTTCAGATAGAATTATTCTTCTACTTCCTGTTACAGGCGGTCTTTTTGTTCTAGCCAGCCGGCGCTTTCTTGTAGTTATGTGGCGTTTTTCATCTTTTTTGTCTTTACAAATAAAGAGCTGGAAGTCCTGAAAGAGGTCCCCCCACCCCCGGGATTGCTTTTATACTCTAAAGCGAAAGCTGCGTTCCCGGGGCGGTCATCCCTGTCATCTCTGTCCTGAAAGAAGGGAGCTTTTCCTTCAAGTTCGATATAATCTTATCTCTTGACCCATTGTTGAATCGAATGTTGTTCCCCTCGTATTTTTGTTAAAGACCACAAATGGGGTTTAAAAAGAAAGGTTTTATTGCTTTAGCACTGCAGTGAGCACATCTGCTTTCTAAACATAGCCTCTGAAAATTCTTGTGGAAAGAAAGGGGTACCGAAATGATACTGTGCTTCCCATGGCTTCAGAAGTTAATCGGGCCCCGCTGGTGTCTACTGACCAGATAGAAAGATGAAAGACAACAAGCATTGCAGAATGGGCCCAGGGCCTGACTTAGACTATCTAGGGCCCCGGGGCAAGCACCATTCTCGGGCCTCTTTTCTATATATCCACACTCTAAATAAAGAAGAGTGACTATTCACTCCGCAGGAGTGAATACTCACTCTATCGCAGAGTCAAAATATGCCCAACCTCTTTAGAGTGACTATTCACTCTGAGCCAAAGTGAAATTTTTGACTCTCTGAAAGAGTGAATAGTCACTCCTTGAAAGTGAATATCCACTTTAAACAGGGGTGGATAATCACTCTTTCGGAGGAGTGACTATTCACTCTTGCTAAAGGTGTGGAGTTTTTCACCCCTGGTAGGAGTGAATGTTCATTTTTTTTGTAGTGAGTGGTTTTTTTTATTTTGATTTTATGGTCATTTTAAAAGAATCGCATCTTTTACGGCATGCAATGGAAATAGATACAAGCGTGGTAAAGATTGTAATAAAATATTTTATTAGCAGTATTTATTTAATTCATAGTTTATAACACTAATTGAACTTTTAAGGAAAATTTCAGTTAAAGTTACATACGAATTTAAATTAGATTACTGACAGAAATAAACTAAAATATTTTATTCGAATTTTATCCTTTGTGTTTGCTTCTATTGCATGCCCTATAAAGATATTACTTTTAAAGTTTTATTAATAACTTTTTAATAGATGGATGTTATATGTTTAACAATGTTTGATCTCATTTTAATTTTTGTTTGAAATATAAAACCGTACTTTTTCTTTAAATTATTGCTATTTTTGCAAAGTGCTATTGTTCTAAAATATTTTTAATCTTTCCATTTAAACGCAATGCTTATAAATTCACTTCTTTTTTAAATAAGTTCTAAGCATGATTTAAATATTAAGAATGTGTAATTTTTTTTATCCGCTGTGATTTGCTTTTGTTTTATTTAGTATGAACATGAAGTCTAAATTTTGAGTTCTCTGGAATATGTATATTTTTTTCTTTTAAACATATTCCTTAACTTAATCATTTCATGATTGATAATTTTCGTCCGTTATTGCCATAAGCCACGATAAGCCATATTTAATTTAAATTTTTTATTCGCGTAGATAATGTATTTTGTGACTATGAGCAAAATAGATTTTATATGTTTTATAGGAAAAGATTGACCTCGGAAATAGAAAAAAAGGAAACTTAAAAATAAAGTAAATAACTTCATTAGAAATATTCTTATTGTTTTTAAAACATTTTAGTGTAAAAAAGTGGTTATTAATCTCTTTAAAAAAATATTCAGTCCCGTATTATGTAAGCAAATATGAGCATTTTAAAAAATATACTAAAGCAGTCTTATTCATAAACTTCAAAACAGGCGGCATAAAAAAATATATATATATTCCAGTGCTTAAATATCATGTTATATTGTTTAGCGCCAAAAATTACGTGTATCAAAAACGTAGAAAATGTTTTTATTATAGAAAGAAATTTAATAACTGATGTAGAATACCTATAATTAATTTTTTTATATTACTCAGTCTAGAAATTTTAAAATCATAACCCGCAGAAAAATATTTACATACAATTAAAAAATAAATAATATACAGTAAAACCTCCCTAAGGCGACCACGTACCGTTCCAATAAAATTGGGTCATTCCGAGAGGTGGTCTCTTAATGGAGGTCGTGTTTAAATCTAGATTTTAATTGTTTAAAAATGGTAACAAAAATTTATTTTTCACATTTGGAAAAAATATAAAAATTTAAATATCAAAATAAAAGTTAATTACATAAGTTAATTACTGTAGAGTTTTAAAAATGAATACATTGTGTGTGAGCTTTGCTTTAATTTTACAGTTTTATATTTTATAATTTTTATCTCTAAGTCCTTTCGAAGTTCGGGGAATAAATGCATTTTTTTGTGGACGGGAACAAATAATGACGGTTTCATTACTTTATCTATTTCTATGAAAGTTTTCCGACAGAATAGGGCAGAGGAGTTTATTAACCGTCATTCTTAATTTGTAATCAGAGTTAAATTCATTGCCTAAAAAGTCACAAAGGGACTTAAAAATTCTTGAAAACACTTAAAAGTTGCCGGGATAAAAGACTCTAAACTTAGTTTAGAAGTTTGATGAATAATGCACTCTCCGGAATTATTTTTCTAATATAGCCTTCTTCAAACGACCAGGAAAACACGGAATTTATTTCATTTTTTTTTCAAAGAAATCGGTCTCTCATGGAGGGATTTCAACTGGGATGGTCTCTGAACGGAGGTAAAATTAGTATTGAGCCTATGGGAATAAATTTCTTTCGATGAAAAAATGGTCGTTCAGGGAGGTGGTCGCCTAATGGAGTTGGTCGCACAGGGAGGTTTCACTGCACCAACGTTTTCGTAATATCATACATATCAAATATGATATTTAACTCCGAAAGAATAATAAATACTCTTAACTGTATATAATCCGAAATCCGAGTAATAAACCAAAAAAAAAAAAATCTCATACAACGACAAATTAATGTTTTCGAATGTGTCTGCTACGAATTGAGAGAAAATCCAGATAACTTCTCTTATGAGTGAATCACCCTTTCAACCGAAAGAGATAAAACTTTTTTGTTTTGATCATTGGCAAAAATTTGCAACGCAGCATTGAAAGAGAAGAATAAAATATTTACTCATTTTTTTTATTCACATTTCCCGAACTAATGATTTGCTAAGCATTGTGCGTATTAGAGGTCTGCACGGGCTGAAATTTCCAAGCCCGGGCCCGGCCCGACTCATAGAAAATTTCGGCCCGGCCTGTAGAAAAAAATTGGCCCGACCCGGACCGGTAAAAACTTAAAAGTTTGGCCCGAGCCCGGCCCGGCACGAAAAAAATGTTAGAGAATTTCAACAAAACATTGATTTTTTTTTTCTTTGAAGTATTAAAAATGTGAAAAATGCTATACAGTAAAACGGAATTGCATAGAAAAGAAAAAAAAAATGCATTTATAGACAAGTTTCCTTCTTAGCGAGTGTAAATGTATTATATTATATATTCTTTTCTTATGTATTAGTATATTAATTATGCATGGAAACACGTTAGTGAGCTTAAAACTGGTTCCGTCATAGGCAGGTTCTTTTTCACACGTTTTATTATGTTTTAATTTAGTTATATTTTAATAGCGCAGAAAACCAGTGTCATTTAAAAATAATAAATTTTAATGTTGAAGTGTAGAATAATGGCCATTTGAAAATAATTACATTTTTTGCAAAAATGTTTGGGCCAGAGGCCTAATTTTACTGACCTTTGAATGGACCAGGCCACGCTGACACAATGAATTTCATACGAGCTGGGTCAAAATTAGGACTGAAAATTTTGGCCGTGAAGACTCGCAATGAACCAGTCCCGGTTTTGTACAGAAAAAATAAGTTAGGCCCGGCCCGAACCTTCAGAAATAAATGTGGCCCGGGCCCAGCCCGAGTTCCGTGAGTGAAAATCGGTCCGTGCAGATCTCTAGTGCGTATTCAATTGTTAAAAGAATTATATTTCAAACCGCTACATGAAGAAATATAACAGAAAATCACTTTTGAACACTCTAACGATCAATCTTTTCCTATACAACATACAACTATTTAGCTAATAATTTTAACGTTTCACATATCTACACGGATAAATGCTTAAAATTAAATAAGACTTACCTTTATTTTATGTATCCCATAAAGAATAATTTTAATGATATCCGAATCTGTTAATCGTAAAATGGCGGACGAAAAAGTGATCATTTTTCTTATATTTTAAGGGTGTCGTCGCCTTGCTGCTCTGATTGGTTAATAAGCAATGCATACGTAAGTCACTCTTTCAGGAGTGAGACATTTCACTCCTTTCTAGAGAGTGGAAAATTCCACTCTTTAAGGAGTGTATTTTTATAAAATTCACTCCAAAAAGAGTAAAAATGCCTGTCACTCTTTCAAAGAGTTAGCTTTTCACTCCTCCCAATTTTAGAGTGCATAGAAATTTTTTGCGAATAAAGTGAAAAATGCAAATGAATGTTGAAATTCATACATATAGTATATATGCATAAATTTCACGCACTATCCACATCTGTATACAGGATGTCCAAACAGATGGTCGGAATTTTTAATAAATAATACTAGTAACATAATAGTAGAGAAAATGATGGATTGGATGACAGGAGTATTTGTTTGCAAACTTTTATTATCTACCTATGTTATAAGATGTCTAAAAGAAAATGCCCCCGGCCCCACCAGAGGCCGAGAGGTTCTGCTCTCGAAGCTGGTAGACGGGAGGTCCTGGGTTCGAGCCCAATCGCGCCCGTCGGCCTAATCGTTCGGAGTTTTCGTGGTTTTCTTCGAACCGTGGATTTCCACACGTAAATACAGGTTAGGTTCCCCTAGAAAGAACCACACGGAGGGCTTTCTCCCCTTAGGGCCTATATCCCTTGTGTTGATAATTGGCCGTCAATAAATACAACCAAATAACCGAAAATGCCCCCGATTGGTCTTAGTTAATGGTCTTAACTTGCTTCGTTACGAGGAAAACGTCAATAAATTATTTTAAAACAATTTGAAAACAATAGACTAAGTTGTTATAATAAAATTTTTAATTTTCTAATGCTATAGTTCGATTTTTTATGGGTGAAAGGGGTATGGAAAGCAGAGAGCGGAAGGGGGACTCAATTCCTTCCTAAACGTTTGAAAATATATGAATTTTGATCACATTTGGCCAATTTTAACCATTTGGCACCTTTTAAAGAAAATCCTGATTATTCCCATGGGGAGCCCCCTAAAAAGGGGACCCCTGGCAGCTGCTACACATGTCCCTGCATTATTCCTGAATGCACCCTCAGATAATTTATCTCTGAATGCAATGCCCCAGTTCAGTTCTATGTTAAATCCTATCTCCGAAAGCCAATTACATTACTTCACTTCCATGTAGGTCACCTAATGGGGCGAATTATTGTCCTTCCTCTTTCAACTCTTTTGAGATCCCCTGTGGTTCCCTTACCTTCCCAAGAAGGAGGCACAAAAGCATTTTATTGGAGTGATGCTGCCCTCATCAATCCATTTTGACAAATCTAACCAGTGGCAGACAGGGATATGCATAGGATTTCATCTTTTTCCATTACCAGTCATATGATACTATTCTCTTATATAGGCAAATAAAGGGCTCGGAAAAATAAAAGTAATAAGCCAAAGTTCTTGGGAAAAATGCAGTATTATTTTATGTCTTTTATATCAGTTATGTATGTTAAAGAAGCTGACCTAAAGGTACTCAGGGGTAGATTTATTCATTTACTGCTTTCAATTATGCATATGCATTGATGTTTTTAATTTCAACATATGCTGTTTGGTTTTTTTGTTTGTTTGTTTTTTACAGTTAGTTTGATGCCAATTTTTTACTATGCATCACTTAATTAAAACAATTGCAACTAAATTAATTTAGTAGAGTTAAATACTCATTTAAAAAAAAATGCAAATTTAGTTTAATGAAAAAGAAATAACACTTGGATTTTTATTTTATTTGGAATACGTTTTATGCTGTAATGCAAAAAATAAAATAACAATAAGATAATAATATACGTAACAGGAAATTAAAGTGGAATAATATCTTATTATATAAATTAAGATTAATCGGATAAATCGAGTTTACTAAATATGTAGAAATGAGTTACTGTATCAATGAATATTGAATATAAACTTTAAAAATATAAGCTATATACATTTTTTAAATACACAAGGGAAAAATAACTCACTAACTTTAGATGTCTAAAAAAGTTTTTAAATATTAAAAAAAAAAATTATATTATCTTTGGAATAAAATATAACAATTCTTGAAACAGGATGCCTCTTTTGGGGGATTCACCCGAATTTAAGACTGTTCTCAAACCCAAAAGGGTAACTTTATGACATAATATTAATTTTTGTTCGAAAATGCATGAAACTAGCAGGTGTTGTTGTTCAGAAACTATCTAACCAAACTGTTTATCCTTTTTTTGCAAACGCAAGAGATCTTTCTGAAAATAGTATCAAAGTGCACGCCTTGAACCAAATTTCCACGCGAAAGAAGAATAACTACTCAAGGAAGGGTAAAAAAGTCTTTTTCACGTGATGAAAATCGCTTCTAACTCAATAGGTAATTTATTTATCAAAAAATGGAAAACACAGTTCGATTCCAAATCGCTTCCACAGTCAGGCCTTCCAATTTTACATCTTTCTGTTAGAAAACGAATTTGTAAATGAGTCAACAGGCTTTGCGTTTGTTGAGCAGAGCAATTGAGAACAGCCTTAACGGAGTGTTTTGGGAAAAATGAATTATATAATCTATCCTACCGTATGCTGCATATAAAAGTCTGTAACAGTATCCAGTAAACTACACCTTAAATTTAATTACTAATTATTAAAAATATACTATATACAATTTATTTTACGTCGTGATATTCGGCCTATAACCAGTTTTTGAAATTTTAATTTAAAAATTGTACTAGCTAAGATATTCAAACGTTTTTATACTATTTTCTAGTTACAGTTACAATGGGAAAATTGCTGACTTGATTTTTGAAGAGATTTATAAGCGACCTGTGTAATTTATTTTTAGTTGAATTAATTAGAACTCGATTTATAAACAATTATTTTCTCAGTACGACCATTTTTTTTCGTTTCCAGCACTATCACTTCAGGAAATTCGGTTCAAAAGGCAAACGTTGACTGAATTTTTTAAAATATATTCTGTCTTTATCAAAACATAGACCCATACGGCACATTATATAGTTTCTGAATAAGAGAATCCGTCAATTGGATGCGTTCGAGTTTAAAAATGAGTCAGAAAACAAGCAGAACTAAATTAACTACTATTAAATTAATTTTGTAGGGTTAATTACGCTATTTTTTTTATTTGCTTATTTAAATGTATGAATGTTATAAATGTGAAATCAGTAGTTAAAATAACATGTTTCTCAGAACTACACATTTTTTCTGATGTCCAGAGAGAAAGATGAAAGACAACAAACACTGCACAATGCATCAGTCCAGTATTGATTTATTTTCTACAAAGTCTTTTGAACGTCCGAAAGCCGAAAACATCACTTCCGTGTAGGTCATCTATAGTTTTTGCCCCTATAAAACTTTTTAATGGAACGATTTTTATCAACTGTGACGTTAAATAATATTAGGTAAGATTTCGTATGAAATACTACCTATTGGGATCGTTCCTATGTTGGAATTTCTGAAAAAGTTTTGCAGATCTACACCGATCATGATCCCTAGAACCCCAAACCACCTTCAGTAAAAAAATTTATCTATCTATCTATCTATCTATCTCTATACATCACTTTCTTCTGGACACGATAACTTCCACAATTCTGAGAAAATCTCTTCTAAACTGATACATAAAATCAAGGGGCATAAAATCTCGGTCAAGTTCGTTAATGGGCAAAATCGGGCCAACTGGCTGGAAATAGGGAGGGGTTTTGTAAAAACAAAAAAAAATACATAATTTCTTAAATTTTGTACATATCAAATCAGTTTAAAGTTTTTATTACTCCTAAAAATACGGCCACAAATTTATGCATCACAGATTTTTGATAAAATTAAAAATGGGCTCAAGGGGCGCAAAAAATAGGGTTTTTGGGAGCAAAAAATTCATAACTTCGTCAATTCTCATGATATCAAATCCAATTAATTTTATTGTATATCTCCTTAATATTATCTACAACTTTTATATTCACAAGTTTTTGATAGGACCAATTCGTACCGCAAAAAAAAAAAAAAAAAAATTAATAACGAAAACAAAAAGGGGAGAGAGGTTGAAGAAGAAAAAAAATCCATAACTCCGTCAATTCACAAGATATAAAATCCTCATGAATTTATCATATATCTTCTCAATATTGTCTACAACATTTATACAGACAATTTTTTGGTAGGACCAATTCTTCTAGCAAAAACAAATTAAAAATTCATAGCTGTTGAAGAAAAAAATCATCTTATTAAGGGTGTATTTAAATCCAAACTGCTTATTTTCTTACTCATTTTTAAATTCATTTTTACTCTCAAACGCATTCAATTGGTAGAGTCTCTTGTTCAGAAACTATATAATGTAGCGCAATAATCGATTTTTTGATAGAAGCAGAATATATTTCAAAAATGGATGTCAAAGTGTGTATTTTGAACAGAATTTCCCGAAGCGATTGTGTTATAAACAAAAAACATTGTCCTACTGAGAAAATCATTGATTATAAATTAAGTTTTAATTAATTGGACGAAATAAAAAACTTAAGTTACTTATAAACTTCTTCAAAAATCACGTCAGCAAGATTCACATTTTTTTTCTATTAAAAATGAATCTGAAAATGTGACAGAAAATTTCGATTTGTTGAGCATGGAAAAGTACTTTTTTAATACCGCCTTAACATGATTTTGATAAAAACAGCTAATATATAAAAATGAAATAAAAACTCTCCAAAAGCGGCCAGATAAAATTGTTAAAGTGGATTTATCTGTAATCATGGTTTAGTTATTGTTGGAGAAATTAGTATACTTAACTTCGAAATCTCAGTCTGCCTGTAGGCCGGGCCGGCAGGGATTTTTTCTGTTTAAAAACTGTCTGCATCAGCGTGTTTATCAAATATTTCTCACTTTTGTATGCATTATTTTTCTTAATATTAGCTAAAATAGAGCCCGGGTCACAAATAATTCAGTGACAGCATTAGTTAGGTTTTTTAGAACAGAGATATTACTACATTATTAACTAATGTATTTATATTATTACACTATTAACCTTTGAATGCCAACATGATTTTTAGAGAATTAGCTACAATACAAGTTCCACGCTACTAGAAGAAAGTAGAAATTAACTATATATATATATATATATATTTCTTAGTTAAATTCGGAACATTTTATTTACGAAAAGTATTTCAAAAACAAAAAATAAATGTTAAATTTCCAATAAATCCTATAATTTCAGCATAAGTGACAATAAACAAGAAACGACAATTATGAAATAGAGATCGTATTTTTTAGAATTCTTATAAACACACTTGCGGAATAAAAAAAACAATAAACAAGAATCGACAAGTATGAAATAAAGATCGTATTAGTTCATACGGGAGCCAGGAGAGCGATCGCGTTCCTAGCATTTTTGGCCAGTGTATTGAGGAGCGCGATAGCGTTTCTTGGCACTCAAAGGGTTAACTACACTGTGTTTTATATGTTTGAGGTTCGCGAAAAAGAAAATTTACTGTGACTATTTTGAAGGAATAATAAGTAATAAGATTCGAATGTTTTAAACGTGAAACCAATAGTTAAAATAACTTCTGTCTCAGAACCTCAATTTTTCCCAGGTGTTTAGAAGGAACGACAACAAACATTGCAAAATGCACCATTCCAGTAGAGGTTTCTTATCTACAAAGCCTATCTTTCTAATCTTCTGAACGTCGGTGTCGGAAAGCCAAGTTCTAAATCGATGTAACCCACAGAACCTAATGGGGCGAATGTGATTGTGCTTCCTTTCAACAGTCTTGAGACCCCCCTATGGTTCACTTGCATTGCCAGGAAAGAGGCACAAAAGCATTTTATAGGAATAATGCCGCCCTCATCAATCCATTTTAACAAATTTATGGTGTGGCAGATAGTGATATGTGCAGGTTCTCATCCTTTTTCATTACAGTATCAGTAATATGATACATTTATCTTATGTAGGCAAGTAATTGGTTCTGAAAATTGGAAAAATAAGCTAAAGTTCCGGAAAAAAAATTCAGTAGATCTTTGGTTATGTATGTTAACCACTTACTAGTTCAATATATTTTTCGAAACTTTCAAAAAATGCGCATACTTTTTTACTGCAAAAATCATACTTTCTTGCCATTTTTAAACGAAATAAAAAAAAAAAAAAATAATTACAGATAAAAGAAAATTAGTCGATCGGGAACATCGTAATACTAACCTATCATGGATATGCATAATATAAAATATGAAAATAAAATTGCGCAAAAGAAACATCCTTATAACACCAAAAATGATAATCATAATAACTAACAGTTTATTGAGGGTCATTTCCAACCAAAATATATTTTTGAATTAAAATTTGAATGAAATACAGGGTCATGAAAAATCGAAGAGTGTGGAAAATATGGTTACAAATAGCTAGGCAACCAATTATGTAATCGACTTCATTCTTTATTCAAAATTTATGTTTTTTATTGTCTTTTATATTCACTCCTTAAAATATACAATTTCGAAAATTTTTATATACCTTTTATCAGAACGAGTATTTCAAGAGTCCGAAAAAATAGTTCCGGACAATCGACGTTCCTGAAATTCAATAGGCTTCTTCCCATTATTACATACTAAGTACCCACCATATTTCAAGTCTCTATCTCAATTTTGTTCGGGATATAGAGCGTTTACAGATACACACACACAGACAGACGGAGGGCAATTTTTTTTTTTTTTCTAAAAATATGTTTTTCGTAATCTCCAATGTCTGAAACGTGTAAATCTGTCAAAAAGAAAAAAAAAATCGATTTTTAAAAAGAATACAAAACTTACCCTATACTACGTATGATGGGTAAGTAATAAAGACGATACATGCAAATATAAATTTATGAGCAAAATTGTGAACTATTCAAATATACGGGATAAAAAAAAAAAAAAAAAAAAAAAAAGAAAAAAAAAAAAAAAGGTTAACCTACAAAATGCAATGCCCGTATGTAGAACGGGCAAATCAACCTGGGCGAAAATACATTGCCCGTATGAGGTGCGGTCAAAACTCTTAGGCGGTTAAAGAGGCCGACAGAAAAGTACTCAGCTCGAGTTATTTATTTACTGTTTTCAATTATATATTAATATTTTTAATTTTAACATAGACTGTTTTTTGATTGTTTGTTTGTTTTTTGCAGTTTCTTTGATGCCATTTTTTTAAAAAAAATTATCTTTTAACTAAATTAATTGCTGTTAAATTATTACTTCTAGTGAAGTTCTATTACTTCACTAAAGTATTATTACTACTAGTACAGTAATAATTAAATTATTACTTCACTATTAAATTAATTTTGTACAGTTAATTACGTTATTTTTTTATTTTTTATTTAAACGTAAGTTTAGGTAATGAAAAATACGTCTTTTGGATTTTTATTTTATCTTAATCCCTTCGGGGAGAGAGTCTTTTACAGAGTTTTTAATCTTTTATCACTAGTTTTTGTAAGCAGAAATTTTTAGCTAACATAATCGAGAAAATGCCCTGACTAAATAGGACAAAATTTGCAGTAAAAAATAACTGGTGGAAATAATAAAGGATTCTGAACACTTTATGCGCCACATATACGTGTTGCTCGTCCCGATGGGGTTAAATATTCTTTTTTAGATATTCTTCTTTAATTCATGTAAGAAAAAATAACAACAAAGTAATATGTGACACGGAATTCTAGAAGAAAAATATATTCTATTATATAAATTACGATTACTCAGATAAATCGAGTTACTATATAACAAAAATAAGTTATTGGATCAATGAATATTGATCCAGTATATTATGAATATTGAATATAAGTCTTAAAAGCATAAGCTATATGTGCTTTTTAAAAACCCATGAATGAAACTAATATTTTAAATAAACAATTGTAAACGTCTAAAAAAGTCTCTATGGCTGTTCTTAAATACACTGCTCAACAAGCGCGAGTCTTTCTGACAAAATGACGTACACATTTTTGAACGTAAAGGTATAAAATACGCAAACCTAACTATGGAAGCGATTTGGAATCGAAATGATTTTTCCATTTTTTTGATAAAAGAATTACTTATCGAGTTATAAGCGTTTCTGATCACATGACACGTCGTTTTTCTCCCTTCGCTGACTGGTTTTTCTGCTTTTATGAGAAAATTCGATACAAAATGCCAACTTTGACAGTATTTTCTGAAAGATCTATTGTGCTTACAAAAAAAAAAAAAAAAAAAAAAAATGAAGACGTTTTTTGATTACATAATTTTGAATAACAACTGCCAATTTCATTTGTTTCAATTAAAACTTATGTCATAAAGTTGCCGTTTTGAATTTGAGAACAGCTTTAAGGCTAGAAAAATAACTTATATTTTTTTGGAATGAAAGATTACAACAATTGAAATAGGAATCTTCTTTTGGGAGATTCATACAAATTTATTTGTGGGTTTTAGGAACAATGAATTATCATTTATCCTTCTTTGTTCGGCATAACAACCTGTAACACTATCCAGTAACTACACCTTAAATTTAATTAAAATAATAATAATAAAATACAATTTATTTTACATCGAGAGATATTCAGCCTAGAACCAGTTTTTGAAATTTCAATTGGCAAAATATATCTGCTGAAAGTAATAAGATATCATTCAAATGTTTTCATACTTTATGGAGACAATGTCTTGTTAATTCTCTAAATACGTAAAAAATGACATGACTAAAAGTAGGCAACGAAAATAATGGTACCAGTAAAAATAACACTGAATTATTATTATTATTATTATTTCACGGCGGAACACTCGAAAAAGTATTTAAGTCTGTTCTCAAGTCCAAAGGGGTTTCTTTCTGACACATTTTTTAATTCATTTTTTTCCGAACTGCGTGAAATTGACAGATGTTGTTATTCAGAAACTTACAAATCGAAAGACTTTTCCAATTTTTAGTAAATTCAAAATTCAAAATATCCTTCAGTAAATACTGCCAGGGTTGACATTTTGAATTGAACAGGGCCGAAACTTGCCTTTTATGCACCCGGGGCAAAGATAGATTTTGGCGCAACTCCATTTCCTCTAATAATTTTACAAAGAGAATTTTAGTTTCTAATAGCCAACGTATTTTTAAATTTTAAATATGTAATCAAAAATACGCAATACTGGTTTTCGTAATCAACTTTGTCAAATATTGATTCATTAAAACCTTGAAAACGAAATCCAAAGGAGCCGAAAAAAATTCCGCTTCAAACAGGTTGCCGTCTTAGCAGGTATAAATGTTGGTGTTCTTTCTGTTGGGAACATGTATTTGTATTTTTTCATTTAAAACAGCATTCCGTTATAGGCAGATTTCATTTTCACAGATTTTACGGTAGTTGTAAAATTACAAAAGAAGTGTTTAAAGTCACTGATATGAATCACTTTGTCTTATGAGAGTACACTAGTCACATGAAGAAACTCGTAAGCTAATGTTAAATCTATAGGAGCGTTCCTATGTTTACATTTTCGATTTTGGTTGCAGCCTTTTTTTTAATACAAAGTTACTTTCACTTTCGTAACCGGTTTCAAAAGGGAAAATAGCCTCGTAAAAAAAAAAAAAAAAAACTTTAACCAAAACCGAAAACGTAAAAATTAACAACGTTAAAGATCAACCTCAGTTATCCTATTAAAAAATATTAAAATGCAAACGAGAAATTTCAAAAGAACGCTCCCATAGATCTAACATTAGCTTACGAGTTTCTTCGCATGACTAGTGTAAATTCTTAAGAATTCATAAACCAATCTTCATTTGGCACCCAGTTCGTTTTCCATTTCGGCGCCCAGGGCACATGCCCCCTCTTTTTTTGCCCCTCTAGTTTCGGACATGGAATTGAATTTACGCATAGAAAAGCCGCGAGAAAGTCGAAAATCTGTCACGTGACCAAAATTGCTTATAACTCGACAAATAATTTATTTATCGGAAAATGGAAAACTCATCTCGATCCGAACTTGCTTTGATAGTGAGGCCAGCCAATTTTATGCCTTTACGTTTAAAAAAATTCAGAAATTGTGTTAGAAAATATGGTTTTGTTAAGGCTGTTCTAACTGCTCTGCTCAACAAGCGCAAAACGTGTTGACACATTTACAAATTCATTTGTTAATGGAAAGATATAAAATTGGAATCCCTGACTGTGGATGCGATTTGGAATCGAACTGTGTTTTCCATTTTTTGATAAATAAATAACCTATCGAGTTATAAGCGATTTTGATCACGTGACAAAGACTTTTTCAACCTTTCTTGAGTGGTTATTCTTCTTTCGCGCCGAAATTTGGTTCAAAACGTCCTCTTTGACAATATTATCTAAAAGATGTATTGCGTTTACAGAAAAAAAAAAAAAAAAAAACGGTAAAAACAGTTCGATTAGTTTCTGAGCAGCAACACTTACTAGTTTCATGCATTTTCCAATAAAAATAAATTAAAACTTATATCATAAAGTTCCCCTTTTGGATTTCAGAACAGCCTTAAGGCTGTTCTCAACTGCTCTGCTGCTCAACAAGCGCAAAAAGTTTTGACACATTTACAAATTCGTGTTATAACGGAAAGATATAAATTTGGAAGGCCTGACTATGGAGACGATTTGGAATCGAGCTGTGTTTTCCATTTTTTGATAAATAAATTACTTATTGAGTTATAAGCGATTTTTATCGCATGACAAAGACGGTTTTCATCCTTTCTTGAGTTGTTACTCTTTTTTTGCGCGGAAATTCGGTTCAAAACGTCCACTTTGACACTATTTTCTGAAAGATCTATTGCGTTACAAAACAAAAACAAAAAACAGTTCAATGACATAGTTTCAGAACAACGACACGTGCTAGTTTTACGCAATTCCGAACCAAAATAAATTAAAACTTATGTCATAAAGTTACTCTTTTGGATTTAAGAACAGCCTTAAGACAGAATGGCGTTTCAGAAACGCCTTAATTTCCAAAGAAAAGTAAAAATATTTTTTTAACGCTATTTTTATCTTTATTTTACCTATTTCTATTTATTATCTATTTGTGTTTTTTATATTTCTATTTCTATTTATTTTTATCTTTATTTCTCCTCATGTATTTCCCACCCTCACCCCCCTTCACCGCGGGAAGAAAAAAACATATGTGACTCTCAAATATGTCATGACTGTCAAACACAAATCAATCTACCCATTGTTTCCTTCAGTAAAACGAAACTTTTTAATTTGAGCATTTGTTTTGTAAGTCGCAGTTCACAAATATGTCATTTCCTCGATTGATATTTCTTCCAGCATTCATTGGAAGTGCCATCTACAAATTTAAAAGGCTGTTCTCAAATTTCCTGCTCAACAACGCGAAACTTTCAGACACAAATTCGAACTCATTTTTAAAAGTGAAGACATAAAATTGTCAGGTCTGACTGTTGAAGCGATTTGGAATCTAATAGAGTTTTTCATTTTTTGATCAATAAATTGCTTTTTGAATTATAAGCGATTCTTGTCACGCGAAGACAAGTTTTCTCCTTTCTCGCACTACCGCGTCAGAAATTCCGTTCAAAACGCCTACTTTGACTTATTTTTTTTTTAAGATCTTCCGACTTTGCCAAATAAGGAAAAACGCGATTCGATTACATAGTTTCTGAATAAGAACACCTGCCAATTTAATGCATTTCTGAACAAAAATTAATTAAGAAATATGTCAAAAAATAGCCTCTTTATATTATAAGCTACAATGACTTGTTGTACAAGAAAAGTGAAACAGGAGTAAATACAAAGAAATTGAAGCGTGAGTTCTTCTACATTCTTTGGTAAATATACCAGGTGTATAATCATAACGTACATGGGGGTGGAAGGGGAGAAGGGGAGTTTACTAGAATTACTTCCCATCCTGCTTCTTCCTGTATTTTCATCTATTCTACAATTTCACAACAGGGTTTGGCAGATTGAAAGCAAACAGGAAATAAACATAAGTTTAGTATTTGCATATGCATTTGGTCAATTAGAAATATTCCTTTTCTCTTGACATGGGCAGAAGTCAAAAGGTGTGGACTGGTCCAGTTATAAATTTTCCGATTTTATCTCAAAGTTTTGAGTGCAACTGCCATGATATTTGATACCCTTTTCTCGGATGAGAGAGAAAAGTTACTTCACTGACATTAATAAGTCTATAGGAGGCATTTTTACAACTCCACATGGGCCTATAGATGATTGAGTTATCTACAAAACTGCGTGTCACCGGAGTACGGGCGAAAAATGACCCATTCCTGCGTCAGCTTCAGAGGTTACCGACAATAATACCCGTCAGCAAGCATCCAGGAGGTTTCTGGGACAGAAAGCTATCTTTCAACTGTGGAGAGATGAAGGCCAGCTATTAAAATACGATACCCATCGATAATTGGAATAGCAAATACTCCCGCTCTCATTTTTGAAACGCAATCTTTATCTTGGGAATGTATAGTCGCTTTGATTCTCACCAGTATACTGTGATTCTTTGTTTACATTTATTATTATCCAGATACACAAAAAAGAAAAAGAAAAATCCTCATAGCTAAAAAATATTTATTTTACAATTCTGCCTATAGAATAGTTATTTTCGAAAATATTTGAAATATATAAGTAAAAAAAAAAAAAAAAAATCATTGCGATAAATTCTAAAGGGATAAATTTTTAAGAGACATGCTTTCTCTTAATTGTGAGACTTAATTTATTTTTATTTACTGACTTTAATTTACTGTTCATGTTTATGCAGTGTTGTGAATGATATTAAGGATAATGATTAGAATAAGCATAGCAAACATATATTGAAAGATTTTATACAAAAGAATTTTCATTACGGCTGTTGTCCATTACAAACTTACTATTTCTAACTCATATTTAAAATTCATTTTTGTTCACAAACCTATGAAATTGCTTTTATTAAGAAATTTTTTTATCGAAAATGTTTTTCGAGACAAAAATTGCTTATCACTGAAAATATAATTAATTTATTTTAAAACGAAAATTCTTCCGATTTCAAATCACCTTAATAATAATGCCTGCAATTATTATGCATTTATGTTAAAAAAAAAAAAAAAAAAAAAAAAAAAAAAAAAAAAAAGTTCCGCGTTGTTGCTTTTGGGAAAATATTATACGTTTTAAAATCTCCTACTCTATATCTATATTATAAAGGACGACATTTTGCGAATGGCAATAGCAGATGATAAATTTTCGCTTTTACTGCAATTATTTTTAGGCCCGTTCGTAATTACATAAATACATAGCACATATAGTCGTCGTTCAGTCCATCTGTCTGTCTGTCCGCATATAACGCAGCAAAAACTATCCAACCGAATAGTCTGAAATTTTAAATATATAATTGTTGCAAAAGTTTGTCGAGCCATTTCAAATTATATGAAAATCGGATGTATAATTTAATTACAGGGACACTCAAAAGTTTTCCGTTACAATACGGCCAATAGGAAAAAAATTATTTCAAGGGAATTTTAATGATGTTACAACCTTTCGAACAGAATGAAATTGATATGCACTTATGAAGTGTACTAAAATATACATTCAGTACAATATGCGGTGCAAAAAATATTTATGAAACTAGTTATAGTGCAAACATTTGCCACGTTTGACGTGCAATTTCCAACTTGTTATTTTTTAAAACTTCTAAGCATAGCATATTTTCAATTTTTACACCGTCGAATAGGGAAAAATGTATTTTCACATGCGATTTGTTTGAAAAAACTACATCACAATTTGTTTGAAATCTGTATCGCCATTTACTCAATTTTCATTAGTTTAAAAATAATTTTTAAGTATGATTTTTTCCCCAAAATCTATCTCTATCGTGTGTAAACGATTGTAAAATACAAATCCGTTTGTACTTAAGTTAATATAAATAGCTCATAATATGTTTTCAGTTTATATTCTACAACGAAATGAATAAAACATTCATTTATCAATAAAAAAAAATATATATATATATATAAATAAAACAGAAATTTAAGACATGCAATCGAATTTCGTGCTTAAACTACTGAAATGCACTGAATCTAAAAGGCTGTATATGATTTTTTTAGCATTATTAATCGGAATTGTATAAAGTATATTAAATGTAAATCATTTGTCAGAGGTATAAAAAAAAGAAGCAGCAGATCCGAGCGAGGCGTTCTCACTGCAATTCATTTTGATACGTTTTTTCATTAACGCGTTTTATGATAATTACAGTATTTTATGGAAGAAACGCCGCGGTGTTTACGACTTTAAAAGTTAATTTTTTTTCCAAGTGCGGCGTTTACGATTTTTTTCAAATACCAACTGAGTTTTCTTAATTTAAAAATTCATAAAAATATTTAAAATCAAATTTAAATATATTAAATAAAACTTCAGACATCTTAAGATATTAAAAACGAGGCATCCTACACTGCTCAGAAAACTTTGATTAAAGTTAGGTCAATGTGACGCTGTCAACAAAAGTAGCGCTTCGATGGATGCGGCGTTTACAATGGGTGCGATTACGATACTTTAAAGCTTATTCAGGCCAATTTGAGGAGTGCGGCGTTTCTTCCATAAAATACTGTAATATACTACATAAAAAGCCTCTTGCAGAAAATTTCGAAAAATACCTCCATTAAAGCTGTGTTTTTAATTATCTGCAGAGAAAAAGGGATATTTTTCTTGCAAATGTTCTCGTAATGGAATGTAAAAGATTTTTGTTTTGAAAAAGGGGTGCGAGGTAGCATTAAAAAATATAAAAATATTCACTTGTAATTGATGATTAAAAATGAGCCCGGAAATTTCCTAGAACGTTCCGCGTTGTTGAGCTTGGAAATTTTCGATTTTTTCGTTTGAAAACTACTTCGCAATTAGTTTGAAAACTGTATCACCATTTACTCAATTTTCATTGCTTTAAAAATAATTTTTAGGTAAGAATTTTTCTTTTTTTTTCGAATCTTCCTCTGTCGTGTGTAGATGATTGTGAAATATAAATCCGTTTACACTTAAGCTAATATAAATAGCTTATAATATGTTTTCAACTTATATTCTATAACGAAATGCGAATAAAACAATAAAACAGGAATAAAACAGAAATTTAACACATGCAATTGAATTTCGTGCTTAAACCACTGAAATGCACTGAATCTAAAAAGGCTAATATGATTTTATAGCATTATTAATCGGCACTTTAAAAAATATATTAAATGTAAATCATTTGTTAGAGCTATCAAAAAAAAAAAAAAAAAGAAAAAAAAACCTGTAGATCTGCGCGAGGCTTTCTTCCCGCAATCATTGAGATTCGGATACGTTTTTCATTAACGCGTTTTACGATAATTAAATGTTCTACATAAAAAGCCTCTTGCAGAACCTTTCGAAAAATACCTCCATTATCGCTGTGTTTTTAGTATGTGCAGAAAAAAAGGATATTCTTGTCAGAAATAATATACGAGGGGTATTGTGAAGTTTCTAAGCGACTATTAAAAAAAAAAAAAAAAAAAAAACACATTTCGTAGTATATTTCTCTTGCAAATGTTCTCAAAGCGTATGTAAAAGATTTTTGTTTTGAAAAAGTGGTGCAAGGTAACATTGAAAAATATTCTCCTGATTAAAAATGAGCCCGGAAATTTCCTAGAACTTTTTTGCTTAGATTTTTTTTTTTTTTTTTTTTTTAATCCCCTCCACTGTACCTACATTATAAAGAACAGACGTTTCTGAGCACTGAAACCGGAGCGTAACGCTGACATCATTTTCCGAATGGCAACAGTAGACGATCAAATTTCGCTTTTATTGCAATTTTTAAAATTTTTAAAACTTCTAAGCATTATACATTTTCAATTTTTACACCGTCGAATACGGAAAGAAATGTTCTTTCAAATGGAATTTGTTTGGAATCTGTATCGCCATTTACTCAATTTTAATTGCTTTAAAAATAATTTTCAAGCATGATTTTTTTTTTTTTTTTTTTTTTTTTTCAAATCTAACCTCTATCGTGTACAGACGATTGTGAAATAAAAATCCGTTTGCATTTAAGATAATGTAAATAGCTCATGATATGTTTCAGCTTATATTCTATAACGAAATGAATAAAACATTCATTCATCAATATATAAAACAATAAAATATAGAAAAAAAACATAAGTTTAAGGCATGCAATCGAATTTCGTGCTTAAATCGCTGAAATACACTGAATCAAAAAGGCTGATATGCCTTTTAGCATTATTAATCGTCATCCTAAAAAATATATTAATTGTAAATCCTTTGTTAAAGCTATAAAAAAAAAAAAAAAAAAAAAAAAAAAAAAAAAAATTATATCCGTGCGAGGCTTTTTCACCGCAATCATTGAGACTTTTATACGTTTTTCATTAACGCGCTTTACGATAATTAAATATACACATAAAAAGCCTCTTGCAGAACCTTTCGAAAAATACCTCAATTATCGCTCTGTTTTTAGTTATTTGCAGAGAAAAATGGATATTCATGTCAAAAATAATATAGGAGGGGGTATCGTAAAGTTTCAATTACATAATTGACTATTTTTATATTCTATTCGAACCACTATTTTTTAAAAATACATTTCGTAGTATATTTCTCTTGCAAATGTTCTCAAACGCATACAAAAGATTTTTGTTTTGCAAAAGTGGTGCGAGGTAGCATTAAAAAAATCGCCTGTAATTGGTGATTTAAAGTGCACTGTAAAAAAAAAAAAAAAAAAAAAAAAACACGGACCAAAATACGGAAATACTACTGGCAATCCAGACTCCAGTACTATTTCCGTATTTTAACGGAACTTTTTCCCGGTAAATTACAGAAAATTTTCCGTTAAGTTAAAAAAAAAAAAACAGAAAATTTTCTGTAATTTATCAGGAAAAAGTTCCGTTAAAATACAGAAATACTACTAGCGTCTAGATTGCCAGTAGTATTTCCGTATTTTAGTCCGTTTTTTTTTTTTTTTTTTTTTTTTTTTTTTTTTTTTTTCAGCGTGAGCCCGGAAATTTCCTAGAATGTTCCGCGTTGTTAAGCTTGGAAAACTGTTTTTTTCTCTTTTTTTTAGAATCTCCAGCTCTCTATATATATTATAAAGGACAAACGTTTATGTGCGTAACACTGTATCGTCATTTTACGAATGAAAACAGCAGACGATCAAATTTCGCTTTTATTGTAATTTTTTTCTAATTTTTTTAATTTCTAAGCATCGCACATTTTTGATTTTTTCGTTTGAAAATTACTTCGCAATTTGTTTGAAAACTGTCTCGCCATTTACTCAATTTTCATTGCTTTAAAAATAATTTTTAAGTATGATTTTTTTTTTCAAATCTACCTCTGTCGTGTGTAGATGATTGTGAAATATAAATCCGTTTGAAATATTACACTTAAGCTAATATATATAACTTATAATATGTTTTCAGATTATATTCTATAACGAAATGGAATAAAACAGAAATAAAACAGAAATTTAAGACATGCAATCGAATTTCGTGCTTAAACAACTGAAATGCACTGAAACTAAAAGGCTGATATGATTTTTTAGCATTATTAATCGGCATTCTAAAAAATATATTAAATGTAAATCATTTGTTAGAGCTATCAAAAATAAATAAATAAATAAATATAAATAAATAAATAAGTAAAAACAGTAGATTTGCGCGAGACTTTCTCCCAGCAATCATTGAGATTTTGATACGTTTTTTCTTTAACGCGTTTACGATAATTAAATATACTATATAAAAAGCCTCTTGCTGAACCTCTCAAAAAATACCTCCATTAACGCTGCGTTTTTTGTATGTGCATACAGAAAAGGATATTCCTGTCAGAAATAATATATTATATCATTTCGTATCGTAAAGTTTCCAGGTGACTATTTTTATATTCTATTGGCAGCACTGTTTTTATAAAACACATTTCGTAGAATATTTCTCTTGCAAATGTTCTCAAAGCGCATGTACAAAATTTTTGTCTTGAAAAAATGGTGCGAGGTAACACTGAAAAATATTCACCTATAACTGATGATTAAAAATGAGCCCGGAAATTTCCTAGAACGTTTTTGCTTAGGTTTTTTTTTCTTTTTTTTTTCTTTTTTAGAATGTCATCCTCTGTGCTTATATTATAAAGGACAAACGCTTCTGAGTGTAACGGTGACATCATTTTCCGAATGGCAACAGTAGACGATCAAATTTCGCCTTTAATACAATTCTTTAATTTTTTTAAACTTCTAAGCATTGCACATTTTCAATTTTTACATCGTCGAATAGGGAAAAAAAATGTATTTTCAAATGCGATTTGTTTGGAAATTACATCGCTATTTGTTTGAAAACTGTATCGCCATTTACTCAATTTTCATTTCTTTAAAAATAATTTTTAAGCATGATTTTTTTTTTTCTTCAAATCTAACCTTTATCGTGTACAGACGATTGTGAAATAAATATCCGTTTGTACTTAAGTTAATATAAATAGCTCATAATATGTTTTCAGCTTATATTCAATAACGAAATGAATAAAACATTATTAATCAATAAATAAAACAATAAAATATAAATAAAAATAAAATTAAGGCTTGCAATCGAATTTCGTGCTTAAACCGCTGAAATGCACTGAATCAAAAAGGCGGATATGATTTTTAGCATTATTAATCGTCATTCTAAAAAATATATTAAATGCAAATCTTTTGTTAGAGCTATCCAAAAGAAAAAAAAAATAACAGTATATCCGTACGATGCTTTTTCACAGCAATCATTGAGATTTTTATACCTTTTTTCATTAACGCGTTTTACGATAACCAAATATACTAAATAAAAAGCCTCTTGCAGAACCTTTCGAAAAATACCTCAATTATCGCTGTGTTTTTACTTTTTAGTGTGTGCAGAGAAAACAAGATATTTATATCAGAAATAATATACGAGGGGTAACGTAAAGTTTCAATTACAGGCGACTATTTTATATTCTATTAGCACTACTACTTAAAAAAAAAAAAAAAAAAAACATTTGGTAGTATATTTCTCTTGCAAGTATTCTCAAAGCGTATGCAAAAAATTTTTGTTTTGAAAAAGTAGTGCGAGGTAGCATTAAAAAATATTCGCCTGTAATTGCTGATTAAAAATGAGACCGGAAATTTCCTTACAACGTTCCGCGTTAAGCTTGGAAAGATGTTTTTTCTTTTAACCATTTGGAAAAATGGTTATTGTCCTTGGTCAGGGTAGGAAATCAAAAACATATCTGAAGCGTTTTATCAATTGAATCCCGTTTTTATCCGTGTTCTGATTGGTCTATACAGTAATCTGTATTTTCCCTTTACTTTCAACAGAGATGGATACTTCTGTTGCCACTATGACAAAAAAGTAATAAAAACTACAAAAAATGTATGACCAGCTCCGTAGAATTTTAAAAATTTACAGTACCGAAAATTGTAAAACTGAAATTTCTTTTAACATTTGTTCATGATGGGTCCAGGAATGTTAATGTTTAATCCATGGCGTACATAATGTATGATCAACTACGTGCGATTTTTTATGTCTTAAATTTTTGTCTTTGAAAAAATCATTTTCTAAATGGTCGTTGTAATTTGTTAAATTGCTTTCTTTTTTTTTTAAAGAATCTTTTCCTTGGTATATATATTATAAAGGACAAACGTTTGTGTGCGTAACGCTCGCGTCATTTTAAGAATGGTAACAGCACCAGGAGCGGACGATCAAATTTTGCCTTTATTGCAAATTTTTTTAAAATTTAAAATTCTAAGCATCGCACATTTTCAATTTTTACACTGTCGAACAGGGAAAGAAATGTACTTTCAAATGCGGTTTGTTTGAAAACTACATCGCAATTTGTTTGAAAACTGTATCGCCATTTATACTCATTTTTCATTGCTTTAAAAATAATTTTTTAAAATCATTATTAATCAATAACTAAAACAAAAAAAAATATATAAATAAAACAGAAATTTGAGACATGCAGCCGAATTTCGTGCTTAAACTACTGAAATGTACTGAATCAAAAACGCTGATAGGATTTTTTAGCATTATTAATCGGTATTCTATAAAATATATTAAATGTAAATCATTTTTTAGAGAGAGAAAAAAAAAAAAAAAAAAAAAAAACAGTGGATCCGCGCGAGACTTTCTCACCGCAATCATTCAGATTTTGATACGTTTTTTTTTTTCATTAGCGCGTTTTACGATAATTAAATATACTACATAAAAAGCCTCTTGAAGAACCTTTCGAAAAATACCTCAATTATCGCTGTGTTTTTAGTTATGTTCAGAGAAAAAAGGATATTCATGTCAGAAATAATATACGAGGGGTATCGTAAAGTTTCAATTACATAAGCAACTTTTTTTATATTCTACTCACACCACTGTTTTTAAAAAATGCATTTCGCAGTATATTTCTCTGGCAAATTTTGTTATCAAAGTGCATGTAAAGATTTTTGTTTTGAAAAGTGGTGCGAGGTAGCATTAAAAAAAAATATTCGCCTGTGATTGAAACTTTACGATACCCCCTCGTATATGATGGTTTTCACCCATATTCTTTTACCCGGGAAGCCCGGGTTTGTGCCCTTGTTTAGTATTATGGCGCAGTTTCTAACGAATGTCTAAAAACTCACTTTTGCTTTTCTTTACATTATGTTTGATTATACCTTACGAAACTGAAAACCCAGTATAATTTCCATTCCATAATGAGGGATGGATGCTCTTACATTAGCTACCATGACTGTTGTTGATTGCAGATGAGAAGAAAAATAAAAGTGCTAATACCCAAGACAATACAGTTACAGTTAAATGAAAAAGCAAAATATAATAGGATGTTTTTAACATGTTGAAATTAAAGAAATAATAGACTCAGTAAATTCAAAAAGTAATTTCTATTTCAATAGTAAATTCATCAAAACAAAAGTATCCTATAATTGGTTTGTTTCCAGGTTTTTTTTTTTTCTTTTCAGGCGAAAAATGATTTATTTTCTTTGTTAGACTTATATTGTGATAATATTTTCCAAGAAAAGTGATCCGAATAGTGGGTAATTTTTGAAGCAAATTGGTCGAAGAAATTGAAAATCTTTTGGGTTTTTCTTTTACTTTTATCTTACGTAAGTGTTTTTGTACACAGCTCAGTCTCAGTTCAGCATGTAGTAATGGGTTTTTATTTGAATAAAGAGATTAAATGAGTATTTTATTTATTACCAACGAGTTGAATCTTTCAAGGCTGTTTTTAAAATTATAAAAAAAAAAAAAAAAGTTCAAACAAACTTTAACTTTTCCTATAATCATCATATATAAAAAAGATTTCCTGAAAAACTTTTGACAAATACAATAGTTCTTTTAATTATTTGTTAGACTACTTAAATGATTTATTTAACGTTTTTCTACACACTGTATTAAATCTGAACCTTAAAGATGTTCTCAAATCCAAACTCGCTACATTCTGACACATTTTTAGATTTCTTTTCGTTCACAACCGCTTGAATCGATAAATATTCCTATTCAAAAATATTTATAATCAAACCATTTTTCCATTTTTGGGATGAAGGTAGAAGATCTTTCGGAAGATGCTCTCAAAGTAGACTCACCGGGAAAGGAAAAAATGATAATTGCTTAAACGTTGTATAAAATCTGAACCTTAAAAAAGTTCTCAAATTCAAGTTGACTAATCTCTGACACAATTTTAGATTTATTTTTATTCACAAGCACTTGAATTTATAAATATTCTTATTCAGAAACTTTGTAAAATAAATAAATAAATAAATAAATAAATAAATACAATTAAATTTGTTAGAATAAAACTTTTTTCTATTTTGGGGGGCAAAGGCAGAATATCTTTCAGAAGAAGCTCTGAAATCAGGTGTTTTGAACCGAGGACAAAAAATATAATTGCTTAAGAGTGTTCTCAAATCCAAAAGGGTAAATTTCTGACATAAGTTTTAATTTATTTTTGATCGAAAATCCATGAAACTAGCTGGCGGTGTTGTTCATTGAGCTGTTTTTTTCGTTTTTTTACAAATGCTATAGATCTTTCAAAAAATAATGTCAAAGTGGACATTTTGAACCGAGTTTTCGCGCGAACGGTGAATAAGCACTCAAGAGCGGGTCAAAAATGTGTTTGTCACGTGGTCCAAAACGCTTATAACTCAGTGGGTAATTGATGGTTCCAAAAATTGAAAAAACAGTTCGATTCGAAATCGCATCCATGGACAGGTTTTCCAATCTTATAGCTTTCCGTTAAAAAATGAATTTTGTAAATGTGTCAAAACGTTTTGCGCTTGTTGAGCAGAGCAGTTAAGAACAGCCTTAAAACTCAAGATATAATTCAGTTGGTCGAAAAATTAAAAACATCAGTCGATTAAAAATGTCTGCGATAATCATGCTTGCAAGTGTCATGCTTTTGTTTAAAAATGAGTGAGAGAATGTGTGAAAGTTTCTCCTTGTCGTGAAGTGAATGGTAATATTTTTTTGTCACATGAATATTTGTACTTTTTATATTACATCTAGGCGAAACGTAGATGACTTACAAATATTGTTTAAACGTGAAAAAAAAAAATTAAAATGTTATTTAAGAATGTTCATGTAATTATTCTGATTTTATTCTGAACTTTTAATTGAGAACTATTTTAAAATTCAACATAAAAAAAAACCCCTAATTTTTATTTTATTTTATTTTTAAATTTTGCATGCATTATTCTTATTTTTAGAGTACAACATTACGTTTCCAAAAGAAAACTGACAATCACAAACAATGGTAAGTTTAACAAATTTGGAATTGCCATACTAAAAAGTCAAATTGCACCCCCTCCCCTTTCCGGTGAGGCATACTCCCCACGTTAGGAACCACTGCTCTTCCATATTTCTGGCGGGTCAGACTTTAAGATTTGGAAGTTGGATTGTTGGGATTTTCACAAAAAGTTCGAGCAGTTTCAGATGAAAATAAATACATATTTGAATATGAATGGGCATACAATATTCAATTTACTGCATGAGAAATAAAATGTATACAAGAAATGCGGCCATAGATTATTTTTTCTTTATGGTACATTTAAGAACCTATTTTCGTTGCTCGGAATCCGAAAAATATTACAAAAAGTTTGTTTATTCTAAGCGTACAAATGTATAAGCGTTAGGAATCGAACAAAATCTATTTGCTTAAATAAAGGGTTCCACTGTTCTGGAGTATCAATTTTGGTAGTTTTATTGTGCGTAGATTTCTCACTTAAAAAAATACTTTGGACATCTTTTAGAAAAATTGAGTCAACCGGAAATCGACACACAAATCTCAAAGACGTAACACACCCGAACCCGAAACACTGAAAGTCTTGCCGGGCCTAACAAAAGAGCTGAAACAAAAAAGCAGAACTCAGCCCAACTTGAATCCTATCCACAGGGTAAAAATAAAGCAGCAACCCTAACATACCCGACACGCGGTTCGGATTAAAAACAGGTTAGCCGATCCGATATAGGACTATTGCAAACCCATCATTCCCGATGTAATAATCAGCATTACTCTATCACACCAAAGATATTACAATACACCTTCAAATTCCAAAGGCCTTTTGTTATTGATCACAGTAGAGATCTGCAATGACCGACATTTCTAGGTCTATCCCGAACGAAAGCTACCTTGACTCGTCCGTACAGGGGGTAATTTGGAATTTTTTAGGGGGGGCAATTTCAAATTTGTAAATCCCCCATTCGCTGTCTGGTTTTTTGGAAAAGTAATCTTTTAGACTGAAAATAACAGAAATACATGCAAAATAATTAAAATAATTAAAAAAAAATGTTGAATTTTAAAGAAGTTCCGAATTATAAGTTTAAAATAAAATCAACACTGGAATAATTATATGACCAAACTTATAAATATTTTAATATATTTTTTTTATTTATTATTTTTCTGGTAAAAGATTTATTTTACAATTTTTTTCAACTTTTTCGATTATTTGTTAAAGAGCTTAGTATTTCTATTTGCTTTGCTGTATGTAAAAACTTTAGATTAAACTTCTTATCGGTATATTTAAATTTTACTGTCTTGAACATATTTAACCTAAAATATATTTGGAATACCTAAACATGGTACTACTAACTTTATAAAATTTATAAATCTTAAATAGCATTAGAAAAGGAAATGTGCAAATAGTAAATATTTATGGCTGTAGTGCATGCTTTTTAACACAGTAAATTAATATAAAACATTTACAATTTAAATTTTAAAATCAGATAATACATGGCAGTCAATTAACGATAATCGGAATTAATAATAAAAAAAAAAAGATAAATGTGTTTTGTCGGGGAATAATGACAAGTTAAAATTGATAAAGATAGAATTATAAAATGAGTCAATGTTATCAATTTTAATTCTAAATGTGACAGTTTCTTCAAGCATTTTGCGAAGATAAAAATGCAAAACTTATAATATTTTTCTTACATATTCAGGTAAGTTTGAAATGCATAACAAAACTCTTTTTGTCCTAAAAGTGAAGATGTATCGCCCTCATTTCAGAATTACAGTCCTCCCTAATTAATCGGGTAACGGATAATCGAATAACCCGCTTATTCGAATAGAATCTTCCGGAACCGAATTTATTCCTATTGGTTCTATGTTATTTTTCCCAGCTTAAGGGTGTATCCGAAAAAATATTTTTCCACTCTCAACAGCTCGAAATTTTCTGATACATTTTCAGACTCATTTTTAAAAATAAAAACATGAAACTTGCTGGGGTGATTTCTGAAGACATGTTTAACATGCCGTGTGATTTCATTTTCAGCTCAATAAATTAGAATTTGATTTTTATCCAATTATTTTCTCAGTATGACCATTTTTTTCATTCCCAGATCGCCCGCTTCGGAAAATTCGGTTCAAAACGCCAACTTTGACAGCGTTTATTACAGTATTTTCTGCATTTATCAAAAAATTAAGAAGCACGGCACATTATATAGTTTTTAAATAAGAGAATTTCCCAGTTTGATGTGTTTGAGAGCAAAAATGAGTTTGAAAATGAATCGGAAAATAAGCAGTTTGGATCGGAATACACCCTTAAACCAAATATATTTTACGAACGTCCCCGCTTAATCGAATAACAACATCGTGACCGATGTTTAAAAATAGGCGCGGAAGGCACGTTTCAGCCGGAATTTCCTTCCACCTTTTGTCATTTTCGGTTCCTTTACGCTGAAAACAAATTTTCAGTTCTCCCTACAGTGATTTCGGTCAGCAAGTGTATAATGGATGGGTCAAATGATTTCCACAACATCACTTCTTTAATGGCAATGCGCCGTCACTTCGAGACTTGAGATGGTAGTTGTGATGTTTTGTGCTCATTCGAAAAATAACTCGATATTCACTCTTTTAAAATTCCACTTAAACAAACCACTTTAAACGATTTTTTTAAGGCAGTATAAGTAAAGTAAATTAAAAGTAGCAAAGTTTTGACCCAATTCAAACGAGCTGTAGTAAGTGTGATATAAACCATACAAATGTATGTACTAACATTAAATTAAAATGTAAGTTAGCATTTGTATTTATTTTATGTTATTCTGTTAACGATTTATTATGCTGTTAATTAAATATACCGTAGATGGTTATTTTGCCTTATTATTACGCATTAAATATTACAATTATGATTCCTGTTTAATCAGATATCCCGCTCACTGAAAAAAATGAAGTACTCAAAAATGAGTAAATCGATGTACTCATATCGAATTGAGTATGTTTGGATCAAAAATGAACCTATTCTTTTCTCAATTTTGATCCATTACATGTTATCAAACTAAAAAAAAAACAATAATTATGTACCCTGTAATGGTTTATTTCATTTATGGCGGCATAAAAGATGTTTATTAATATGAATATTAAATTATGCACAGTATTCTAAAATAATTTAAAAGTGCTTGCAAATAATGCTCTTGTCATAAAAATATTCGATTTGGGTATCTTACTAATAATTTTGCTAATTTTCTTAATTAATAATCAATTAATCATTTCTCTTTAATAATTGTGAACGGGAAATAAATGTCAGTACATTTTTACTTTAATTTGAAGGTTCTGGGGGCAGTACATAACGATTCATATTTGAACACAAACATGGAATCAAAAATGAGTACATGTGTTTCTCAATTTTGAGTACATTTGGATCCGAGCTATTTTGAGTATGTGATGTATTTAAAATTGAGTACTTTTTACTCAATTTTGAGTACTCATTTTTTTCAGTGAATCGAATATTATTTCTTGAACCGTCAATATTCGTTTAAACGGGAACGACTGTATGTTAAAAACACATTTATGACAGATAATTAATCTCTTTGATAAGTTTTTTTTTAAATGTGAAATTAATAGTTATTGTTAAGGTTCTATCAGGCTTCTTTCAGGCGAACCGAGTTCACTTTTTGAATAATAAGAAATATGTGTTACAGAAAGTGTATGAGACAGAGGGTGAGGGAAGTGGGGGGGGGGAATCGCGATCTTACAAATGCTTCGGTGGGGCGTACCTAATAAAAGGTTAGGAACCACAGGTTTAGACCATGCAGACAATGTTCTCGGAGGAAGACATGTGAGGAGAAATAGCATTTGATTTCTCATTGGCTGAGATTCTATTAGTGTCATGAAAATTGCAGGTGTAGCCTCTTCTTTCTGCTCAAAGTATTAAATAGTATTTTTTTTAATGGAACTTACCTTTGGAATTGATATTTTCTTCTGATGGACTGATGACTTCTATTATTATGAAACAGTCATTATAAATGAAGTGTTAGGAGAAGATGAAAGAGCAGTCATGAAAAGTTAGAACTCTGATTTTCTGGTCAGAATGAGAAAAAAATGGCCATAAAAAAATGGCCATTCCCACCCCCACCCCTCATTCTGACCAGAAAATCAGAATAAAATAACTCGGTTAAAGCGGAAACTCGGTTAAGGAGCTATGCATATGTAACATTATCATTTTAAGGGGTATGGGGGGGGGGGGGTCTGGCACATGATATCATAAGCTATCTCTAGGGGGAGGGGGGTTGCTTTTGATATCATTATCATTTTTTTTTTTTTTTTTTTGGGTAACTTGGTCTTTACTTCATATAGTATATTATCTTTATTTAGTATGTTATCTATTTTTATGAAAGTACAAAGTTACTAATAAAATCATTAAATGATTATAAAATTATTCCATTCCAAAATATGAAACACCCCAACGTTTGGCATTTCTATTCTTCTCTCATCCGTGTATGCATATATAATCCGCTGTTCGACAAACCATATGCGAAGTATGTTTGAAATGATACTTGTGTTTACTAGTAAATAAAAGAGAGAGAATATTGCAAGGGGCAGGTACAAAAAGACATTATTACTGTTGAATGCATTATGTAACAAAAAACTATTATTAAATACTTTTAAATAGTAACTATTTCTTTTAAGTGTTATTTAATAAATAAAGTAATATTTTATTGACTGCTCTTTATTTAAATCAATAGAGTATGCAAAAATAAATGTAACCATATTTGTTTATGACTCCAAACAAAAGAAAAAAAAAATCCAAAAATCTAAGGAATTTTTATACATTGATAACGATATCATTACCGTGGGGGGGAGGGGGGGGGGTACAAAATTACCAAAAAGTTGGTAACTTTATATATGCACACCCCCTAAGTCGGACTCTGATAATCGGGGCTCTACTGTATTTCTAAATTCGGATCGGGAGGGGATTGCCATGTTTTCTCTCTCTAAAATTAACCAGTAAGCAGCTACTGGACGTTGCAGTTCGCAGGTGCAAGCAAAATGAGACCTGTCACCTAATTTACACCAAGATATTCAGTTTCAAGGCCCCTGGATATTACAGAGTGCAGAAGGAGAAAAACAAGGGAAACTATCGTCTTCCACGCCTTGCCGAAATGGAAGATATTGGACAGATCATGATATTTATGATGACATGTCCCACGCCTTCTACGGAAAGAATCAGAAGCCCAGATACAGACGAACGACCAGTTAGCTTTATCCAAGTGTTTCGGAATGGACGTTCAAAGAGTTGTAGAATTTTATGTATCGCAGCGAAAAAATATTTTCGCTATTTTTGAAGGCTACAAGTATGATTTTGTTATTAAAAACAAGAATAACACAACCAGATGGGTATGCCGCGTGAAGACATGTTATGCCAGCATTGTGACTGATAATAAACATCCGAATTACCAAGTCATCAAGTTTAAGAGACATGTTTGCAGATTCGATCCCAGAGTGGCGGGCAATCTAAAAAAATATAGGAAACTGGAACCACCTTATTCATTTTTGAATCATTTGCAGTCTTCTCATAGTTTATCGGCATCGTATTCTGGAGGTATGAATAGGAATTTATTACAAGAAGTTGCAGAACATGATGAAGTAAGTCAGTTTTCGTATTCCATTGAGGGACAGGGAAGGTCATTGCCCTATCCTGGATATTGAAATTTATTTAACTAAATTTTCTTTATCTCTGATGATTGTTATTTGTTTTTATGTTTATGTGTTTAAAAATTTCGAGTGTTCAGGAAAAAATTAAAAAATAAGTAGAAATAAGCCAATAGAAGCCTATTTCTCTTTTTGTTATATTTTACTCTATTCCTGCTAAGCATTCTTTAAAGCATTTTTTACTTTTTTCATTTGGCAAAATATTTAAACTGTATATTTGCATTTTTCTATAAATGCAAAAGATCTATCTGACAATGCCAAAGTTGGCTATTTCAGCCGAATAGACAGGAAGTGACAACGTGGCAGGCAAGGTAGGAAAACTGCCGTTATTCAGCAACAATCCTCATAATTCAAAATGAATTTATCGAAAATGATTATTAAAAATATTCGATGACAAAGCACTTCAATAGTCATATAACGATTAAATTGATTGATATAAAATTAATGCATATACTTTTTTTTTCCCTCACCAATTTGAAAATATCTTCATCAGTTAAATGAAGTATTTTATTTTCTCTTTGGGACTAAAAAAGAAAGAAAGAAAAAGAAGAAGTACAGAAAAAAAGAAAGAAAGAAGAAGGCGTATTTGAATTTGGCTTAAAAATGAATGCAAGCAAAAATATATAAATAATTTTTAAAAAGTAATTTCTCAACGACAAAAATTTTTGGCCCACCACCTTCCTCCAGTTGTAGCGTTATATATCACTAGGGGAAAAATAACAGGCTTCCGGGTTATAGAGTATAGATTAAAACCATTTTTTTTTAATTGAAAGCTCTAATAGACCTTTTATATTTGATTTGTTTTATTTTAGATACCACCTAACAATACGAAAAATTTCGGAATTCAAATAAGGATCTGAAATTTATTAAAAGCGATAGTTTAGTATTGAGCTGGTGCCATGAATTAACAGCCGATATGTATAGTAATATGCCTATAGTAATATGTATAGTAATATGCCAATATATGTACAGGTATATATGTTAAATAAATAAAAATATCAATAAAACAAAAATCTAAGACATTTAATCAAATTACGCGCTTTGAACCACTTAAATTATCAGAATAAATAAATAAAAAAAAACTCCTATAAATAGCGATTTTTGGCGATTTCTTCGGCTACTAATTCATGTCACCAGCTCAATACTAAAGTATGGTAAATATATATATATATATATATACATTTTTTTTTTTTTAAGTAAATGTAAAAAATAATTTTTTTCATTTTAAAAATTTACTTCTAAAAAAGTACTTATATTAATGCAACGTGATTACTTAGACAGCGTGTTTAATGTTTCATCTATTTATTGCATTTGAAACCATTTCTTGTGTCTTTTATTGTATATATTTCTTTTCTTCTTTTTCTTTTTTTTTTTAACACTTTAGGAATAAATACAAATTTTCAATATGAATGATGAGTAGGGGATCAAGGGGATGAATGGGACAAGGGATGGATGGGGCATTCTCAATATTTCCGGCAATAAACATTTATTTTAAATTGCTTCCTATCCCCATATAAGGCTCTACCACAGTGTGCTTCAGGACTAAAAGTATGACCACATTGCTGTTTTCATTTTCCTTCAAAGTTGCATTTTCTGAAATCTCTGCTTAAAAGTAAGTCTTTTTTACATTTGAAGATGTGAAATATCTTATACAATATAAAAAATTAAGCTATGTTGTAGCTATTTATTTTAAGGTTCAATATCGATAATTAAACTGAATGAATAGTAACCATTGTGACAAAATAATTTTTGAGATAAAATGGCTGAGAAGGGAATATAGGCATCATTGGGATGATTGGGACATTTCAAATGGGGATGAGTGGGACATTCTCATTTATCCCTACACTGTAAAAAAAAATCTGTGAAGTTACTAAAGTTTTTCTAGGAAACTGGGATTCCAGGAACTTTTTATGTAACGGCAACAAGAAAAATTCCTGTAACAGCGTCTGTTACAGGAATTTTTGTTGTTGCCGTTACATAAAAAGTTCCTGGAATCCCAGTTTCCTAGGAAAACTTTAGTAACTTTACCATTTTTTTTTTACAGTGTAGAGATGGTGTAAATTTTATTTATTAACTAAATAGTATTATATAGGTTGATAAATTAATAATTTGCGTTAATTAATATTATTAAATAGCATTATATGAGTTGTTATTGTTTAAAATTTCTGAGTGTTATTTATTGTATTGTAATAATTATTAATGGATTATCAAAAAATTGGTACTAAAACTTAATCAAAATAGATAAAATTGTTAAAAATAGTACATATTTTATATAAATTTGTTTATTGATCAAATGGGGGAAATTATATTGAATTTTGAAATGTTGCACAAATAAATCCCCATCCCTAACATATTGGGTCGATCGGAAAGTCGTGTTGTGTTGGGAAAATTAATTAGTACCGGAAAATTCTATCATTTAATTATTAGACATTAATTCCGATATCTAATGTCTAATAATTACTGGGCAGAATTTTCTGGTGCGAATTGATTTTCCCAACAAGACACGACTTTCCCATCGACCCAATAATTTCCGTTCTGCATGATACATTTAATTAATATTAATTAATAAGTTATGATTGAAAATTATTAGCTATGCCATATTTAAAAGACATTTTTCACTTTTATTTCAAATCTAAAATGTCTCATAAGTGGGAAAAAAGAACAGATTGATAGCTGAAGTCTGCATTAAAAGTTAAAACTGCAATAAAAGAAGTTTTTGAAAAAAAAAAAAACATATCGATTCGTGCTGTAAAATCATATATTACAAATATAATTACATATAAGGTTATAATTATAAATTTTAATTTGGTAAAATTGAATACAGGGAGAAAAATCTTTGTGTCCCATCCATCCCCATTAGTGTCCCATTCATCCCTGCTGTGGGGATGATTGGGACAGGGAGGAACGTTTTTTTAAATTCATAATATTTTTCTGAATAAATCGTAATCTAGAATAAATATTGTTCATATATGCTGTAAAATACCTAATGTATGAAATGTGATATATAATATTGATAATAACTTAAGTAAAAAAATAAAAATAAATATTTTTGTGAAAATGTCCCATTCATCCCCCATCTCCCCTATGTATTAAATTTACATACTCATATTATATTTGAAATATATACATAATTATATGTGATACAGTTTCTGGATTAATTTGGTACTTTTTAACTATGTATATATTTCAAAATAAATATTTTTCTGTGCTTGCTCTGACTTTAGCTAATTAACTTGTGAAATTGGTATAAGCTATTGGGGTTTACTAATAGCATGTCTCCTATTAAAAATAGAAAATATAGCATGTATAGTTTGTTTAAGGGGACACACAAAAGAATTCTGTTACATTACGGTCTATGAGGGAAAATCGTTTGCGGCGAATTTTAGTGATGTTACACTATTTCAAACAAACTGAAATTAATAAATATCGCTGAAGTGCACCACGGCATGCTTAAAACGAAATATAGTTTGTGATGCATTCATCCTTTATTTACAGGAACATATTGTGTATGTCTATGAGGAATAATTGCTGTAAGTGCGTTTTCAGTTGTGGTACGCATTTGTAATGTGTCGCGCTATTTTTTACACAAAACTTGGTAAATATAACCTTTACTAAGATCATATTATAGCTCATATACAGGGATGCACAAAAGATCTCGAGTACATTTCCAATTTCCGCTTATTGATGGAAATTGCTGAAGGATAATTTTCAATTGTACCGTATGTTTCCTAACTGAACTACATTTTAATATGTAGTATACATACAAATCTTATAGATTATATACAGGGCTCCACACAGTAATTCGGAAATTTACCCGACTATTCATGCTAATTGCTGAAATTGTTTTTTCAAATGTATTGTGCGTTTTCCAAATTGTTTACGTTGGTATCTTTGTTATCTTATTAAACAGAGGAACTATTTCTTCGATGCTTGATGCATAATTTTTCTTTCTCGTTTTAATTCATATTTTGTGCAAATGCAGATTATTAATTCTTAAAAATAAATAAATTTAAACATATGAGTTATAAGTATTTACGAAAATAATTTATTGATTTTCATATTTTAAAAATATATCATCAACAGTTGTTTGCATTAAAACATGTGATTTATGTTTCTGCATTGTGTTTTGCAATATTTTATAAATAAGCTAAAAAAGAAAGACTATGTCCTATATTTCTGAAAACAGATTTTTTTTTATTTAATTCTGATTTATATGATTTTGTTTTCCCCATGTTAAAATACCTGAATAGCTATCAAGAATTCCAAATTTCTAAAACAATTAACTTTCTGAATGCTAACATTATCTATGTTATTGTGTTGCATTTCAATTAATAAAATTGTGAATAAAAATCCAGTTTTCAATTATAAATAAAAATTAACAATTGCATTCAATAATAAGAATTTTGCATATTACTTTTTACATAAATAAATAAAAATACCAGTTTTCAACACAGGATAAACTATAATTAACAACTATAAGATACAGTTAAAGCCTTTTTTATCATAACTTTTTTCATCACTAAAATTTCGATCCTTATTTTTCAAATAAAAGCTGATAAAGGTGACCTTTGCAAAGTGCTCGCCAAAAGAGATACTCCAGAAGAATGGTCTTTTTTTTCCAGGAAATATGTGGTCAAGCGGACGTAATTAGAAAGTTAGGGAGGAGGAGGATCCCCTCAAATCCCTCCCACACCTTCCCTAAACGTTCCCTTCTGCTAAAGGTAAACACCCCACTTGATCGTTATCAATTGACTTTGAACGATGCTATAAAGTAATCTTGGGATAATATAGGCTCAACTTTCTGCTCTCTCTAAAAAAAAAAAAAATAACATAGTTGACAATTGTTTCTAAAAGATCTAGTTTAGATCCAGTCACATTCACATATTAATAATTCACAGTATCCATCAAATGCTTCTGGGAACACGTTCCGTTTCCAGAAGAAATTCTTACATAGTTAGTTCTCTATGTATTGAGCTAAAAATTTTAATAAAGTAGTTGTACAGCAGTTAGTTTCAAAGCAATAGAAAAATCTACCATCTTATTTATTTTTCAGTATTCGCTTTTGATTGTGTCATTCCAAATTTCATAAAAACATATGTAAACATAAAACATATTTATAAATATTGTTTGCATTTTAATTTAAGTACAATTAAAAATGAGGGGAGGGGGTTTGCTTTAGATAAATTAAGACAGAAGTTCGACTCTTGTGTCTTGTCGCTTTTTACTTTCTTCTATCTTTACAAGCAGAAAGTATTGGATTCATGAAAATTTTCGACTTCCGGTTTTTGACGGATTTACATGTTTTAGGGGTCAGAGATTCCAAAAAACATGTTTTTACAAAATGTCTGTCTGTCTGTATGTGACACAAATTTTGTGGGCGCTCTATCTCAAGAACTAATGCACGGAATTTAATAAAAATTTATATTCGGGTAGCCCCTGATATAGATATGTGCTGATTAGTTTTTGGTGTAAATCGCCCAGCAGATGGCGCTGCTATGCTGCATTTTGCAGGATTTCCGCAATAGCTCTATATCATGAACTACTCCATGGATTTCTATAAAACGTCAGATTCAGTTATTCCTTGATATGAGTTGGTGCTGTTTACGTTTTGGTTTAAATCGCCCAGCAGATGGCGTTGCTATGCTGCATTTTGCAGGATTTACACTATTTTCGCAGTAGCTCTATCTCAAGAACTAATACACACATTTTCATCAAACATCGGATTTAGTTAGTCCTTTATATGAAATTATGCTGACTACGTGTTGGTGTAAATCGCCCAATAGGTGGCGCTGCTGTGCTGCACTTAGAACAATTTCCTCAATAGCTCTATCTCAAGAACTAATGCACGAATTTTCATCAAACTTCAGATTCAAGTACACCTAGATTAATATTGCTGCTGATTATGTGTTGGTGCAAATCGCTCAACAGGTGGCGCTTCTATGCTGCATTTGTCATGATTTGCGCAACAGCTCTATCTCAAGAACTAATGCACAAATTTTCCCCAAATTTCATATTCAGTTAGACGTTGACATAAGTTGATGATGATTAGGTTCTGGTGTAAATCGCCCTATAAGTGGTGCTGCTATGCTGAATTTTGCTGTATTTACACAATTTCAGCGATAGTCATATCTCAAGAACTAAAGCATGGAATTTCATCTTTTTAGAATCATTATGATGAGCATAGGTTGCCATTTAATTTTGGTAAAGTGATAACGAATTTTGAAGTATTGACATGTATGAGATAGAAGAAAGTTTTGGGATTTGTACATCCGACTAGTTTACTTTCTTCTGTCTTTACAAGAAGTAAGTATTGGATTCGTGAGAATTTTCGAATTCCGGTTTTCGATGGATTTACACGTTTTAGTGATCAGAGATCCCGAAAAAATATGTTTTTAGAAAATTTCTGTTTGTGAGTATGTCTGTGAGTCTGTCTGTCTGTATGCCTGTGTGTGAGCCAAATTTTGTGGGCGCACTATCTCATGAACTAATGCACGGAATTTAATAAAAATTTATATTCAGTTAGTCCCTGATATAAATTGGTGCTGATTAGTTTTTGGAGCAAATCTCTCAACAGTTGGCGCTGCTATGCTGCATTTTTTACGATTTCCTTAATGGCTCTATCTCAAGAAATAATGTACGGATTTTCGTGAAACTTCAGATTCAGTTAGTCCTTGATATGAGTTTATGTTTACTACGTTTAGGTATAAATCGCCCAACAGGTGGCACTGTTATACATCATTTTTCCTTATTTCCACAATGTCTCTATCTCAAGAACTAATGCGTGGACTGTCATCAAACTTCAGATTCAGTTAGTCCTTGATATGAGTTGCCGCTGACTACGTTTTTGTGTAAATCGCCCAACAGCTGACGCTGCTATGCCGCATTTTTCCTGATTCCCGCAATAGTTTTATCTCAAGAAGATCATGGATTTTAATCAAACTTCAACTTCAGTTATCAAGTTGACTTAAGTTGTTGCTTATTAGGTTTTGGTATATATCGCCCGACAGGTGGCGCTGCTATGCAGAATATTTCACGATTTCCGCCATAGCTCTACTCAAAAACTAATGCACGGATTTTCACGAAACTTCAGATTCCGTTAGAAGTTGACATAAGTCGTTGCTGATTAGATTTTGGTGTAAATCATCTAACCGGCTGTATTTTTCAGGAAGTATTAACATGCTTGAGATAGAAGAAAGTTTTGGGATTGCCACATCCGACTAGTTTTCATCAATTTTGGATTTAATATTTTAAAATTAAAGACAATATAAACTAGTCGGATGTGACAATCCCAAAACTTTCTTCTACCTCATTCATGTTACTACTTCCTGAAAAATGCAATATAACAGCGTCGCCGGTTAGGTGATTTACACTAAAATCTAATCAGCAACAACTTATGTAAATTTCTAATTGAATTTGAAGTTTGATGAAAATCCGTGCATTAGTTTTTGAGATAGAGCTATTGTGGAAATCGTGAATAATGCAGCATGGCAGCGCCACCTATAGACGATTTACACCAAAAAGTGATCAGCACCAGTTTATATCAGGCACTAACGGAATATAAAGTTTTATTAAATTTCGTTCATTAGTTCTTGAGATAGAGGTCCCACAAAATTTGTGTCACACACAGACAGACATTTTGTAAAAGCATTTTTTCCTGATCTCTGACCCCTAAAACGTGTAATTCCGTCGGATTTCGAAAACTTTTACGAAGCCAATACTTTCTTCTTGTAAAGATAGAAAAAAGTAAAAAACTGAAAAACATTTATTTGGGTCTTTAAAGGGATTCCACTTTAAAAATATGTAAAGTCAGAGTTTGTTTAAAATTTTACGTTGATTACAAATCGCTCTAATAATCTTTTCTGCAAGTATCATGTATTTGTGTTAATAAATGAGTCAGAATTTTTTGCGTTGATTCTAGTGTCCTATGTGTTTCTAGGGTGCCCCAGGATTTTAACTGGAATCTAGAAACGGAAGAATAGAATAACTAAATGGAAAAAGGATTCAAAGAATGAAGATATAATTAAGAGTATAGGGGCAGATTCCAAAAATTTTAAAGGAGCCACTGGCTCCTAAACCCAAATAATCCAGTCGCCAAGTTATAAAAGAAATGTATAAAAGCAATAGCGTTTATACGGGGGGGGGGGGGGGGAATCAGGAATTCAAAGTGAAAAATAACTTACACATGTACAAAAGAAACACAGACTACATCAAATGTTTACTTCATTTAATCAAATAATTCTTTTAATTTGGATCTAAATTAAGTATAATATAAATCTTTAGTTATGTGCAGTCAGAAGATAAAATTGGCCAAGATAGAGGTTAAAAAATATATCTATAAGAATAAGCTAAGCAATCATGGTAGTGGGGAATATTAGAAAAACAATATTTCTTATTTTCATTTTGTCACACAAGAGTAAATATTAAAAAAAATGTGAATGTGACATTATTTTGCACTATAAAGATCACAATACAATTCAAACATTTTCAATAACACACAAGAAAAATTATCTTTAAAAAAAAAAATTATCACAGACTATTACATGGGAGATTCTGCTCCGAATTTTCCGAAAATTTGGAAATAAAAAAATATCACGGAAAAATCTCGAGAATTTCGACAGTTAGTCGCCAAAAAAAAATCAATTTTCTCAATCGTCAACAGAAAAAAGGCGCGAATTTCGTCTAAGGATTACATTTGAATTTTGAACAACCTTTACCTAAAGGCTGTTCTCAAATCCAAAGGGTCAACTTTCTGACATAAGTTTTAATTCATTTTTAATCGGAAACGCATGAAACTAGAAAGTGTTGTTATTCAGAAACTATGCCATCGAACTGTTTTTTCCGTTTTCTTGTAAACGCAATAGATCTTTCAGAAAATACTGTCAAAGTTGGCATTTTGAACCGAACTTCCGAACGAAAGAAGAAAATCCAGTCAGTAAGGGGAGAAAAAAACCGTGTCACGTGATCAAAATCGCTTCTAACTCAATAGTTAAATGGTGGATCCAAAAATGGAAAACACAGTTGGATTCCAAAACTCTTCCATGCTCAGGCTTTTGAATTTTATATCTTTCCGTTAAAAAATAAATTTGAAAATGTGTCAGAAAGTTTTCGCTTGTTGAGCAGAGCAGCTGAGAACATCCTTAAGCAAAACAATGGAAAATAACAATTTTTGTTGAAAAAGCTGATTTTACTAGATTTTTCTTCAGCTACAAGATCCGAATAGCAACTTAAATGGGGTAAGTTAAACATACATTTGAATTCTGTATGATTAACGTCTTAATGAGTATTATTAATTAAGGTTGTTCTTAACCGCTCTGCACAACAAGCGCAAAACGTTTTGACACATTTAAAAGTTCATTTTTTAACGGAAAGATATAAAATTGGAAAGCCTGGCCATGGAATTGCCTGGCCAATTTGGAATTGAACTGTTTTTTCCATTTTTTGATCAATCAATTACCTATTGAGTTATAAGTAATTTCGATCACGTGACAAACACGTTTTTCGCTCGCTCTTGAGTCTCTTTCTTCCTTCGCGCGGAAATTCGGTTCAAAACGCCCACTTTGACATTCTTTTTTGAAAGATCTATTGCGTTTGTAAAAAAGGGAAAAAAGGCTCAATGACATAGTTTCTGAACAACAACACCAGCTAGTTTCATGCATTTTCGAACAAAAATATATTAAAACTTATGTCAGATAGTCGCCCTTTTGGATTTGAGAACACCCTTAAACAAAATAATTGAAAATAACAATTTTTAAGGAAAAAAGCTGCTCTCTATATTTTTTTTTCAACTACAAGATCAGAATATCAACTTAAATGAGGAAAGGTAAACATATATTTAAATTTTAAATGATTAACATCTTAATGAGTATTATTAATTAAACAAAACAATTGAAAATAACGATTTTCAAGAAAAAAAAAACTGATTTCTTTAGATTTTTCCAGCTATAAGATGAGAATATCATCTTAAAAGGGAAATTTAAACATATATTTAAGTTTTTCAACAATCATTACCTTAACCAATTTTAAAAACAAAGGAAAATATGAATTTTTTAATGAAAAAGACGAATTTAAACGAATTTTACTAACTTTTATACTAGTTTGAGATTTTAACATATATTTAAACACCAGTTATGTAAGATATAAAACTTTAGACTACAGCACTACAAAATATAGTATATTTGAACAAAATAAATTCAAAACTTGAAATGTCACATAAAAAAATATTTTCACGTAAACGCATATAAAAATAAGATTTTTTATTCTAATTTTCTTATCTTTTAGCAGATTGAATAGGATTTTTTCGACGAGACTAGTATAAGAAAATAATTCCAACTTCTATTTACCACCGTCAACCCCTCACATTCCCTAAACTTGGGGGGTCCGCAACAATAGAGTGCTACGAGACTAGTATAAGAAAATAATTCCAACTTCTATTTACCACCGTCAACCCCTCACATTCCCTAAACTTGGGGGGTCCGCAACAATAGAGTTTTGATGTCACAAAAGCATATCGGAAATTGTTTACATCCAAGAAAAACATCAATTTTTGCGCTTCTTTTCAGTTGTTACGTGAATGATATAAACTTATATTTTAGTTTTTAAAAATCATTACCTTAATGGTTATTAATAATTAAGCAGAACAGTGGAAACTATGAATTTTTAAGAGATAAAAGATAATTTCTTATGTTTTTTTCAGATATAACATGGAAATATCAACTTCTAAGAGAAGAGTTAAACTTATACGAGGGTTGTAAATTAAATAGTGGCAACTTAACCTTGAAACTTGCAGAAGGGCGGGCATGCGCAAATAGGATATCGGAGCGGTGTTGTGGCGCTGTTGTCGATGTGTAGAGTGTAAAAAACAGTCGAACTGCTTAGAAGAGTAGTTGTGTGGCGTTAAAGTAAGGAGTTTCGTTTCCATCGCTCTAAAGCATGTTTTTAAATGGGGATCAGCGGTCGTGGCTTAAAATCGTGGTTGGACGTGTCAAAAATACAACAGAATGCTATCGAGGATTAGTGGAAGCCTGTGGCACAAATGCGTTACCGTATAGGACAGTAGCACGATGGGTTCAAGCATTTCGTTCGGGTCGGAATGAGACTGCGGATTTGCAAAGCACAGGTTGGCCCTCCATTCCTCAAGAGCAGATTGACATCTTGAGCGGACTCCTTACCACAGACCGCAGGGCTTAATTTCTAACAAAAAAAGTACCGGAGCCCTGATATTCTGCGTGCCTCCACCCCCCGCCGTCACTCAAATCCGCATATTTATATTTCATACATTATTTGCAAAAATTAAAACTTTTTTTTCATAAGCAAAATAAAAAAAAAATAAATATATCTACCTGCATATACTTAACTGTCAACTACTCCGCTTTTTAATGTATTACTTCTTCCGAATAGAAATTAATGCCTAATTTTAATCTTAATATATATATATATATATATATATATATATATATATATATATATATTAAGCTCCGGAGCTCTCTATTTATGAGCTCCTGTGAATTCTGACCAATATTGAAATATTTACTAAAAACAGAGAAGTACCGGAGCTGAGCTCCGGTGGGCTCCGGCGCAAATTAAGCCCTGATAGACCGTCGATGGACTGTCCGAGAATTATCCTTAGAGGTTAATCTGAGTCCATCTGTATTCTACGCAGTAGGGCGCTCGGTCGCTCACATCAACAATCGCACCTTGCCACTGGTCTACAACGGCTTCCCGGCATTTGACAAAAGGTTATAAGCTTTGATGGTGATTACATAGAAGGAATGTAATGCAATTGTACTTGTAAGTTCATTAACCCCTTCGCGACGGGAGCCTTTTGCGAAATGTTTATTACTTTGCTACCGGTTTTAAAAAACAGAAGTTTGTGCCTATTCAAATCGGGAAAATGCTCGGATTAAATAAGGCAAATTTTACAGTAAAATTTTACTGGTGAGGATAAACGAGGATTCTTAGGCCTACTTCCGGCACGTATACGTGTTGCTCGTCCCCAAGGTGTTAAAAATTGATTTATACCTATGTTGCCATTACTTAATTTACAGCGCTCGTATTTTAGTTTTTAACAACAAAAACTTAATAAATATCATTAATTAAACAACAACAACAAAAAAAATATCAGTTTTTAAGAAAAAGATGAAATTTTACGCAAATTTTCAACTTTGAAATACATTTGTTTATATATTGTTACAAGATACTAATTATATTGTTAAACTTTATCTATCTTTAAAAGCTTCATTGCCTTTATATAGTGTTCATATTTACATCTATTAACATCATGACTACTACATTTGAAACCAACAGTACAAATTTCTTCCCTATATTGGAAACTGGAAATGAATAAAATTGATTTATGCATTCGAGATCATTTGATCATTGAAACCTCGAGATTTTGAGTAGATATCTGAATTTTGAATGAACAACACTATAATGAATATTAATAATTAAGCAAAACAATGGAAAATATCAATTTTTAAGGAAAAAGACCGATTTCCTTAGATTTTTTCAATTATAAGATGAAAATATCAACTTAGAGAAAAGTGACTAGGATTTCAACTTAAAAACGAAATTTAAACATATATTTCAGTTTTGAACAACCATTATCTTAATGAATTTTAATAATTGGACAAATAAAAAAAGGAAAATATGATTTTTAATGAAAAAAGACGAATTTAAACGAATTTGATTAGCTTTTACACTAGTTTGAGATTTTATCATACTTTTAGATGCTAGCTATGTAGAATTTTAACCATTGAATGATGTACACTGCAAGAAATACTCATTACTAAACAAAAATTAATTAATTTTAATCTAATCAATAACTGATAATTTCACATTTTAAAAATATTTTCATGAATGTACATATAAAAATATGAATTTACAAACTAATATCATTATTTTTATTACATTTAACTGGATTTTTCTACACTCAAGCTTAATTTTTCATACACAAAACATTATTTAATCAAATTCAGTACTTCCTAATTTAACCCTTTCAGGGGCAAGGTACTGGTATTCGTAAAACGTTCAAATAATTTAATGACACCAGTATTAACAAGAGACTTTATTTGTAAACAAGTAAAAGTAAATTTTCGTGTATTTAATAAAGATGACATTTTCATAATAAAATTCCGGTGCCAATGTGGCAATTTGGGATTAAAATTATGTGATGCCGTGACGGCATCACCTCCCTTCAAGGGGTTAACGAAAGTCAGTGATTTTCCCTGTTCAAAGCAATCCCAAGAATTAAAAAACATGAGCGCCTCCTATAATTTTACAGCTTTGAGTGAAACGAAACGAATTAGCAGCACACTAAAACTTAAACACAAACAAAAAAGAAGTTATTAAATAATTGCTTAATACGTAAATTTCCCTCAAAATGAAAAACAAATGAATTCTTGAAACCTCTGAACTTACTAGGTAAAAACAAATAATAATAAGAAGTCGCCCTCGGGCGGATTCGAACCGCCAACCCCATGGTTAACAGCCATATGCACTATCCGATTGCACTACAAGAGCATCGAAGATTTCTGAATTATTGCAGCACTTTTCAACATCAAACTCGATTCTTGCTCCTATATATTTTAACATCACATAAGTTTAACAACATTTTTTATCCATCTATCAGAAAATTATTAAATCACAGAACGATCACGCATCAAGTTGTTTCAAATATGAATACTATATTTACAGTTTTTTAATGATACAGAGTATACACGAATAGAAACTTTAATTTTTCAAAAATTTCGTATTTCAGATAGTCCATATTTCAAACGAAACTATTTGAAATTTTCACCACATAAGAGCAAATATTAGTACTTAGATCTTTTCACTATTACCTTTTAAAAAATAGCAGATAACAACTTTTCAATTAATTTTCCCAGAACTGTAACTGAAATTACATCAACTCCTTTTAAAAAACCTTATTTTCACACAATTTCTTGAAATTCAACATCGAATTGACCTTTACAGCAATGCCTGTCTACATAAAACTCGATTCTTTCTCCTATATTTTTTAACATTATATAATTTTAACAAATGTACATCGAATGTGTAATGTTTTTAACACTTCGATGACATACACCTCAAGAAAGATTCATAATTAAACAAAACAGTAATTTTTAATCTTATCAATAACTGAAAATTTCACATATAATAAAATATTTTCATGATTGTACATATAAAAATAAGAATTTACAAATCAATTTCCATATTTTTATCACATTCCAACTTAATTTTTATACACAAAACATTGATTGTACATATAAAAACAAGAGTTTACAAACCAATTTCCATAATTTCATCACATTCGAACTTAATTTTTATGCTCAAAACATTTTTTAATCAAATTGTACACCTTATTATTCCGTGAAATTCGGACTAGCCTAGGTTATTCTGCTCATATTATTAATCAAATTGTCATATGTTTCACCTTGCACTTATTTGTAATTTTTTTTTCTTTTGTAATTTTTTTTTTTTTTTTTTTTTTTTTTTTTTTTTTTTTTTACTTTTGTAAATTTTATTTTGCTAATTTACACATTTTTCATTCATCAGTTGAAGTTTTATAAGTAATCGATGGAATTTTATGCGATAGTTAATTATTTTAATTGATTATTAATATTTTCTTTCTGTGATACTTTTCGTGTATGAGGTTATTTAATATATATCACATTTCCTTTACTTATTCATATGATAGTAATATTTCTGAGGAATACATATCTCATAATCATTAGAAAAGTGTGAAGCATAAATTCTGAAGCTTTCTGTGATGTTGATAAGCGTTGTAGTAAAAATTCATATAGTTTGGTTTTGAAATATGAAATGTTAAAATTAAAGATTTTATTCATGTATGCTATGCATCATTAGAGCTATAAATATAGTATTAATATTTTAAGAAAATTAATGGATGATTATTCAGAAATCTTCATAGTATAAGATTAAACATATGATAATTTGATTAATTATATGGATAGAATAACTCAGTCTAGTCAAGTACACTATATACCATTAAAACTATAAAAATAGTATTTATATTTTAAACAACTTGATGGCCGGTAATTCAAAAAGCTCTGAAGTGCAAGGTGAAACATATGAGAATTTGATTAATAATATGAGCAGAATAACCTAGATTAGTACAAATTTCACTGAAACATAAAGTATAGAATTTGATTTTAAAATGTTTTGCGCATAAAAATGAAGTTCGAATGCGATGAAATTAAGGAAATTGGTTTGTAAACTCTTGTTTTTATATGTACAATCAATGTTTTGTGTATAAAAATTAAGTTGGAATGTGATAAAATTATGGAAATTGGTTTGTAAATTCTTATTTTTATATGTACAATCACGAAAATATTTTTTAAATGTGAATTTTTCAGTTATTGATACGATAAAAAATTATTGTTTTGTTTAATTATGAATATTTCTTGAAGTGCATGCCATCGAAGTGTTAAATGCTTGCAAATTCGATGCACATTTGTTAAAATTATGTAATGTTAAAATATATAGGAGCAAGAATCGAATTTCATGTAGATAAGTATTGCTGTAAAGGTCAATCAATGCACCCCTTGCATTGATTGACCATGCAAACCCTTGACGGGTTAAAAGTTTCTGACGCAGCACTTTATCTTATGCTCTAAGAATTTTAAATATGGAACTTAAAAATACTGATATCAAATTTTGAGTGACGTTATGCTATTTCTTAAAAAACATATTTGTATTTATTTCATCATTTTATTTTTGTTTTATTTATAATCGCATGTGCAAAAGTTATGTTCAACATGAAAAGCTGCATAAAATTTTATTCGCTGTTGCTTTATCATTTACATCTCTCATAAATTCAAAATATGAGTTTTAAAAGATATGATATAAAATTTAAGTGACGCCTTGATGTGACTTTAAATGGTTTGTTTTAAAATTCAATTTAAATTATTTTTGACTTGACTAAAATATATTTTTACATCTATACAATACTTTTAATTTTCCAATTAACTGTTAAATATATTACTTTCATTGAATCTATACTATGCATTGAAATGTATTTATTTCAATAAATTGATTTATCTTTTGTGTCACGCTATTCAAAATTGTGAGTAAGATTTATGTAAATAGTTTATTTGCGTCAAACTATCCTTTTTCATACATTTCACGTAGTTTGGACACAATGACGCAAAGAAACCATTTACATAAATCTTACTCACAATTTTGAATAGCGTAACACAAAAGATAAATCAATTTATTGAAATAAATACATTTCAATGCATAGTATAGATTCAATGAAAGTGATATATTTAACGGTGAATTGGAAAATTAAATGTATTGTGTAGATGTAAAAATGTATTTTAACCAAGTCAAAAATAATTTAAATTGAATTTTAAAACAAACCATTTAAAGTCACATCAAGGCGTCACTTAAATTTTATATCATATCTTTTAAAACTCATATTTTGAATTTATGAGAGATGTAAATGATAAAGCAACAGCGAATAAAATTTTATGCAGCTTTTCATGTTGAACATAACTTTTGCACATGCGATTATAAATAAAACAAAAATAAAATGATGAAATAAATACAAATATATTTTTTAAGAAATAGCATAACGTCACTCAAAATTTGATATCAGTATTTTTAAGTTCCATATTTAAAATTCTTAGAGCATAAGATAAAGTGCTGCGCCAGAAACTTTTAACCCGTCAAGGGTTTTTGCATTGATATCATTACTTTTTTGAGGTTAGTGATAAAATGATTTAAAAAAAGATACTTATGGGATTTAATGCAGATTTAATTTTTACTATTTTATTACAATTTTCCTTATTGCAGTTTGTATATAAAAACAAGTGGGTAAGTATAATCGCAGATCGCACAGAGGGTTTCATTTGATATTCCTTTAAAAACACTTTATCCTTAAATTAATAAATCCAAAATGTTAATTTATAATTATTAAATCCTTACATAGATGGTGCACCAATAGTTCCAATTTTCATGGGGCAGGGAACGCACTCTTTTAAACAAACCACCTTCCGATTGAAGTCATCAAAAACCAAGTTGAATAAGCCAAACCCCGTTGTGTTGTTTGACAAACAGCAGTCTCATGTCCCCTCCTTCCCCCCTTTTTCAAAAATTTTTAGACCAGTACCTAAGAATGGAACCGAAATAATTTTTTCTCTTCAGAAATTACGGTAAAAAAAAAATAGTATGCAGTACTCATAAATGTACTTTAATGCTATGTAGGGTGATTATTAAGTTAATTATAACGTTTGGAATCTGTTGCATTGATGTCCGAAAGGTAGTTTTTGAGTTATAGAAGCTGGACCCATAAGGCGCCATAGAGGGGCGAAGCCCGCTAGTGTCTATCATAATTATATCTACCATGTGGACTAATTGCGATATTTAATCAAAATAGTCCCCCGCCTCCTCATCCCCGGAAATATAACAAATACAAAATGTGTCTTTATAAACCTATCGTCAAATAGGTTTTTATTTCTTTTTCCCTAAAAAAAACGTGATTTTTATATCCGTAACGTAAATAGCGGACAAAGCCCGCTAGTTCCTATCATAATATATATTTTTAATAATTTTATATAGTCTATAATAAAAATCAGACTTAAAATAGTCTAGTTCCATGAGTACTTGTAGTGTCAGTTACATTCTACGATTTTTGGATACCAGTATTTTAGAACGGGAAAATATGACTTATTTTATCGGAGATATCTCATTAATTGAATAAGGCGAAGCAAACTTTTTGAAAAAAAAAAAAGGTGGCCAACAAGCATAGCAGTTATCAACTATGTGACTTTATGCAAAAGTCCATTAATTTGATCTGCTTTAAAAAGATTACGGAAGATTGAATTATAGTAGAACCTAGATTAACCGAGCTTCGATTAATCGAGGTTTCTGTTAACCGAGCCGATAACAAAGTCTGATTTTTCCCCCTTTTGAATGAGCCTTAAAAATAACCACACTCTTTAGCTCACTGTCCGTGCTATACAGGCCCTTCTGCCCCCAAAAGCACTCAACTCCAAAGAAACATTGGACCCTGAGAAGTCAACAGCGAACAATGCTTTGTTTCCAGTGGCTGTGTGAACTTTTGTAAATTTTTCAATTTGCATTTTAAAATTTACTACTGGCAGTTGATTTTCTTTTTAAATTTGTTAAGCTGTGAAACAGAACTTTACATATATTTATTTTTATTATTTAAAAAACGTTCGATATATTTTTTTTAAAAGAGATGTTAAATTCGCAAGGACGGCGAGTTTTTACACACAGTTTCTATTAACCGAGATTTCCGATATCCGATGTACTAACAGTCCAAATTAGCTCGGATAATCGAGACTGAACTTTATAATTAAAAAATCAATGGCGATCTTACTGTAAACGGGTTTCCCTTTTACTGAGGGATTTCAAGGCCGAATCAGCTGCTGTTAGTTGCTGTTTCCGTGCTTGATTAAATAAGATTAGTTAAACATTTGAAAATTACCAAATATAAAAGGAACTAAGTCAACAGAGTCTTTGCTTTATGGTATTTTTTAACAACGCTATAAAAAAAATGATTTTAAATAAGAGATTTTAAATGTAACGATTTAAATCTGACATAATTTTCACCAAATTTTCCTTTCTCTTTGTAACATTCAACTGAAAATATTTTTATTATTAGAAAGATAATATTATTATTTGCGCTACCTTAAAATTGGCAACTATTGTTAAAAATATCATCTCGAAATTTGAAATAAATCTCTCATATAAATATATTTTTAAATTTAAACTGTTTTGCAATATTATTATTTGGCCACTTTGGCCAATATGACGTAATTTCCTCCATTTACGACTTTTAACACATATCAATGAATTTATTATTTAAAAATTTTCTTTTTCTTTTAATATTCACGTGTAAATATAATTTTTATGACGTAATTTTCAATGTTTTCCTGCTTTTAATGTGTAATCATTTAATTCTAATTTGAAAATAATTGATTATTTTATAATTTTCTTTCATTTTAAATAAGCATGTGTAAAAACAATTTTAATGACGTGATATTTAATATTTTCGTGCTTTTAACACGTTATCATTTAATTCTAATTTAAAAGGATTTTTTTCTGTTTATAATAGTCACGTGTGAATAAATTTTTAATTTAAATGATATATTATTCTTTGCGCTGTTTTAACAATTGGCAACAATTTAAAATAACCTTTTCTAAAATATGTAAAAAATATCTCTGGAAATTCTGAAAATTTTAATTTAAAATTGAAATAAACCGTCAAAAAATTAGGCAAGTTAAAAATAATAAATGCACTCTGCAAACATCGAGTTTCTATTGAATGATTAAATTGAATGAAAATGATTAAATTCCCATGTATAGTTTTTTTCCTATAAGACTTTTTTAGTGAGACAATTTTATCCAGATTTAACATTAAATATCTCTTAAAATAATTCTGCGATTTAAAAACTGTCTACTTCAACGTTTGTATCAAACATTTCTCTATAATACTACCCATTTTAATATTTTTGTATGCAGTAATTTTCTTAATACTTGCGAGATAGACCTCCAGCCACAAAGATTCTTTCAAAGCGGCAATGAGAGCGTTAGTTTTTTTTTTTTTTCCGAATAAGAGACAAAATGTAGTACGCAATTGCGTCAAAAGATGGCGACACCAGAATTCTGATACTGGTTATTATCTAAACTGTAAATATTGCAAAGTTAAATAAAAACAATTGTCTCGGGGTTATCAAACTTCATTGTTATTTATAAATAAAACATTTCAACTAAATTATTTATTATAAAAGAATTATTACATCACAATAGTTTTTATGCAAGGAAAATAATAATAATAATATTATTATTATTATGGATGTCAGTGATTATATATTGATTGACCGTCATAATAATAAAAAATGATATTATAAAAAGAAGAGCTGAAATGAATTATTTTTTTACGTTTCTGATCGTGTAATTTATATTCAAATAATAATTATTAATGTATATTTTTTGTAAAGTGATTGAAATCAAATATATTTATAAAATTTATGGTAATATTTTTATTGTTGAAAAATTGCCAAGAAATAATCATCATCAAATTGGCGTCATTATAATTTTAATTTTATTTAACTTAATAACAATTAAAAAATTACAAAGGAACTGAGAATAATGGTCAACTAACAGACTTTAAAAGAAAAAAAAAAGCATTCACATGTGAAAACAAGTACCAGCGAGTATCGAACTGCCTATCATAAGATTAGTAGACGATGGCCCTTATCCATTCAGCCAGTGGGAGGACAAATTTTTCTCCCCAAATGTGATTAAAAAGAAAGCATGCGTATGAATACAGTGTCATGCATTTTCGATGAAATTTCCATAAAATGGCGAAGAAATATAGTTCGATTTTTCATGCGCATTATAAAACGAACAAGAGTCTTGCTGGAAACAAGTAAATTGTTATTTGGTTCATCTGAAACATATTTATTTAATTTTTAAAAAATCGCCCGTGCCATTTTCCAGAGAAAAGAAATCGAATTATTTAACGAACGAGAGTTTTCCCAGAAAAAAGAAAAGTGTTATTCACCCCGTCTTAATCACATTTATATTATGTATCAATTTAAAGAAAATCGTTAGTACCGTTTTCGAGATTTTCAAATTAGGAAATTCTTACATACCGTACCAACGCTTTCGCTTTAAAAATGGCTATTTAGATCTCAAAATATACTGCACGTAGAAATGTAAAAATTTCAGTATACGATTAGACTGCAGATGTAAGACTGTTCTAGAAAAATCAGAACAATAGGACCTATATCTGCTGAGTTATTAAAAGGCGGCTTTTCGCGTTTTCTTTGATGTCGAGTTAGCCGTATATATGAGTTCCGTCATCTACGAGTTCTACAATAAGATTTTAGGCTTAAAGCTGCGTCACTCGGAATACTACCGTCTTCCATGATTCATTGTTGAATTTAAAAAAAAATGTGTGAAAACAGGGTTTTTTAAAAGGAGTTGATGTAATTACAGTTGTAGTTCTTGGAAAATTAATTCAAAAGTTGTTATCTGCTATTTTTTAAAAGGTAATAGTAAATAGATCTAAGTAATATTTGCTATTATGTGGTGAAATTTTCAAAGTTTGGTTTGAAATATAGACTATTTGAAATATGAAATTTTCGAAAAATGAAAGTTTGTATTCATGTATACTCTGTATCATTAAAAAACTGTAAATATAGTATTTATATTTGAAACAACTTGATGTGTGATCATTCTGTGATTTAATAATTTTTTGATAAATGGATAAAAACAGTTGTTAAAGTTATGTAATGCATAGGTGCCAACCTCAAACTAATCTTCCGTAATACTTGCGTTAATTTGAACCTGGTTTAATAAGTTTCAAACCAGAAATTTCTTTAAGAAATGAAATTAAATATGTTCCACGTAGAAACCTGGAATTAAATAAATAAGCACTCATGAAATAAATTTTCTGGTTTGAAGTGTGGTTAACTTGAATCAAATTAATCCAGACATTACGGGAGATTAGTTGGCAGGTATGTGTAATGTTTAAATATACAGGAGCAAGAATCGAGTTTGATGTAGAAAAGTATTGCAATAATTGAAAAATCTTCGATACCATTGTAGCGCAATGGTATAGCGATATACATTTGTTAAAACTGGTCTGTTAACCATATGGCTATTAGCCATGGGGTTGGCGGCTCGAATCCGTCAAAGGTCGAATTATTATTATTATTGTTTTTTTACGTAGTAAGTATAGAGGTTTCAAGAATTCGTTTGTTTTTCATTTCGAGAGAAAGTTACGCAATAAGCAATTATTTATTAACTTTTTTTTTTGTTTGTGTTTAAGTTTTAGTATGCTGCTAATTCATTTCGTTTCACCGAAAGTTGTAAAATTATAAGATGCACTCATATTTTTAACTCATAGGATTGCTTTAAAAAGTGAAAAATCACTGAATTTCTTTAAATCAGAAAGTACTGAATTTGATTAAATAGTGTTTTGTGTATAAAAAATGAAGCTTGAATGTAGAAAAATCCAGTTAAATGTAATAAAAATAAGGATATTAGTTTGTAAATTCATATTTATAGATGTACATTCATGAAAATATTTTTTAAATGTGAAATTATCAGTTATTGATTAGATTAAAAGTAATTTATTTTTGTTTAGTAATGAGTATTTCTTGCAGTGTACCTCGTTCAAGGGTTAAAATTCTACATAGCTAGCATCTAAAAGTATGATAAAATCTTAAACTAGTGTAAAAGTTAATCAAATTCGTTTAAATTCGTCTTTTTTCATTAAAAATCATATTTTCATTTTGTCCTTTATTCAATTATTAAAATCCATTAAGATATTGGTTGTTCAAAAACTAAAATATATCTTTAAATTTCATTTTTAAGTTGAAATACTCGTATTTTTTCTCTTTTAAGCTCATATTTTGATCTTATAGTTCAAAAATACTAAAGAAATCGGTTTTTTCCTTAAAAATTGATCTTTTGCATTGTTTTGCTTAATTATTAATATTCATTAAGGTGTTGTTTATTCAAAATTCAGATATCTGTTCAAAATCTGGATTATTCATCAATGATCAAATGATCTTGAATGCATAAATCAGTTTTATTCATTTCCAGTTTCCAATATAGGGAAAAAATTTGTACTATTGGTCTCAAATGTAGTAGTCGTGATGTAAATAGATATAAATATAAACACTATATAAAGACAATGAAACTTTTCAAGATAGATAAAGTTTAACAATATAATTAGTATCTTGTAACAATATATAAACAAATGTTGTGTCAAAGTTGAAAATTTGCATAAAAATTCATCTTTTTCTTGTAAACTGATATTTTTTGTGTAATTAATGATATTTATTAAGTTTTTGTTATTATAAGCTAAAATATTATTTTAACTCTTCTTTTAGAAGTTGATATTTCCATGTTACAGCTGAAAAAATCAAAAGAAATTAGCTTTTTTCTCTTAAAAATTCATATTTTACATCGTTCTGCTTAATTATTAATAATCATTAAGGTAATGATTCTTCAAAACTATAATATAAGTTTATATCTTTCACGTAACAGTTGAAAAGAAGCGTAAAAATTGATATTTTTCTTGGATGTAAACGTTTTCCGATATGCTTTTGTGACGTCAAATCTCTATTGTTGCGGTTCCCCCAAGTTTAAGGAATGTGAGGTGAGGGGTTGACGGTAGTGATTAGGAGTTGGAATTATTTTCTTATATTAGTTTCATCGAAAAAATCCTATTCAATCTGCAAAAAATTAAGAAAATTAGAATAAAAAATTCTATTTTTATATGCGTTTTCGTGAAAATATTTTTAAATATGAAATTTCGAGTTTTGAATTTATTTTGTTTAATTAATATAGATGTTGGAGTGGTGTAGTCTAATTTTTTAAATCTTACATAACTAGTGTTTAAATATATGTTAAAATCTCTAACTAGTGTAAAAGTTTATAAAATTCGTTTAAATTCGCCTCTCTCATTAACTAATCAATATTTTCCTCTGTTTTTAAAATTGGTTAAGGTAATGGTTGTTGAAAAACTAAAATATATGTTTAAATTTTCCTTTGAAGATGATATTCTCATGTTATAGTTGAAAAAAATCTAAAGAAATCTGTTTTTATCATTAAAAATTGATATTTTTTATTATTTTACTTAATTAATATTACCCATTAAGGCGTTGATTATTCGAAATTCATATATATATAATTCACTTTTATCTTTTAAGTTGTTATTCTTATTTTATAGCTGGAAAAATCTAAAAAAAATCAGCTTTTTTCCTTAAAAATCGTTATTTTCAATTGTTTTGTTTAATTAATAATACTCATTTAGATGTTAATCATTTAAAATTCAAATATATGTTTAACTTTCCCCATTTAATTTTTTATTCTGATCTTGTAGTTAAAAAAAAAATCTACTGAAACCAATTTTTTCAACAAAAATTGTTATTTTCCATTTTTTTTTTGCCTAATTAGTAATACTCGTTAAAGTAAAAGTTGTTCAAAATTCAAATGTAAATTTAATCTTCATCTTATAGTATATTAATTCTAGCCGATCTAACGTTCAACTCTCATGTTTTTGTAGAAAAGTACTCTAAAACGGTCATTTTTCCCGCTAGGGTGCGGTGCTGTGGTGGCGGAGGGACCGGAGGAGGTGCCGGTGTGGGGGGGGGGATTGGCGGGGGTGTCAGAGGCGGTGAAGCGGACTGCGCTCGGCACCCCAACACCCCCGCCTCCTGAGCCAGAACTGTTGTTTTCCTACTAGTATTGTTTATTTGCATTCGGGATTATTGAATATTTTCGCAGATTAAGAAACATTTGTGTTTTTTTGCAGTGTACTCGTAAACTATGGAACGCGGAAAGTTCAAATTGGCTGAAGTAATAAAGGCTATTGACCCACATATTAATAGTTTATTTACTATTTACAATTAGTATATTTTGGAACAATGTAGAGAAGCTAATTAAATTACTTGAAATTAAAAGCTCTTTCTTTGTATATCGTGTGGGGTATAGTGTGAAACCTTTCGTAACGCCAAACTCAAAAATACATTTCTCTTAATTTTAGGTATATTTTCAGAGATAGTGTCAAAAATGTAATGCAAAAATAGCCCCCCTCCCCCCCCCCCTATATTTCCGAATCTACTGAAACTAAAATTATGAAAAAAATAGGGATAGCAAAAGTTAATTTAAAACTTGCAAGAAAAGTACAGCGATTTCAATAAATCACATACTTTTTGAGAAAATCACATTTTTCCATTACACACAAATTTCAATTTACGGGCGTTCAGCAAACGAGTTGAGGAGCGCTGGAGGTACCTATCGTCACAGAAGTATAAAATGATTGTTGATAATGATTTTCGAAAGATATTTTGGTAACTAACAGAGATATTATCCCTTAAAGACACGGGCAGTTTGGACATACATAAACATACGGGCGGCGTACTCTATTCGCCATCGGCTTTTAAAGCCTAGATAACTTTTAGTGATATATTTGTGTAATGCAATACGCAGTAGTAGTAAGTATAAAAACAATAGACGTCAAACTGTTAAAAACATACTAATTTAATTAGATTTAATCGCATAATTGCTGTGAGATTCGCGATTAGTTTGCATTGAGCGGCTCTCTTTATACGTCACCCGTGTTGTCAGGTTCTGAGAAACATCTGCTATTAGAACTATGGTCCTATATTATTTTGTCTTACTATATTATATATTGCATGGTCTGTGTACTGAGAATTTCAAAGTAACATTCTTTCCTTATCTTAAACTGGATCCGAGCCGGTGAATTGTACAGCATGGATGAAGGGATAAAGGGATGAATGGAGGGGGGTTTGCCCGTTCTTTTGAAATGTCTGCTGGAGATGGGCAGACAAAAGAATTGCCCGAACGAGGGAAATAGCTGTGAATGTAGTCAGAATAAAAAGACCGAATTTATGTTGGGGGAAAGAGGAGGAGTTGAGAAAAAGCAGAGGGTTGCTAGGGAGAGTCGCTTCTGCTCGGAGAGAGTTTGTGGAAGCCTGGCGCGCAAAGTAGGAGGTTGTTCCTGTGTATAGCTCTTGGACAGAGCGTAGGGTTGAGTGAGGCTCGCAGAGCTTAGGCTTAGAGCCCATGTGCTGGGAGATTAAGAGTAATCTCCGGTAAAGCTAATTTAACGAGTGTAGAGTGAGAGTGATATAACGTAGTTTAACAGTACACAGACAGCATTTACTGTATTTAATTTAATGCTGAACCGGATCACCTACATCCGAGTTTTTAAGTGTAAATAGTGTTTTGTGTTTTGTAAATAGTGTGTAAATAAACTGTTAATTTAGTTAATTGGAAGAGTTGGTTTTAATTTAAACAATTCTCTCAGAGCGTGACCGATATCACGTAATCATATCGGTGGTGGCAGCATATAAATAGCAAAGGATTTCTTCAAAGTTGTGCGGACTAAGAGGAAACTCCGACACGTGTCATTAAAGGTTATTTAAAAACCTATCTGGAAAAACGCTGATGGACGAAGGCGGCGTTGCAACTTTGCGACCTCATTTCGAAGCACGCTTAGTACAATGCAAGTTTAAATTTGAACAATGGTTTTGTTTTAGGTACACTGTAAAAAGAAACAATTAATACTACTCTGAATTTGGGTTTATGAAATGCCAAATGAAGATTAAATATGCACTACTTTTATTGTCAGCACCGTAATAAACAGACAGTTCATAATAAACAGATTATGATAAGATTAACAAGTCGGAAACTGTTACGTCAAACGTGGCATATGAGGTGCGTTCATACTATAATTAGTAGTTTTATAAATATTCATATCTTGGTGCAATAGCTGTTGCACTCTTATGCAAAAATGCACGAAAACAAAATTTAATATCATTATATATATTAAATTCAGTAATAGGGAAATAATATGACTCCATCTTAAATATGGCCTAATCTCCAATGCAACTTAGAACCATTACCTACCATGATATATCATCGAAATAATTACGTATGATAGGTTTTAATAACCACTATAGCATCCTAGACTCATTACCTACCATGGGATAATTGAATTAATTACGTATGATAGGATTTAATAGAATAACCACCATAGCAACCTAGAATCATTACCTATCATGGAATATCATTGAATTAATGATGTTTGATATGATTTAATAGAAGGAAGAAAACTTTTATTAATATCCTTTTAAGTTTGGATTCGGTTTTCATATAATTTGAAATGGCCCGACAAAATTCGGCAACGATTCTATATATTGAATTTCAAAACATTCGGTTGGGTATCTTTTGTGCTGTTCTGTGCGGACAGACCAGACGACGCCTATAGGTGCTACGTATTTATATAATTACGAACGCACCGAAAAAAAGAGTTATACACAATAGCAATATTTGATACTATTTAGGTTTAATATTTCTCTGAGCTTTCATGGTATATCCATTTATACTTTTCTAGTATATACATTTATAATTATCAAGTAGGAGCTTGGTGCAATATAATAAAAGCGTAAAGAATAGCAACGTTAAAAGCACCAAAATTTTAAATTCTAAGCATACCGGTTTCGGTAGCACAGCATACCTTCCTCGGTGCTGAGGAAAGTATGCTATATGCTACCGAAACGGGTATGCTTAGAATTTAAAATTTTGGTAGGTAGGTATGCTATATGCTACCGAAACCGGTATGCTTAGAATTTAAAATTTTGGTGCTTTTAACGTTGCTATTCTTTACGCTTTTATTATATACAGTTATACTCAACCCTAAGATTTACATTAAAAAAAAATCTTATTATTCTTTTAGCAACGTTTTTTTTTTTTTTTTGTAAGAATACAGTTATTAATTAACCTATTTATTGTATGACACCCGCTGTACGCGAGTAATACTCGCACTTAACCTTTTTTATTATTTATAAAGGTATCAATAAATTTAACAGGGACAGAAAATTCTAGTTCCCATTTTTGTCTAATCCTTTTTTTAAAAAAAAAGCTGTACTGAAATGCATTTCCAAACAAAAATGGATTCAGGAATGTATCAAAAACGTTTAATAATCCTTTCTGTAAGCGAATTTTATAAAGTAAGATTTTTGTCAAACAGGGTTCTTCAGAGCCGCAGCAAGAATGGTGCAGGCATCAGGCACCTTCGGTTAAAGTAATGGCTTCAAGCCATTACTTCATAAGGCTTCATCGACGCTGTCATTTATTATTGCTGAGGCGCCGATCCATGATAGAAAGATATACAACGTATTTACACCAAGAGTCGATTAGAGTTGCTGCGGTGCTGGATTTTTTTTTCCGCGTCCCTTTAGCTGCACCCTTATATAACGATGCAACTGAAAAGGGAAAGGCAGTAGGAGAGTATGTATTGTAATCTAACAAAGTTAATTGCAAAATCAAGTATTCTACCTTTCTTTGAAATTAACTTATTTTGGATTGTTATCAGTAATTTATGATAACTTATATTGTGTTATGATGTAATCTATTTTTTAAATATGAGCGAGCGTTTTTCAACACTCGCCTCCCACGAATAATCGTGAGATTTATTTTTTGATGATATTTCATCTGATGCTGTTTTTCCCAATTATCGCCTTAGATGTTAGTAGGTATGAATAAGAAAAGGACAGCAGGCATATTCCAAAAGAGGGGGGGGGATCACTCAATGAATTGGAAAATTCTCTCGTATTAGGCGTAGCATCTCTTCGAAAGTATCCAGGTTTTCTAATCTCATTTTTCTACGGAAAAGGTACTCCATAAGACGGTCACCAATATCGCGTTTCCGGATACCTCGAGATATAAGCCGAAGTTTGAGAGGACGCCATGAGGATTCAATAGTCTGCGTATGAGCACCTGTAACAGGATCCACAAAATTTTCCGAATGATTCACTGTAAAGTGAAAATTAAAAAAGTGGTGCCTCCGTAATTGAAGACTAAAATAATTTTCTCGGTGATGCTATGGAAATTATTTAGATCGATCTATTGGTAAAAATGTGAAAATTTGTTTTTTATCATTATATTCAGGTTCTTGTTTATCTATCCTTTATAAAAAAAAAAAAAAAAAGAATAATTAATGAAAATAAATAAAAAGGTTTAATTAAGTTAATTTTAAAGTTAATATAACAGGTACTTTATTCGTAAATGATGAATGTTTTGAACGCGACGGCGCGGGAAAGGGGGAAACCTGTCGTCAGACACGGCCTACATGGACAAATACGATAATGTTCATTTGGATTTTATACAGTTAAAAATAATTAAAACTTTAATTAAAAATCTATTAAGAATTTTACGCACAATAATTTCATTCGAAAAACAGTACAATTATAATATAATATAATTTAACAAAAGTAATGTACATCATTTTTATGTAAAGGGATATAACGAGCTTTTCTTGCAACATACGCATTCCACATTATTATTGCGCCGCTAATACTATGTCGGTATTCTCTAAAGAAAAGCAAAAGGCGAATTGAAAGTATTTTATTATTTGTGGCAGTGATTCATAACTTCACTAATGACATAAAATATTTAAAATATCAATTTCTGTTTCTTTGCTTTCAAAATCATCCATCAATAACTTTATACTTATTCATCCATAAGTTTTTATAGTATGAGAAATGTTGGCATCTAGGTTTTCCAACTATTTAATACGCAGAATAAATCCTACCAATAATTTTGATAAAATGTATAGTGCAATTTTTTTTTATTTAGGTGCTTTATTGTCATGCATATCTACACATATCTCTTTTCTGTACACACAGTAGGGGAGACCGGGGCCAGTTGGCTACAGGGGTAAGTAGGCGCAGTCCTCATAAATCGCCTGTTTGTAGATAGATTGCGCAACCAGTCATAGAGTACCTTTCTTCTTGCTTTTTACAATCCTCAATGTAGTTTTGCAGCATTACCTACGTGCAGTAGACATTTATTACGATTTTTCTGTTTTTTGCACTCATAAGTAATTTTTTGTTGCTTCATTCTTTTTCTAATTTCTAATACTTATCTTAATAGATGCGATTTAACTTGTGCAGCTTTTCTTAGTGTATGATTCACTGTACCTAGCCCATATGTGATTTACTTGGATTATATATGCTTAGATGGTTACGTGTCCCTTTTGTGAAGAAATTCATTATGGGGCTAGTAGGCGCATTGAACACGGGGCATGTTGGCTCGATGTCTGGTGTGTGCTAGTAGCATGAAAAACAGCAAACACCGAGAAATTGGCTGCAATGCAAGATTTTGGGCACACGAGTCTTGCCCAAACGAAGACACTCGATTTTTTATTTGTGATAACTGTAACCCTGATGATGATATCGAGTAAGATAGAAGTTACACAATGTTAGTATTTTATTCATTATTTTTATGTCTGTATAATTTAGAATTTACAATGTATGGCGATAACGCCTTAGTTTAAACTTACTGGTATTAATGAAATTGATTTCTCTTAACTGCGTGTCTTATTTGAGTTTTATTTAAATTTTTATAAAGCGTGTGCCAACTTACCCCATAGGCATAGGCAACTTGCTCCGTGACGGGGTAGGTTGGCGCACAATTTGCCTTTTATTTAGGCTTCCGCTAAATATAAACTCTAAAAGCTACAAACTCAAAACTCCGGGTATTTATAGCCCAATGCCTGTTCTTTAAAAGTAAAGTCAAAGTTTCATAAAAAACTTAAACAAAAAATTAATAAAAATCATAACTAAAAAGTGCGTCTACTACCCCCGGTCTCCCCTACTATGCGCATCCATAGTCGAAAGTATTATATGATTCCTTTTTTTTTTTTTTTTTTTTTTTTTTTTTTACAGACTTCTACTACACAAATCGTATTATGCGTCCCACCAGTGAAAATGGGCGAGAGTCGCCACTCACTTAAAAAATGGAAACATTTAGAAAAAAAAATCTCTTCGCTAACAATTTAAAAAGAATATTTTATACTATTTCTGTTAGTAACTTTCGCCTCTGCCCCTCTTATTACTAGATAATGAAAGGTCATCTCTTTCTTTTTAAAAAGGATATTTTAACTTAATAAAGAAAAAAAGTACAAAACTGTTTAATATTAATTTATGGTTCATGAAAGGGGTAAAAACAAATAGTAAGGTGCAACCACACTGGTTAAAAAAGAAAGAAAGTAAATTAAGGGGGCCATTAGCTCCTCCATTTCTACCCCTCCCCCTTTATATACTTAACAAATCAACCTCCAAATCTATTCAGGGAAGCGCTTTATCAGAATTAACTGGCATACCAAATTATTTGAAGAAAATCGGATAATTCTGCATGAAAAATTCGTTTTTTTCTAAATTAAGGGGGGGGGGGGTGATTAGTCCACCGTTTCCCCCCTTTACACTTAACCAATGAACCCCCAAAACTAATCAGGAAAGCGCCTTATCAGATGAACCTATATCCAAAATTTGAAGCAAATCCGATATTTCTATCAAATGTTATCGCGTTACATACATACAGAACCTTCGGGCACATTATCTCTCAGACTTTGATAGCATGAGGGCTAATATAAAAGTAACAAAAACGAAAAATTATGTATCACGCATAGGTTATGAAACAATTTGCAACACTAACAGAATATTATTAAGAAATTTAAATCTAACGTAATAATTTAAAAAAAATATATTCGGGGAAATTTTTTGCAATACTCTGATACCAAGAGTTTAAGATGAACATTGAATGCTTATGAGAAAAGAAAAGTGACCAGTCAAACTTATGGCATTGAGCTCACAGGTTATTGACACTAATTATATATTACACTCTTATTTCAAAGAATAATGCCCCTCAAAAAATAAAGAAATCGACAAAAAAAAAAAAAAAAAAAAAAAAAAAATCATTTAGCTGAATTCAGGGAGGGATTACCCCCCCCCCCACACACACACACACGCACACCTTTATACTTGACCAATGAATTTCCAAATCTAATCAGGGAAGCGTCTTATTAAAATTAACCAGTATACCAAATTTGAAGTAAATCGAATAAATCTGCATGAAAAACCCATTTATCTAAATTAAGGGGGGATTAGACCTCCGTTCCCTCGTTCATACTTAACCAAAGAACATCCAAATCTAATCAGGGAAGCCCCTTATCAGAATAAACTGGTATACCAAATTATTTGAAGCGAATCTGATAATTCTGCATGAAAAACCCGTTTATCTAAATTAAGGGGGGAGGGCATTCTAAATTAAGGTTAAACCTTTATACTTAACCAATGAACCCCTAAAATTAATCTGGGATGCGCCTTATGAAAATGAACCTATTTACAAAATTTGAAGCAAATTGGATATTGCTATCAAGAGTTATCGCGTTACGTACATACAGAGCCTGTGGACACATTAGCTCTCAGGCTTTGACAGCTGGCCTGCCACAGACGTCCACAGGCGACTATTTTTATATTCTGTTCGCACCACTATTTAAAAAAAAAATACATTTTGTAGTATATTTTTCTTGCAAATGTTGTCAAAGCGTATATATATATATATATATATATATAATTTGTTTTGAAAAAGTGGTGCAAAATAGAATTAAAAAATAGTCACCCGTGGCAGTCCTGTGCGCTAAAAAGTATAAACGTGGTAATACGAAAAGTACTTCTGTCACTGCAAACAAAAATATTGTTTTGAATTTAAAAAAAGAAGTGTTTAATAAAAATAAAATAACTCGCAAATATCTCGTGAATACACAAATCAGTACTTATAAATTAATGAATTGATAATACAGATTATTGTTTTATTCTATTTGTAGATTTTTTTTATTATTATTAATTATTTATATACATCACTAATTTAAAAGGAAATAAAAATAGCCAGATAATTTTTTCTATTTTTCCTTCTTGGCTGTTTTCACTCCTGACGAACAACTATAATAGATTATGAATCGTTTTTTTTTATTACTCGGCATCAAACAGCATGAAAAATTTAAATTTTAACGCTTTTAAAATGTTCGAACAGTTCAAGACTATTTTTCTTTATTAAAATTGAAACAATAATGTTGAAACAAAATTGTAACAATGATATTGTAAACAAAACTATCATATTGTTCAGTTAAATTTATACACATTAGTATTCAAGTAATTACAAAAAATTTTTTTTTATTTATAAGTATTGATGTATTCATTGTTCGTACGGGTCCTTGAATTTCCGGACTAAGAAATTCTTCGGTACCAGTATTTTCTTATAGAAAATCTTTGCTTAAATAAAACGAAATTTCGCGCATTTAAACTAGATTTATTTTTCTGTAAAAAAAATTACTCATATTTAGCCTTGAAAATAAATGTACCCGTACAAACACTGGTATTAGTATTTGTAATAAATAATTTACCATGCATCATAATTTATCAGCCATCGTTATAAAATAATTATAATAATACAGGTCATATATTTCTTACAAACTTATCGACAAAAGTCCTGCAATCCATAAATCTATCCTGCTTAAATTTGTGAAGAATCCCCGATTAAATGAAATATAATAGAGGGAGAGCGGTTCACTTTGCAGTCGCCAACTGTTTTCATTTGGCCTATTTATCGCCCCTCCTGGCTTCAAAAGAAGAAACAAATGTTTGCGGCAGAAAAATCGGAATTAGGGATAGAGGAAGAAAGATTTTATTCGCGTTTACGGGGCACGTACGGTACGCAATCCTTGAATTTTCTCGAGCATGTGACTTAGCCCAGTGGTCTTCTCATGCCCAGAAACTGTATAATATAAATTTTTGACGAAATCGATTGAGTCGTTTTTTCAGATACAAATAGCTTGGCCCACAGTGACCCAAAAATGACTCACTAATAGATTTTTCTCGAAATTGTGACTTAGCCCAATGGTCATCTCATGTCCAAAAACGGTATTTTACAGAATTTTGTCAAAAGGTTTTGGGCCTTTTTTTTAGATTCAATTAGCTTGATCCTGACCCATTGTAATCCAAAATGAGCCACTAATGAAATTTTCTTGAACATGCGACCAAGCCCAATGGTATTCTCGCATTCGCAAACGATTAAATACAAAATTTCGTCAAAATTGTTAGAGCCGTTTTTTAGATAAAATTGGCTTAACCCATAGTGACCCAAAAATGACCCACTAATCGAATTTTCTCTAATATGTGACTTATGACATTGGTCTTCTCGTAATCGAAAACATTAAAATACAAAATTTAGTCAAAATCGCTAAAGCCGTTTTTTAGATAAAATTGGCTTAACCCATAGTGACCCCAAAATGACCCACTAATCGAAATTTCTTGAACATGTGACCTAGCCCAATAGTTTTCTCATGCCGAAAAACGGTTGAATGTAAAATTTAGTCAAAATCGATTGAGCCTTTTTTAGATATAATTAGCTTGACCTTGACACATTATGACCCAAAATGGTCCACTAATCGAATTTTCTCGAACACGTGAGTTAGCCCAATGGTATTCTCGTGCCCGGAAATGGTAAAATGCAAAATCTCGCCACAATCGTTTGAGCTATTTTCTAGATAAACTTAGCTTGACCCACAGTGACCCAAAAATGACCCACAAATCGAATTTTCTCTAATATGTGACTTAGCCCATTGGTCTTCTCGTAATCCAAAACGACAGAATACAAAATTTAGTCAAAATCGTTAGAGCCGTTTTTTAGATAAAATTGGCTTGACCCAAAGGGACCCAAAAGTGACCCACTAATCGAAATTCCTCGAACATGTGACCTAGCTCAATAGTTTTCTCGTGCCAAAAAACGATTGGATATAAAATTTTGTCAAATTCGATTGAGCCGTTTTTTAGATATAATTAGCTTGACCTTGACTCATTATGACCTAAAATGACCGACTAATCGAATTTTCTCGAACACGTGACCTAGCCCAAGAGTCTTATCATGCCCGAAAATGGTAAAATACAAAATTTCGTCAAAGTCGTTACGGTTACAGCCGTTTTACAGATAAAATTTACATACACACACACACATACACACACAATTTTTGCTCGCATTATAGTATAAGATTGTTAATATTAATACTACTGTTGTTATTAGTAATAGCAGTAGTATTATATTTATATATTTTATTTCATAGCACTGTTTCTGTTATGTCTTTTTATAGTCGACAAAAGATTTCTTTTTGCTCATTAAAACCTGTGCTCGTTACATCAAAGTTCGCCAAAATCATATTAGACTATATTATTTAAAATTAATAGAAATAATAACTAAACAACTTTTTCTCCATGTTGCAAGATTTTTTCCTCTCTTCTTTTTTCTTCGGGTAGTTATTGTAAGATGCTGTCCCTTTTGCTTTTTATATCAGTAGCTCATTTAAAAAAAAATTATAAAAAACTTTTATTTAGTAAATGAACATATATCTCAACATTTTCTGTTAAAATATAAAAAATATATAAACACACATTTATTGGAAAGTAAAGTTTTCACACTCGCATATGTCAACTAAGAAACAAGGAATTTATTCTTTCTGACCACTATTGACCATGCTGAAAATTCTATTTATAAAACAAGTAGAACGTTTCTTTCACGGGAAAAAACCTCGGAGATAAGAGTGTAATAGGAATAGGACACCTTTCATGAGTCCTCGATCATGGATTCGAGCCCCCGTGGCACGGTTCAAATCACACAATAAGAAAGCCATTCATCATTTTCCCCGACCTCGCATGGGGAGAAAAACTAATCCTTTCTTTGAAATGATGGATTTCCTTAGCGGTGATCCGTATAAGCATCCATTTTGTTGCCTGGATGGAGTGGAAGTGGGTGTTTTAATTTATGTATCAGGTACACTTATGCGCACATGTGCAATAAATATGCGCCAATTCAACTGTTAGTACTGCCGGTAGCAGAAACAGTGCAGCACCGAAGCAGGTGCTGCAGATTATTTTAAGCTTTGCAGATTAATTTAACAGATTAAAAATAAATTTTGTGTTGAAAAGTAAATGTTAAATGTTGATCTCTTTTAAATAAAGTTTATTTGGTTGGAAATTTTAGCGAATGTTTATGTGCTTGTTTAGCATTTCTCTGCGATTTGCAGTGACTTTTTTACATTCGAAAGGGGAATTCGGTTTTAATATCTTAGTAAACATTATCCTCTTTTCAATAAAGTCTAATTCAGAAAACTGGATGGGGGTGGGGGGTGGGGGGGGGTGTTGAGAGCATGTAACGTAATGTGAGGGATTGGAAAGAGGACTTTTTCACTTTTGCTGTTAGCGGCGATATAGGACTTAGGAGGGGCGTGGCATTTTTCTGCAGAAAATTTTTAAGAAATTATTTGAGTTTGCAGACAGTTTTACATTTTATCTAAGTCTGCATGTCATTCATCGGATTGTTTAGACAACCTCTCAATGTGGCAAATATTGTTGTCATTAGTTTATTGACACGCGATTAATAAATAGCGACTTATATGGTCGCAAAGGGTTTCAAATGCTTTTCTTGGAGAATATAGCAAAAAAAAAAAAAAAAAAAAAAAAAAAAAAAAAAATTACTTCCGGCTGTAAATTCTTAAATCTATAACCTAAATACCTCAAGAGGAAAAAAAAAAAAAAAAAAAAAAAAAAAAAAAAAGAGGCTAATTAAAAAAGCAATACATTTCTTTAAAATGTACTTCAAAACAGTAATGGGGCATGAATTGCCAAATATAATAATGAAGTGTTATTAAAGATGAAGTGTCGAAATTAATTTTCTCTATATAATGAAATATTTTTTAAATAAAAAAAAATCATTCAGTTGATTTTTGATTCAGTTGATTTTTGATTCAGTTATCTGTACATAAATTTACACACGTACAAATCTGTATAAATCATATATTCTTCTACATTAACAACATTCATTTGTCACGCATTTTTTAGTCACCGTCTTTAAAAAAACTAAAAATATGCGATTTTTTTTTTTTTTTTTTTTTTGCAATGCAGGTGCAATCTTCTGTTAAGCATGCGATAATAGAACATATTGATTAAGCACGTTTTAGTCGAATATAGTTTAATTGAATATTCTGTATCATATAAATATATCATAAACTGTAATGCTAAAATATTCTGTATCATATAAATATAACATAAACTATAACGCTAAAGTTTTATTATTTTCATAATAATACAGTGCTTAGCATTATATGCTAAATAATTATTATGAAAATAATTAAGAGCACACGCGAAAACTGATAAAAGTAAAAACGAAGCATTTTTTTTCAAACTTTTTAGAACTTAAAATTTTGAAAAGAAAAAACTCATAGATCAAATCAACAATTCAGTGTGTAAACCAAACATTTTAACTAGAGATCAACCGAAAATTCGGTTTCGTTCTCGTTTTTGGCTCAAAATCGGAGTTTCGTTTTCGGCGAAAATGTTGCCAAAAATTCGGCCTCACCAAAACTCGTCTGAAATTATTTTTATTCCAAATATCTCGTTTCTTCCTTTGGAAATTTTCGATATAACTCATTGATTTAAGCTGTATCGACTCAAATGAAACACTCTTTATTTATTGCTGTGTATTTCACTATTTATAATTATCAGTCATGACTGACTCAACATGTGAAATAAATTATAAAGCAAGTAATACATGCATGACTAAACTTTGAAGACGCTTTTCACAAGCTCATTAAAAATTGCAGACTTAACAGTAATAGATTTGAAACCGCAGAAGTGTTTCGAATACCCGTTGAATATACTATAACGGAATAATATTAGAATATATTACAGTATAACAGATTATCATTTACAAAAATCTTTATAAAAGATAAATCGAGGTATGTATACCTAAAACATTTTTTAATTAGATGAAATTCATATAATTAGACACTGATTTAATTATATTTTATTTTATATGAAAATAAAAAGTTTTGGCCAGAGACACAGAGAGCCAACTAGGGCCACACGTATAATAATTACACGTATAATACACGTAAAAGTTAACACTTTCAAAACAATAAATAAAATTCTAAAAGTCTAAAACTTACAAGTTTCAGCCACCCTGTGGCCATCATCAAGGGTCTTACTTCAGTTAAAAAGAGAAAAATACTTATTAGTTTGTAAAATTCAAAAGTTTACTTTTGAAACTTGTTTTACTTGTGAAACTTGTTTTACTTGTGAAACTTGTAGGTTTTAGACTTTTAGAATTGTACGAGTATTTAATGTTTTGAAAGTGTTAACTTTTAAGTGTATTATACGTCTTTTAGCAAATCTTTTTAATTATATTTGTGCTGTTAATTTCAAAACATAATAATCCTTCAATTTATTTAATTACACATATAATTAATCAATAATTATGTATGTATTAATTACTTTTAAAAAAATTGAACATTTTCGTTTTAGGCTGAAAATAGTAAGATTACCAAATACTAAGATTCGGTTTCAGTTTCTCTTTCGGTCTTAAACACTCGTTTCGGTCAATCCTTAATTTCAACTAATATGTATAAAATTCAAACTGGATACTTGCTGAGACAGTCATAAATACGTTTTTATTATTAACAGCACAAAACTGGCAAGCGCGTTTTTATATTAAAAAAAAATTACGAAATCTAACAGCGTTTTTCCTTTTCTTATAAAGGCAAACAATGTGGCAGAAAAGGGTGTCAAAGTTGGCGATTTGAACGGAATTTACGAACAAAAGTTGTTATGAGAGAGTAAACACCTGTAACTCGATTAAGTATATTTTTTGAAAAATGAAAAATAAAATTCGATTCCAAATCACTTGCATTCCTGCCCAGTTTCACGTTTTTATGTTAAAACAAAGTCTGTGAATGTGCCGAAAAACCATTACTTTTAAAACACCTTGATTCTTAAAAGTAAAAGCAAAATATAGATATTGCTTGCCTGCGCATTTTAAAACGTCCTTTATGGCAGACTAGAGTTCTGCCCGGGTTTGGCCCGAGGCCCGCACCCGCCCCGGCGGAATGAAGGCGAATTTTCAAACGGGCCGGGCCGGCAGAATTAGGACATTTTTTTAATGGGCCGGGCCGACAGACAAAATAAACGGGTCGGGCCAGGCCGGCAAAAAAATTGAACGGGCCTGCAGGGTCTGGCCGGGTCGATAAAAGAATTAATCGGGCCTATCGGATCGATATAAGAATTCAAGTGATACAGATAAAATACGAGCCATTTACAATGAATATGATTTTCTCGAGAAGTATAAATGTGCATCACGAGCCGATGCGAGTTTAGCAACATCAATACAGAAATGTAACATGTCCATCGTAAAGATCGGCATCGTACAGTTACTAGATGTCTGACTCAGGGTTTAATTTTTCTCAGCAGACTCGTGCCGGGACCAAACTGGTCTTAATCGATCTCAGGATGTGTAGGATAGGTATTATGTTTTGTAAGATTATTGATAGTGATAATGAACTTCTGTTAAGGGTGTTCTTAAATCCAAAAGGGCAACTTTCTGACATAAGTTTTAATTTATTTTTGCTCGAAAATGCATGAAACAAGCTGGTGTTGTTGTTCAGAAAATATGTAATTGAGCTGTTTTTTTTTTTTCCCATTTTTTTGCAAACGCAGTTGATCTTTGATAAAAGAGTATCAAAGTGGGCGTTTTGAGCCGAATTTCCGCGCGAAGGGAGAAGGAGCACTCAATAGCGGACGAAAAACGTGTTTGTCACGTGATCGAATTCGCTTATAACTCAATAGGTAATTGATTGATCAAAAAATGGCGAAAACAATTCAATTCTAAATCGCTTCCATGGCCAGGCTTTCGAATTTTATATCTTTCCGTTAAAAAATGAAATTGTAAATATGTCAAAACTTTTTGCGCTTGTTGAGCAGAGGAGTTAAGAACAGCCTTAACAGTATATTTGGAAATATACCTTAAGGTGGTTCTCATATTCACCGCTCAACAATGCGAAACTTTTAGACACATTTTCTGACCCATTTTTAACTATAAAGGCATAAAATTGACAAGCCTGACTATTGAAGGCATTTGGAAACGAATAGCTTTCTCCATATTTGATAAATCACTTATAGAGATAACAGAGATTCTTGTCACATGACTGCCACGTTTTTCTCTTTCCCTGTGCTATCGCTTGCGGAAATTCGATTCAAAACGCTAACTTTGGCAGTATTTTCAGAAAGATATATTGCTTTAATTTAAGAAAAAAACGACATTTACATAGTTTCCGAATAAGAGTACATGCCAATCTTACTCGTTTCCAAAAAGAAATGAATTCATAAATGTGTCGAAATGTAGCTCCTTTGGATTTGAGAAAAGCCTTAAAAATGAGAGAAATATTTTCACAAATCTACTTTTTATTATACAGCTTCAAAAATTATCATGTTTTTAATCCTTTATTTAAAGATGAAAATAAGCACTCGCCAGTCGCCACTCGGCGACTAAACGTAAAAAACTGGCGACTAAAAATATGGAAAGTACCGGCCAAATGCAGGATTTTCCAAAGGGATTTCGTCAAAGAATCGCGAAACAAAAACGGCGAATTTTGTCAAATGATCGCGAAAATACCCAAATATCGTCAATAGATCGCGAAAAAAGCTAATTTCGTCAAAGAATCGCTCAGAAACCCAAATTTCGTCAAGTGATCGCGGAAAAAAACGCAAATATCGTCAAGTGATCGCGGAAAAAGCGCAAATATCGTCAATAGATCGCGAAAAACAAACGCGAATTTCGTCAAAGAATCGCGAAAAAAAACGAGAATTTCCTCAAAAGATCGCGTAAAAACGCACATTTCGTCAAAAGATTACGGAAAAAACGTAAATTTCGTCGAAGGATCGCGAAAAAAAAAACCAAATATCGTGAATGGATTGCGGAAAAAACGCAAATATTGTCAATAGATCGCGAAAAAACGCAAATATCGTCAATAGATCGCGAAAAAAACCCGAATTTTGTCAATGAATCGTAATAAAAACGAGAATTTAGTTAAAAGATCGCGAAAAAACCCCCACATTTCGTCAAAGGATCATAGAAAAACCTTTATTTCGTCAAAGGATTGCTAAAAATACCCGAATTTCGTCAAAGAATCGCGAAAAAACTTAGAATATCGTCAATAAATCGCGGAAAAACGCACAATATCGTCAGTGGATCGCGGAAGAAACTCAAAATATTGTCAATGCCTCGCGGAAAAAACGCAAAATATCGTCGATGGATCGCGAAAAAACGCGAATTTTCGTCAATAGATAGCAGAAAAAACACGAATTTTGTCAAAGAATCGCGTAAAAAAGATAATTTCGTCAAAGAATCGCGAAAATGAACGCGAATTTCATCAAAAAATTACGAAAAAAGTGCGAATTTTGTCAAAAGATCGCGAAAAAACGCGAATTTTGTCAAAGAATCGTGGAAGAAACAAAAACATCGCCAATAGATCGCGGGAAAATGCGAATTTTGTTAAAGTATCATGTAAAAAATGCATAATTAGTCCCAGGAGAGACCACCTCAGCCCCTCCCCTTTACATTTCAGAAAATTTGCTGTAAATTTCGGATTTTTTTTTTTTTTAATTTTGAAAAGTATGTAAGTATAGTGGACTTATGTAATTAGCTATATAAGCATGTTACATATAACTTTGCTGTTAACTTAATTTAAAATAGATTGGAAATTAGTATCTCAAGTATATTCAAAACAATATGAATTAAAATATTTTTATTTATTACATAAATTACTTATTTACTCTAAACTTATATATTTTTAAATTAAATATTCAGTGACATAAATGTACTTACTGGCGATTAAAGAAATTATTCTCACTAGCCAGTAACTGGCTACTAAAAAAAATCAACTTACCGGCCAGTGGCCACTAAGCAAAATTCCTTATTTTCATCTTTACCTTTATTCTGAACTACATTAATCTTTTAATGAATGCTTATTTGAATTTTGAAATGTCAGTAGAGACGATGACTAAAATACTGTAAGTAATCGTTAATGTTTACTGTTATGTATTTTATGTTTTGCGAACACATGGTAATCTAAAATATACTGTAAAATGTTCCCATAAATATGTATGTAGTATTCATTAAAAGAATCTTAATTGTATGTCGAGAAAAAACGGACATTTTTGTAGAGAAAAAACGGACAATTTTGTAGAAACTGAGTCGGGCCAATCTTCCAATTTTTATACCGGGCCGGGCCAAGATAGCTTTCGTTCGGGCCGGGCCTGGAAATTCCGGCCCGTGCAGAGCTCTAAAAACCGACAGGAGTAAAATGTAAAAAAAATATATATATCTTTTTCAATTGTTATTATTTGAACATGTGTGTATCTATCGGTTCGGTCCCTTCCTAATAAATAACTAAATAATTGTCAAATGTTAACTGTAATTCCTTCCAGCCAATTCTAATAAGCTCCTTGGAAAGCTAAGAAGGAATTCTTAAAAATCAATGATGGTTTTAGAAAAATAAAAGTTGCCTTAGATTTAAAAATATACAATATATATTTTTTTTTAGAATAAAAGAAAAATTTCTTTATTTATTTTAATTCACCGAGAAAAATACAAAATTTAAAGTTTTATTAACTGAACAAGTTTTAAGAAAGTTTTTCTCTTAAATAATAATTCAAAGTATTTTTTTTTTTTTATGTATTAGAGGCCGTTACGAGCTAAGCCCTCAAAACCCTGTCCTAACCTCGCCGGATTGTTAAACATGGTAATTTGAGTTGTTTCAAAAAATAAAATCTGATTATAGTAGATTGAAGGGTATTCCACAAATGGAAATGTAGTCATATTTAAAGGAATATTGTAACACATGGAATTGGCAGGTGTTTTCATGCAGATACTATGCGATCGAGTGTTTTCCATTTTTTAATAAAAGCAAAAGGTCATTCATCAAATACTGTAAAAGGAAAATCTGTCGTCACGTGGAAAAAATCGCTTATAAATATATAACTCATTGATCAACGATTGGTAAACACTGTTAAATGCCAAATCGCTTCAGTAGTCATGCCTGCAAACGTCATGCTTTTGCATTTAAAAATGTGTCCGTAAATATTTAAAAGCTCCGTGTTGTCGGAGGGACATATTTCTTTGATAAAGCCCTTAAAAGGTGACATAATCTTAGATTTGAGATTAGTTCGGATGATGAAACTGACACCATTTTCAAAAGAAAAGATCATTTTCATATATGGAACAAGTTAGTGTGATTGCGTCAGTATAATGTCATATTCAATAAACTTTAGCTTGCATTTAAAGTTCCTAAAATTTATTAATTTATTTCTAAATTTCTTTTCTTGTATCCCTTGAAATCAAAATTAACCAACCCTAAAATCTGAAACATTTAAAAATAATTGATGGAAATGATGCACTAATCTTAAACGCATAGACAATTCTGTTGGGGAAAATGACATAAATTCCCAAAAGAAAAAATGCCTTTTCATCCAAAAAAATGTACATCAGCACAGATTGTTTAGAACAATATTTTAATTAAAATCGTATTATATAATTTTTATATTCCCTTATAATTGAATTTTCTGTAAAAACATTGTGGCAGAATTTTAATGAAACGAAATAAAAGGCTAATACAGTGAAACCCCGATTTTACGTTTCTCAAGGGACTGAGTAAAAAAACGTAAAATACGGGAAATACATAGAAAGCAAAAAATCGTAGAAAAAAACTAAAGGTACTAAAGATGACTCTTTCAAAAGGTATTACAATCTATATTATTATACATACCATTTTAACCCCATTCTCGCTCCCGTCATATTCTCGGGCTGTGTCTTTTACTCAAATTGTTTGATTCCCACCAGTTTTATAAAATAGTGAAATTGGCTATATTTTAGTATCGTTTTTACTGTCATTAAATAAGGTGAATATTTCTTTTTCATAAAAGTGGTGCCAATAAGCAATTTGAATTATTCAACCGTAATTTAATTCGAGCGTTAAGGGGTTAAGATCATTTTAACACATTTAATTGCGAATCCTAGCATTTAGGTTGGAAATAGTCCGTAATAGTGGATTGTTTTTTAGTCATTGAGTTCAAAGTGAATGCAGCATCTTTCGGGATTGAAATACTTTACAAGTTTTTTTCCTAATCTTTATGAGAAAGAAAATAGTCTTCCACTGTTTGTAAGCTCTTCAATGCAATATTGAAAGAAGGGACGGGCTGTGCTTCAGTTTCTTCTTCTTCATCTTCATCTGTGGGCGAAAAGTCCATAACGTCGGCTACGGATTGCAAAAGATTGCAAAACTTTTAACAACGTGAATTAACTTTAAAAAAGCACAAAAGAAAAATTATTGCTTATTTTAGAACATTTTTTCCTTTTTTTTACTTTCCAGAGAAAACGTAAAATGCGGGAAATTCCATAAATAACAAACTTACGATCCGGGTTAAATTAACATTACAATTATACGGAAAAACTGGGACCTGATGAAAAAAACGTATAATGCGGGAAAAACGTAGATTCGGGGGACGTAAAATCGGGGTTTCACTGTATATATGTTTAAAAAAGGGCGAAACATTACAGACACAATTTATTTACTTCAAGAACTTTTTTAAATTATTGTATTCCATTATAATGTAGTCTTTTTAAAGAAATGTAGTATTTGATAAAAGTTCTCAACAAAAAAGAGAAAAAAAAAAACCTTTTTTTAAAAATTCTATACTTCACCAGGCTACAAAATGGATGCCCCTATATCCCTGCAGATTAATAGAATGCTTTAATCCAAAGAGGAAAGCTCCCCGTTCCTTCACTTGACAGCCCGACACCACCCATCTTGACCTTTGAGGGGGACTAGCGGGCTGTGTGGGTTTCCACGTCGATCATGAGAGGTGAGTGCGAAGTTTCCCCAAAAGCCATCACATCCGCGCGGATTTCACCCCTATGACTTCCCCTGTAGGGGCGGGATCCTTACGCAAAATGCTGCTTTTTCATAATATATATATTTTTAATTCCAATGTAAATCACGCTTATTCTAATTTGCCCAGAATTAAAAGAAAATTATATTTAGAAACCTTGAAATGAGATGAAATGAGTTTAGTTTTTCAAATTCTAGAGGTACTTGTTTTTCAGTCTCTATAAAGCTTTTTATGGAAAAGTACCTCAGTTTTTGTCGAACCAGAATTTCATCTCAATTTACCACTAAATGACAAAACAAAACAAAAAAGTGCAAACAGACTTCACTCAGTAAAGGTTTAAAGTATGTTATGCAAAAAAAAAAAAAAAAAAAAAAAAAAAAAAGGAAAATCTTTAAATGCAAATAAGATATAGCTATAGGATTTTTACATTGGTTTAACGTTAGCTACGAAAGTCCAACTTTTTGCGCTTGTTGAAGGCTGTTCTCAAATGCAAAGGGAATTTTGTTCGGAAACGCATGAAACTAGGTGTTGTTATGCAGAAACTATGTCATCGAACTGTTTTTTAAGTTTTCTTGTAAACGCAATAGATCTTTCAGAAAATATTGTCAAAGTTGTCATTTTGAACTGAACTTTGAAACGAAAGCAGAAAATCCCGCCAGAAAGGGGAGAAAAATGCCGCGTCACGTGGCCAAACTCGCTTATAACTCAATAGGTAATCGATTGATCTAAAAATGGAAAAAAACAGTTCAATTCCAAATCGCTTCCATGGCGAGGCTTTCCAATTTTATATATTTCCGTTAAAAAAAATGAATTTGTAAATGTGTCAAAACGTTTTGCGCTTGTTGAGCAGAGCAGTTGAAAACAGCCTTAAGGCTGTTCTCAAATCCAAAAGGGCAACTTTCTGACACATTTTTTAAATAATTTTTTATTCGCAATTGTGAGAAATGCTGAATGAAACGAGACACAATCTAAACGATAAGGTGTCAAAAATGTCACAAGTGTTCGGGTCAGTTTCCACTTTCATTTTCCTGCGCTGGGGTGGGAAGGGCTCGATAACCCAAAAAGCACGAGGAGCGCGTGTTTCCCCTCAAAAATAGATCTCAAAATGACTGGGAAATGGGGCCGCTAATTTCCATTTTTATGTTTTTAAACTACATATAGAGTAAAAGCACCAATAGTCGGCCACTTAAGCGCTCTCTTTTAGTACATAGTTCAAAGCGTAGTTTTAAAAAGCAATACAACATTTTTAAGAGGCTACTTCAGTTAAACGAAAAGACCCGTTCGCCAATGCTAATCCTATGGAAGAAATTCATAAAGGTATCTCGGTCGCATTTCAATATTTTTAAATGATTTCTTTTGTATTGAATAGTTGAGATCGATCTGTACAAAGGCCGTTGTTTACTTTTTCGATTTTGTTTACAGGTATTTCTTATGAGGACACTTTCATTTTCGGAACCGGTTTCGAAAGTAAAAGCATCCTCATAAAAAATATCTGCAATCAAAATCGAAAAAGTAAAAAACGGCCTGCATACAGATCGATCTCAACTATTCAAACCAAAAGAAATCATTTAAAAGTATTGAAATGCGACCGAGATATCTTTATAAATTTCTTCCATAGGATTAGCATTAGCGAAAGCGCCTTTTCATTTGACTGAAGTAGCCTCTTAACAGTGACACATGTAAATGTATACCTTTATTTTACTGTTTCAGCAATTGTTTTAAAAAAAATGATTATAGTTTTTATTTATAAAATGTTTAACTTAAAAGTAGCAAAGTCGCTAGTAGTCGGCCACTGAATTCTAGTGCTCGGCCATCACTGGACTAGTTGTCGGCCACTTAGATACCTTGTTATTGTAAGTAACTTAAAGTACAATTTTTATAAACAGAACAACATTTTAACAATATAATGTGTTTATTTAGACTTTTCTTATATTGTTTCAGTTATAATTTAAAATATTATAATAGTTTTTAAAATTTTCCAACGAAGTTTAAAAGTGTTTGTGAATTTGGATTGTCTCCAGTCTGTCCGAGCTCTAACACTCATAAATATACTCGAATCTCCCCGAATTTTTTGTACGTTATTGTCGTTGACAATAGCACGATCGCTTTTGAAAGTAAAGTATGTAGAATTTATAGTTTATCTACAGGGACAGTCAAAAGTATTCCGATTCATTACGCTCAATGCGAAAAAATTGCTTTAAGTTTTATTTTAATGATGTTGGTTATTTCAAAAATAATGGAATTGATATGCATTTATGAAGTGCACTAAACTATGCATTCTGGATAATGTGGGGTCCAAAGTACTTATTATTTATTCATTTATAGGGCCACGCAACAGAATTCTTTTACATAATAGTGTCAGGGGAAAAACGGTTTGCAGCGTAATTTAGTTCTGTTTCACTATTTCAAATATAATGAAATTGGTATACATTACTAAGGCTTACTACATTATACTTGTTGTATAACGTGATGTGCATAGCATTTATCGTTCATTTACAGGGACACAGAAAAAATTCGGATACAGTACTATATATTTCTATTAGCGATAATTGCTGGAAGAGTTATTTCGTTTATAACTGACATAGATCATATACAAGGTTACACAAAAGAGTTTATAAGCTTTGCGGAGTATCTGCGTGAATGGCTTAAAGGAGGAATTTAATTGATAGGACTGGGCGATGTAGAAATTTCTTAAATCGATTTATCATCCATCCAACATCGCGATTTAGTGCTAAATCGCAATTTAACACCGATTTTACATTTTAGAATATGGAAGCCTATTTTTTAATTTTTAGTAACAAAATACGATCTTTATGTGCCCCCCCCCCCCACTGTATTATTTAGTATACTTAGCTTTTAATTTGTCAAATAATTTTGAAAAGAGGTATATTTTTTACACATAAAAAAGCTTTGAATGTCCCAAAACACTAGTTTTTTTTTTTTTCCATTTTCAAAATTAGTGACCTATTGTAATACATTTTATAAACTCATTCTATAAGAAGTAATATAAAAGAAAATGATTTTCTTTTTGTCTGACTTGTTATGCATGCTACAATCTAAATTCCTTAGGGGGGGGGGGGGGCTTTAGCACTTCATTGCTAACAGCCTACATACACTTTTTTTTTTTTTTTTTTACAGACACAGATTTAAAAAGTTAATGAGGTAAAACAGAAGCATATTAAAAGACTTCAATGATGAATTTAACTATTCATTTATCATGATGAGAAAAGTAGTAAAAAAAAAGTGTGGGGGGAAATATGAGAAATAAGGTGCAATTTTATATCTTTTTAACTTTTAGATTAAAATAAGATTTGTTTAACATAAATGCTGACATTTATATAGCGGATGGAGTAGGATTGAAAGTGTGACCCTTGGAGAACATCACTGAAATTGCTGATTTTTTTCGCGGTTGTTGCCATCCCTTAAGATTAGTAATAAAATATAATCTTAAAATATCTCTTTTTAATGATAACAAAATGTCAAAAAAGCAAAAAATCGCAGATCTGCAGACAAATCTAATGAATGCCTCTTCCAGCCCTCCCTCATTTTGCTGTAAAAATAAAGTTACTTGACTCATTACAGAACTTTATTAAAGTATTTTTAATTAATTACAAAATAATAATAAATTAAAACTAAAATATTTCCATAATACCTAAACATATGAAAATTAATTTTTCATGAAAATAATGCATAAAAATATAAACTAAAAATGGATGAATTTGGATATAAATAGTGAATCAATTTCAGCAAGGTACTCAATCCATGTGACTGGCATTGAAATTGGATGTCAAATCTGATGCATGACTATTTTAAAATATTTTAATTAATTACAGAATAATAAAAAATAAAGAATATGTATTAAAATATTACCCAAACATGTGAAAAATGAATGTTTCATTAAAAGAATGCATAAAAATAAAAATTGAAATTCGATGAATTTGGATTTTAAATATGAAATTCTATTCTTTTTTTTTTCCAACCATAAATACTCAATCAATTTCAGGAAAAAAATATTATTAGTAAAAGAAAAATATTTCATGTGGATCACGGCCAAATAGTGATACACAAAACAATGCATGACTATACCTTTAAAATAATTTCATTAATTACAAAATAATAAAAAATAAATGTTAAAATATTACTAAAACATGTAAAAAATGAATTTTTCATCATAAGTATGCATAAAAGTATAAACTGCAAGTCGATGAGTTTGGATTTTAAATATAAAACTTTATTATTATTATTTTTAATCATATAAATGCTGAATGAATTTCAGGAAAACAATCTTTTGAAACAATGCAGGATTCTACTTTAAAACATTTTAATTAATTACAGAATATTGGAAAATAAAAAATACATATTGCATTATTACTCAAATATGTGAAAACTTAATTTATCATCAAAAGATTGCATTAGTATATAAATTGAAATTCGATGAATTTGGATTTTAAGATTTAAACATTACTTTTTCCTTTCAACTTTCCACTATATAAGTTCTTAATTTCTGAAAAATACACATTCCAATCTCATAAACTCTGAATCTTGTTTACAAAATAAATAAATAAATATCAATTCTTACTTAAATCATCGTTTTCTTAAATCGCCTTTCTCTTAAATTGGATCCTGCTAAATCGATTTAACACCAGCTTGCCTTGTTTTCATTAAATCGTCTTTTTCTTAAATCGGAAAGCATGGAGGCTTGCGATGTTTGTTTAAATCGGATCGTCCTAAATCGATTTAACACCAGCTTGCCTTGTTTGTCTTAAATCGGAAAGCATTGAGGCTTGCGATGTTTGCTTAAATCGGATCCTCCTAAATCGATTTAACACGAGCTTGGCATGTAAGTGGTAGATACATCAAAGTAGATAAATCGGTTTTCGGATGTTAGCTCTGAATCAGTATTTTGTTTTAAATCGATTTAAAGCCAATGGCTAAATCGCGATTTAAGAGAATGGCTAAATCGCGATTTAAGAGAATGGCTAAATCGCGATTTAAGACATTGGCTAAATCGCGATTTCCGATTTTAGCTTAAATCGATTTAAGATCAATGGTTAAATCGGATTTCTGATGTAAGCTTTAAATCGATTTAAGGCCCAGGCCTATTAATTGACCTTTCAAGCTGAACTATATTTAGTATATTAAGAGATATTTGTATAATATAAATAAAAGCATATACAGGGCCACGCAAAGAACTGAATACATGACCTCCTAGGAATAATAGTGTGTAGAAGTGTGATTTCAATAGTTTTTGCCACACTTTTGGCTGAATTAAATTTTAGCTTAATATGTGCGGCATATACAAATCTGTTGGTAATATACAGGGCTGTACAAAATAATTCAAGTATGTTTGCGCACAGTGGTATTGCAGCTCTTTTGTGTAGCCTTGTATATGATCTATGTCAGTTATAAACGAAATAACTCTTCCAGCAATTATCGCTAATAGTACTGTATCCGAATTTTTTCTGTGTCCCTGTAAATGATCGATAAATACTATGCATATCATGTTATACAACAAATATAATGTAGTAAGCCTTAGTAATGTATACCAATTTCATTATATTTGAAATAGTGTAACAGAACTAAAATACGCTGCAAATGCTGAAGGCGAATTTTCAATCTGTTATGCATCTTTTTACTATACTAAGTTTTATCATAATATGTATAGAATAATATACAAATCTTTAGATTAAATACAGGATTGCACAAAAGAATCGGACTACTTTTCCGGTTAAGGACCGTAATCTGGCTTTCAAAAGTATTATGCCTTTTCTAAAATGTTTAATTTTTTGTACAGTATTAAGCAGCTAAATTTCGTTAAAGAATTCTGCAAGTCATGAGACGTGCTTTTGTAATCTATTCTTGATGCATGATTTTTCATTCTCGTTTCTTATGGAAAGTAAAGTTAAAAGTACAAAATTATCTAGTAGTCGGCCTTTAAATTTTGTGTTTAGCCATCGTAAACTAGGCGGCGGGTAGAGATAAAAATTATTACGTCATCTTGTTTCAAAATGAAATTATCATGTAGGACAAGATTATTAAGGGTGTATTCCGATCCAAACTGCTCATTTTCTGATTCATTTCCAAATTCATTTTTGCTCTCAAACACATCAAACTGGGAAATTCTCTTATTTAAAAACTATATAATGTGCCGTGCTTCTTAATTTTTTGATAAATGCAGACAATACTGTAATAAACGCTGTCAAAGTTGGCGTTTTGAACCGAATTTTCCGAAGCGGGCGATCTGGGAATGAAAAAAATGATCATACTGAGAAAATAATTGTTTAAAAATCAAATTCTAATTAATTGAGCTGAAAATGAAATCACACGGCATGTTAAACATGTCTTCAGAAATCACCCCAGCAAGTTTCATGTTTTTACTTTTAAAAATGAGTCTGAAAATGTCTCAGAACATTTCGAGCTGTTGAAGGTGGAAAAATATTTTTTCGGATACACCCTTAACAGAACTAAATGACTGATGTGGCGATGCATATCTTGGTATGATATTAGCAGCAGGGAGCGCCAAATCGTGATTTTAGCGTTACTATAATGTTATCGAGTTTCGGGATGAAATTTTAATATGTTGCATATCTAAACTAGCACAATGCAAATATTTCAGTTTGTCTTGGGATTCCGTGGTTAGATATGAGTAAAACGCCAGTTCTTCATTTTGGCGATACTATCTCATCATCGAGTTTTGAAATGTAATTTTTATAAGTTGTATATCTCGAATAATGCATTACATATATATTACAGTCTGCCTCGTAATATCTTTGAACGATATGAGCAGAATGAGGCGCCAATTCTTATTTTGGCGGTACTATCTGGTCATCGAATTTCGAAATGAAATTTTAATATGCCTCTTTCGATTAATACGATTTAAGTGTTTTAATCTGTTCGTGGTATCTGAGCATAACGTACAAGCACAACGGGCCGCCAACTCATTATTTTGGGGGCAGAATTTCGTTTTCAATTTTGAGCATGAAATGTTAATGATTAAAGTTACAGATTATTATAATACAAATTCTTCAGTCTGTTTCGCGATATCTCGATAAGATATGAGAAAAACGGGGCGCTAATTCTTCCTTTTAGCCGTACTATCGCATCATCGAATATCGGAATGGAATTTTAATATGTTGATATTTAGAATAGTACAGTAAAAATATTACTATCTGTCCCTGATATCTCGGTACGATACGATCAGAATAGGGCGTCAATTTGTTATTCTGGCGGTACTAACAGATCGAGTTTCGATGTGAAATTTTAAAATGTAATGGGCATAGATTATTGATATTCTGTGTAATGTACATCTTATAGTTACAGTGCCGTTGAAAATGAACAATGTTAGCTTCATTTTTTTAAAATTTGAGTTCTATAGAGGCAGAAGAGGGGATTTTAAAACCCAATCTAGTTATTATTATTGCTGACTATTGAGTTAATCATATAATAAGTTTTATTTTATATTATTGAAAAGCTATCCGTGGCTTTGTGCTTTTTGAAATATGGCAAATGATATTTCTGTGCTTATTAACATTAGGAAGAAATTATATTTGTGTGCCTATTAAAGTTAGGAAGAAGTTATATTTCCGCAGAAAGTTTAAATATTATTAATTAAAATGCAATTTATTGAAATTTCATCCTAATAACCCATTAGATGATTGTGAGAATCATTTCCCCCCTTTAAATTTCGAATATCTTATAACTCACTTTGGAAAAGCATTTGTGTCTTAAAAATAAAACCCATGTAAAATTTCTCAAGTTTCCAGCAATTCCCTCGTAATTCCCAAATAAATCATCGTTTTAAGTATGATTTTCGCACATTTCACACTTTAAAATTTCCATATTGAAAAAACATGTTCTTGGCAAGTAAGCAGTGGTGTAGTCGTAAAAAAAAAAAAAAAAAAAAAACAGAGGGTACATACGCTAAGCAGATGGTATATGCTTAAGGCAGAGCGTATACCCTAGAGTGCATTTACTATAAGATTTCTTGAGAAACAGAGGGTATACGGTGTTCCTTAAAAAATCCAGAAGGTATACGGCGTATACCCCAGTATACCCTCCACTACATCCCTGCAAGTAAGCAATAGCTATGTCGAGTTTCAATCCAATATTTAAATTACATTTATTTCTATCCCTAACAAATATAACGTTTTTTGATTAATTTATCTTTTTAAATTTTAAATATATCATAACTGTTATGCACAAACATTTACGTTTTATAAATAACAGGCATTTAATATTTCAGGTCTTTAACGTTTTGATATTAATCAAAATTTTCAACGTTTTTAGAATGTTTTCTACTCATTTCAGCCTTTTATGTTTCGCCTTTTTTTAGAAACCGTTTTCAGTGGGTATTTATCTAAATGACACCATGTCAAGTTTCAAATATCTAACACCCTCAGTGTTACAAAAAAAATGGGATATTTTAGAAAGTGTTTTGCTTCTGCAGAAACTGTCACCATCATTTTTTAACTTTTATTCGGCAGTTCCAAAGATTTCCTCTTACAAAATAAACAATACTTTTTTTTATAACATAGTATATTAGAAGGCTTCATGCTGGTCGATTTTCCCAAACGAAATATATCGGTGAATTTAACCTTGTAAATACAAGGTTAAATTCACAGTTTACATATTTTCCCATCGCCGTTATGACAAATTTTAAAGCAAAACGAGCCTTTGTTTGAAATGTCATTACGAATTGAAGTAAATTATGCAAATACCATTGCACTATTATATGTTTTAATTTGTCAGACAAAATTTTCGCTGTTAAAAATCACTGAACAATCATTGAGTTGATGATTTACAGCAGAATTAGTAAATAACGGTAGAACGATATAATGCAATATAATAAAGCTTCTTTAAAACATTATCTAATTAACAATGAAAATCTCATCAAAATAGTAATTTTTAATGCTAATACTTCATAATCGAGTTTACCTGATCAAAGAATTTTTCCCTGGGATGATATAACTAAGCGACGTAGGATGATATACAATAAACTAAAACCTTTCCTGAAAAATTATCTAACTATAACGATGCAAGTTCGATCGAAATCTATTCACCATAACTAAAGTTATAAGCGGCCGGAACGAAATAATTATTTGCATTTTATATCAGGTGTTTTGGGGTATAAACGCTAGGGTTAGTAATAACGCCAAGTGCTAATATTAAGCGTAGTTATGAAGGAATCCGGAAAATGGCACTACGGCTACTGCGCTAAAAGGCTGTGAGTTATCTGAATCGCAAACAACTGCCAAATGTTAATTTTTTACATCTGTAGACGTTATTGCTGGCAAAAGCTTGCAAGAGTCAATGTCCGATCTAAAAGTCGCAACATAAGTTTTGTGATGTGAAGTCTATATATTTGTTATGAAATACTTTGTTTATTACATAAATTTGTAGTGTATTTCATGTACTTTCAAAATGTTGTGGGATATTTTGGATGTATTCGCGAGATAGCTTGAAGTTTAAAAAAATGCGTTCAAAATGCATACCGTATTAAAAACGCCGTCCACTAGTGTTATTACTCCGGTTGATTATTTTCAGTGGCAAAACTACATTTTTTATTTTTTTTTATTTTTGTGATACATTACAAGAGTGATCATTATTGTCATTGTTGAAAACTAAAAAAGATAAAGAGAAATTTGTACGTTTTAAATGCTGCTAATTTTTTCATGTCAGATGAATAAAATATCATATGATTATTACTGCATCCTGATATTGCAAATAATGGTAAGTAAAAGCAATTTGTAAATTTCCAAAGCTGTAGAGTTTGTATCTTTAGAATTGGACAATTTACATGCCATTATTCCATCTGATTAATTTATAGTTTTGTTTGCATGGCATTATTACCCACCAGTTGGGTAATATCATTAAATAGCATTAATCAAAAAATCACGCCACTACATTTTACGAATACATATCTGTTAAAATAGTCTTTCTTATATACATAATGAATAAGTTGCTATATAAAATCCTATATTTGTTTGGGAGAAAAAATCTCAACCTAAACCGTAAAAAATATGTAGAGACTTAGTGTGTTGTTATTACCCCATTATATATAGTGTGCATAAGATAAAATGCAAGCAAAAGTCTATATAAATCTCAAATTGCGAAAATCAAATTATAAAAAGTAGACTCAAAAACGTGAAATGGGCGTTTAGCCAGTAGTCAACCGTGGTGGCCGATTACTGAACATGCAAGTAAATATAATATCCAATAATCGGCCACATTAAAATTAATTAATACAAATACACTTATTTAATTTTTATACTCAAAAACTTTAGTTTATTAAATTTTTTAATAGCACAGTCTTATAATTTTGGAAAATAATAAAAAATAAATTAATACTAGTCTTTTAAAAATGTTGTCATCGGTTAACAAAAAAATAGCAAAGACGGTTATTTGATTGCAACCAAATAAAAAATGGCTTATTACTAATGGAATAAAAATATCCACAGTTCTTTTCTGATGGCTTACGACGTATAAAGGATGGCTACATATAGGGGGATTGTAATATTTCATTTGAAACCAAAAATAAGCTATTCATAACGTATTTTATCTCAAAGTGGCCAACTACTGGGGGGTGGCCGACTATTGATTGCTGCATTTACCCTATCTTTTGGAGAAATTTTGCTAAATGCAGGAAAAGAAATCTACTCTACATACGAAAAATTTGGATGGAATCAATTTGTTGAGAACAGTTGAGACAGTTGAGAACAGCCATATGGCTGTTCAACAAGCGCAAAACGTTTTGACACATTTACAAATTCATTTTTTAACGGAAAGATAGAAAATTGGAAGGCCTGACTATAGAAGCGATTTGGAATCGAACAGTGTTTCCGTTTTTTGATAAAATAAATTACCTATTGAGTTATAAGCGATTTTCATCACGTGACAAAGACGTTTTTCTCCCTTCACTGAGTGGATATTCTTCTTTCGCGCGGAAATTCAGTTCCAAACGCCCACTTTGACACCATTTCCTGAGAGATCTAATGCTTTTGCAGAAAAAAAAACCCCGAAAAAAAAAACAGTTCGATTACATAGTTTCTGAACAACACTTGCTAATTTCATGCATTTCCGAGCAAAAATAAACTACAAGGTCTGGAAGAGGAATGGACCCTTGACCGGAAAAAATGGAAAAAGACTCTTGTAGATTCTTCGGATGGCGGCATCTGACGCCATAAACCGAATTTACATATATGTCATAAATTTGCCCTTTTGGATTTGAGAACAGCTTTAACCAATTATATGCAATCCCGACGTAATTGTTAGAAACCACCCAGATAATCGAACATAGAACTACAAGTATTACAATACTCAATCTGTAGTATATACAGGGATTATAAGAAAAGCTGATAAACTGAAGTGGCTTTAGTATCATGTCATACCTGATGGAGTTTTGTCAACATATCTACTAAAGTTCTAATAAACTATTATATATGAATCAAATATTTTATGCCCCTTATTTCGGAGCGTCCTGTATGGCAGCCCGAACTTTCACCCCATTATAAAACTGATTCTGCTCTTAAATGATGAAATAGTAGACTGACACCAGAATTTATAAGCGAGTTTATTAGAAAATACAAACTTGCTTATTTTCAAGTACGATACAATAGGAAATTTTTAATTAAATATTCGTGGTGCTAGTAAAATAAAAATAAGGTGTCCTATTTTAAGGACACCACCCTCGAAAGGGTTAAATGAAATACATGCAAATTTGGCAGAATAAAAAAAAAAATCACACCAGGAATAACATTTATATCATTAATGAGTTTCCCTGTAGAAATTTAAAAAGACATTTCCCGAATGAAAGGGGTCCCCAAAATGGACACGGTGCTTGGCCTAGCTTCAGAGATTAATCGGGTCCTTTGGTCCTTTCAAGAGAAATTAATAATTCACATTTTCCTGGCAACAATGCAAGATAAAACCATTATGATGTCCCAAATTGGGGGCATTTTTCTTTTAAAACATCTTATGACACGCGTAGATAAGCAAAGGAAAGTTTCGTAACAAATAACTCCCTTCAACCAATCCATCATTCTTTTTACTATTTTCCCACTAGTATTTTTCTTAAAGTTGTGACCATCATTCGTGTAATACCCTGTAGAAAGCTGTGAATAACAATACCTGGTACGAAATTTATGTATGCATAAAACTGTTAGAAATATTCAACTATACTAACATGTAAATTGCATGAGTTCATTTCTAAATATAATTTAGTTTCGTAATATTCTTTAACAAAAATAAGGATGAAGGCAGCATAGCTGCACCCAATTTTACCATTTTATGGAGTAATTGAACCACTGTATCTGGTGTTAAGTTACACCGTAATAACGTGAATTCTGATATTTTCACATTATTATGGTATAATTTATATCTGTTTAAATAACACCAGCTTCAATTTTTTACAATGTTGCAAGCATCATTATGGATGAATAGAATCCCCCATAATGATGCTTGCCCCGGGGTCGTAGATAATTTAATTCGTAACTGGGACATTCTTAAAAAAAAAAAAAAAAAAGTACTTACAATGCATTACATTTTGAGAAAATGTTAATGGCGCACGTTTTTCTCTAAGGCTATGTATTTTTTTTTATTTTATTTTTTTTTTTTAACTTACCTTACATTGACAGTAGATATAATTTTCAGTTGAATTTCCGTTAAATTTACTATTAATTCATAACCTTATTTAATTATCAATAGGATTATTTTTGTTTCAGAAACAATAAAATTTTCTAATCAATACATTTCTTTTCAAAACATGCATTCAATACAGCAGTATTAAAATATAGATTTATGCTGCAACTTGACAGCCAAATACTTTGTTGTGGAAAATTTAAATTAAAACTGAATGTTGCTTGGTGAATAAAATAGTTACATGTAAACACATTAAAAAGCATTCAGCAGAGTGTCTAAATATACTGTAACTTTACAAAAAGTAATGATATCTAACAAAAACATAACTGTGAAAAAAAGGGAGACAATCAAAAAAAAAAAAAAAAAAAACTGCCAAGAAAACAAGTGGGTTGCCAAATTCAAATAAAATTCACTCAAACTTATCTACTGAAGTATTGTAGCATTGTTTTAATTATTTAAAAATAAAAATTATTGATAGCATAATCTAGAATTTGGCAAGTTTTTGATAAATGTTATGCCTATCATTTTCATGTTTTAATAAAATGATGATGATAATATTAATAACAATGTCATTATAGCAATTTGCAATATTGTTATTATAATAAACAAATGAGTCATGTTAAAGATTTGATAATCAAATACACACACAGTAAACCCTTTCGCTCGTCTTTGATTATCACATTAACGACTCCGCCTCCCCCCCCCCCCCGGAAACATCATTAAAAACAAACTAATGCCGACAAAGAGACAGATATATATACGCTTTTCCTTGGCATCAGAAGTGGGAAAAGGAGAGTTCGATTGGAGCGGTGGTGGAGGAGTGAGGAGGAGGGAGAATCATACTATAGTAGGATGAGGTTTAAGGGAAATTTTTTTGATTGGAAAGGATATTTTTTTATTTAATCGTCTTACAGTAGGAGGGGGTAGGAGGGATTATTTTTTTTGAGGGGGGGCTAAATATTTGGAGGGGGCTTATTTTTTTCGAGTCGACTTAGAGTAGGATTGGAAATATCATACTATAACACGAGGGGTTAGCTATTTTTGAGAGAAAGTATGAAGGTCTAAACTTTTAGTGAGGCTAAATATTTAAGGGGGGCTTATTTTTAGGGGGCTTATTATTTTTTTCTTGAAGTAGAGAATCGGTTTTGGAAGCACTTTAAATTGTAGAAACGGTTAGAGGTTCGGCTACTGCTCCCTCTCCCCATCCCCCCTTGCCCCCCCCCCCCCTGCCCCGCTGAAAAATAAGGATTTTTTTTTTAATAGTTCGACCTCTCTCGATGAGAAAGTTTTCATGTGTTGTAACATATTTAATTTTTCGATTGTTTTGAACTTTGTCAAAAATAGTAGGTTAGTTTTGACGGAATTAAACTGGAACTGTATTATTAGATGAGAGTTCTTTTTTAAATTTAACTTGTATTCTTATTGAAAGGTTTTTATGAACAACTCTGTTTTTGGAAAAACTTTAGTGAATCTTTGAAAAAAGGAGAAATGTTATGCTTTGCATTATTGAAAAAACAGTAAAAAAATTAGCAGTCTCATCTAGTTTTCAGTCATTTGATGAAGAGCAACTGATTGCAGTGGAAAGTATTAAACACAGTTTAATTTTGCATCGTCCTGTATACGTTGGGTTTGTCATATTAGCACTGTTTTCCTTACGGGTTTCGAACCTGAAACTCCCCATTATTCGAATTTCTGTAATGAGAATCTAGATGGAAACTTGAAAAATTTCATTTAGAACTGAAAATTGTTAATTATTATTATCCTCTTGTTGCAAGTTCATACATCTCTTTACCTATTCGCCTGGTTTCGAACCTACAATCTTCCCATTATTAGATTATTTCTATAACCATTGGGCTGGGCGGGCCCCATTGTTTTTTCACTTGAATTTGCTTTCTTTCAGTTTTGTATCGACTTCTTTTTAAAAATCAGTGGGTTAATGATTTTACGTTAAGTAGAAATTTTAACAAAGTGTTGCCATTGAATTTAGAAAAAATGAGAAATAAACATTATATATTTTTATTATCGTGCACTTCGAGAAATTATTTAATTTTCAGATGAATAGGTTTGGCTAACATTTATTCATTTTAGTATTTATTTCAACATTGGGGAAACTATTAACAGTGTGTTGCCCCTGTGTTACGTACTAAACGAAATTAAAGACTGTTGCCATTGAATTTAGAGAAATAAACATTCAATTTTTATATATTATGTACTTCGAGAAATTAATTCAATTTCTTAGATTTAATAATGTCTACTTCAACTTCGGGAAAGTATAGTAATTTGAACGAAAAGATAATTTATAAACTGGATTTTAGAACAGTAATGTACTTTTAGCGTAATGATATTTTTTCAATCTGGATTTTCTCGTGCAGTTAATGAACTCTTTCATTATCACTCACCCAGAATGATTCTTTTTACTTATACTGTAACAAAATTTATGGATTTTAGTTTAAAAATATCGTCTTTGGATGGATTCGAACCATCATCTTTTGGTTAACAGCCAAACGCGTTATCCAATTGCGCCACAAAGGCATTAAAAGGGTATACAATTAAACCAAAACAAGTTTATTCATCAGCTTTTAAAAACTAACCAGTTCTTCGATTTTCAAAGATTTGTGGTCATATCTATTTGTGTGTTTGTTGTTTCGATCATACATAAACAGGATGTGCTGTTTCTAATCTGGATTTAATGATAAACCGTATTTCCGCTTTATGTGAAAAACAGACATAATACTTCTTTTTTCCATTGCATTAGGAAAACAAATTTTCTTAATGGGTCACTATTTTAATTAACTAACAATTAAGAAATGAATCAGATTTTTTTTTCATGACACTCGCATTTCAGTAGGATTCATAATAAAGTTAATCACTTAATGAAAAAAAACAGCTTAATTCAAAAGAAATGAATTTATAAAATGATTCATTTTGCACATTTGCTTATTAAATTAACACAACATTTTATGTAATAAATAGTTATCACGTGATCTTCTTTTTTTCTGATGCGCCACCTAAATTGATTTAAATAGATGGATTTCATTTCATGTTATTATTCTGTTTTCTACTGTTTTGAATACACGTGCTATATTTTTTTGTCATCGTAAAGTTAAAGGAGATTTTAAATGTATATGGATGTTATTAATGATAAACAATCGATTATTGTTGTCAATTCGGATAAGATGAGTGAACAGGAGATAAAAGATGTGCCCGTTTCGATTACTAAAAGTATTCCTGCTTCATCAAAAATGTTTAAATTGCCTTATATTTGTGGAAAATGGAAAGCAGAATTTTACGAGAAACACGAGTTTTTAAAACATATGAACATTCATTTAGAAAAAAAACTTTTTATGTGCGACGTATGTGGAATGTTGTTTTTTCGAAAGAGGACTTATGGAACATATGATAATTCATCGCATGACATCTACCATGTACCAATATGAAACATGGGGCAAATCTTTTTCAAGAAAGAGTGTGTTAATCAGACACGCAAAGTTTCATTTAGAAAAAAAGCCCTTGAGTTGTGACAAGTGTAAGAAAACATTCGTTCAACAATGTGATTTACGAAAGCATTTGTTAATTCACATTAAAGACGGAAAATATCATAAATGTGAACAATGCGAAGAAACGTTTTTGAGAAAGATGGACTTAAGGAATCATCTTAAAATTCACATCATTCCGAAGAAAAGTGAGCTTTCCAAGCAATTCAAATGTGATGATTGTGACCAAGTTTTTTCTGATAAATCTGACTTAGTTGAACACAGAAAAATTCATCTTTCACCCACCCAACTTAAATTGGAACAGCGTAATGGATTGATTAAACAATTAGAAGAATTAACACTTCAATTAAGAACTTTGCAAAATGAAATATCTTCTTCAAATATCGAATTTTCAATGATTTGAAATAGACATATGTTTTCATTATACATATGCAATCAATTTTGTAACTAACGAAAAATAAAATTTTTCTCAATTGAAAAAACTTGTATGTTTTCATTTTAACAAGATGTCTTAGTATTTTATTGATTCCATAACAAATGAACTTGATTTTTTTTTCTAAGTGAATGAAACTCTAATAATAATTTGGAAATACATTTTTTTTATTTTTCTTCATTTAACTCACTCTATTTATTTGAAACCAATGCAAAATTAAAGAATATTTAATAAAGTTAAAATAATAATAAAGTTCTAATAATAAAGTTTTAGTAATATTAATGAGTAGCATTACTAATAATTGTAAACGAATTTAATCATCTACTAATTAATCAACTATCAACACATTTGTGGGGATACTTTAAATGACGTATTTATCCACTCATTATTTTATTCAATTTCATATGAGTATGACTACATCATAATAAAAACTATTTTAAACAATCAACTTCTATTACTTTTGTTTAGAGGGATTAGAAAACGAAGTTATTTAAATTATTGTTATCTTTATTACATATTTTTTATAGCTTAATTAACAAATAATTAATTTAATTAATTTGAGTATAATTATCATTTTAGTATAATTATCATTTGATTATATTTATCAACTCATTATTTTAATCCATTTCATATAAGTTTAATTATCCACACACTATTTATATATGAAATTATATACATACTTAGTATATATATATATATATATATATATATATATACCTAATATATATAATTATACATACCTCTAGTATACATAATTACAAATTATGTTAGATAACATAATATATATATAATCAACCTTAGATTACATAAATGATGAAATATTCTTTTTCGCTTTCATAAGAAAATTATTTCTATAAAATAAAAGTTCTTATTAAGAATTTCGATTACATCATCTGATTAAAAAATAAAAGATCTTTCAACTAAACATAGTAAAAGATAATGATTTTTTTTTTCGTAATAAAAGTTTGCAGATATAAAAAGGTATGCAGGGCTCGCACCGTTCCTAAAATTTTCGTACTTTTCTACCAATAAATAAAAACGATAATCTTTGTTGTATAGTTCTATTATAGATGTTAAAGGAATGTACCAGGAAGAATTCATACTTAAAATACTGGTAGCAAAGTGCGAAAATTTTAGGAACGGTGCGAGCCCTGGGTATGTTCTAAAATTAGTTTACATCTTTTCCATATCATACGTATAAGGAAAATGTATAGTTCTTTTATAATATGAAGGAATATAGACCGTAAAGCTTAACGAAGCAACATATTTGAAGACTGAATTGGAAATGGCAAACATGGTATCGGTTTATGTGATGTTAAAGGAAGTCACGTGATGATATAAACATCCGGATTGTTATCTGCAGTGAGCATTTCATCTGTAGGAGCGAGACATGCCAAGCTTCGTTTTAAGACAATGCTATTTGTAAGTAGATATTATTCTATTACTTGAATATAAATGAATTTGTATTAGAAATGTAGATGTAAAAATTAGAGTTTGTAGAAATAAGGTAGATAAGGAGAAACAAAAGTTTCATTAAAAAAATAATTTTATAACTTATAATTAATTTTAGACTAAAAAAATGATTATTCTTAAGTCGAGCATAGTATACAATTAGTCATATATGACACACATTATGTGGTATATAACTATCTACTTTGTTATACATACGCATTATGTGATATATACTATGTGATATATATTATGAGATATATAAATACATACTATGTTAACATCAATAACTCATATTTTGCAATTTGTATACAACTGAAAACTAATAACATATATATATTCTTTTTTGAATTGTAAAACTAATATATATATATATTAGAAAACTTTTAGAAAACTTAATTGAATTTTTTTTTCTTTTGTAAAACTTATAAAATATTTTTTTAGAAAACCTAATTGATTTTTTTTTTTTTTTTTTTTTTGTAAAACTTATAAAATAGTTTTTTAGAAAACTTAATTGAAATTTTTTTTCTTTTGTAAAACTTATAAAATGGTTCTAGAAAACTTAATGGATTTTTTTTTTTTTTTTTTTTTTTTGTAAAACTTATAAAATATTTTTTTAGAAAACTTAATTGAAATTTTTTTTATTTTGTAAAACTTATAAAATATTTTTAGAAAACTTTTTTTTGATTGAAAAACTAATAAAACATTTTCCTATACTTGTAAATAATTTTGAACTAGAAAAAACTTTGTTCTTATATGAAACATAGTATATACTATGTTACATAGTATACAATATATCACATTGTGAACATACTACATATTTATATGTAGTATGTAAGCATGATTAAAAAATTTATAATAATGAATTGAACAAACAAAAAAAATTTTAACTAATGAAAAATTTTAAAAACTTTTATAACTTTATTTCTTAAATTGTAAAACGTAAAAAAAAAAAAAAAAAAAAAAAAAATTATAATTTTTTAAAACTGATAAAATATTTTTGTAATTTTTAGAAAACTTATTTTAAATTGAAAACTAGTAAATTTTTTTCTAACTTGTAAATATAATTCGACTATTAAAATATTTGTTCTCACATAGTATATTTTTCTAACTTGTAAAAAATTTTGAACTATTAAATAATTGTTCTTACATAAAACATAGTATATACTACATATCTATATGTAGTATGCAAACATAAAAGCATGGATAAAAAAAATTTTACAACGAATAGTTTAATTAAAAATATTTTTGATTAATAGAAAACTTTATTTCTGAAATTTAAAATTTAATTTTAACTTGAATTGAAAAAATTTATTTCAAAATATATTTTTAACTTGAAGTGAAAACTTTTTTTCTAAAATTGTAAAACTCGAAAAATATATTTCAACTAGATTTGAAATTTATTTCAAAAAATATTTTGTTAACTTGTAAATATTTTTAAAAATAATTTGATTAAATTGCAAAAGTAGAAAACTTTTATTTTCGTTATTAAAAATATTAATAACTTGGAATTCATTTTAAATTCAAAAATAGAAACTTGTGTGTGTATATCTATATCTATCTATCTATATATATATATATATATATACGTTTTGATTAGGTAATTGTTAATTTCTTTTTTCCAATATAGATTGTCATAATTAAAAGATAGACTAAATGAATAAACATATACATTTAACAAACAAAAACAACAATTTTTTTTATTTAAACAATACATATTGTATAGTTTCTACATTGATGTTACATAAAAAGGTTTTACTAACACATTCAGTTCCGTTTAAAAACATAGAAACAACATAATCGAAATTCACTAACATTAATACCGTGTCCCCTAGTTGATTAAACTTTTCGCGATTATTAAATGTGAAACATGTATGAAGACTCATGCTTTCGTGTTCAAAAATACATCCTACGCACTCATAAATTTGGTTTAAAATAGTCACTACATTACTCTCAATACACTTGATGAGCTTTGAAAATAAAGCAGATTCATTTTCGATGGTTACGTCACCTAGTGTACAATTTTGCTTAATTAAACGTGGTAGATAATTTGTATACATGTGTTGCAAAAGCTTCTTGTTAAAATGATGAACTTTATCCTTCAAATTTAATAATTGGCAATCGTTTAAGTCAAAATGTGAAAAATTCATCAAGTTTTTAATTCGCATAGTGCTATTATTGTGATTCATTACCAACACAGTATTATTAGCAATAAATGATGAGGATTTATATTTCAAATTAAAAGCAAAAAGTTTCGATTGAAATTCATACCACGTATTAATGTCCATCAAAAGTCTATCATTTCGTCATCATTTCTTCATTACTAATCACATTGAGTTTAAACTCCCCGATATACACATAAAATCGTTTGATGCGATGTTTTAAAATTAAATAAACACAATCACTCAACTTGATTTCAATCATGCTAAAATTGCGTGGTTTGCTTTTGGGAATGTCTTTCATAAGGGGAGCTTGTATTGTATTCAAAACAGCATTTGTTGGTTCTTGTGATGATGAAATTGAGGTACTTGGGGAAATGAAGGATTCCAAATTTTTAAAATATAGGTCATTAAAAATAGTGTCTAAAAAATTCATAGTAGAAGTTGTGTCGTCATCATTATGAGTGAATATTGGGGTCGTCGAATCCATATCGAACTTGGGTTCTGCAGCATGTAAATCCTTGTTTGAGAGTAATGTTGAACACTTCTCGTTTGAATTACAAAATTCTAAACTTGAGAGATTTAATTCCTTCTTATCAATATCCAAAGATGATTCTAAACGTTGATACTTTGCTACGCAATTGATTTCTAGGGGAGATCTTTTCAGCATATTTAATTCGCAATCCATTTTAAATAGCAAACAGTATGTGGTGTAGTCTGATCAAAATTCAACAGTAAACTGACTGAGATGATTTCGAAACGATTATTAACATAAGTTCAAATCAGTGATGGTTTCAGTTAGAAACGATCGCATTAATTAAAAAACCGTGAGCGACTAAATTTTCAAATCGTCGACTGAGTCGAAAAGCATGACTATTGCTAGTATGAATATTTCATCATGTTAGATATTTTTCAAACTTGAGAATGGCAACACACGATGAGTGAATCACAAGTTCAGTACAAATAATAATTTTATTCATATGAAATTAATTAAAATATATAGTGAAAGTTATAATTATACTTTTATGAAATGGATTAAAATAATGAGCGGATAAATATAGTCAAATGATAATTATACTCAAATTAAATTAATTAGACTCAAATGAAATTGATTAAAATAAAATTGTGAATAATTATATTTATATGAATTCAAATCAGTGACGGTTTCATTCAAAAATCGGTATCAAGTAAATTTTCAATTTGACGATTAAACCGAAAAGCATGATTAATGTTAGCATGAGTATTTCATTATGATAGATATTTTTCAAACTTGTGAATAGCAACACATGGAAAATGAAACGCAAGTTCATTATATTTTTTTCTCATGAAATTGATTAAAATAAATAGTGTGTGGATAATTAAACTTATATGAAATGGATTAAAATAATGAGTTGATAAATATAATCAAATGATAATTATACTAAAATGATAATTATACTCAAATTAATTAAATTAATTATTTGTTAATTAAGCTATAAAAATATGTAATAAAGATAACAATAATTTAAATAACTTCGTTTTCTAATCCCTCTAAACAAAAGTAATAGAAGTTGATTGTTTAAAAGAGTTTTTATTATGATGTAGTCATACTCATATGAAATTGAATAAAATAATGAGTGGATAAATACTTCATTTAATGTATCCCCTCAAAAATATTGATAGTTGATTAATTAGTAGATGATTAAATTCATTTACAATTATTAGTAATGCTACTCATTAATATTACTAAAACTTTATTATTAGAAGTTTATTATTATTTTAACTTTATTAAAATATACTTTAATTTTGCATTGGTTTCAAATTAATAGAGTGAGTTAAATGAAGAAAAATAAAAAAATTGTATTTCCAAATTATTATTAGAGTTTCATTCACTTAGAAAAAAAATCAAGTTCATTTGTTATAGAATCAATAAAATACTAAGACATCTTGTTAAAATGAAGACATACAAGTTTTTTCAATTGAGAAAAATTTTATTTTTCGTTAGTTACAAAATTGATTGCATATGTATAAAGAAAACATATGTCTATTTCAAATCATTGAAAATTCGATATTTGAAGAAGATATTTCATTTTGCAAAGTTCTTAATTGAAGTGTTAATTCTTCTAATTGTTTAATCAATCCATTACGCTGTTCCAATTTAAGTTGGGTGGGTGAAAGATGAATTTTTCTGTGTTCAACTAAGTCAGATTTATCAGAAAAAACTTGGTCACAATCATCACATTTGAATTGCTTGGAAAGCTCACTTTTCTTCGGAATGATGTGAAATTTAAGATGATTCCTTAAGTCCATCTTTCTCGAAAACGTTTCTTCGCATTGTTCACATTTATGATATTTTCCGTCTTTAATGTGCATTAACAAATGCTTTCGTAAATCACATTGTTGAACGAATGTTTTCTTACACTTGTCACAACTCAAAGGCCTTTTTTTCTAAATGAAATTTTGCGTGTCTGATTAACACACTCTTTCTTGAAAAAGATTTACCACATGTTTCACATTGGTACATGGTAGATGTCATGAGATGCATGTTCCATTAAAGAACACTTTCGAAAAAACAACATTCCACATACGTCGCACATAAAAAGTTTTTTTTCTAAATGAATGTTCATATGTTTTAAAAACTCGTGTTTCTCGTAAAATTCTGCTTTACATTTTCCACAAATATAAGGCAATTTAAACATTTCTGATGAAGAAGGAATAATTTTAGTAATCGAAACGGGCAAATCTTTTAGCTCCTGTTCACTCATCTTATCCGAATTGACAACAATAATCGATTGTGTATCATTAATAACATCCATATTCATTTAAAATCTCTTTTAACTTTACGATGACAAAAAATATAGCACGTGTATTCAAAACAGTAGAAAACAGAATAATAACATGAAATGAAATCCATCTATTTAAATCAATGTAGGTGGCGCATCAGAAAAAAGAAGATCACGTGATAACTATTTATTACATAAAATGTTGTGTTAATTTAATAAGCAAGTGTGCAAAATGAATCATTTTATAAATTCATTTCTTTTGAATTAAGCTGTTTTTTCCATTAAGTGATTAACTTTATTATGAATCCTACTGAAATGCGAGTGTCATGAAAAAAAAATCTGATTCATTTCTTAATTGTTAGTTAATTAAAATAGTGATCCATTAAGAAAATTTGTTTTCCTAATGCAATGGAAAAAAGAAGTATTATCTCTGTTTTTCACATAAAGCGGAAATACGGTTTATCATTACATCCAGATTAGAAACAGCACATCCTGTTTATGTATGATCGAAACAACAAACACACAAATAGATATGACCACAAATCTTTGAAAATCGAAGAACTGGTTAGTTTTTAAAAGCTGATGAATAAACTTGTTTTGGTTTAATTGTATATCCTTTTAATGCCTTCGTGGAGCAGTTGGATAACGCGTTTGGCTGTTAACCAAAAGATGATGATTCGAATCCATCCAAAGGCGAATATTTTAAAACTAAAATCCATAAATTTTGTTACAGTATAAGTAAAAAGAAACATTCTGGGTGAGTGATAATGAAAGAGTTCATTAACTGCACGAGAAAATCCAGATTGAAAAATATCATTACGCTAAAATTACATTACTGTTCTAAAATCCAGTTTATAAATTATCTTTTCGTTCAAATTACTATACTTTCCCGAAGTTGAAGTAGACATTATTAAATCTAAGAAATTGAATTAATTTCTCGAAGTGCATAATATATAAAAATTGAATGTTTATTTCTCTAAATTCAAAGGCAACAGTCTTTAATTTCGTTTAGTACGTAATACAGGGGCAACACACTGTTAATAGTTTCCCCAATGTTGAAATAAATACTAAAATGAATAAATGTTAGCCAAACCTATTCATCTGAAAATTAAATAATTTCTCGAAGTGCGCGATAATAAAAATATATAATGTTTATTTCTCATTTTTTCTAAATTCAATGGCAACACTTTGTTAAAATTTCTACTTAACGTAAAATCATTAACCCACTGATTTTTAAATAGAAGTCGATACAAAACTGAAAGAAAGCAAATTCAAGTGAAAAAACAATGGGGCCCGCCCAGCCCAATGGTTATAGAAATAACCTAATAATGGGAAGATTGTAGGTTCGAAACCAGGCGAATAGGTAAAGAGATGTATGAACTTGCAACAAGAGGATAATAATAATTAACAATTTTCAGTTCTAAATGAAATTTTTCAAGTTTCCATCTAGATTCTCATTACAGAAATTCGAATAATGGGGAGTTTCAGGGTTCGAAACCCGTAAGGAAAACAGTGCTAATATGACAAACCCAACGTATGCAGGACGATGCAAAATTAAACTGCGTTTAATACTTTCCACTGCAATCAGTTGCTCTTCATCAAATGACTGAAAACTAGATGAGACTGCTAATTTTTTTACTGTTTTTGCAATAATGCAAAGCATAACATTTCTCCTTTTTTCAAAGATTCACTAAAGTTTTTCCAAAAACAGAGTTGTTCATAAAAACCTTTCAATAAGAATACAAGTTAAATTTAAAAAAGAACTCTCATCTAATAATGCAGTTCCAGTTGAATTCCCTCTAAACTAACCTACTATTTTTGACAAAGTTGAAAACAAAATTAAATATGTTACAACACATGAAAACTTTCTCATCGAGAGAGGCCGAACTATTAAAAAAAAATACTTATTTTTCATGGGGGCAGGTGGGGGAGGGGGGAGAGGGAGCAGTAGCCGAACCTCTAACCGTTTCTACAATTTAAAGTGCTTCCAAAACCGATTCTCTACTTCAAGAAAAAAATAATAAGCCCCCCTAAAAATAAGCCCCCCTCAAATATTTAGCCTCACTAAAAGTTTAGCCCTTCACACTTTCTCTCAAAAATAGCTAACCCCTCGTGTTATAGTATGATATTTCCAATCCTACTCTAAGTCAACTCGAAAAAAATAAGTTCCTCCAAAAAATTTAGCCCCCCTCAAAAAAAATTAATCCCTCCTACCCCCTCTGACTGTAAGACGATTAAATAAAAAATAACCTTTCCAATCAAAAAATTTTCCCTTAAACGTCATCCTACTATAGTATGATTCTCCCTCCTCCTCACTCCTGCACCACCGCTCCAATCGAACTCTCCTTTTCCCACTACTGGCATCACTCTATAATCTCCACCCCTTTCTTTAGCCTCAATACGTTCAAATTAAGGTCTCCAAACGTGAAATATTGAATTTTGATATAATAATGCTATTAATAAAAACAAATGACTCGTAGGTAAAATCTTGCCAAGTTCTAGATTTATTATTAATATCCTATCAATAATTTTTATTTTTAAACAATTAAAACAGTGCTACAATACTTCAGCAGACAAGTTTGAGTGAATTTAATTTGAACTTGGCACCTACTTACATATCACTTCTTTTCTTGGCAGTTTTTTTTTTTTTTTTTTTTTTTTTTTTTTTTTTTAAACGGAACTTGGCTCCCTTTTTTCACAGTTATGCCTTTGTTAGATAATATTATAGTACGCTACGTGTCAATATGTCGGTACGCATTAGAAAAATTCAGAAAAAAAGTAAAAAACTGTCGTGTCGGTTTCCATCGATAACACTTGTCAAAGTATCAGACATTTTGTGGCAAAAAAAAAAAAAAACAAAAAAACAAACCGTATTTTCTTAGATCTATCTTTTCTAGCATTCTGAAATTCCCAGCTCAACAAAGTGAAAGTCTGATACATTTTCGGAATCAATTTTAAACATAAAGACAGGTCTGGCTGTTGAAGCGAATTGGAATCGAACAGCGTTTTCCATTTTTTGTTAAATACATTACTTATCAAATTGTAAGCGATTCTTGTCACTCGTCAAATTTTTTCCCTCTCTTGCGTTGACATGTGGTTCAAAGCTCCTATTTTCACAGTATTTTTGAACGATCCTCTGCCTTTAGAAAATAGAAAACTATTCCAGCATCATATTTTCTGAATAAAACATTTGCCTATTTCATGCGTTTCCGAAGAAGAATGAACTTAGAAATGAGTCAAAAAGTAGCTCTTTTGGATTAGCTTTAAACTCGCACTCAGATATAACAAATAGTTAAATTTAATCCGACTCTTTGGCAATCTTTGAAAACTGCAATCCTGTACGGCTCTGTAAATTTTTTATGGCTTAACAGATTTATTAACCATGTATTTTAAGGGTATAAAAATATTTTTGTATAAAAATGAACTTTGCCAACCATTATTTATGCATAAAAATTTTATATTTTCTGTGGAAATGTTAAAAAATTAATTCATAATATTTAGCATAATGTGAAACAGATATTGATAATTTTAAAAGAAATATGATCCTGAAAGGAAAAAAAAATAATTATTTGTACATTTCTTTTTAGATAAATGAAAATGCAAAAACCTTGGTGCGGTGTAATGAAAATTACTTTCAGTATTTTGAATCCATTTAGGTATGACTGGTTCTGTTTCTGTAATGGCAATGCCAGACTTTTTTTTTTCTTTATGGGCTAATAAGTTAAGGGCATTCAATCAGTCTGGTAAGTGATTATAATAAATACAGGTGAATAAAACATTTCTGTTTGGTAAGTCTGCTGAAATTGGGACTCTTATTCTTTAGGAAATAATTTCAATTATACATTTCGATCTTACATCTCTACTAATGTCTGTTTATTGTTGGTTAGAATAAACGGAAAGTATTATCTGCTTCGAAGTAAGTTAATGCTAATAAATCAGATATACATTTTCATAGTTGACAATCTTCTTGTTTCTTTTCTTCATTACCCACATATAAAGAAGAAAAAAAATCGTAAATTCATTTTCTTGTTGAACCTTTATTAATTTGGCATGAAAAAAGGACCAGAAGATTAGCAACTATGAACTTTGTGTCTGAACTCGTATATAAAAAGGCGTATAGAGGAGTGAAATTCCTCTAAAATATTATGGCGACGGCGAGAGAGAACTGTCAGGACACACTGCCAGAATCAAGGTAAGAACAGTAATAATCCTGATAGTATAGCTTAGGTACTAATGTCAATTCGCCCTTTTTATATCCTAAGGTAACGTACGCGTGCATGCCGCCGCCTATTTCTGGAATTTGAACATGCAGTACGTTTTGCAAGACAATCGACTGAGTCAAAAGCTCATTTGGAACTGTATAAAGGTATAGTGGAAGCAATATGCAAAATATGCAAAGTCATTCATCCATCTTTCTTTCATGTTTTCTAAAACAGGAATAATTTTTTTAATTAATATAATTATAAATTAACGGAAATCATTTAATTATAATTAGCAATTGATTGTTTCAATAATCTAATCTAGCATAGTAATTAAAAATAAACTAGGTAACAAAGAAGCAACAACAAGTTTAGACAAGTACAAACAGTTTTAGACAAGTTTGGACGAGTTTAGACAAGACATTGATAGCAGAGACAAGCATGCATGTCCACTCATTCGAAAACATTGATGAAAATGCCGCGAAAGCTGCTTATCTACTTGTTCTTATCTAGGTGGTGACGTCACTGTTAAGGAATCACGTGATTTCGCTATCATCCAATCATACGGCAGGAAGTATTCACGTGACATCCAATCTCCTGATAACATTTTGCCATTTCATTCCAAGTCGTTGTGTGAGACACACGTCTTTTGAGTTAGCTGATGCTTTAGGTAAGTGTTGAATATTTTATGATTTTAAATAAGTTAGATGTTAGGATTTCAGTGTTTTAAAATTAAATTGTTATAGTATGTAATTATTTATTAAAAATAATAATAGAACTACTCAACGAAAATTTGAAATATAAACTAACAGAGTAAAAATTAAAGTTCTACAGGTATATTTCATGAAACTAATTTGAACTGAAAATTGTAAAAGGTTTATCATAGAAAATCAGCAAAAGAAATTTTTAAGTCGGAATATTGTTAACTCTAGTTACCAAAGAAATATTTCAAGTTACTTATATTGCAAACTAATGTGAAATAGTGAGAATTTAATTAATTTATATATAAGATTGTGGGGATTTTTACACATGTCTAAAAATGCATAAGTGAGTTTTCGCGCGAAATGAACAAACTTTGCAAATTTTCATTCGAACTCTATGTTATATGAGTTTCTGAATCTAAGTTTATTTTTTCAAAAATGTTTGTCTACTTCAAGTTACAACAAAGTCTATTTGATAGTCACTTATTTTTCGATCATGTAATCGGTTTAGTTTCTGCACTTGTGCTGAAATAAAGGGTTAATACTATAAATAATCGATTGGTGTGGTAAGAAGTTGGTTGGTTGGTTAGGTGATGAATAAACATGTGGTTGGCAGGATAAACAATTGAATGGTAGGATGAATTCAATCATGAGTTAAAACAGAAATCGATCAAATTTTACAAACGTTCAACCTAATAATATTTTTCTTAATGTAATTTTTTTTCTTAAGTTTTTTTTATTTACTTCATTTTTTTTTTCGAAACTTATTTTTTCTTCTTATCTTAATTTTTTTAAACTTATTTTTCTCAAAAACTTTGTTTTGTTAACTAAGATATATTTTAAAATTAGTTCTCATGAATTATCCAAGGACTATCATCGTCCTTTCTTTCATGCATGTGTTTAAACCGTGCATTTACCAAAAACATTTAAGAAATCTAGCAAATCTTCTAACAAACCAAGGATTATCATCATTCTTTTTTCGAAGCAAGTGTTCAATTCATATATTTTTCAAAAACTTTAGGACTTTCATCGTTCTTTCTTCCAAGCATGAGTTCAACTCCTGCGATTTTTATGAGCTTTAAAGAAATTACACAAACCTTCTTAGAAAACAAGGACTCTCAAATTTTGGCTACCAAAACGTTATTTGTATCATTCAATGATTATTTTTATTTGTTAGCTTGAGAATACAAAATTTTTGTTAAGTTGTAAATATTCAAAAGCTTTTTGAAAACTTGAGAAAAAACTTTTAACTAAGTTAATATATTTTGTTCATTTGTAAAATTTTTCTGTTAATAATTCAAATTCTTCATTTATATTTATTTATTTATTTTGTCTTATATATATATTTTTTTTTTTTCGTTCACCTCTTAACTTCGAGTTTAATGTTATTTTAAATGATGTTTGAAATTTTCCTTCAATGTATATTTAAATTGCTTTAGTATTTTAAGAAGACATTGCTTTTGTGGGATGTGTACATAACAGTTGATAACTAATAGTATGTTAGATAACTTTGAAAATGAGGAGGTTAAGTTGCTTAAAACATTTTCTGTCAAATAGCAAAGTTAAGTTGAGTAAAAGGGGTAAATTGGGTAGAACCAAGATTTTAAAATGGTGGTCTTTAAGTTTGATATGTAAAAGTAACATGATAAACAGAGATATCCGTGATTTTCTTCTAACCTTGAGCAAATATGAGTTAGCATTCTTTAGAACGACCCTCACGAATGCCATCGCTCCTCGATCTCAAATCCCTCATGTGGATCATTGACCGCCAAAAATAGCATTGCTCCTAAAATCATTAAGTCTTGTCATATATTGAAATGCCTGGGCATAAGTTTGTAGGTTTAAATCCTGCTGGGACGCTGGGTCGAGACAAAGTGACCATGTAATGTTTTCAGGGATTTTCCTTATATGGAATCGATTTCTTCAAAGAAAATTTACTTATCTTTAAAAATCCTTTTTTAATGTGATGTGCTACATTTTCTTCAGAAATTCGATGAGACATTTAGAATGAAAAAATAATTAAATCTCCTGCATTTCCCGATTATCACTCGCATTCTTAAGCACTATCTTCCTCACCAAATGCCATTTAATGAGACCCTTTTCATGTATTTCCAGCTGTTAAACTTTCTTGAAACTCAACTCGTGTTTATGAAATACTTCTAAGTCACAATCTTCGCGCTCACCAGGATAAAACATCAGAGTTTTAAAATCATTAAGCACAGCAGATTGTTTCAGCTTTTTACACTTTACATCAGATAGACTAATTTTTCGTTGCACACACAAGAGACGTAAACGAGAGTGTTGTCTTAGGTAAACGAGAGTGATGATATATATTAGCTAAGTTCAAATATTCGTCTCAACACTACTCATGGTAGAAGACTATTAACCCTTGATGCAATCTATGATTCGGGTAATCGTGTTCACCTCGAAAATAAAAGCTATTCATTTCAAACTCACATACTTGAACTAAATTAATGACAGTTTTCGCTTTCATAATGAAATGAATTTATTTCTAAAATCAAACTATGAGATCTAAAATAATATAAATGTAAATCAATTAATTATAATAAAAATCAATTTTCTAATTACATTTAGCTATTGGTGGTTTTAACTATCTATAGGTACTAATTAAAAATAAACATCTCTAACAATTCTCGAAAATAATAATTACATTTCATTGAAGGTAAGAAAGACAAGATTACACAAGGTAAGAATAAGAGGTAAGGCAATTCCGTCGAAACACGATAAGAACATTGTGATACCCATTAAACTAGGAAATGTTATCGTTCACTGATATCGAATCACGTGGTTATGCTATTCACCAATCGCACGATATGACGCTGTCACGTGATATTCTGTTAACTGACATGAAATTCGCCATCTTTTTTTTCTTATTTCACGTTGAGCGAGTGATGAATGTAGACGCATTTAAATCAAGCGGTTTAAGGTATGTTTAATTTTTCTCTTTCTATGTAAAACGCAAAAATAATGCTTCCACTTATATAATCCGTGGAGAGGCGGGGAATTTCAAAGATAATATATTTCGCTTTATTTGGTGACACCACCAATTGCTAAAATATCTTTCCCTCGAAAGGTTTCTAAGTGTCGTTGAAATTAAATATATGTTTACACTCTGCAATATGCATAGCAAGTGTTTAAAATTTCATTCGCGGAAATGTTGTTAAATTCGTAGCTATTATTCATGAAACTATTAAAAAACTAAAAAATCACTTTAATATTTAAACTGTTTTTCAATTCTCTCCTTTTTTTTTCAATGGGAATTCTTCTTTTGACGCTATGTAATTTCTGTGTGAATCCAGCGAATGAAAGATACTTCTTCAAACTGTCGAAACCAAGCACAAGTTCTTTCTAAGCGATGACCAGCCTCCTACCTGCAGGGTTGCCTCAGCGGACCGGGTTTCATACCTGATAACAGGCAAGAAATCATATTTTTCAAGAATGAGTTCTCATGAATGATCCAAGAACTTTCATCGTTCTTCCTTTCAAGCAAACATTTATCAAATATTTTTCAAAAACTATCAGACAAGAAATTTTTCAAGAATGAGTTTTCATAAACTAGCAATGATCTTTCATCGTTATTTCTTGCAAGTATTCTCAATCATATACCCATCTTTTAAAACAAAGTCATAAAAATGACTTCTGGAAAAAAGGGACAGTGAGGATAATATTATTTTTAATAACATTCTTTTTTTGTGTGTGTGTGGTGTTTTATCCAAAGACGGGGGTGGTGGCAGTTCATCAAATTATCAAGACTCAGTTATCAAGAAATCATATCTTTCAAACATTTTTCAAGAATTTTAAGAAATAAAGGACTGTCATCGTTTTTCCAATCATGATAGTGAGTGAAACCAAGGACTATCATCGTTTTTCCAATCATGAGAATTGATGAAACCAAGGACTATCATCTTTTTTCCAATCATGATAATGAATGAAGCCAAGGACTATCATCGTTTTTCCTACAAAATTCTTGTTGCAAAGAAAATTATAAAACAACCTCCTTTCAAAGGTGTTAATACAAAAACTTCTTCCATTATTGTTAAAGTGCTTAATTGTGAGAAAATAATTTCATCGAGACATGAAAACGATATCATGTTTTTCAATATTTTTCAGCGGTGTGAAAATTTTCATAGTTGTAGAAATTTTCAAGGGTACATCATAAATAAATGAAGCTTGTTGCAAACAATTTCATAATTTCATCTTGGACACGAGGGAAAAAAAATCAATCCTTCTACAAGTGATGTAAATATTTTCAAGTCTTTCAATATTTTTCAGCAATTTTCAAATATGCGAGAAAAATAATTTCTACAAATAATTAGAACAATTGCAGATTTTTCAAAACATTTCTTCGAGCAAAACAAACAAAAAATTAACTAAGTTAAATTTAATTGCTGACATGTCTAATTTCATAATTTTTTTCTATGTGTTTGCCATTAAGAAGATTCCAAAAGAAATAAAATCTTATATGATTAATTCAAATAAAATCTTATATGATTTTATGTGAATAATAACGTTTGAAACATGTGCAAACATAATGGAAGAATTATATGTTTCATTAAACGTGATTCAGTGTTATCAGTGTTAAACAATAAAGCAGTGCATGGCTTTTACAATTATTCAACCATTGCTAATCAATAGTTAAATGATAACTTTTAAAATTATCATCGGGAGAACATTCTCTCGAAAAGATAAACTTAAGCAAGTCCGAACATGGTTATCTGCGAACGTAGATTATTCAATTAGTTAAGATTAGATAAAACCTTTGAAAGGTATTTGTCTTGAGAAATCCACCAGGTAACATGTTTAAACAAACCTCAATTATTACTGAAATTTAGAGAAATTTCAAAGCTATTATACGAAAATTTCTTCAGAAAATGTTTAAGAGGGTGAATATTGCGTAATTCAAATAAGTTTATGATATAGGGTTCAACGAGTCAAAAAATTTATTTTAACGAAACTATTTCAACTATGTTATATGTATAATGTTAATCCTGGGTATTTCCTCACACAATCATGTAGAATAAGATATATTTAGGTAAATGTAGGTAAAACTCCTTATATAAATTCACTATTACAAATCTCTTAAATCAAATATTTTATGTCTTACATTTTCCGTTAACCCTCTCATGCATGAATTATTTTGCAATTGTCAAAAAAAATTTCACTGGCAAATTACCTTGAAATAGATGAGAATAATAACAAGAAACTTGATTTTTATTATTTTTTTAATTCATAAGGAAGTTATTTGAGCAGCCTCATATGAGGCTTGTATGCAGTAATGTTACATTTGTGGAAAAAAATCAATTTTGGTGAAAATGTTCAAAACATTCAGGGCATAAATGTAATTGACAGCGGCCACAAATATATCTAATTTTACGCGAACAGCTTTCATTTTTGCACTTCAGAGCAAATTTACCATCAGACTTTTTTGGATAATGTTTACCTTTGTCATATCTTAGTTCTTTTGCAACTAAAGACAATTTTCTTTTCTTTGCTGGACAAGCGAAAGCCGGAGAACCTTTAGGGGATGGTCGACCCTTTTTCTTCAGTTTGAGTGATGAGGTTCCTGTATATATTAGGCTTCTCGCTATGCTACTTTTGAACTCTAATAAGTCATTAGCAGTTCTGCCGTCTTTTCGCCAAAGAATCCAGGCATTTACAACAGCAACATTCAAAAGATGAAAAAAATACGCATATACCAACGTTTATTTCTTTGAGAATGACGATAAAGTGCCACAAGTGAATCCATTAAGTCCACACCTCCCATATGCTGGTTATACATTTGCACTGAGTGTGGTCTATCTATTTCTATGATGGACTTATTTGCATGACAAAAACGTTTTGCTTTATCTGTTGGTTGAACTCCAGCAAAAGATGACACCACGTGCACGATAGCTTTATCAACCCATCGAGTCACCGTTATGTTGTCCTCAGACGTAGTTACAGAAACTGATCCCCTTCCATCTTTTATGAGAGATTTAGCATCTTTTAGCTTTTTTTCGGCACTCTTCATTCTGTCAGCTCGAATAGTTCCAACAAAATAAATTTTTCGTTTTTGTAATTCCCCAATTAGGGGAATTGAAGTAAATAAATTGTCACAATATATTTTATGATTTTTTCCAGCTATATCATGGCACAAACGCAAAACTACATCACCAGCTGCACCATATTCTTTTGATGGTGGCATTCTTCCACCATTTGCTCCCTGAAATATTTCAAAACTATAAACATAGCCAGAAACTCCAGCACGAACCCATATTTTAAAACCCCATGACTTTGGTTTTGATTTTATATATTGCTTAAGAGAAGATCTACCTTTAAAAGGCACCATCATCTCATCGATTGATTGTGATTCTTCAGGCTTTCTAGCTTCATGAAATGTCTTATGAAGGATATCTAAAAACGGTCTTAATCTTATCAAACGATCTGTATTATCTGCAGGAATTTTCAGGTTGTCCTGGAAATAAAGGTAACGCTTTATTAATTCAAACCTATTTATAGACATAGAATCAGCTATAATGCTTAGTCGTAAGCCACCACTTGTAGACCAATATTGACGAAGTCTGGCATAACGTATGTAGGTCATTACAAAATTCATTCCAAAAAAAATTTTCAATTCCGGAACAGTAATGTTTAAATTTTCCTTGCCCTGTTGTGTAGCATAAAGGTTGCTTTGATAACATATGTCTTCTAAGTAACATTCTGGGAAAAGCCTATAAAAATAATCTAAAGGAGTATCTCCAGTCAATTCAGACTCTTTTTCAGGTTGAAAAATTAGGTGTTGTTTAGAGAAATCATCATCTTTGTTAGCGAACCAACGTCTTTCTCTTATCATACTGGTTTTTAAAGCCGGTTTCTTAGAAGTAAGATGAATGTTATTATCAATATCATTCTTACTAATGGTTTCTTTGTTATGTGAATGTGTAATGCCGCTTGACGCAGAAGGCCCAATATAGCTTTCCTCGTCATCATTCATTGCTTCAATATCATGTTTATTATTCTCAGCTGGTATGCAATCCTGATCGAAATAGTCATCATCATCTTCATCAAACATATCATCTTCGGAATCTGAAGGAAGAGCCATAAGTTCTTCTATTTCTTTTTGAGATAAATATCTCTTTCTGGATCTGCCACATTTGTTGGCCATTATAAAGCCTATAAAAGGCAAGAAATAATTTTAAATAATATAATGGCATTTAAAAAAAACGTTAGTATAATCTATTATACCGGTCAGTCAATTCATGCAATTTAAATGGAGCAATGTCCATTCTCATAATCTTATTGATATTTAATTTTTAATTCGTTCAAACCATGAAAATTAATTTAATATTTTTTTTATTACTTTCATACATTTACTTTCCAATAAATTCATATATATATTTCCAATATCGCACATATGTATATATGTAAATTGTTGGGTTAATTATAACATACACAAACACACACATATATATATAATTCGAATTATAAAATTAATTAGAATTTCCTTTTTTATAGTTTTAAGTTTTAGAAACTTACATGATATAATAATGATGTTCAAATGAGGTTTGCATGCAGCGAGAGCTGTAATTGCTATAACTGCATGGAAGCCACATTTGAGGTGTCAGACTAAAACACCTTTAATTCCTCAAAAACAACATTTATATCTCAATTTTTTTTTCTTATTGTAATCAAAATGATGTAAGAAACATAAAATATATTTTTACTTACTTGTTAAACTCCTTTGGGTGGTGGGAAGCATTTTCTAAATCCGTTGCTTTAGCATGCTTGACTTTTGACAATAATGAACGCTAAAACCTATACAAATAAAATTAAAGGCATGTGCTGCCATCTATTAATTCTTTTCAAAAGCTGATTTTGATCTCATATGAGACTGCTATGCAATTCAAAATCCAAATAATTATGGATAAGGATTTTTTTCACTTTTTTTATCTGACAACCTCATATGAGGTTTTAATGCATGAGAGGGTTAAATAATCGTTGAATTAATTAATTTTCTTCTAGCATGTTAATCACAATGTTAAAAAACATAACTAAGTTTCATTATGTATAAGATGATATGCTAATTAAGTAACGAGGAGTAGGTGAAAGAATTTTCATACAGTATCGGGAGTCAATATCATTCCACATCATTTGTGGAAAAGGAATTTTTACACTTATTATTTTTTAAGTGTTTATTCAGAAAAACTAGGTTAAATTGTTGAATGTCGATATAATTGTTAAACTACCGTTTTATGAAAGAAACGACAAATAGTTCCTTTGCAAGAAAAAATCTCTCATACAAACATTATGCTTAAATCGTCCAAAAATCAAGTTAATTTTCTGAAAAATTGAAGCTTTGAATATTCTCTCACTTTGTCTAATATATACTAACCGCTAAAAAATGTGTATGAGTCAAAAGACAAACTTTCTTTTTTTATTTTTCACTTCAACGTTTTCTTTATTATTATTTCAATGTTATTATTATATTATTATTTTAATTTACGTAAGTAGTGGGGAAAAGACAGTTCGAAAGAGGGGGAGGATTGAGGATTGAAGAGGGATGAGGAAATCGTACTATAGTACGAGAGGGTTTGAGAGATATGTGTGTTAAGTTCTTATCAGTCGGAAAGGAGATAAGATAGGATAGTGAGATAAGATAATCTGATAGTGAGATAAGAGTAAAGTGTGGAAAGATCATGCTATAGTAGGAGAGTATTAGTTTAGATGAGAATTATAGAAAGTGTGAGAGGGAATATTTTTCAAAGTCGGCTACCTACATCCCCCCCCCATCCTTGTGAGATTTCAAAAGTTAAAAGAGAGTTGTCATGTGTGAAATAGATCATTTTTCAGAATGACTTCGCGAGAGGCAGTGTTGAGTGTAGTGTGTCTGTATATAGCGGTGTGTATTATTTTTTCACTGATATATGTATTTACCGGAAGTGAAAAGTTTAAGATTGATTTTATACTCAATTTGAATGAAACCGGAAATTTATCTTTCTCAATATGATGCGATTGAATATTAACATATCGCGTAATAAAATTTCATGTTGTAATGAAGGAGATTTATCAGAATCCAAGTCACGCGGGAAGTTTCGGTGATGTCAATGCTTTACATTCTGCTGCCAAAGGAAAAGTTACGAAAAAGACCATACAGAAATGGTTGAGCGGGGTCGACTCGTACACGCTACACAAACCTGTACGAAGAAAGTTTCCGACCAATCGTGTGATCGTGCATTCCATCGACCAACAATGGCAAACCGATCTGGAGGACATGATCAGTCTGCAAAAATACAATCGGGGATATCGCTACATTCTAACCTGCATCGACATTCTGTCTATGCGTGGGCGATACCACTCAAAACAAAACGCGGTAATTATGTACATTACTTTTTAACACACTACTGTAATTTAAATATATTATTTAATCACTAACCCTCATATTTTTTCAAAGTAAAAGTTTTATAAGCATCGAAGAAACATCTTTTATTTTAAATAATTTAATTTTTGATTGCAAACCATTTTCCATGTTTTTGTAAATAAGTTCTTTATGAAGTATACAACAGTTTATTTTAAAGGTCATTAAACCTGTAGCCTTCCAATTTATTCTTGATTTAATTAAATTTCTAACACAAATGCTTAACTTATATACAATTGATATTATTAAAAAGTCTTTACCAAAGTCTAATACTAATAACTTTTATAAATTAACGATTAAAAATACTTTATTCATACAGAAATAATTTTACTTTAGAACTGTTATTCAAAACTTCCCTGCATAGAGTCATGATTTTCTTTGTATATCAATAACAAATGCACTAAATATACACTGAATTACATACTTCCAATTCAAGTGAAAATTCCTAAAAACTGTATACATACAAGTATGTTAAATAGAAAAATCTGAAAATACAACTGACTAATAATACAAAATACAACTAACAAATCATTCAAATTTTAAAAATACATACAATATATCAGTAAATTCTGAGTGCTATATTACTATCCTGCATTAAATTTAGCGATAAATAGTAATTCTAAATTAAATACTTGAACAACTAAGTCGTGAAAATAAATTAAAATGAGCTAACTAATCATCTACATTTTAAAAATACAAAAATTACTAAAAAGAAAAAAATATAATGTTTCAAATTTTGTCTAAGTAATTGTAAAATATTTAAAAAACGTTTAATAATATTTCTACATGATATATACTAAGTATTCATATAATAGATATTAAAAAGAAAATATATAATGCTTCAAATTTTGCTTAAGTAATTGTAAAATATTTAAAAATATTTCTACATAATATTTACTAAGTATTCATATAAGTCATCACGAGATATTTTTAAATTGTACTAAAAAGTAAAGAAATATTGTATTTCAAATTTTGTCTAAGTAATGGTGAAAGATTAAAAAAACATTTAATAATATTTCTACATAATAGTTACGAAGCATTCAACTAATATTATACTAAAAAGAAATATAAATATCATATTTCAAATTTTGTTTAAGTAATTCCAAAACCTTTAATAATATTTCTACATAATATTTACTAAGTATTCAACAAATATTGTACTAAAAGAAAAATAAATATCATATTTCAAATTTCGTATGAGTAATTGTGTTCAATTAAGTAAATACTTACTCGGTATTCAACTAATATTATACTAAAAAGATAAAAATAAATACCATATTTCAAATTTTGTCTAAGTAATTATGCCAAAATATTTAAAAGACACTATTTAATAATATTTTTACATAGCAACTACTCAACAATCATATAAGTTATCGTGAAATATTTTTAAATTGTACTAAAAAGAAAAAATAAATGTCATATTCCAAATTTTGTCTAAGTAATTGTAAAATATTAAATAATAGTTACTAAGTATTAAAATAATATTGTGCTAAAAAGCAAAAATAAATATCATATTTCAAATTTTGTCTAAGAAATTGTATTCAATTAAGTAAATATTTCAAATTATGTTTCAGTAATTGCAAAACATTTAAAACTATTTCAACATGATATTTACTAAATATTCAACTAATATTGTACTAAAAAGGACAAAAAAATTATAATATTTCAAATTTTCTCTAAGAAATTGTATTTAACTAAGTAAATATTTACTAAGTATTCATATAATATTGTACTAAAAAGAAAAAATAAATATCATATTTCAAATTTTGTCTAAGTAATTATATGCAATTATATAATAGTTACTAAGTATTCAACTAATATTATACTAAAAAGAAAAATAAATATAATATTTCAAATTTTGTTCGTGTAATTCCAAAACATTTAATAACATTTCTACATAATATTGACTAAGTATTCATATAATACTATACTAAAAAGAATAAAAAATTATAATATTTGAAATTGTGTTTAAGTAATTGCAAAACATTTAATAATATTTCTACATAATATTGACTAGGTATTAAACTAATATTATGCTAAAAAGAAAAAATAATACCATATTTCAAATTTTGTTTAAGAAATTGTATTCAATTAAGTAAATATTTATTAAGTATTCATATAATATTATACTAAAAAGAAAAAATATATAATATTTCAAATTTTGTCTAAGTAATGGTGTTCAATTAAATAATATTTACTAAGTATTCAACTAATATTTTTAAATTATACTAAAAAGAAAAAATAAATACAATATTTCAAATTTTGTCTAAAAAATTGTATACAATTAAGTAAATAGTTACTAAGTATTCATCTAATATTATATTAAAAAGAAAAAATAAATATCATATTTCAAATTTTTTTTAAGTAATTGCAAAACATTTAGTAATATTTCTACATAATATTTACTAAATATTCAACTAAAAAGAAAAAATAAATATAATATTTCAAAATTTTGTTTAAGTAATTGTATTCAATTAAGTAAATACTTACTAAGTATTCATATAATATTATGCTAAAAAGAAAAAATATATAATATTTCAAAGTTTGTATAACTAATTGTATAACATTTATTGATATTTCTACATAATATTTACTAAGTATTCATATAACACTCTACTAAAAATTGTATTCAATTAAGTAAACAATTAATAAGTATTCAACTAATATTGTACTAAAAAGAAAAATATATATATAATATTTCAAATTTTATCTAAGTAATGGTGTTCAATTAAATAATATTTACTAAGTATTCATATTTTACTAAAAGAAATCATACAATAGTGAAGACATCAGCCAAAGTGTTTAAACACGTAGTTTAATTAAATTACTCTTGAATCAACTTCACTTAATTTTTTTTTTCAATTTCTTATCAAATGAATCTTGAGTTAACTTTATTTTATTAATTTCATATTAAATTCCTGAAGTTATCTGTTAAATAAGTTAATTTTCAATACTTTTAATATATTAGAACGTTTAATATATCACCCACCGTTTGTATAAACAACTGTCATTCCCTTATTAATAATGAATATTATCATATGTTAGCATACAATTCTTCAAAAAAGGATAAAACCATTAACGTAATATATATCATTCACCCTGTATATAAAAACTATTACCTTGTGTTACCATACTATTCTTCAAAAAAGGATAAAACCATTCACATAATATATATCACTCACCCTGTATATAAAAACTGTTATCACACGATCCTTCAAAAAGGATAAAACCGCCATGCAAATGAATTGTTTAAAACAAAACGTATTCCTATCCTCTTTAATCCGTGTGTTTATTTTCATAGTGTTCGAGTATGGTACTCCTATTACAACTTTTAAAGTAATGTTATAATTTGTACATGTATAACTAAAGAAATAAACAATCTCATAACAATTAAAAAATGTATAACATACCTATAAAATATCCTACTAAAAATCTTAATACTATGATTCATACCTTTCAAGAATTAAAAAATTTAATACTATTCTTCGAAAAAAGAATAAAACCGTTAACATAATGCATATCATATCAATCAATTAATCAATCAGTCATATCAATGAATCAATCATATCATATCATTACTAATATGTATGTTTATTTTGCTATACCTTTTAAAACTTTTAATAGAGTGTTAGAGTATAATTTGCATATGTTTAAGAAAACAACAATTCTTTAATAAATAAAAAATATAACATAGGTTTAAAACATTAAACTAATAATCTTAATATTATAATTCATACTTTTTAAAATTAAAAAGTTTAAAAAACTTTATAAAATTTAAAAATTAAAACTTTGAAAGAAAAAACTTTTATAAAATTTAAAAATTTAAAAATTAAAACTTTGAAAAAAACTTTATAAAATTAAAACTTTGAAAGAATAAAACTTTTATAAAATTTAAAAATTGAAACTTTGAAAAAAAAACTTTATAAAATTTTAAAAATTAAAGCTTTATAAAATTTAAAATTAAACTTTGAAAAAAAACCTTATAAAATTTAAAAAATTAAAACTTTGAAAAAAACTTTATAAAATTTAAAATTAAAACTTTGAAAAAATCATAAAGTTTACAAAATTAAAAAAATTAAAACTTTGAAAAATTTAAAAAAATTAAGTTATCAAAATTAAAATAATATTTAAAAAACTTCATAAATTAAGTTTGCAAAAGTGAGTTTACCTGCCTGTACATGTACATGACTTTCAACATGTTATAGTTTAATATATATCTTCTTTTTTATCGTATAGAAGCAATAGGTTTATATATATATATATACACACACACGCGCGTACACACACACACATACATATATATACTTAATATATTTTTAAGTAAAAAGAAAAGAAAGAAAAAAAGTTATAATAATTAAAATTAGAAAATAAATATAGAAGTTTTCCAAAATTTAAAAAATAAAAATCTAGTTTTAAAAAGTTCAATTAGATTTAAAATAAAAGTATTCAATCATATCAATCAATCAATCAACCAATCAAGATTTCAAATACAAGTAATCAATGAATCATATTAAGTCAAATTCAAGTCAATTCAAGTATTACAAGTTAGCAGAAAAAATTACAATTTATCAAAAGTGAGTTTGCGTATCTATCTGTATATAAGACTTTAAAACTTTCACTATGTTTTCGTTTAGTATATATGTATTGTAACTTTCACTATGCTTTAGTTAAATAATTATAAATCTTTATGTTATCATCCTACCCTCATTATATCCTATAATTATACACTTCGAAACGTTAAAAGCGATATATTAATAAGTTCATCAGTTTAAGTAATTAAAAATATTAAAAAAATTAACTTAATAATGTATTCAAAAATACTATAAGATAGTAAAAAATTTGATGAATGCATGCCAAAAAATAATAAATTTACCATGTCTGAACTGAGAAAAGAAACGTTTAACTTGTCGCATTGCACATAGTGACGTAATCGACATTACGTGCCTCCCCCCTTCATACCTTCTGAATGATCTATCTACAATCAGGTTGTATTATCAGGTGATCTAACTAATATGAGTTATTAACAAGACACTAATCCTTTTCATCTCACTATGCGGATATTTTCTTCAAAGTCTATTATTTTGTAAAATCTTAAGTAACATGTTATTATATATTTGCAAGCAAAAATCCTATTAAATAACTTTCTTACTCTAGTGAACAAAGATTGATTTTTATACTGCTAAAGTATGATCATTCATTGTTTAACTGGATAATAATATATTTAGAAGTAACTTAAATTTCCAATAAAAGCGAAGTTTTTTATTACATCATTCATAGAATTCAAGTATGAGTATTAACCAAGTTTTATATATTATAATACACTATACCAACATTGCAAAACATTAAAAAACAACTATACTTAAACATTCATATAAAAAGCAACAAATTATATATTCATACAACATATTATTATTCGATATATACATATCGAAAAATAGTGGACTTACCGTACTTAGAGTCAGAAAACAAATACTCAGTTAATCAGATTGCAGATCATGACGTAATCGATAAGATATCACGTGCTTCCATCATGCCTTCTAGAATGTTCATTGTACAATCAGACTATGTTATCAAGTCACGAGGTCTAACTGATATGAGTTGTTAACACGACGTCAGCCATTTTCAATTTAGTTCTTGAATATGTAGGTTGGATATTTTCTTCAGTCTTATTTTGTGAAATCTTAAGTACCAGGATATCACGTATTTGCAAACAAAAATCCTATTAAAAACTTTCTCACTATTGTGAACAAAGATTGATTTTCATAGTATTAAAGTATAATCATTGATAATATTTGATTGATTACTTAACCGTTATTAATATTATTAATATTAAATATAAAAGCGGAAGCTTTTATTGCATCATTCATAGAATTCAAGTTTGAATATTAACCAAGTTTTATATACTTATATAATTTATACTATGTATATAATATTAACCAAGTTTTATATACTTATATAATTTATACTATGTATATACTAGTATACTAGTATATATTCTAGTATAAGTAGTTTTTATACGGATTAAAGAGGATAGGAATTCGTTTTATTTTAAACAATTCATTTGCATGGCGGTTTTATCCTTTTTGAAGGATCGTGTGATAACAGTTTTTATATACAGGGTGAGTGATATATATTATGTGAATGGTTTTATCCTTTTTTGAAGAATAGTATGGTAACACAAGGTAATAGTTTTTATATACAGGGTGAATGATATATATTACGTTAATGGTTTTATCCTTTTTTGAAGAATTGTATGCTAACATATGATAATATTCATTATTAATAAGGGAATGACAGTTGTTTATACAAACGGTGGGTGATATATTAAACGTTCTAATATATTAAAAGTATTGAAAATTAATTTATTTAATGGATAAGTTCAGGAATTTAATATGAAATTAATAAAATAAAGTTAACTCAAGATTCATTTGATAAGAAATTGAAAAAAAAAATAAATTTAAGTGAAGTTGATTCAAGAGTAATTTAATTAAACTACGTGTTTAAACACTTTGGCTGATGTCTTCACTATTGTATGATTTCTTTTAGTAAAGTATGAATACTTAGTAAATATTATTTAATTGAACACCATTACTTAGATAAAATTTGAAATATTATATATATATTTTTTTCTTTTTAGTACAATATTAGTTGAATACTTATTAATTGTTTACTTAATTGAATACAATTTTTAGTAGAGTGTTATATGAATACTTAGTAAATATTATGTAGAAATATCAATAAATGTTATACAATTAGTTATACAAACTTTGAAATATTATATATTTTTACTTTTTAGCATAATATTATATGAATACTTAGTAAGTATTTACTTAATTGAATACAATTACTTAAACAAAATTTTGAAATATTATATTTATTTTTTCTTTTTAGTATAATATTAGTTGAATATTTAGTAAATATTATGTAGAAATATTACTAAATGTTTTGCAATTACTTAAACAAAATTTGAAATATGATATTTATTTTTTCTTTTTAATATAATATTAGATGAATACTTAGTAACTATTTACTTAATTGAATACAATTTTTTAGACAAAATTTGAAATATTGTATTTATTTTTTCTTTTTAGTATAATTTAAAAATATTAGTTGAATACTTAGTAAATATTATTTAATTGAACACCATTACTTAGACAAAATTTGAAATATTATATATTTTTTCCTTTTAGTATAATATTATATGAATACTTAGTAAATATTTACTTAATTGAATACAATTTCTTAGACAAAATTTGAAATATGAAATTTATTTTTTCTTTTTAGTATAATATTAGTTTAATACTTAGTAACTATTTACTTAATTGAACACAGTAACTTAAACAAAATTTGAAATATGGTATTATTTTTTCTTTTTAGCATAATATTAGTTTAATACCTAGTCAATATTATGCAGAAATATTATTAAATGTTTTGCAATTACTTAAACACAATTTCAAATATTATAATTTTTTATTCTTTTTAGTATAGTATTATATGAATACTTAGTCAATATTATGTAGAAATATTATTAAATGTTTTGGAATTACTTGAACAAAATTTGAAATGTTATATTTATTTTTCTTTTTAGTATAATATTAGTTGAATACTTAGTAACTATTATTTAATTGCATATAATTACTTAGACAAAATTTGAAATATGATATTTATTTTTTCTTTTTAGTACAATATTATATGAATACTTAGTAAAAATTTACTCAGTTAAATACAATTTCTTAGAGAAAATTTGAAATATTATTAATTTTTTGTCCTTTTTAGTACAATATTAGTTGAATATTTAGTAAATATCTTGTTGAAATAGTTTTAAATGTTTTGCAATTACTGAAATATAATTTGAAATATTTACTTAATTGAATACAATTTCTTAGACAAAATTTGAAATATGATATTTATTTTTGCTTTTTAGCACAATATTATTTTAATACTTAGTAACTATTATTTAATATTTTACAATTACTTAGACAAAATTTGGAATATGACATTTATTTTTTCTTTTTAGTACAATTTAAAAATATTTCACGATAACTTATATGATTGTTGAGTAGTTGCTATGTAAAAATATTATTAAATAGTGTCTTTTAAATATTTTGGCATAATTACTTAGACAAAATTTGAAATATGGTATTTATTTTTATCTTTTTAGTATAATATTAGTTGAATACCGAGTAAGTATTTACTTAATTGAACACAATTACTCATGCGAAATTTGAAATATGATATTTATTTTTCTCATAGTACAATATTTGTTGAATACTTAGTAAATATTATGTAGAAATATTATTAAATGTTTTGGAATTACTTAAACAAAACTTGAAATATGATATTTATTTTTCTCTTTAGTATAATATTAGTTGAATGCTTAGTAACTATTATGTAGAAATATTATTAAATGTTTTTTTAATCTTTCACAATTACTTAGACAAAATTTGAAATACAATATTTTTTTTCTTTTTAGTACAATTTAAAAATATCTCGTGATGACTTATATGAATACTTAGTAAATATTATGTAGAAATATTTTTAAATATTTTGCAATTACTTAAGCAAAATTTGAAGCATTATATATTTTCTTTTTAATATCTATTATATGAATACTTAGTATATATCATGTAGAAATATTATTAAACGTTTTTTAAATATTTTACAATTACTTAGACAAAATTTGAAACATTATATTTTTCTCTTTTTAGTAATTTTTGTATTTTTAAAATGTAGATGATTAGTTAGCTCATTTTAATTTATTTTCACGACTTAGTTGTTCAAGTATTTAATTTAGAATTACTATTTATTGCTAAATTTAATGCAGGATAGTAATATAGCACTCAAAATTTACTGATATATTGTATGTATTTTTTAAAATTTGAATGATTTGTTAGTTGTATTTTGTATTATTAGTCAGTTGTATTTTCAGATTTTTTATTTAACATACTTGTATGTATACAGTTTTTAGGAATTTTCACTTGAATTGGAAGTATGTAATTCAGTGTATATTTAGTGCATTTGTTATTGATATACAAAGAAAATCATGACTCTATGCAGGGAAGTTTTGAATAACAGTTCTAAAGTAAAATTATTTCTGTATGAATAAAGTATTTTTAATCGTTAATTTATAAAAGTCATTAGTATTAGACTTTGGTAAAGACTTTTTAATAATATCAATTGTATATAAGTTAAGCATTTGTGTTAGAAATTTAATTAAATCAAGAATAAATTGGAAGGCTACGGGTTTAATGACCTTTAAAATAAACTGTTGTATACTTCATAAAGAACTTATTTACAAAAACATGGAAAATGGTTTGCAATCAAAAATTAAGTTATTTAAAATAAAAGATCTTTCTTCGATGCTTATAAAACTTTTACTTTGAAAAAATATGAGGGTTAGTGATTAAATAATATATTTAAATTACAGTAGTGTGTTAAAAAGTAATGTACATAATTACCGCGTTTTGTTTTGAGTGGTATCGCCCACGCATATTTAGACAGAATGCCGATGCAGGTTAGAATGTAGCGATATCCCCGATTGTATTTTTGCAGATTGATCATGTCCTCCAGATCGGTTTGCCATTGTTGGTAGATGGAATGCACGATCACACGATTGGTCTGAAACTTTCTTCGTACAGGTTTGTGTAGTGTGTACGAGTCGACCCCACTGTACCATTTCTGTATGGTCTTTTTCGTAACTTTTCCTTTGGCAGCAGAATGTAAAGCATTGACATCACCGAAACTTCCCGCGTGACTTGGATTCTGATAAATCTCCTTCATTACAACATGAAATTTTATTACGCGATATGTTAATATTCAATCGCATCATATTGAGAAAGATAAATTTCCGGTTTCATTCAAATTGAGTATAAAATCAATCTTAAACTTTTCACTTCCGGTAAATACATATATCAGTGAAAAAATAATACACACCGCTATATACAGACACACTACACTCAACACTGCCTCTCGCGAAGTCATTTTGAAAAATGATCTATTTCACACATGACAACTCTCTTTTAACTTTTAAAATCTCACAAGGTTGGGGGGGGGGATGTAGGTAGCCGACTTTGAAAAATATCCCCTCCCACACTTTCTATAATTCTCATCTAAACTAATACTCTCCTACTATAGCATGATCTTTCCACACTTTACTCTTATCTCACTATCAGATTATCTTATCTCACTATCCTATCTTATCTCCTTTCCGACTGATAAGAACTTAACACACATATCTCTCAAACCCTCTCGTACTATAGTACGATTTCCTCATCCCTCCTCAATCCTCAATCCTCCCCCTCTTTCGAACTGTCTTTTCCCCACTACTTACGTACTTACTTTTTAAAGCAAATGATATATTTCTTTTGCTTATGTGATGTTATCTTAAATGTTTATTTTATTTTATTATTTCTCTTTTTTCAATGGCAACACTTTAATTTACAAATTTAATTTTAAAGCAATTTTTGCATTTATTTTTCTTATGTGTTCTTAAGAAGAACTTAAATGTCTATTTTATTATTTATCATTTTTTTCAATGGCAACACTTTATTTTTCTTAATTCGGTGGCATTACCTTTTATTTCTTTGCATATATTTATCTTTGTTTGGTGACAACATCTTTTAATTTTATTTCGTCATATACATTTCGCTTTATTGAATGCCAACATCTTTCAATTTCATTTCGTTATATACATTTCTCTTTATTCAGTGGCAACACTATATTAATCTTTATTCGGTGGCAACACTCTATGCGAAAGTCTAACATCCCTTCTGGGACAACACACATAAGAAAATTTTAAGCAAATCGCGACATTTTCTAAGTCTCGCTAATTCATTTCCACAATATAATATATCGTCATGTTATAGTACATTTTCTCCAAAAATTTATACTAAAATGATAAAATAGGTTTTTCTACTCATATCAACTTCTCGAACAACACACTTCAGAAAATTTTAAGTGAATAAAGAAAAATCTTCTCACATTCATTCCAGAAAAAAATTCACGAAAATATCTCAGCGATTGTTGTTATATGACTACAGATTTGTTAAACATGCCAGACTAACAAAAGCATGCAAAGAAAACCACTTAACAAAATTTCACAAGAGACATTTTAAAATGGGACCATTTTTCTGAAAGAAGGGTCATTTCACAAACTTACCGCGTTCGAATTCCATGTTAGCGTTCAGGGAAAAATAATTCAACCAACATTACTCGAGTTTAAAACAAATTTCGAACAACAAATTCTCTAACGAGTTCAAATTCAAAATTAAGTTCGTAAAAGAAAATTTTAAAAAGAAAAATTTCCATGTCTTGGTAATTTTTAAAATAAACATTTTTTAGAAAGAAAAATAAATTTTACAAAGATTTTTCTACCACGCGAAAAGAAAAAAAAAATTCTCAAAATTTTTAAAGAAAAAAAAAGTTTTTTCTATCACGCAAAAAAAAAAAATAAATAAAAATAAAATAAAATAAAATAAAATAAAATAAATTCTCAAAAGAAAAATTTTCCAACTCCTGAAAAAATCTTTAACTAAATTTTTTTTAAATCTTTAAAAAAAAAATTCTTTTCGAAATAAATATCCCGCACCCTAAATATCAGCATACTCTAACACGATCATTCGCAAAAAACCTTATCCATTCAGACTTCCGCTAAAATATCACTATCTAACAACACTTCCAGTCTACGTCCGCTCCAAAACGCGCTTATCATCGTCGTACTGTAAGATAAAAAACTTCCGAATGACCTTCATTTGAACTCTATCGTACCACCGACCCACCGGTGGAGCATAACGCACAAATCCACACTACTTATCACAAAATTAACTTTTCAGTTGTGCGTAAAAGTGATGCTATGGAAGCGCGTAAGTTGCACGAAAAATCAGAGATGGGACGCAAAAAAATCGCGAGGAAAAAAACCGAATTTCGGAAAGGATCGCGAAAAAAGCACAAATTTCGTCAAAAATCACAATTTTCGTAACAGGGCCGCGAAAAAAATAGCGGGTTTTGTCAAAGAGTTGTGGGAAAATAGCAGATTTCGTCAAAGGATTGCGAAACAGTAGTGAAGTTCATCCAAAAAATCGCAGAAAATCTTCGGATTTCATCAAAGGATCATGGATAAGACGCGAATTTCGTCAAAGGATCGTGGAAAAAGCGCAGTGGTGTCTTTAGAAAACAGCACATACGTAAATATCTATATTTAATATTATAGGTATAGTTTTGAATCTGAAACATTTAAGGATGCACCGAATGTTCGGTATCTATTCGGTATTCGTCCATGTTACCGAATATTCGATTTGGCTTAATATCAAACTATTCGGTATACTGAATATTCGGCTTGGCCGAATATCAAAATATTCGGCCCAACCGAATAATTAAAGGATCTTTTAAAACATATTTTTAAAAACCTTATACCACTTCTACATTTAACAGTCAACTTATATATTCAGAATAATTAGAAACAGAATCATATATTTAAATAAAAGATAATGTTTTTACATTATTTATTTGCTTTTTGTTAAGTATTTAAGAAAATTAACCAATCACGAGGATTTTTATCACAATTAATTATGTACAAATGCAAATTCCTGAATATTGTCCACTAAATAATCTCTTTCTTGCTAAGATTTTAAGAACAAAATTTACGTTTACAATCTCTGAAAATGATCGACCATTCCAGACACCGATCTAGGATACATTTAAAAACTTCCTTGCTCAATCAAAAGGAGTAAAACAGTTATTCTTGGTGAGTTGCCGCCATATAAAATTTGAATAAATTGCATTATTTATTATAGTCTCTTCCTGACAAACAAATAATATATGATCCTATACAATTTTTCTTCCATTTTTTTTCACACTTTCTCTTTGATTTTAAAATGTTTGTATATTACAATTTAAGAAAATTTTATTAATTACAAAAGTTATAACCATCCTCTTCTTAAGTAACTCAAAGCAGATATATTTTTTTAGCATAACGTTTACTTGAAACAAGCTCTTGATTATCAAAATGAAAGTTTGTTTTAAATATTGTGTAAAATTGTTTTAAAATTGAGTATTTTAATGCCTTTAAACTTTGAAATATAAAAGTGTTTGGTATTCGGCTAGCCGAATATTCGGTATTCGGCCAAAATCACTATTCGGTACATTCCTAGAAACAATATACTGAACTTACTTTTTTTGAAAAATGGGTTAACCCGACTTGCAACAAAAATAAGTAGCATCGGGAGAAGATTTCTCCCTCACTGTCTACCGTAACATTTCAAAAATTTGCTGTGGATTTCAGAATTTTTTGTTTTACACAGAATCACCCATGGTGCAATGCTCTCCACATAACACAGACACGCACAAAAACTTCTATTTTTACTATTATAGATTCCTTCCATGTTAAGTTGTCTGTTGTTCTACAACTCAATGTCTAATCAGACTTTGCACGAGGCATAAAAAAAAAAAAAAATAAATAAAATAAGGGGAAGAAAAAAAGGTAGACTTCTCATGTGCAAACCAAACTCGTAGGTAGAACATTCATAAATTGGGATTTAATTTTTTCTATGAGATTTTTAACAATATAGCATGATTTCAGTGTACTTTGATAATGTATTCAAGGGGTGGACCAGTGAAAAATCCCCCCCTTCCAACATCTCAGTGGATTGAAATCTCTCCCACCTTCAGAAGATTTATGATTTTATGCTTATAAATGATTTAGATGTGAATTTCCTTTCCAAGGAAAATGTCCGTTTGATTCCAACACAGATCTTGTTGCCAAATGATTCAGTGGCAGTGTAATGAAATCACCCATTCATTCAACAAAAAGTAATCCTTTACTTAACGAAAGTATTTTTTCAGCAAAAATGTCATTAAAAAAAACAACAAAGAACGTCTTGCCCCTTTTTAAAAGAAATGTGAACATTTATGATACGTGTTATCTGTTACTCTCAAATAAGGAATATTTTAACAATTAAATTTGTACCTTGCATTTTTACTTTTAAAAAAGTAAAGAAAATTTATCTTTTTAATATCTTATTTGAGTGCAAATAATACTGTTTTTAATTCATTATTTTATTAACAGAAGCTCATTACCGCTATTCATTTTTTTTTACAAAACATTGCCTGCCTTACGCATCCCGAGAACGATAAGTTCAGTTCCGGCCCGGCTCGACTATGTAGGGGGAAAAATGCAAGCCTGGTCTCGGCCCGGTACGAGTCTACTGAGAAAATTAAGGCTGTTCTTAACTGCTCTACTCAAGACGCGCAAAACGTTTTGACATATTTAGAGATACATTTTTTAACGGAAAGCTATAATATTGGAAAGCCAGGCCATGGAAGCGATTTGGAATCAAACTGTTTTTTCCATTTTTTGATCCATCCATTACTTATTGAGTTATAAGCGAATTCGATCACGTGACAAAACGTTTTTGGCCCGCTCTTGAGTGCTCTTTCTCCCTTCGCGCGGAAATTTGGTTCCAAACGCCCAATTTAACACTTTTTTCTGAAAGATCTATTGCCTTTGCAAAAAAATGAAAAAAAAAAAAACTCAATGACATAGTTTCTGGGCAACAACACCAGCTAGTTTCATGCATTTTCGAACAAAAATAAATTAAAACTTGTGTAAGAAAATTGCCCTTTTGGATTTAAGAAGGCCTTTAAGCCCGGGATCAGATACCATGTCCAGTGCCGATCTTTACGCTGGGCATGTTACATTTCTGTATTGATGTTTTCAAACTCTCGACTCGTGACGCACATTTATACTTATTCTCGCGAAAGTCATATTCATTGAAAATGGTCCATATTTTATTGTCTTTGTGGAAATTTTTTATATCGGCCCGGTAAGCCCGCTTACAGCCCAGTAGCGTAGTGGTCAGCACGCCTGTCTGCCACGCTACAGGTCGCGAGTTTTGCTCCCGACTGGGCAAGGTTTACTCAACATTTTATCCCTTCGGAGTCGATAAAATGAGTACTAAGCTTGCTTGGGAACTAAACACCGAGGGACTCTTGTTGGGTTGACCACCTAGCTGGGGCACATGCTGCATGAGCACCTCGGGGCCCATTGTCAAGTAAACAGAGTTGGACACTGTAGGCTCTGATCCTTCATGGATCGTACAGCTACAGTGTTTTTTTTTAGTTCAGTAGGCCCTCTAAATTTTTTTATCAGCCTGGCCCATTTGAGAGTTCGCCATCGTTTTGCCAGCACAGGCCGTGCTCGGGGCTCTGGCCCGTGCAGACCTCTAATGTCGACGGAAAGTATTTTGTGCTGTTTGGTTCAGATTGATAGTGTTGATTCTAGAAAACAGAATGTATTCTCAAAAAGAGCAATCTTGTGCCATATTTAAAAAAATTTCAAATTACCAGTAGAAATTTGTACATTTTTTGCGACCAATTGACTTTCTTGACCCCCCCCCCCCCCACACACACACACACACATACACAAACACGATTGACTGATGATTTCGTGATTATTTTCAGTGACCTATTAATGAAATTTGCAATAGTTTTCTTTTGACGTTTGGCAAATTTTGCAGTCATTTCTTGCGACCAAATGGCGAAAATCAGTTTTTAATCACGATCGATTGTAAAATTTCCCCCCTCAACCAACTTACACTTTTCGTAATATTTTTTCACGTATTTGGTTTAAGAATTTACAATATTTTCCTTCTATTTAATAGTTGGAGAATTTTGCAGCTTTTTCTTAAAACTGATTGGCAAAAATTATGTGTGTGGGAAAGGGGTGTGTAGAAGCAATCGACACATTTTGCTTTTTTTTTTTCACCAGATCGACTAAAGAATTTTCAGATTTTTTTTCTCACTTTTGCTGTTTCCTGTCGACCGATACACGATCGTTTGCTGCTGAACTGGGTATTCAGCATGAAATAGTATGGAAGGTTTTGCGTGCAGAAAACATGCCTTCCTTCCATGTGCAGAATTTCAAACTCCTACTCAATGCTGATTACCCACTTGGGGAAGAGTTCATACTTGGATGCTTGATGTCATACAGAATGATTCACAGTTTCCCACCCCTGTTTCACGAGCGATTTCATGGCCAGTGCACATATGTAGTGGTCCAGAAATTCCCACTGCACTGTCTTGTTGAAAGTGCACTGCAAGTTCAGTAACGTCTGAGGAGGGATTCTTGGAGAACATCTGCCCGAACACCTCAGTAGTTTAAATTACCTTGTTTTTCTACAGCACATCATCCCAAATTTTTATTTTGAATCAAAAATCTGTACCCGGTGAATTTAATCATTTTGCAATGCACTGATTATGTGGTAGAATTGATTATTTAAGCATGAGAATTTAATGGTCCGCATTCATCCTCACTAGCCCGCTACATAAAATTCTATTAAGTCCCTTTAACCCTTTGAGTGACCCCTCTCTCCTAGAATATAAACCAAACTTCCTTTGAAGTTATCGAAAATTTTCAGCATAATAAAATGTAAAATTATAATTTACTAAAAATTAAATGAACAGTACATAAAAAAATAAAATTATTAATTAGATATTTCATTTCTGATTAATTCAATTTACTAAGGTTCAATGCAATGTGGAAACTTAGCCTTTTCACAGTTTCCACATATAAAAACCCTCACAAATGCTACAGAATCACGGCCTATTTAAACTCCATGTATTCGGGAGAGATACTAGAAAATTCGTCTAAGTCTCAGAGTTTGCCGATAACTTAAAAGTAAATAACTTCAGTGTGATCGATCTTACGAAGATGACACTTTGGAACATAGTACACAAAAGGAGGACCACTGGTTCCCACTTTGTAACACCGAAATATGCCGCTAAGTGCTTTTTGACATTGCATACTTTGACAGGAGAGTTTCGTGTGCAAAAAGGTGGAAGGGCCCCCGACCAGCCACTAGAAGGCCAGCTGTCAGAAGGATCTTGACAGGCGAACCAATGACAGCGGAGGTTGGAAACTCGCATTGTTTTCCGAGAGGAAAATTAAGGATATATACGAGATCTCTGAGGAGATCTGGAGATGAGATCACTTTTAGAAGAGTTTAGCAGAAGCTAAACGGGAAAAGAGGTTCTTCAACATGAGGGAGAGAAAAGTTTCTCTCCAGGCTTTTCAAGGGATTATCTTTTCGGAGGTCGCTCCGAGAAGGGAGGAGATTTGTTTCTCTCGACGGCAACAATAGCCGATCAGCTGAGCTAGAGCTGGGAGCATCAGCGGGAAAGCTGAACTCACGGAGTACTGCTAGTCCGCATCTTTAACGGACATTTATACTTAGAAGGGACCATAGTGTTTCCCAGAGACTCTTGAATTAACTAATCTGGACTGTGATTTGTTATCCGGTCAAGGACTTTTATCAGATATTCCTACCTCACAAAAACTTTATTTCATCAAACTTAAGTAATTTGTTGTGTTAGTGTAGACATTGTATTTAGCCAAGATTTCTTGTTGTTTTTACGAGAATAAAACCTTTAATTTTCATCTTAACTAAAACCTTTGTCATCACACCTCTGAGGCGATTACGTCACGCTACCGCCCTCATCTGAGGCCCCACAGCAATTTTATTTTTATTTTTTTAAATAAAGTAAAATTGTGTGATTTGTGTTTGGTTGCGATTTTCTCAGGGATGGGAAAATTTAATTTTAACTGTGACCCTCTGAGAGAGTGGGAAAGAGTTACTGGTCCAATTGAATTTTTGGTGTTCTTGGACCAGCAAACCACAAAGGATTTCGAAAGCAGATTGATTTTTCAAACGCTGAAGCTTTTCCTTGTAAAAGAAAATTTGATTGATATGCTGTTTAATTTTTGGATTATTTTTCCTGTGTGAAATTTTATAGTTATTATGTCTGCACAAAAAAAACAATTTTATGTCTTAAAATATTTACCCTTTCATTTAAAACAGGTGGAGAAATTAACCAAATGCTTGGAGCTATTCTATTTTACCTGACTTTAAATCCTGATTCAGAATATACTAAGCTTCAAGAATTCTTTATATTTTATGTCCTCGTCATATTTATGATTGTCATTTGGACAAGAAAGAGGCTATTTTTTAAATGAATGATCAGACTGGGTGCAGCACCCTCCTAAAACTTTCGGAAAGAAACTCTGTATGTAAAATCGCATTATATTTACAGTAAATATTAATCTGACATATACTATATATGTATATACATATAATTTAATGATCATATAATTTGCATTTTCAATAAATGGAGCGGCATACCGCAAACCAACTTAATTGTGTTGTTATTTTATTATGTCTGTGACCATTTCTTTTTTCAGCTATTGCAAGGCTGCTGTTGGTGAATATTTTCCTTTTCTACTACTATTATTTAAAAAAATAAAAATCTTCGTCATAGATTATCGTTTAGGAATACTGAAAAAATACATATAAGCAATAATAATTAATCACTTTTGGTGACAATGCTGTTATTAAATTAACTCTGTAAATTAAATATTTAATATAATTTGGAAACACATTGTGTATTTAAAAAAAAAAATAAATAAAAAAGCTTTAAATTTTATTTAAAGTAATACTTTTGTATTAGCTGATATTAGATGTTAAATGAAGGATTCTACTACTTATAGCTGCGTTTTTTATGCTGATTATTTCAGTGTTTATGCATATACAGTAAACTCTGTGTAAGACTGAAATCTGTCTAACTCGGAAAGTTTTTCAAGTCGCTGCGAATACATAGACATAAAGTAAAATTTGTCTAAGGCGGAAACGACTACGGAAAATTGTCTCGATTCCACTTTAGACAGAGTTTACTGTACTTTGATTATGTATCTGTTATGTTTGTGTTTTATTTATTTATTGAAAAATGCTATATTCATTATTGAGTGTTAAACAGGAACAAATGCTGCTGAACTTGTTGTTGTTGTTTTATATTCAAATGAGTTAATTTAGCATAATCGACCTGTGTGCAATATAAATTTTTAAACGAACCGTGCTTGAAAATTAATTTAAAAACCATGAAAAATCAGTAAATTGAAATGCAGATTTAATTTAATTGCATTTAAAATTACAATTTTCCCTTTTTTTAACGACGTAAAAATGAAAATTATGTGACGATAATTCGATTTGAGGAAAAGGGGAAATGGATTGCTTAGATTATTGTTACTGTCGATATGTCAGCAATAGTAGAAAAATCAAATTTTTATTTAATACTAATTTAAAAATAAATGCATTAATAATAATAATTTTTCATAATTGGGATTTTGGACAGGACATGTCAATTTTACTGTCAAAAAGTTCAAAAATATTACTATCAAATGTATATAACTTAAAATAGTTATTGGTGAAAATATGTGAAATTTTCATATGTGTAACAATTGTACGTTTATATTAACTATATGAGGAAATGTCTAAAAATATTTTAATTTTTTGTTTTGTGAAAAGAAGGTAAAAATTTGAAAACTCTATAATATCAAAATTTCAGCATCTTTAGATTCACAACAATATAAAATCAAAAGAAAAAAAAAAAATCCACAGATCATAAAAGTAGCAGCTAAGTGCATTATGGAAACACACTTTTTTCAAACATGTGCAAAAATTAATATTGTTTAAATAAATCCATTTAGCATTGTTTAAAGTAATGTTTATTAAAAACATTTTTTAATTCTTGTATTTTAAATTAAAAATGTAATAAAAACAGGATATGTATTTAAATCTAAGAAAATTATTAAAAAAATATATCTTCATTATGAATGGTTTGTGAATACGCAAACACTAAATAGATTATAAGTGTAACTGAGTGCGGAGAAATGTTCCAAAATGTACAAGGACAGAATGGTAATATTCGTGAAAAAAAAATGCTATTATTTTGTGAAATTAGATCAAACTGGTTTACATTTGATTTTTAAATATATTTCAAAGACAATAGAATCAATAATTAATTTCCTGCATTTTCTCTAGTATTGACATAGTTTCATCGTCATACCTGAGGTCGATATCTAAAGTTGTGCGTTTTTAATTTTTCGAAATTGATTGCATTTTTTTAATAACGACACTTTAAATTTCAGAAGAGGTTCCAAAGAGTTTTCCAAAAACAAAAGTGTCCGAATAAAAAAATTAAATAAATTGCGACCAGACGCGAAAAAGTACAAAAGCACAACATTATATACTGATCTCAGGTAGCCCATGAAAAAAAATTATTTTAAAGTAATAAAATGCAAGCGAGATATTTGTCAAAAACGCTCCCATAGGTTTAATATTATCTTGCGAATGCGTCTTCGTGTGACTATTTTAATCTCATAATTCATGTAACTGTGATTTTAAACGCCTAAAAACTACAATGACCGTAAAATCTTTGAAAATGAAATATGTATATACGGAATCCGGTCTTTAAAGAGAAATTATATATTTTAAAGAGAAAGAATATGAACAATTATACCTGCTAAGATGGAAACCTATTTACACCGGAATACATTTCGGCTCCTTTCGGTTTGTTTTTCAAAGTTTCAATATTTGACAAAGCTGATTACGTAGTTCAGCATTAGGTATTTAATGATTACATACTTAAAATTTTCAAAATCCGGTTATTAGAGATATATTAAAATTTTCCTGGCAAATTTTCTTTCTAAGGAGGAGGGGGGGAGCCAAAATTTATGTATGTTACGGGTGCAAAAAAAGTTAATTTTAGCCCTGAAACACATAATTTACTGCTACCCATATAGAAGTTGACATGCACGGTTAAATCTGTGGGAAGCATTTCAATAATATGACAGAATTACGTTTTTGACGGTTTTTAAAAAAAAAATGAAAAAATTCTCCTATTTTTGAAATAGCGTACAGCGCTTGCTATTTAGTGTATAAAAAATTTGTAAATGTGAGAGTTGTATAGAACATTTTGTCCTCTTTAATATTGTATCTGACAAATAATATGTTACAGCAACAGGTTTCGAAATATTTACAAAAAAATTCAAAAATGTCCCAAAATTTTGTAGTTTTTTGGCCAGAGAAAATTTAGCCTTATGAAATTTTGTTTGAAAACTTGGTTTTTCTATGTAAGGATCATTATAAACAAGTCCGAAAAAGAAAAAAGAAAAAAACAAACCCTTCAACCCTTCCTTTTGCAAGGTAACCCCCTTTTTTTGGTACATTTCTCCTGGACTATACGGGCAACTAATAAAAATTTATTTTTATAAATTCTTTTAACTTTCAAAGATAAATTCTTTTGTGATGATCCTAAAATTAAAGGAACGCTTTAAGGAATCTTGGGTGACTCGGAAGAGGTTATTTATTGTATATTTTCTTTCGTGATTATTGTACATTTTCGTAAATTAAGAAACATCTGTCTTTTTTTAGTGTACTCTTCAGTAAGGCAAGTAATTTCTATAACATATTGCTGTTTTGCAGAGTCTTATTGTTCTAAAATATTTTTAATTTTTGCACTTAAAAAACAACGCTGATCAACTCATATCTTTTTTTAAATAAGTTCTAAGCTTGGTCAAAATATTAAATGTGTCGTGATTTGTCACTGTTTTATTAAATAGGAACATGGAGTCTTAAGTATCATATTCTCTGGAAATATGTATATATTTTTCTTTTAACCTTTTCAGGGGCAAAGCAATTTCAATGCGAAAGCGTTGAAATTAATGATTGAATTTGAAAACAAATTTATTTCTAAATAAGAAAAAGCTGTATTTCACACATATAATAAATCGAAAATTTTTTTACTAAAATTCTGGTGCCATTGTGTCATCTGGGAATTAAAATTAAGTGGTTTCATAAAAAATACCAGCGCCCGTCATGAGTTAAACATATCCCTTAAATTAATCCTGATTTCAAATTTTCTTTTGCTATTGCTGAAAAATGGATATTTACTCTACTTATGGAACGACATAATAAGCCATATTTAGTTTAAATTTTTTATTCTCGTATATACTGAATTTTGGGAAAATGAGCTAAATAGATTTCGTATGTTTTATAGGAAAAGTTTGATTTAGGAGATTAAAAAAAGGGGGAATATAAAAAGAAAAGAAATGACTTCATATCGACAGTTCTTTTTGTTTGAAAAACATTTTCAACATAAAAAGTAGTTATTTATCTCTTTAAAAAATATATTCAATCCTTTATTATATAAGTGATAATATGGACTTTAAAAAAATATACTAAAGTAGTTTTATCCATAAACTTCATATCAGGCATAAAAACATAAATAACATGTTTTAATTTTTCGTTCCAATAATTACTTGTATCATAAACGTGGAAAATGTATTTACAATAGAAGGAAATTTAATAACTGAAACTGATGCAGAATGTCTATAATTAAATGTTTTGATTAATATCATAAACAACTGAAAAATGCTTACATACAATTAAAAAAAGTAAATATACTAATTTGAAAAACACTAAAAATAATAATTAGTACTTTATAATTATGCTATTAAACAACAACAAACTAGATGAGGTAAATGCATTATAAGATTTAACATATTCTCAAAATTTTAGCCATATGATATAAGAAATTCCTATTAATTTTAGGAGTTTGGTAAAGTGATCTGAAAACATTGGTATGTAGATTTAGGATTTTAAATAGTAATTTAAAATATTGTCAGTAATAAAAAAATCTTTCAAAATTATCACTACTTCAATTAAAAAAGGTAACATGTAAAAAGTCTTTTTCTCACTAAAATGCTATTTTTCAATATGACTCGTAATATCATAATAATCGAATATCACGTTTAACTTCAAAATAATAACGATAAAGACTATAAGTGTTTATAATCAGAAAACAACAAAAAAACCGAAAAAAATCCTACAGCACAAATCACTATCTCAACACATTTTCAGCAAAATGCAGTGTAAAATCACTACAAAATAATGTTTACATCTGCATGAATCATCTTGCATCATCCATCTGCACCATGAATCAAGATATCCCTGGGTCAGAATTTAAAACGTGGGATATTTCACATTTTGTTTTTGTATTCGAGCGATGGCAAATTAAAATATTTTACACCACAGTATCGAATAGGGAGAATAAAATAATTAGACGCATTATTTATTCACAAAGTCCAAACAAATGAAGTCCTGATTATTTTTTGCGAAGCATCGTTTGTTATTTAATTGTTCAAAAATTTATATTCCCAACCACTACGTGAAGAAAGAATATAACATAAAATCGCTTCTGAAAGCAGGAAAACAATTCCAGATCAATCTTTTTTTGTATAGCATAAAACTATTTAGCTCATAATCTCATAATCATAACATACCAAATCTACTGGAATAAAAGATTAAAATTAAATAAGACTCACCATACGTTCCATAAATAATCACTTAATTAGTATTCATACATTTTAATTTTAATTCTAAAATTGGCAGATGAAAAAGCGAATCTTTCTTTCATCTTAAAAAAGTCGTCGTAGACTTGCTGTTCTGATTCGCTGAGGAGTAATACCAATACTTACAATACTCACTCCTGGGAAGTGAATATTCACTCTAAGCAGGAGTGATAACTCTTTCAGAGGAGTGCGTAATGCGTATTAGTATCAAATCAGCGTAATTTCCAAAGTTACATTATAAAATGGTGTTTTTGAAATTAAGGAGCAACATATTTTGGTGATTTTCATTATTTCACTCCATATATTATTTCAAAGTTGAACGGAAATTTTTTTAAAGTGATAGGTAGGTTTTTTAAAGTGATAGTGCCAGGCTTTAAATCTCGTCAACGGAGTGAAATATTTCATTCTCGACAACGGAATGAAATATTTCACCCTCGTCAATGGGGTGAAATATTTCACTCTTTTCTAGGGAGTGAAAAATTCTACTCTTTAAGAAGTGTATTTTTATTAAAATTCACTCCTAAAAGAGTGAACTTTTCACTCCTCCCAATTTTAGAGCGTGAAATTTTTTCTTCGTCTCTTATTTTTATTTCATGCAAAAATGAATAATAATTTACTGATTTTTTAGAGACGGCGCATTGCTGCCAAAGCGCTGCTTGGACTGAAGTATGGCTCTGAAGTAAGTTTTAAGAAAATTATAATGAACATTCTTTATTGTCTCAAATGAAACTGAAATGTGCAACTATTATTTTAATTTTTTATTACTTGTCAGATCGATCTTAACATTCTATTGAAAGGTTAAATTACATTATGCAATTCTCAAATTCCACTGCTGAACAATGTGAAACTTTCTTAGACAATTCGAATCATTTTTACATGTCAAAGAGACAATTGGTAGGCTTGATTATTGAAGAAAATTCCAATCAAAACGAGCTTACCATTTTATGACAAATAGATTACTTCTCGGGTTTAAAAAAAAAAAGAAAATTGTCATGTGACAACCAATTTTTCTCCATTTTCACGGTGTCGCGAGCGAAATTCGATTCAAAACATCCACTTTGACCATATTTTCTTAAAGATCTTTTGTGTTTACCAAAACGTTGAAAACTCTTTCGATTACATATAGTTTCTCAGTGACAAAACCTGAGTAACCAATTTATGCGTTTCCCAGCAAAAATAAATTAAAAAATGCGTCAGAAAGCAGCTCCTTTGTGTACGACAACTCGAATATGCTTAGTTTGCTTTATTATAGGTCTCCCAGGCTCGAGAGTGGGATGTTCTAAAATGCACAAATTAAAAAAACAATGAGGTTGATAGCAATGAATTATTTACAAATCAAAGAATGACAAAGACACCAATGACATTCCTCAATTATTTGTTTCAATTTATATATATAAACATTAACAAGTGGGTAAGTGTGATCACAGATCGCACAGAGGGTTTCGTTTAATATTTCTTTCAAAACGCTTTATCCTTTTGTAAAATTTGTTAGTTCCACATTTTGAAACCAGGGGCGCACTCTATTCAAAACAAACCTCTATCCGAACGAAACTCCGCTTTACTACCTACGCCCATGGCGGAAAAAGTGGAACTGAAAGATATAAAGCTATATTCATAATAAGAAAGATTGGTCAAAGGGATGTGGGTAAAAGTTAGAAAAGTACATAACCTGTGCAATTGGGGGAGGTTAGAAAAATAGTTTAAAATACACAAGTTAGCGACCGGTGGGGTAAATAAAAGACTTTTTGAAATTTTTATAATTTGTCATGTGATCGCAAGTGTTCAGCTATAATTATGCAAAATTTCAAGTCTTCAACTTAATTAGGGTCTCAGTTAGAAAAAAAAAAGCTTTAAATGCATAAATTAGACCTCAGAGGGTTAAATATAAGACTTTTTCAAAATTTTATGATTTTTCGTTTGATGTGAGGTGTTCAACTGTAAGTATACAAAATTTCAAGTATTCAATTTAATTAGGGGATCAGTTAGAAAAAAATATAGAGAAGTTAGAACCCAGAGGGTTAAATATAAGACATTTTCAAAATTTTATGATTTGTCGTTTTATGTGAGGTGTTCAACTATAAGTATACAAAATTTCAAGACTTCAACTTAGTTAGGGGATCAGTTAGAAAAAAAAAAAAAAAAAGCTTAAAATACACAAGTTAGAACCCAGAGGGTTAAATATAAGACAATTACAAAATTGTATAATTTGTCGTTCAGCATGATCTGTTCAGCTATAAGTATGCAAAATTTCAAGTCTTAACTTAATTAAGGGATCAGTTAGAAAAAAAAAAACTTAAAATACTCAAGTTAGAGCCCAGAGGGTTAAATATAAGGCTTTTTTAAAATTTTATGCTTCGTCGTTTGATGTGAGGTGTTCAGCTATAAGTATTCAAAATTTCAAGCCTTCAACTTTATTACGTTTCCAAAGAGTTTTCCAAAAACAAAAGTGTCCGAATTAAAAAAAAAAAATAATAATAATAAACTGCTACCAAACGCGAAAAATTACAAAAGCACAACATCAGATACTGATCTCAGGTACCCCATGAAAAAAAAAATATTTAAATGTAATAAAATGCAATCAAGATATTTGTCAAGAACGCTCCCATAGGTTTAATAATATCTTGTGAATGCGACTTCGTGTGACTATTTTAATCTCATAATTCATGTAACTGTGATTTTAAACGCCTAAAAACTACAATGACCGTAAAATCTTTGAAAATGAAATATGTATATACGGAATCCGGTCTTTAAAGAGAAATTATATATTTTAAAGAGAAAGAATATGAACAATTATACCTGCTAAGATGGAAACCTATTTAAACCGGAATACATTTCGGTTCCTTTCGGTTCGGTTTTCAAAGTTTTAATGAATCAATATTTGACAAAGCTGATTACGTAGTTCAGCTTTAGGTATTTAATGATTACATACTTAAAATTTTCAAAATCCGGCTATTAGATATTTATTAAAATTTTCATGGCAAAATTTCTTTTTAAGGGGGAGGAGGGGGGGAGCCAAAATTTATGTCTGCTACGGGTGCAAAAAAAGGTTAATTTTAGCCCTGAAACACATAATTTACTGCTGTCAATATAGAAGTTGACATACACGGTTAAATACGTGGGAAGCTTTTGAATAATCGGGACAGAATTGCGTTTTTCACGGTTTTTAAGAAAATTGAAAAAATAGTTTTATTTTTGAAATGGCGTACAGCGCTTGCTATTTAGTGTATAAAAAAAGTTGTAAATGTGAGAGTTGTAGAAAATTTTGTCCTCTTTTGTTTTCGACAAATAATATGTTACAGCAGCAGGTTTCGAGATATTTAAAAAAAATAAAAAAAAGTCCCAAAATTTTGTAGTTTTTTGGCCACAGAAAATTTAGCCTTATGAAATTTTGTTTGAAAACTTGGTTTTTCTATGTAAGGGTCCTTATAAACACATCCGCGACAAAAAAAAAAAAAAAAAAAAAAAAAAAAAAAAAAAAAAAAAAAACTTCAACCCGTCCTTTTGTAGGGTAACCCCCTTTTTTTGGTACATTTCTCCTGGACTATACGGGCAGCTAATAAAAATTTATTTTTATAAATTCTTTTTAACTTTCAAAGATAAATCCTTTTGTAATGATCCTTAAATTAAAGGAACGCTTTAAGGAATCTTAGGTGATTCGGAAGAGGTTATTTATTGTATATTTTCTTTCGTGATTATTGTACATTTTCGTAAATTAAGAAACATCTGTCTATTTTAGTGTACTCTTCAGTAAGGAAAGTAATTTCTATAAGATATTGCTGTTTTGCAGAGTCTTATTGTTCTAAAATATTTTTAATTTTTGCACTTAAAAAACAACGCTGATCAACTCATATCTTTTTTTAAATAAGTTCTAAGCTTGATCAAAATATTAAATGTGTCGTGATTTGTCGCTGTTTTATTAAATAGGAACATGGAGTCTTAAGTATCATATTCTGTGGAAATATGTATATATTTTTCTTTTAACCTTTTCAGGGGCAAAGCAATTTCATTGCGAAAGCGTTGAAATTAGTGATTGAATTTGAAAACAAATTTATATCTAAATAAGAAAAGGCTATATTTCGCACATAATATAATTCGAAAATTTTTTTACTATAATTCTGGTGCCATTGTGTCATCTGGGAATTAAAATTAAGTGGTTTCATAAAAAATACCAGCGCCCGTCATGGGGTTAAACATATCCCTTAAATTAATCCTGATTTAGAATTTTCTTTTGCTATTGCTGAAAAATGTATATTTACACTATTTATGAAACGACATAATAAGCCATATTTAGTTTAAATTTTTTATTCTCGTATATACTGAATTTTTGGAATATGAGCTAAATAGATTTCGTATGTTTTATAGAAAAAGATTGATTTAGGAGATTAAAAAAAGGAGGAATATAAAAAGAAAAGAAATGGACTTCATATCTACAGTTCTTTTTGTTTGAAAAACATTTTCAACATAAAAAGTAGTTATTTATCTCTTTAAAAAATATATTCAATCCTTTATTATATAAGTGATAATAGGGACTTTAAAAAAATATACTAAATTAGTTTTATCCATAAACTTCATATCAGGCATAAAAACATAAATATCATGTTTTAATTTTTAGTTCCAATAATTACGTGTATCATAAACGTGGAAAATGTGTTTACAATAGAAGGAAATTTAATAACTGAAACTGATGCAGAATGTCTATAATTAAATGTTTTGATTAATATCATAAACAGCTGAAAAATGCTTACATACAATTAAAAAAAGTAAATATACTAATTTGAAAAACACTAAAAATAATAATTAGTACTTTATAATTATGCTATTAAACAACAACAAACTAGATGAGGTAAATGCATTATAAGATTTAACATAGTCTCAAAATTTTTGCCATATGATATAAGAAATTCCTATTAATTTTAGGAGTTTGGTAAAGTAATATGAAAACATTGGTATGTAGATTTAGGATTTTAAATAGTAATTTAAAATATTGTCAGTAATAAAAAAATCTTTCAAAATTATCACTACTTCAATTAAAAAAGGTAACATGTAAAAAGTCTTTTTCTCAATAAAATGCTATTTTTCAATCTGAAACGTTTTCGTAATATCATAATAATCGAATATCACGTTTAACTCCAAAATAATAACGATAAAGACTATGAGTGTTTATAATCAGAAAACAACAAAAAAACCGAAAAAAAATCCTACAGCACAAATCACTATCTCAACACATTTTCAGCAAAATGCAGTGTCAAATCACTACAAATTAATGTTTACATCTGCATGAATCATCTTGCATCATCCATCTGCACCATGAATCAAGATATCCCTGGGTCAGAATTTAAAACGTGGGATATTTCACATTTTGTTTGTGTATTCGAGCGATGGCAAATTAAAATATTTTACAGCACAGTATCGAATAGGGAGAATAAAATAATTAGACGCATTATTTATTCACAAAGTCCAAACGAAGTCCTGATTATTTTTTGCGAAGCATCGTTTGTTATTTAATTGTTTAAAAAATTTATATTATAACCACCACGTGAAGAAAGAATATAACAGAAAATCGCTTCTGAAAGCAGGAAAACAATTCCATATCAATCTTTTTTTTTGTATAGCATAAAACTATTTAGCTCATAATCTCATAATCATAACATACCAAATCTACTGGAAAACAAGATTAAAATTAAATAAGACTCACCCTTACGTTCCATAAATAATCACTTAATTAGTATTCATACATTTTAATTTTAATTCTAAAATTGGCAGACGAAAAAGCGATTCTTTCTTTCATCTTAAAAAAGTCGTCGTAGACTTGCTGTTCTGATTCGCTGATGAGTAATACCAATACTTACAATACTCACTCCTGGGAAGTGAATATTCACTCTAAGCAGGAGTGATAACTCTTATTTCAAATGAAAATCAAATTTCAAATTATTTTTGCTTAATAGGTGCAAAGACCAACTTAGTGAAAAAGATTCCATGCCGGGAATCGAACCCGGACCATCAGTATAGCGAACTGACGTTCTACCGACTAAACCACATGGAACGATACCCAGCCTGGAACTTCTCACTATTACAGGTTGGCAAAGCTACAAACGCAGCACAAGATGGAATATTTGCCGTGAGCCACCAACATGAGGCAAACACAGACACTTAATTAAATCCAGCATCGATTGAATTTGTATTAATACTTGGAAATTTTTCCAGAGAGAAACTTTCGCCTTGAATACAATATTTCAAATGAAAATCAAATTTCAAATTATTTTTGCTTAAAAGGCGCAAAGACCAACTTAGTGAAAAAGATCGTTCCATGTGGTTTAGTCGGTAGAACGTCAGTGCGCTATACTGATGGCCCGGGTTCGATTCCCGGCATGGAATCTTTTTCACTAAGTTGGTCTTTGCTCCTTTTAAGCAAAAATAATTTGAAATTTGATTTTCATTTGAAATATTGTATTCAAGGCGAATGTTTCTCTCTGGAAAAATTTCCAAGTATTAATAGTGATAACTCTTTCAGAGGAGTGCGTAATGCGTATTAGTATCAAATCAGCGTAATTTCCAAAGTTACATTATAAAATGGTGTTTTTGAAAATTAAGAAGCAACATATTTTGGTGCTTTTCATTATTTCACTCCATATATTGTTTCAATGTTGAACGGAATTTTTTTTAAAGTGATAGGTAGGTTTTTTAAAGTGATAGTGCCAGGCTTTAAATCTCGTCAACGGAGTGAAATATTTCATTCTCGACAACGGAATGAAATATTTCACCCTCGTCAATGGGGTGAAATATTTAACTCTTTTCTAGGGAGTGAAAAATTCCACTCTTTAAGAAGTGTATTTTTATTAAAATTCACTCCAAAAAGAGTGAACTTTTCACTCCTCCCAATTTTAGAGCGTGAAATTGTTTCTTCGTCTCTTATTTTTATTTCATGCAAAAATGAATAATAATTTACTGATTTTTTAGAGACGGCGCATTGCTGCCAAAGCGCTGCTTGAGCTGAAGTATGGCACTAAAGTAAGATTTAAGAAAATTATAATGAACATTCTTTATTGTCTCAAATGAAATTGAAATGTGCAACTATTATTTTTATTTTTTATTACTTGTCAGATCGATCTTAACATTCTATTGAAAGGTTAAATTACATTAAGCAATTCTCATATTCCATTGCTGAACAATGTGAAACTTTCTGAGACAATTCGAATCATTTTTACATGTCAAAGAGACAATTGGCAGGCTTGATTATTGAAGAAAATTCCAATCGAAATGAGCTTACCATTTTATGACAAATAAATTACTTCTCGGGTTTAAAAACTAAAAAATGTTCACATGACAACCAATTTTTCTCCAGTTTCGCGATGTCGCGAGCGAAATTCGATTCAAAAACCCACTTTGACAATATTTTCTCAAAGATCTTTTGTGTTTACCAAAACGTTGAAAACGTCTTTCGATTACATATAATTTCTCAGTAACAAAACCTGAGTAACCAATTTATGCGTTTCCCAGCAAAAATAAGTTAAAAAATGCGTCAGAAAGTAGCTCCTTTGTGTACGACAACTCGAATATGCTTAGTTTGCTTTATTATAGGTCTCCCAGGTTCGAGAGTCGGATGTTCTAAAATGCACAAATTAAAAAAACAATGAGGATGATAGCAATGAATTATTCACAAATCAAAGAAAGACAAAGACACCAATTACATTCCTCAATTATTTTTTTATATAAACATTAACAAGTGGGTAAGTGTGATCACAGATCGCACAGAGGGTTTCGTTTAATATTTCTTTCAAAACACTTTATCCTTTTGTAAAATTTTTTAATTCCACATTTTGAAACCAGCGGGCGCACTCTATTCAAAACAAACCTGTATCCGAACGAAACTCCGTTTAACTACTTACGTCCATGGCGGAAAAAAATGGAACTGAAAGATATAAAGCTATATTCATAATAAGAAAGAGGGGTGTGGGTAAAAGTTAGAAAAGTACATAACCTGTGCAATTGGGGAGGTTAGAAAAATAGCTTAAAATACACAAGTTAGAGACCGGTGGGGTAAATATAAGACTTTTTTAAATTTTTATGATTGGTCATGTGATCGCAAGTGTTCAGCTATACTTATGCAAAATTTCAAGTCTTCAACTTAATTAGGTTCTCTGTTAGAAAAAAAAATCTTAAAATACACAAGTTAGAACCCAGAGGGTTAAATATAAGACAATTACAAAATTGCATACTTTGTCGTTCGATATGATCTGTTCAGCTATATGTATGCAAACTTTCAAGTCTTCAACTTAATTAAGGATTCAGAAAAAAAAGAGCTTAAAATACACAAGTTAGAGCCCAGAGGGTTAAATATAGGACTTTTTCAAAATTTTGTGCTTCGTCGTTTGATGTGAGGTGTTCACCTATATGTATGCAAAATTTCAAGCCTTCAACTTAATTGGGGGCTCAGCTATAAAAGAAAAGACAAAGCTATATTTCGCACATATAACAAATCGAAAATTTTTTTGCTAAAATTCTGGTGCCTTTGTGTCATCTGGGAATTAAAATTAAGTGGTTTCATAAAAAATACCAGCGCCCGTGATGGGGTTAAACATATCCCTTAAATTAATCCTGATTTCGAATTTTCTTTTGCTACTGCTGAAAAATGGATATTTACACCATTTATGGAACGACATAATAAGCCATATTTAGTTTAAATTTTTTATTCTCGTATATACTGAATTTTGGGAAAATGAGCTAAATAGATTTCGTATGTTTTATAGGAAAAGTTTGATTTAGGAGATTAAAAAAAGGGGGAATATAAAAATAAAAGAAATGACTGCATATCTACAGTTCTTTTTGTTTGAAAAACATTTTCAACATAAAAAGTAGTTATTTATCTCTTTAAAAAATATATTCAATCCTATGTTATATAAGTGATAATACGGACTTTTAAAAAATGCACTAAAGTAGTTTTCTCCATAAACTTCATATCAGGCATAAAAACATAAATATCATGTTTTAATTTTTAGTGCCAATAATTACGTATATCATAAATGTGGAAAATGTGTTTACAATTGAAGGAAATTTAATAACTGAAACTGATGCAGAATGTCTAAAATTAAATGTTTTGATTAAAATAATAAACAACAGAAAAATGCTTACATTCAATTTAAAAAAATAAATATGCTAATTTGAAAAACACTAAAAATAATAATTAGTACACTCTAAACTGAAATGTCTTAAATTCAGACACTTTAGTGTCTGAAACAGAGTGTTCAATTTTCAGATATTTTAAAATGTCTTAATTTTTAAGACACTTGTATCCGTCTGAATTTAAGAAATTTCTAATGTCTGAATTGCATCCATGTTTGACCACTTCGACAGACATTTTTTCACCTTTTGTTTTTTCTTTTCTTTTGTGATCATTATACACTGTAAAAAAATATATATCCCTTAAAATATAGCAATCGTACTGCCACTTCAGACTCCAGTACCATTTACAAATTTTAATGGAAATTTTCTGATGTAAATTCCAGAAAAAATTCCATTTATTTCGCATATTTCTGTATTTAAAAATTTCTACTTAAAAGATAAAAAATACAATTCTTCAATGAACCACACTACCAACCGCTTTCATTAAAGGTACAGTCGTGGGAAAAAAAAGTAAACACCCCCCTATTAACTCCTGAACAGATCACCGTAGAAGAAAGTTACAGGTACCGAACGATTGGAAATAAAGTCTACTTTTAAATGATGTATATAAAATTTTCTTAGGGGGTCATCTACATATTAAAACGAATCCAAACTTCATTTTTTTCAATAGCAATACCCAATTTTAACGAGATATTTCAAATTTTCGGTTCAAACTATGCCTAGACATCAAATTTGAAGTCATTTGGATGATAAGTTTTTGAATTATGAACATTCAAAATTTTGTGCTTTAATGTTAAATTACATTTTCATATTTTTATTTATATCTCCCGAAATTATGCTCCTAATGTGCTAATTTTTTTTGTAGTAATAATACTAATATACCCAAACATAAATAAACTGAATTTACAAATTTTATAATTTTATGATATGAATTATGAATTATTAAATTAATATTCGAAAAAATTATGAATTGCAACCTACAATTTTTTTGATGGATTTAGATTTATTAAGTCCTGTTTTATGGAAATTCAAAAATTTCACATTTTTCTTCCAAGTAGTTTTCAAATTATGCTTAATAAACGGCAAAATGATGGTTTAAGGGGCCGTCTATGATGGAAGTGAGTAGACATTTTGAAATTTATTCTGCTGTACTGTAATCTAACACGCTTCATTGACTCCTTGAGTGGCGCTTAAGGTGCCTTGATCAAGGAAGGGGCTCTCTCGGTTTACAATCCAGCAGTGGCGCAGCCAAGGGGAGGGTTTGGGGGTTATAACACCCCCCAGAGCTAAGTAAAATTACTATAATTGACGTTTATATGAATCAAAACCAAAGTTAATATTTAAACTTTTTGGCTTTTTTTTAATCCGCCGCTTTGTTAAATCAAATTCTATTCAACAAAGTGATTCAATTAAACGGCGAAAATTCTACTTAAAACTGTGAAAGCGCATGCATTGCATGTAGCCATTACATGCATTGGTTAAATAAAAATTGGTTATTTGGACTAAGTCCCTTTTCGAGATTTCTTATGTTAAAAGAATGGAAAAGGAGCAGATTTCCTGCCACACAGACGCTTTGAATTCATGTATTATATAGTGGGCCGTTTCTGAATTCCACTTCTGTCTTTGTTCCATGTTCGAAAAAATAATAGACCATCGAATTCCAAGGAAAACATAAAACATACACTTTGTAGATCTCTCTCTGTTTCAAACGCCCTGTTTTACGCTTTTTGCTCTCAGTTATATCTAAGACCAAGATTTGCGTACCCAGGTAATCTTTGTAAAAATAAGAATTAAGAAAATAGTACTTTTAAGTTATAAAAAGTTGTTTTTGATTAGGATTGAACAAATTATCGCAATCAAGTGTTTCTTTCGAACTATTTGTTCCGCAGGGGCTCTGTGATCAAATTTAAAGAATATATTTCATTAGCTGGTAATATATAGCAACGAGTAATAGTGCTTGCTGTCGGGGAAGCACTACCACCCGTGCCTCGTAGGAAAGAAGCATTGATTGTAATTTCATTGACTTATAAATACATGCCTGGTAAGTATGGATTTTGAAAGGACAGGGGTTAAATGTAAGACATTTTGTTAGAATTTATAAAAAATACTATCTATAATTATACAAAATTTCATGCGACTCATGCATTAATTTTAATTAATAAGCAATAAATTAGTTGTACATCGATTTAAACTTATTTCATTTTAAAGAATGCTACCTGCATATCATCAAAATTATACCAACTGACCCGTCCGGCGTTGCCCGGGCCCACGATAATTACCTCAATCTTGCATGATTTTATATCTTTAAACCTATTTATATTTCTAAATGGAATTTTCGCTAAAAAATTCTGATTATTGTAGGTAAAAGTATTTTTAATAAGACATTTTCTTGTTTTGTTTTTTCCCCCGTAGAGTTGTTTTATCGTTTAAAAAAAAATAGTCCTTGTTGTTTGAATTCTATAAAATCTTCATCCGTTATAAATATAACGGTTTTACAGACCGTGGAAAAACATTGATATCTAATTGTAAAAGAAATTTGTTCTCCTCCCGTTTGTTTTTTCTGTTTTGCGTCGGATTCTTTAAAATAACTACAACAAAAACAAATCTTACCGTCTGAATTCTCTTACTCTATTTTATTTGATTGTAAATGTTTAACTGTATCCAATCCTTCTTGAAAATTTTGTGCCGAAACACCTACCTTTTTAGCATTTTCATCGAAAAATTTTCAGTTTTTTAAAAATACTATTTATCAGAGCGTTTCGAAATTTTTGTAGGCGTTGTAAATTTGGTCTTCCGAGATGCTCTTAAAAGATTGTGTCGAAATACAGACATTTACTTACTTTTAGCTTAGCAAAAAGATCGTCTTCGAAAGGCGCGAAGTGACGTACGGTTCTAAATAAATTGTAATTTAGAATGCTTTCAGCTCATTTTACATCTTTAAATCTCTAATTTTTAATAAACTGCTTATACCTAGAATCTGCATCTTTAGAGCAAATCTGCACACTGTAAAAAAAAATGGTAACTTTCCATGTTAAATCCAGGAACGTTTCGCCTTTTATCAGGTTTTCAGAATAATTTAGCTCTTTCCTGTGAAATTCTGGTTTTCTTATCTGAAACGTTCCTGAACAAAAGTTGGAAACAGCCAAGCGCTGCGGCCGCCATTTATTATTATTTTTTTTTTTTCCTATAATCCGTTGCTCGCGCGCGAGTGTCTAAAACGAATTCCTTAAATGAATGTAAAAAAATCAATATGGAATGCAAATAAATCAATAGACGGCATAATCCTTTACGTCTCTATTGTCAAGATAATTCAGATGAAAATACAATACCTCTGTGACATCTCTAAGAGATTATCTCTCGTACTTGTCTGTGAAATCTTTAACGAGCAGAATGTGTAAAAAAAAAATACACCTATTATTTGGATCTGCATTAACCAGGGGACAATCAAATATGATTCTCACCTATTTTGATTAATTTAAAGTATGTTTTAGAGTTCTTATCTCTAATTATTCTTATGAAAGGATTTCTTCAAATGGGCATTAGATTTTCAGAAATTAGATGCCGAGTTTTAGCATACGTTTCAAATACCCATTAGTTTGCAGCTCTCAACGTGTCTTTCGTGGTGTGGACGCAGAAAGCTTGCACGCCACCCGTACGGCCCGGGTTCGATGCTACCTCTTGACTTTTTTTTTCTTTTTTAATTAATTTTATATTTTAACACTTTATTACAATTTGATTTAAATTTGACATATATTTGACACTTTGAATTGCTGCAAATTTGAATTTTTTTTTTTTTTCGGAAAAAATATACAATTACGTTTAGGTTTTTTTTTCATGAAAATTTATATGTATTTTATCTAACTTGTAAACTAACATAATCACTGACGAAAATCCAAAATATTTTATGTCTAGATTTTTTTTCTAATTATTATTTACATTTATATATTTTTATATTTTAAGCAAAGTTCAGAAACAATATATCACATATATATTTACTTTATTGAATTTTAACTGAAAATTTATTTTTTCGTGTAAATTATAAATAATAATTTTGATGTCAATTTCAAAATATTTTTTCATTCTAACAAATAATGATAATAAAGCGAAAATTGTCAACTGGAAATGTAAAAATCGTCTGCGGATCCCGCATGCTGTGAAATGTCAGTAATGTCATAATGAAGGGAACGAACATCCAGAGTGAATTATGTCAGCCAGGTATCGGTCCGGATAGCCTAACAGGTAAGGCATTGGCACGGCACGCCAAGTATCCAGGTTCGATCCCTGGTCTGGACATTTTTCGCTCTTGTGCTACTCCAGCCTTGAATATGTCAGTAATGTTTTGCTGTCAACAGAAATATTCCTGGTATTTCGCAGGAAACTTACTGGCATTTCTGTAGAAAGTTTTTAACATATACAGTAAAGTACCAGTCATTTTCAAGAAATGTTTCTTGGAAATAATGGGCAACTCAGCTGCCCATTTTTTCCCAGGAACGTTGCGGAATTTTTTTTACAGTGCAAGAGTAATAATCTCTATACTAAATTTCTAGTTTATAACGCTAAGAGCTTCAACAAATTCATAATTTCGAACGCTTTTAGGACGTATTCCGCTCATTTCATCCTTTTAAATTTCGCAATTTTTAAAAATCGTTCTAAGGATGCATTTACTACATGAAAGTAATCACCGTGCCAAATTCCAAGCTTCTATGGCAACTATCACATAAATCGCAATTTTAGAATGTTTCTTACTCTTGCATTCTTTTAAATTTCGAATTTAAAAAACAATTCTGGGCGAGTATTTACGTCTTTTAAGTAATGTAAATTTCAAGTTTCATGTAAGATTTCAAGTTTCCATGTAAAATTTTAAGTTTCTAGCCCTAACAGTTCTAAGTATACTATGATTTAGAACATTTTTAGAGCGTTTTCCGCTCATTTCACTCTTTTAAGTTCCGAATTTTTTAAAAACCGTTTTGAGCGAGTATTTATACCATAAAAGTAACCACCATGTTGAAAACCAAGCATTCATAACCAACTGTATCATACAAATCGCGATTTTAGAACGTTTTTTGCTCTTGAATCCTTTTAAATTTCGAATTTTTGGAAAACTGTTCTTGGTGATCATTTATGTTTCTAGGGTAACAGCCGTGCCAAATTTCAGGTATCTAGTCCTAACAATTCCCAATAAATCATAATTTAGATCGTTTTCTGCTCATTTCATTCTTTTAAATTGAAATTTTTTTAGAAACCGTTCTTGAGCATTTATACATCCCAAAAGTTATCACCATGCCAGATTCTAACCTTCTATACCAACTGTATCATACAAATCGCAATTTTAGAATGTTTTTTGCTCTTGCACCCTTTTAAATTTCGAATTTTTAAAAAAAACTGTTCTGGTCAAGCATTTAAGTCTCTAAATTAATAACCATGCCAAGTTTCATGTTTCTAGCAATAACTGTAACAAATAAATCGTAATTTAGAATGTTTCCTGTTCCTTTCCCCCTTTTAAATTTCGAACTTTTTAGAAACCATTCTTAGTGAGCATTTACATCTTAAAAGTAACCACTAAACCAAATTTCTAGAACCAACAATATCGCAGAAACTGCAATTTTAGTACGTTTTTTGTTCCTGCATCCCTTTGAAAGTTCTTGTTCCGATGTAAAATATAGCCTATGTTGGAGCGGAGATGGTCACCAGCATTTTGCCAACATTATTACGGTTGCACTCAACACTTAAAAAGTAAAACGTAACTATTATGAGATCATTCGTGTGTCTTATTTTGCTGGCGCTCAGCGTTGAAGTTAAGGGCGCTCGATGTACCAAAGAAAGATGATGTCGCCGCAACGGCGACAACAGAGTGCAAAGGGTTAAAGTTAAGAACAACAATTTGGGATTGTCTTGGAATGAAACCCTGTGTACTTTTGATTGAACAAGTGGATTGGAACCCTATTATTTTCTATGCAAAAATTATTTGCTGGACTGTGCTTTTCCATCTCTTAAACTTTGCCTCATCATTTTTAAACACTTTTTATAAATCTAACCTAGTTTTGTGTTAATTCATTAGTGTATTTTATGTTTTCTAACTCTAATATTATAAACGCAACGCTGTTTAAATGAAATATAGCCAACGTAACTGCGGAAAAAAGCGTTATGATTTGATTAATTAAAAAGATCGATTACATTAAACGGTGATTCATATAACCGGCGAACACCTTTATCTGAAACTCAAAACCCCCCCTAAAGCCGAATTGTGGCTGCGCCACTGCAATCCAGTACGGAACTTCAGTTTGGATACAGCCCTTAAAATACGCTCGTTTTAAAATAATTCATTTCTCGGAAAGTTATGGTACGAATTGCATAAAAATTCGTTTTTAGGCTAATTGAAGGGTGTAGAGTTGATTTATGCTGTCAGAATCGGGTACTGCTATTGAAAAAAACAAAGTTATGGTTAGTTTTAATATGTAGATGGCCCCCTAAGCAAATTTTATATACATCATTTAAAAGTAAACTTTATTTCCAATCGTTCGGTACCAGTAACTTTCTTTTACGATAATTTGTTGAGGAGTTAGTAGGGGGTGTTTACTTTTTTTCCACGACTGTACATATTACATTAGATCCAATTTCATATTCAACTTAAACTACTGTACACTTTTAACGATTACCCTTGACGGGGATCGAACTCAGAACCACTGATCACCAGAACGGCTCGCTATCCATTCGGCTACGGGGTCAGCAGCTCAGCTTCAAATAAACGTTATTTATCAATCACAAAAATGTATTTTAAGTAGCAGTAGCTTTTTTCCTACTCTAGAATAATTTTGAACATTTGCATTTTAATTTCAGTTTTATTTTAACAAATGAGGACAAAAGTCTGGGGTTCAACCGTAAAAATTATGTTAGCTGAATTCGAACAAGAACGAAACTAATTTTTAACTTTCGATGAAGAGAAATGAGGGTATTTTTACCTTCACCTGTTCGAGGGAGCTTCACCTGTTCGCTTGATGTAAATTGAAAATTGTTTAAATTTATTCATTAATGTTAAATTTATAAATCCCGCATTCCATAACAGATTTTGTATTTGAAAAGTGTTATTTCAGTTAGTTTTTATGTTTTTTCATACTTTTATAGTTTATATCCGAGTAAATAAAGCTATATATATATATATATATATATACAGTGGACGCTCGTTATAACGACCCCTAGCGTGCTAACGATGCGGGTCGTTATAATAGAATGTCGCTATAACGAAAGGGAATGAAAAAAACTAAGAAAATCTCTAATCATGTGCATGAAAATTAAGGTTTCAAAAGAAATTTTACCATACAACATTATTACTAAATTATGTTTACTTTCGTATCAAATAAACCTTGACAATGAATAATTATAAAAATCAATTTAAGAGATTGATTACGTAAAAAATAATTACTTACGTATTAACATTTATTTTCTACTAAAAAAATTCGAAATAGTTGTCTATTTTTTGTGTATTTGATATTTCTTTAAACTAAATTTTCCATCTCAGTTAGAGATGATAAGTAAAAAATGTTTTAAAGTGTCATTATAAGACATTTTACAATATAGGCATCAACGAGCAGTGAGCAAAGAAAATGACAATCTTTTTGGGGGAAAAAAATCTGCAGGAAAGATCAATTCGGTCGTTATATTGGGAAATAAGCTGCTGGCCGGACGTTACATTGGATGTAAGAATAACATATAATAAAGGGGATATATTTCGGTACATTTTGCATCGGTCGTTATATTGTAACGGTCACTATAATGGGCGGTCGTTATAACGAGTGTTGACTGTATATATATATATATATATAGTTACATATATATATATATATGTATGTATATATATATATATAAGTTACGTATAAGTTTGCGAAACGCATTACTTATATAAATTGGAGGATGCTTGTAATTACAAATGAATGTTCGATTACTTGAGCTAACACGAGATGGCGCCACTACTTATTATTGAAAAATTTCTGAAAGACGTCTGGTGTTTGGAAAATACAAAAATTTTTATTCATTTTTGTTCTTAGACGCATCAAATTGGCAAGTGGCAAGTGATGTTATTCAGAAACTTAAGTGATCGAAATAAGATTTCCATTTTTTTTAATGAATAAATTACCTAGCGAATTATAAGCGACCAAAAATGTTTGAATTAGCGGCATATTTAAGCATCTCATTTTGGAAAGGAACGCTGAGATAAGTAAAAATTTCTAAAATAGAACACAGGTAACAAAAAAATTCCTCTTTAAACAGGTTTTATAGATTAGGTAACGCATCTTTATGCAATGAAACTTTTTAATCATATGGGACTGGGTAAAATTTCGTTTTTAGTAGGTTTTTGTCTTAACATTTTTAAATTTATGGTTATACCGCATTTTTTATAAGCAGACCACTGAAAATTATCTGCTAAATGCATTTCAGTAAACAGTAAATAAAACTGTAACGTAAGTAAACCTCTGTATAACGGATTCTTGGCTGAAATGAAAAATTTCATGGTTTCTGCGAAGTAACACCACTTTCTAAAATGAATGCCTTTTGCTAAATTTTTGTGATTAAACATGACATTTTCTATAAATTAACACGTTAAGCGCCACGTCTGCCACCGGTGGCTGACAGTGAACTTTCCGTTGAAAACGCGTCTTTCAGCGATGACTGACGTCTAAAATATGATACTAAAATACATATATATTGTTTTAAGTAATTACTGAACATTTATTTAAAATTTACCTGCCTTTTATTTATAAAAGGATTATAGTTTCTTAAAAATTACTTTAAACATTGTAAATTTTTCAGCGCTTCAGTATCAGTCATCGTGGCACTGTGCTAAGTAGGGGGCTGTGGCCTCATCTGCCCATCCATTAGATACGCCACTGGTTTGAATAAAAATAAATAAATCATGTCTAATATACGTGAGATAGAAAGTGGAGAATGAAATATGTGGGTTTATCCTTGAAATTTTATATTTTTTCTTTTAAATAGAACTTTTTAAATGCAAAAACGCGCAAAAAATAGAAATTTTTCTGGAATTTACGGAAAAAAAATTACATTAAAATATGTATATTGGTGTCTCAATTGGCAGTACACTTTCCATATTTAAACGAATATCTTTTTACGGTGTATAAAGCTAACAAAAAAAGTAAAAACGGTTGCCTATTGCAACATGCAGATTGATCAAAGATGGATGAGATTCAAACGTTTGAAATGTCTTAAATTCAGACACATACACATGTCTTAAAAATTAAGACACTTTAAAATGTCTGAAAATAGAACACTTTATTTTAAGACACTTATATGTCTGAATTTCAGACATTTCAGTTTACAGTGTTTATAATAGTAAAACATAGTTAGACACTTAAGTGTCTTAATTTCAGACCCCTATGATGTCTGAAATTTCATATTCAGACACTCAAGTGTCATAATTACCTTTTCAGTCACATATGTGTCTGAATTTAAGACGCCTTTATTTGCAGTATACTTTATAATTATGCTATTAAACAAACAAACTACAATAGATGATTTAAATGCATTATAAGATTTAAAATAGTCTCAAAATTTTTGCCATATGATATAAGAAATTCTTATTAATTTTAGGAGCTTGGTAAAGTAATCTGAAAACACTGGTATGTAGATTTAGGATTTTAAATAATAATTTAAAATATTGCCAGTAATAAAAAAATCTTTCAAAATTTGCACTACTTCAATTAAAAAACGTAACATGTAAAAATACTTTTCTAAATATAATGCTATTTTTCAATCTGAAACGTTTTCTTAATATCATAATAATTGAATATCATGTTTCCAAAATAATAATGATAAAGACTATGAGTGTTTCTAATCAGAAAAGAATAAAAAAACTGAAAAAATCCAACAGTACAAATTACTATCTCAACACATTTTCAGCAAAATGCAGTCTTAAATAACTACAAATTAATGTTTACATCTGCATGAATCATCCTGCATCATCCATCTGCACCATGAATCAAGATATTCCTGTGTCAGAATTTAAAACGTGGGATATTCCACATTTTGTTTGTGTATTCGAGCGATGGCAAATTAAAATATTTACACCACAGTATCGAATAGGAAGAATTAAATAGTTAGACGCATTATTTATTCACAAAGTCCAAACAAATGAAGTCCTGATTATTTTTTGCGAAGCATCGTTTGTTATTTAATTGAACAATTATATTCCCAACCGCTACGTGAAGAAAGAATATAACAGACAATCGCTTCTAAAAGCAGGAAAACAATTCCAGATCAATCTTTTTCTGTATAACATAAAAAGATTTAGCTCATAATCTCATAATCATAACATACAAAATCTACTGGAATAAAAGATTAAAATTAAATTAGACTAATCCTTACGTTCCATAAATAATCACTTAATTAATATTCATACATTTTATTTTTAATCTTAAAATGGCAGACGAAAAAGCGATTCTTTCTTTCATCTTAAAAAAGTCGTCGTAGGACTTGCTGTTCTGATTCGCTGATAAATAATACAATTACTTACAATACTCACTCTTGGGAAGTGAATATTCACTCTAAGCAGGAGTGATCACCCTTTTAGAGGAGTGCGTATTTGTATCAAATCAGCGTAATTTCCAAAGTTACATTATAAAATGGTGTTTTGGAAAATTAAGAAGCAACATATTTTGGTGCTTTTCATTAATTCACTCCACATATTGGTTCAAAGTTGAACGAAATTTTTTTTAAGTGTATAATGTCCGGCTTTCAATCTCGTCAACGGAGTGAAATATATCACTCTCGACAACGCAATGAAATATTTCACTCTCGTCAATGGAGCGAAATATTTCACTCATTTCTAGGGAGTAGAAAATTCCACGCTTTAAGAAGTGTATTTTTATAAAATTCACTCCAAAAAGAGTGAAAATGCCTATCACTCTTTCAAAGAGTGAACTTTTCACTCCTCCCAATTTTAGAGCGTGAAATTGTTTCTTCGTCTCTTATTTTTATTTAATGCAAAAATGAATAATAATTTACTGATTTTTTAGAGACGGCGCATTGCTGCTGAAGGTCTGCTTGAACTAAAGTATGGCACTAAAGTAAGTTTTAAGAAAATTATAATGAACATTCTTTATTGTCTCAAATGAAACTGAAATGTGCAACTATTATTTTTATTTTTTATTACTTGTCAGATCGATCTCAACATTCTATTGGTATGTTAAATTACATTATGCAATTCTCAAATTCCACTGCTGAACAATGTGAAACTTTCTGAGACAATTCGAATCATTTTCACATGTCAAAGAGACAATTGGTAGGCTTGATTATTGAAGAAAATTCCAATCAAAACGAGCTTATCATTTTATGACAAATAAATTACTCTTCGGGTTTAAAAAAAAATTGTTATGTGACAACCAATTTTTCAAGTTTCGCGGTTTAGCGGGCGAAATTCGATTCAAAACACCAACTTTGACAATATTTTCTTAAAGACTTTTTGTGTTTACCAAAACGTTGAAAACGTCTTTCGATTACATATAGTTTCTCAGTAACAAAACCTGAGTAAACAATTTATGCGTTTCCCAGCAAAAATAAATTAAAAAATGCGTCAGAAAGCAGCTCCTTTGTGTACGACAACTCGAATATGCTTAGTTTGGTTTCTTATAGGTCTCCAAGGTTCGGGAGTCGGATGTTCTAAAATGCATAATTTCCATAAACAATGAGGATGATAACAATGAATTATTTACAAATCAAAGAATGAGAAAGACAACAATGACATTCCTTAATTATTTGTTTCAATTAATATATATAAACATTAACAAGTGGGTAAGTATGATTGATCACAGATCGCACAGAGGGTTTAATTTAATATTTCTTTCAAAACACTTTACCCTATTGGAAAATCTGTTAGTTCCACATTTCGCAACCATGGGACGCACTCTATTCAAAACAAACCTCTATCCGAACGAAACTCCGTTTTACAACCTATCTGTAGATATATTAGTCGAGGGGATCGGGCCCATAGCACCCAGGATAGGTAGGCCCCTTGAGGTAAAAAGTGAATCTGAAAGATGTAAGGCTATGTTCATAATATGAAAGAGTGGTCAAAGGCGAGAGGGAAAAAGTTTGAAAAGTACCAACCAGGTGCAATGGGGGGAGGTTAGAAAAACTGCTTAAAATACACAAGTTAGAGACCGGAGGGTATAAGAATTTTTGAAATTTTTATGATTTGTCGTGTGATCGCAAGTGTTCAGCTATAATCATGCAAAATTTCAAGTCTTCAACTTAATTAGGGGCTGAATTAGAAAAAAAGCTTAAAATATACAAGTTAGACCCCAGAGAGTTTAATATAAGACTTTTTCAAAATTTTATGATTTGTCGTTTGATTTGAGGTGTTCCGCTATACGTATGCAAAATTTCAAGTCTTCAACTTAATTAGGGGATAAGTTAGAAAAAAAAAAAAAAAGCTTAAAATACATAAGTTAGAGCCCAGAGGATTACATATTAGACTATTTCCAAATTTTATGATTTGTCGTTTGATGTAAGGTGTTCATCTATAAGTATGCAAAATTTCAAGTATTCATCTTTATTAGAGTCTCAATTAAAAAAAAAAAAAAGCTTAAAATACACAAGTTAGAGCCCAGAGGGTTAAATATAACACTTTTTCAAAATTTTATGATTTGTCGTTTGATGTGAGGTCCAGCTATATGAGGTCGTTTGATGTGAAGTGATGTGATTTTGCAGCTATATGTGTGCAAAATTTCAAGTCTTCAACTTAATTAGGGAATCAATTACAAGAAAAAAAAAAAAAAAAAGCTTAAAATACACAAGTTAGAGCCCAGAGGGTTACATATAAAACTTTTTAAAATTTTATGCTTCGTCGTTTGATGTGAGGCGTTCAGCTATAAGTATGCAAAATTTCAAGTCTTCAACTTAATTAGGGGCTCAGGTAGAAGAAACAGCTTAAAATACGCAAGTTAGAGCCCAGCGGGTTAAACATAACACTTTTTCAAAATTTTATGATTTGTCGTTTGATGCGAGGTGTTCAGCTATAAGTATGCAAAATTTCAAATCTCCAACATATATAGTTTCTAGTCTCTGTGACGGACAGACAGAGATAGGAGCGAGACGAATAGGGTTTCGTCAGATGAACGAAACACTAAAAATATGATAATAAATTTATATAGATTATGATTAATACTTACAGTAATTTTAGGATACTAAGGATGCCTTATTTATATTTATTTAATGCAATGCAACTTTATTTCAGATTATTGGTTTCTCGAAAACCTGATAGAACAATCCCACTCACCTCCTAATTTCCTCGGTAAGAAGCATTATCAGCAATGGTATTGTATTTGGTTTAATCCGTATACTACACCACACTAATAAAGATTTATCTACTACACCGTGCGGCTGCTCATGAGAAAACCCGCATCCTTCAACTTGAGCCGGAGAAAACAGGGGCTGGTAACTCAGCTTCGCAATTCTCCTCCGTAATGTTAAGTCTATGGACTTTCGATGCATTCGTATATTTAAAATATCTTCTCCGGAAATTCATATTTTTAACATCTTTTTTCTGTGTACTCTTCTTAAAGGATGTCTCTTTTTTTTTTAGTTTTCAAAATATTTCTAAAATTTATGCTGAATTTAATATTTTATGTGTTAAAAGCGGGCGAACTGGAAGTAACATTTTAACACTTCCTATAGAATTAAGTCTGTACTTTAGAAATATTTTGAGAACTAAGAAAAAAAGAGACATCTTTTATGAAGCGTACACAAAAAATATAGAAGTTAAAAATATTAATTTCCCGAGAAGATATTTTAAATATACGAATGCATATTTGTTATGCATAGACTTTACATTAGGGACGGGAAATCGGAAGCTTGGTGACCAGCCCCCTTAACTGCTCTGCTCAACAAGCGCAAAACGTTTTGAAACATTTACAAATTTATTTTTTAACGGAAAGATATAAAATTGGACAGCCTGACCATGGAAACGATTTAGAAACGAACTGTGTTTCCCACTTTTTTGATCAATAAATTACCTATCGAGTTAGAAGCGATTTTGATCACGTGACAAACACTTTTTTCAACCTTTGGTGAGCACTAATTCTTCTTTCGAGCGGAAATTCGGTTCAAAACGCCCACTTTAACACTATTTTCTGAAAGATCTATTGCGTTTGCAAAAAAGAAAAAAAAACTCGATTACATAGTTTCTAAACAAGAACACTTGTTAATTTCATGCATTTCCGAACAAAAGTAAATTAAAACTTATGTTAGAAAGTTGCCTTTTTGAATTTGAGATGACGCCCTTCAGATGACGGTGGACGTAATTTTTTTTTTTTTTTAATTTTCATCATAGAAATATATATAATTTTGTGCATATATACATTTTATCATAAGTATATAAAACAGCTTAAAAGAAATTTCCAATCTTATTGCCATTTTAAGATTTTTTTTAAAAAATTTAAATTTTTAAATGAAATTTTAAAATGATCCGGTCGTCATAATTTTTTAGATATGTCCTTGCTTTTGCATTTTAATCATTTAAGTCTCTATCACAAACAGATCTAAGCATCGATTATTTTAATCTCTTGTATACCTAATTTTTTATAATTTGTTTTCTTAATTTCATATCGATTTACATCAAAATTTTGCCTTTTAATACGTTAAAAATCAAATTTAATTATCTTAATGAAGTCGAATTTCAAAATGCATGCTTAGTTTCTTTGGAAGCAATATCAGGATTCTTCCTTATCAATTTCATGAATTTTCATAAAAAATAAAGACGCCTGGAGTATTTCAAAAATCTGAAAACGTTGAGAAATCAGTTTTGAGAAAAACAGATTTAAAGTATTTTAAAGGGCCGAGAAATCATTGTAACTTTGTGAAAAATAATCGCATTTGCATGCGGCCATTTTTGACAAATGTCTCAGAACAAACTGGAGAATAATAATATGCACAAAAATAATTTTGATTTTTGCGTCCATTTCTGCTCAAATAAAGGTCCACGGTCAGTGAAAGGCTGTATCTTCTTTCAATTCTAAACTCCATCTTCTCTTCGCATCTCCTCTTTAATTTTTCTGTCTGCTTAAATCCCGCCTAAAAATCATCTACTCCTATAAAATTTCCAAGGGGCGACTTCTTTCTCAAATCTCCTTACCATTCGTTGCCAGATTCTTCCGACGCTATCATATGATTTTATAACAACGCCTTTTGCCATGCTGGCCTGAAATATACCCCTTATATCTTAATCCCTTTTTAGCTCACAGGCTATCAAAGCCTGAGAGCTACGTAGCCTGAGTACGTACGTATGTACGTAACGCGATAACTCTTGATGGAAATATCCGATTTGCTTCAATTTTTTTTCTATGTTCATACTGAGGTTCATACTGCGCTTCCCTGATTAGTTTTGGAGGTTCAGTGGTTCAGCATAAAGGGGGGAACGGGGGCTTATCCCCCCTTAACTTAGAAAAATGGGTTTTTCATGCAGATTTTTTAGATTGTCTTCAAATTTGGTATAGCGGTTAATTCTGATAAGGCACCTCCCTGATTAGATTTGAAGGTTCATTATTTAAGTCTAAAGACGGGAGGGACAGGGGGGCTGATAGACCCTTTAATTTAGATAAATGGGTTTTCTATCCGATTTGCTTCAAATTTGGTATACCGGTTTATTCTGATAAGGCACTTCCCTGATTAGATTTGAAGGTTCATTGTTTAAATATAAAAGGGGGAACGGGGGGGGGCGCTAAAATCCCATTAATTTAGATAAATGGTTTTTTCGACCCGATTTGCTTCAAATTTGGTATACCGGTTTATTTTGTTAAGGCGCTTCCCTGACGACATTTGGATGCTCATTGGTTAAGTTTCAAGGTTTTTCGTTTGGCTGTTTTTTCGAGAGCCATTATTCTTTGAAATAAGAGTATAATATACAATTAGTGTGAATAGCCTGTGAGCTCAATGCCATCAGTTTAACTGGGCTTTTTTCTTTTTTATTATGACGTAAGCTGAAAGCCGTGTTACCAAAATGTGACATTTTTATAGCTAACTTGTTAATCTCACTAATAAATTCACTGACATTTAAATCCCTCAGAGTACATGTTTATTGCACTAGTGATGACAAAATCACCAGATCTGTAAAATTTCCAATACCATTTATTTGGAAACTTTAGCTCTCCTAGCTTAACTTAGGGTTTATTCAGACAAATTTATTACCTAACCAAGTACTTTCCACAGAATTCTCTGGTCCCTTACCAAACACCCAGTTACATATATGTCGGCAATCTTCTCATTTTAGAAATTCTGTCTTTCTCGCGACCCCACACAACACATGCGAGCTTCCAAACATCTCTGGTGGTCCAATTCACATATTCTGTTTTTGGCTCTCTTTCTTTTCCTTACCGAACACGTAATATGGCGGGATTATCCCGACATTTGGATTTGAGAAAGCCTTAAAACAATTTTTTTTTTTTTTCAGTTCATATATACTGGCAAGTTTATAACTTCTTGTTTTAAATATATTTTGATCGCAAACGTATCAAAGTAGCAAATGCCTGGAAACTTTAATCCCAGATTAAAGTTTCCAAATAATAAAGATCCCAAATTAAAAATTTTGGGATCACGCAATATTTACCGTTTTTGGTAAAGGCAAAAAAATTTTGGAAAATGTTGTCAAAGTTGTCCTTTTGAATAGAATTTCCAGACGCGATAGTGTAGGAAAGGAGGAAAACTGCCGTCCTAAGACAATAATCACTTATATTGCAAGATGTAAATAATTTATTAGAAAATAAGAAAAATGTTCCATTACAAATCACTCGTAGAACCCGAAGTATCATACTTTCATGTTTAGAAATGACTTAGGAAATGTTTCAGAAAGTTTTCCATTATTGAGCGGGGAACAATATGTAAAGAATTCCCCCAGCCTACTTCAGTCAAACGAAAAGACCTGTTCGCTAATGCTAATCCCATGGAAGACATTTAGAAAGATATCTCGTTGGAATTTAAATATTTTTAAATGATTTTTTTTACATTGAATAGCTGAGATCGATCTGTACAAAGACCGTTGTTTACTTTTTCGATTTCGTTTACAGGTATTTTTAATGAGGACACTTTCATTTTCGAAACCGGTTTCGAAAGTAAAAGCATCTTTATAAAAAAAATCTGCAATCAAAATCGAAAAAGTAAAAAACTGCCTGTATACAGATCGATCTCAGTTATCCAATGCAAAATAATAATAATAATAATAATAATAATAATAATAAATAATAATAATAATAATAAGTAATAATAATAATAATAATAATAATAATAATAATAATAATAATAATAATATTGAAATGCGACCGAGATATCTTTATAAATTTCTTCCATAGGATTAGCATTAGCGAACGCGTCTTTTCGTTTGACTGAAGTAGGATCTTAATTTCAGGATACCTTGATGCCTGGGAACTCACCTTGAACTAGGACTATTATCGTGAGAAAAATCCTGATCAAGGACTTTGAACACATATTTCCTCACGTTGCTTTATTAAAAATAATTTCAATATCGGTGTTCTTTTCTTATACTAATAAAGGTTTCGAATAAAGAGTGCTAAAATTGTAACTTGCGGAGCAAATGCTTCGACCTCTGTCATTAGAATATCACTCCTGTGAAATTAGCAGTGCAATTTCTTGTTACCCTTCAAAAGCTACGTTCTGACTTGTATTTTGCTTCCTTCTCTAGTATTCTTGGAAAATCTTTTATTCTGAAATCATCTGCGGTTTATTCACAAAAGAATGAGGGGAATCAACAATGGGTCAGGAGATAAGGAGCTCGATTCTACTTGAAGGAAAGGTTCCTCTTTTGCTGGACATCAGTCCCTTTTCTGCTAAAGTCGTTAAAAATCAAAGACACCGAAAAGCCACAAAAAACGAAGCCGACACTGAAATCAGTTAGAAGGATAGTGGGAACGCAGCCTTAGACTCCAGATAGACGTATCATTTTACTCGCGGTCCCTTTTTTTCTAGCCAGGCGGGGCTTTTTGTGGTCACGCTGTGTTTTTCATATTTAAGGGCTTTACAAGGAAACTGACGGACATCCTGCAGGAGTGAAGAGTTTTCTACAAGTTCGATCTACTCTTCTTATCTCATTTCCATTGTTGAATGCATTGTTGAATCTTGCGTCCTTTTGTTAAAAATCACAAATGGGGTTGAAAAAGAAAGGTTTTATTTTTCTAAATGCAGCCTTGGGATCCAATAATGAACCTAGTTAGAGATAACATCATTTTTGTAAAAGGTAAGGCTGCATACAGAAGCTTGTTTTGACATCCTTCTCCTGTTTTCGTGGAAATCTTTTTCTTGTGCACCCTTCTGCGGTTTATTCACAAAAGAATGAAGTGAATCAACAATGGGTCAGGGGATAAGTACCCCAGGAGAACCTACTTAAAGGAAAGGTTCCTCTTTTGCAGGACATCAGTCCCTTTCCTTTTAAAGTCTTTAAAAATCAAAATCACCGCGTGGCTACAAGAAATGACGCCGACACTGACACTGATAACAGTTAAAAAAGGATGGTCCCTTCGCAGCTTAAGGCTACGTACGCACCATCCTTCTAACTGTTATCAGTGTCGGCTTCGTTTGTTGTGGCCGCGCAGCGTCCTTGATTTTTAACGACTTTAGAAGGAAAGGGACTGAAGTAAGGCAAAAGAGGAAACCTTTCCTTCAAGTAGAGTCGAGCTCCTTATCTCCTGACCCATTGTTGATTCCCCTCATTCTTTTGTGAATAAACCGCACATGGGTTCAGAATAAAAGATTTTCCAAGAAAACTAGAGAAGTAGCCAAAATACGCGTCCGTACGCAGCTTAAGTGGTTGAGATAAACTCCTCCCGAATTCAAAGGGGGTAGAAAAAGAGGAGAAGCTCGAGAGTCATTTCCAGATTTTTTTCTAGACGCGTGACAACTCCATTTTTGGCAAGGTGACGGATGTAGAAAAACCATCCTATAGGTAGAAGTGCTGGTGTTTCTTATGAGAAGGAAACTAGCAGGAAGATCAATTAACAAGAAAGGTGTAATTTAAAGTACAGCGCGATAGGCCTGCTAAAGTGTTTATTGTTTAGAGGGTGCAGGGCCGAAACTAAGGGAGGGGGGCAGAGGAAGCACGTGCCCCGGGCGTTAGAACGAAGGGGTGCGAAATGAAGAATTATATCTTTGGAATGGATCATTTTCTTCTGATGGACTGATGGCTTCCATTATTATGAAACAGCTATTATAAATGAAGTGTTAGGTGAAGATGAAAGAGCAGCCGTAAAAAGTTAGAACTCTGATTTTCTGGTCAGAATGGAAAAAAAAAATGGCCATAATAATAATAAAAAAAAGACCTTCTTTCATCTTTACCTAATACTTCATTTATAATAGCTGTTTCATAATAATGGAAGCCATCAGTCCATCAAAAGAAAATAACTCGGTTAAAGCAGAAACTCCGAAAATCGGTGCTCTTCTGTATATTTCATTTTAAAAATGATCTTTAGAATATTTTTGTTGGTGTTCAGAGGGAGGTCATGACCCTCGTGACCTCCCCCTTGGATCCACCATTGTAGATTACGCAGTTCAGTATTACACATTTTAAATTTTAAAATAAGTCGGCTATTAGAAAATTAGTAACATTTTCTTTCTAAATATACTTTGCGGAAGAGGGGGGGGGGGGCGCCAAAATCCATGTTTGCCCCGGGTGCAAAAAAAGCTAGTTTCGGTCCTGGAGAAAGCACATTGATCTTCATAAACTGTTTTTGCCACTGTAAACATTTTTTTACTTATTTTGAATAGGAGAAGGGAGCGTTGCTCCGATTTGACACTTTTCACGACAGTTGACAATCACAGACACAGTATTATTTTTGTTTTACCAGACCAATTTTGAACTTTTATTAATTTGACGATGAAATGTCGACAAACCAGTTTAGTATATATTTTTTGTGTGTGTGAAGGTACTTTCCTTTATATAATCCGTGAGTTTAGCCTTTATAAATAAAATCTGAATTTATGTTTACAAAAAAAATTTAAGGTGTGTCTTCGCGCTGCCATCAAGTAGTTTTGATTGACATGCCTGAATCTTTTACAAACATTTTCTTCACATTTTTCATATTTTCTATTAGAAAAATATTTTTTTCAAAGTTTGATACCATTAGTTTTTATGTTTTCTATTTCCTTTTGAATTTTTTTGTTTTTTCTCAAATTTAAAACTGTTGTATCCTCTTCCCTAACAGAAAAAAAAAAATAAATAAAAATACCCACTTATTCAACGTACTTCTTCGGTTGTGTTGGTACCTTTGGTTTTGAAAAGCTTTAGTTTTTGCTAATCCATAAAAAGTGTTAATCGAGGTCGATTCGCGTGCGGTTTTTTTTTTTTGTTTGTTTGTTTGTTTTTCTCGAGATTTAAAATGCCACTTAAAAGGAGGCGGCATTTTTTATCAAGAGTAAAAATATACATAAAAATAAACAAATAAATCAAAAAAGAAAAAGAAAACGACTGACAATATTCACATTTCTATGATTCTTTTCTGGTTCAACATGAATCTTTGTTTTTTAGAAAATGTTATTTATTTTTATTTTAAAAAAAGGCATTTATCAAATGAATATTTTCTGCAGCTCATTAAAGCGAATGTCCCTGCACATTTACCGACTCGTTTTTAAACTTAAAAGCATAAAATTAGTAGGCCTTACTTTTAAAGCTATTTAGAATCGAAATTAGCTTTTTGATTTTTCATTAATAAATTACTAATCGAATTATAAGCAATTGCAGTCAAGTGACAAATTTTTCTCTTTTCTGGTGGATTGCACTGAAAAAAAGTGGGTACTCAAAATTGAATAAAAATTACTCAATTTTAAATACGTCACATACTCAAAATAGCTCCGATTCAAATGTACTCAAAGTTGAGAAACACATGTACTCCTTTTTTATTCCATGGCTGTGTTCAAATATGAATCTCTATGTACTGCCCCCTAAACCTACAAATTTAAGTAAAAATGTACTGACCTTTATTTCCCATTCAAAGTTATGAACAATAAACGTTTAAATGAATATTAAGAAAAATAGCAAAATTATTAACAAAATACCCAAATCGAATATCTTTATGACAGAAGGACAGAATCACCCAACCGGGGCGCCCACCAAATTTGGCATAGGCTCAATGCCCCGGAGGAAAAATCCCCTCTACCATCCACGACCACACAGCTCAGGAAACGGGCCCGGAAAAACAGCGGAACAAAAACGGCAATAAATAAAATAATTTTTCAACAGAATCAGCGAAATCACTGAAGATAACCATAAAATAAGTGCATGGGTTAACTTGGCACTGAAAATATGAAATCAAAATTTACAAAACAAATTTTACAGATGGCACAGACATACCTACGCTGTGACGATAACTAAAAACAACTTGAAAGGTTTCTCTAAACAAAGCCTCTTAACTCAAAAAAAAAAAAAAAAAACTTGAAAGGTTTCTCTAAACAAAGCCTCTTAACTCAAAAAAAAAAAAAAAAACTTGAAAGGTTTCTCTAAACAAAGCCTCTTAACTCAAAAAAAAAAAAAAAAAAAAAAAAAAAAACGTTTAATTAGTGCATGACAAAACTCTATAAAGCTATGCTTAATGTACAAATTTTTAAACAGGTATAGTCCCTGATCGGAGAATAAGTCTATACAGAACATCATAGTTCACTACTTGATACATGAAAAGTAAATGTCCAACAGTCCTCAGTTAGCCAAAACTTGTAGATCGTATATAAGGAATCTGATAAGTCTTTACAATGTCAGCAATGATAGTGTTCAAAATGTCTCTGTAAACAAAGGATTCCCGAGGCTAACGAAAAAGACTGGCTACCGCGGTGGGTCCGATTCTTCTTTTTTTACAGACCACTGGAGTCACGTGATGCTCGAATGCACCAATGAAGGTGCGCGAAAAGAGTATCACGTGACTGCAGCGGTCTGTAAAAAAAAGAAGAATCGGACCCACCGCGGTAGCCTGTCTTTTTCGTTAGCCTCTAAGGATTCCAATGTGACGTAGAAGCTTGAAGAAAGATTGTTGAAAGATTGTATTTTTATGACAAGAGTATTATTTGCAAGCACTTTTAAATTACTTTAAAATACTGTGCATAATTTAATATTTACATTAACAAACATATTTTATACCGCCATAAATGAAATAAACTATTGCAGGGTACAAAATTATCGTTTTGTTTGAGTTTGAGAACGTGCGATGTTTCAAAATTGAGATAACATACACTAGGTTTTGATCCAAACATACTCAAATTGATATGAGTACATTGATATACTAATTTTTTCAGTGTGGCGTTCAGAAATTAGTTTCAAAATCTACGTCATTCGATTACATAGTTTTTGAATAAAAACATTTGCCGATTTCGCGTGTTTTCGAACAAAAACGAATTAAAAAAATGTGTCAGAAAAAAAGTTCCTTTGGATTCGAGAACAGCCTTAAAGTGATTTTCATTCTTTTATTAATTAATTATTGACTGCTGTCACGTGACGACAAGTTTGTCTTCTTCCCCTAACAGTCGCGTCCAGAAATGCAGTTGAAAATTCGAATTTTGAAAACAAGTTCTAAAAAGTATGCAGCCCAAATCAAAAAATGTACAACTCCATTTGATGACAAATTTTTTGGGCAAGAAAACCTGCCACTTTTATGCTTTTTCGAAGAAAAATGAATTTAGAAATACGTTAGAAAGTAGCTTTTTTGGATTTTAGAACACCTTTAAAAACTTCAATCTTGATGCAAAATAAATAAATACAAAAAATTCAAACAAGCCAGTTTGTATTTGAGAACTGCCTGGAAACGGGAAGATCTGGTCAGCATCTGGTCCTATTGGTGGTTACTAATGATTTTTTTTTTTTTTTTTTTTTTTTTTTTTTTTGTACACGAGCATATTTTTTTCGGCGAAAGAAGGGAAGCAAAAAACAAACACCTATAATATAATTCTTTTATAATGATAATTTAATGTGTCAAGCAAGTGTTGAAAAATTACGCCTTCATCTCAATATATCACTGAAAATTGACAGTCAAGTAATTTTTTTTACGCTGATTGAATGCAAAATTTCCCGTATGCATCGCTTTCCCTAGTGGCCACAGATTGAACTAATTTTCCAGTAGATCGAGTTTAACGCTCCAGTTTACAGGATAGGCCCCTTAAGGCTGTTCTCAAATCGAAAAGTGCAAGCTTGTGACATAAGTTTTAATTTATTTTTATTCGGAAATGTATGAAACTAGCAGGTGGAGTTGTTCAGAAACTATGTCATCGAGCTGCTTTTTCCGTTTTTTTTTTTGCAAACGCAATCGATCTTTAAGAAAATAGAGTGAAAGTGGACGTTTTGAACCGAATTTCCGCGCGAAAGTATAATAACCGGTCAAGAATGGGTAAAAAACGTGTTTGTCACGTGATCAAAATCACTTCTAACTCAATAGGTAATTGATGGATCCAAAAATGGAAAACACAGTTCGATTCGAAATCGCTTCCATGGTCAGTCTTTCCAGTTTTATATCTTTCAGTTAAAAAATGAATTTGTAAATGTGTCAAAACCTTTTGCGCTTCTTGAGCAGAGCAGTTGAGAACAGCCTTAAATATGTTCTCAAATCCAAAAGGGCAACTTTATGATATAAGTTTTAATTTATTTTTGTTCGGAAATGCATGAAACTAGGTGGTATTGTTGTTCAGAAACTATGTAATCAATATGTTTTTCCGTTTATTTTTATTTTTTTTCCCTCAAACGCAATAGATCTTTAAGAAAATAGTGTCAAAGTTTACGTTTTGAACCAAAGTTCCCCAAGAAAGCCGAAAAACCAGCCAGTGAAGGGGGAAAACATCTTGTCACGTGATCAAAATCACGTATCACTCAATAGGTAATTTATTTATCAAAAAATGGAAAACACAGTTCGATTTAAAATCGCTTCCATGGTCAGGCTTTCCAATTTTATATCTTTCTGTTAAAAAATGAATTTGTAAATGTATCAAAACCTTTAGCGCTTGTTGAGCAGAGCAGTTGAGAACAGCCTTAACAGTCAAGATGAACCTATTTTTTGAAAAAAAAAATTTCTCCGTTAGACAAAGAGGAAATTTCTTATACATTTCTTTACTATTTTTTAGCATAAAACTGTGACAGTCGAAAGCATAATTATTGAAATAATTTGTAATCTGACCCACTCCAATAGGACATCCCACGGAGGCAGTTTTTACAAGATGGGTTACGGTAGAAATGTGCGGTCTCGTTTTCCTCTGCAACCTCAGAGTATTTTTTTGCTCTCCGACCATTCTGGGGGGGGGGGGGGCACGCTAAGGTGGGGAGGGGGAGCCTCCGCCCCCTAAAACTTCGGCGAAAGCTGTTACCCTTGGCAAATTTACAAACATATTTGACAAATTTGTTTAAAACTTTAATAGAAACTATAATACACTTTCTATTTCCTATAGACTTGGAAAAAGTTACAAATCTAACTGGGAATATTATTAAACTTTTTACAAATAAGAACTATATTACATTTTTTAATTGTGGTAACTTGGCAAAAATTATAAAACTAGTACGCAAATACTGAAATTTGACATGGCAATTTAAGGTCCTCTCCTTAAGCGTCTTCTCAAATCCAAAAGGGCAATTTTCTGACATAAGTTTTAATTTATTTTTGTTCGAAAATGCATGAAACTAGCTGGTGTTGTTGTCCAGAAACTATGTCATTTAGCTGTTTTTTCCATTTTTTTTTTTTTTTTTGTAAATGGAATAGATCTTTCAGAAAAGAGTGTCAAAGTGGGCGTTTTGAACCGAATTTCTGCGCGAAGGGAGAAAGAACACTCAAGAGCGGGCGAAAAACGGGTTTGTCACGTGATCGAATTCGCTTATAACTGAATAAGTAATGAATGGATCGAAAAATGGAAAAAACAGTTCCATTCCAAAACGCTTCCATGGTCAGGCTTTCCAATTTTATAGCTTTCCGTTAAAAAATGAATTTGTAAATATGTCAAAACGTTTTGCGCGTGTTGAACAGAGCAGTTAAGAACAGCTTTAAGAAAAAGTCCTAAGAAAAAGTCTTAGAGATGACCCTGCCATAAATAACCCATCTTTTCATATCTAACTTAGCATTTTGCGGCAATCCTTCATAGTTTTCTTATATTTAATATTTTTTGTAATTTATTCTCTCTGTTAACCATGCACAGAGCATTCACTGTAAAAAGAATTTCCTTTAAAATACGGAAATTGTAGTCGCAATCAGGACGCCAGTACTATTTCCGTATTTTAACGTAAAATTATTTCCGTAATATCAAGAAAAAATTCCGCTTTTTCACAAAATTATTATTATTATTATAATTTATATCTCCGTATTTAAAAATTTTCGTTTCAAAGACAAAATAAAATTTTTCAAAAGCAAATCTACATTTTTATGAATTTCACTCTTCAAGGACACGTTTACACAAAGGTCAGAACATCTCCATTTAATTCAAACAACAGTGAAAAAAACAACAACGCGAAACTTTTTAACAAATTTTCTGACTCATTTTTAACCTAAGTTCATGATACTTGTAAGCATGATTATTCAAGTTATATTTAATCAAAGTTTTTCGTGGTAAATGAGTTACATCTTCAGTTATAAGCGTTTATTGACTCAGGATGGCTGTTCTTTCCCTTTCACGTGCTGTTTCGTCTAGAAATTGGGTTCAAAATGCCAACTTTGACAGCATTTGCTGAAAAAACAGTTTGATTTCAAAGTGCACTTCCCTAGTTTGGTACAGTTACGAACAAAAATTAATTAAAAATTGTGTCAGAAAGTACGCAGTTTGGATATGAAAACAACTTCCTTTTAAAAAAAACTGACAAAACCATGGTATATCTCAAATATTTTAAGAAATAGTGGAAGCAGAACAATCCTTCAACTTTTGAAAATATTACAAAATAACGTGTTATTCCATGATTTCCAGTGAATGCAATGGGGTCATATACAGGGTGGTTCAAAAGGTCATGTCTAAACGGCACGTGTGAGTGTGTCAGATTTGAGGAGCAAGAATTACATAGAAACTGGGGGTCGGAACCGCGATCTTGACAGTGTAATTGCATCGTGACCGGTATGTTTTTTTCTCATGTTAAGTTCATTTTTGTCTTCCTCATCTGACTTGTTACACTAAATCAGTTGAATTTGTTTCTTCGTCATTTATTTCTATTTCATGCAAAAATGAATAATAATTTTACTGATTTTTTAGAAGCGGCAAATTGCAGTGGAAGCGCTGCTTCAACTATTGGACAGAGGCTACTCACAGTCTCAGATTGTAAGTATTAATGAACATTCTTTATTGTCATTTAAATGTGAAACTGTTATTTTTATTTTTCGCTTCTTGTCAGATCTATGGCATCTTTGTATTATATGTTAATTTACTTTATGCGGTTCTCAAATCCCCTTCCGAATAATGTGAAACTTTCTGACTCAATTTCGGACTCATTTTTAAATATAAAGGCGTAAAATTGGCAGGCTTGATTATTTAAGAAATTGCGACTTCCTCATCTAACTTGTTAACCCCCTTGAGCGGCAAGCAAAAATGTCTCTAAATATTGAATTCTCACCGGAATAATCGAATAACCTTATTTTTAAATAAGGAAAAACAATTTTTTAACGATTTTCCTTCAAAGTTAAAAATATGAAATATAGTTAAAATTTTCTGGTGTTTCTCGTTTAAATTAGGTGGGATATATTTTATCCCACCGCCCCTCAAGGGGTTAAACTAAATCAGTTGAATTTGTTTCTTCGTCACTTATTTCTATTTCATGCAAAAATGATTAATAATTTACCGATTTTTCAGAATAGTCAAGTGATAAGAAATGAGCCGGATGAAAGGTGTCGGCCATCTAACAGAGCCAATTCCCAACTTGTAAGTAGGGCTGGGCGATATATCGATAAAACCGATAAAATCGATATAAAATATAAATCGTGATAACGATATCAAAAAATCCTATATAACGGTGCATCAGGAATATCATAATCGTGATGTAAATCGCGATTATCATAATCGTGATGTAAACCGCGATTATCATAATCGTGATGTAAACCGCGATTATCATAATCGTGCTGTAAACCGTAATGACTCCTCAAGATTCTCCCAGCTTCAATCGTTTTATTAAATACCGAATCCTCAGTTGCCGATATTATCATGGTATTAACGGTATGATTTCCCACTGCCTAAACGGTTCTTGAAAAGGGGAAAAAGTTATCTTTTCTATGTTTATAGGACGGGTGCTAAATATCATACATCTGGTTTTCGCTTACATTTGTCGTCAGCGGATATTTATGTTGTTTTAGCAGTATTGACGGTGTAAAGCTCAAAATGCTACAGATCAGATACCATGATTTTAATTTCGTTCTGGTATTTAGATTTCAGCCGTGTTGATGAATATTTGCCCTTTGTTTTTCAACAATGTGCGAATAATCAGGGCGACAAAGAAATAAAATATTATATTTTATTTGCAACAGGCGGTTTAATTGAATAAGTGAAATAATACTTCCATAATAATATTTATTCATGTCTATTCTAGGGTCCTTTTTAATGCAGATATTTTTACTTCTGTGAAGCGCGTTTTTTTTTTCTCCTCACGGTTTCTTTTAAAAATCGACAGTTGTGTGCTATATGTGAGTATTTGTTATTTTACTGCCTCTGGCATCATTTGTTTGTGGGGAGTGGGAGAGAACAATTAGATGTTTGTTTATTTATTTAATGTCACCAGAATTCAAAATAACAAACATGGCAGAAAAATTAAGTAGTTAAAGTTTGTGTGCTGGCAATAAAAGGAGAGACGCAATTTTCTCTGTGTTTGGGGGGGGGGGGGGGGGTTATAGTTTTTTTTTCTTCCGTTAAGCGGACATTGGTCGAAACGCAACAGATTCTTATCCAACTTTCCTGCTAGCACAAGCATAAGAAATATACCCTTAAAGGTTAGGAAAAGATATTTTTTTAATCAAATATTTTCCTTTTTAAATTCAAAACGAGAGGCGTGACTGTAGTCTATTTTACCGTATAGTCACATGAAAATGTTGCATTAATTTTCTTTCACTTCGCTTCGGATTCATGTTAAATATTTCGGTTCAGGTAACACACAAGATAATTTTCACAATAATAATTGCACCCTGACACAAGCACAAAAGGAAATTATTGTATTTGTGGATTGTTAGTACCGAGCTTAAAATATAATTAGAATAGAAGTCAGCAAAAAAAAAAAAAAAAAAAAAGTTTTTTGTTGTTTTACAAAAGAGTAGCAACCGTGGAACTATTTTTAAGCGAAGGGATTGGGTTGGGTTGGGTTGATTGTTGACGGCCGATTATCTACTCGAGGGATATAGGCCCTAGGGGGAGTGCCCTTCGTGGGGGTCTTTCTAAGGGAACCTAACCCGTATTTACGCATGGAAAATCCAAGGCTTCGAAGAAAACCACGAAAACTCCGAAACGGTTAGGCCGACGGGCGCGATTGGTTTCGAACCCAGCACCTCCCGTCTACCAGTTTCGAGAGCAGAACCTCTCAGCCACTGGTGGGGCTGCGAAAGGATTGGATTTAGCATAACTAGAAGTTCGATTATGATTGTTTGCTGCGCGTCGTGCGATATGCACTTGGTCTTGGTATATTTCTCTCTCTCTCTCTCTTCGCCCCCCACCCCCTCTCTCTCTCTCTGCCTTTCTCGGGTGCGGAAGATAGTGCGTTGCATATCCAGTATTTGGAAGGGACAGTGACTCATTAAAATCCCAATCCGCTGTTGCAAAAAAAATATTTATAACGCTTCATATATACAGCATACATGGACTTCGGAATCGGAAGAACGAAAAGAAGGATAAGGTAAATTTCGAAAGACATTTGATTGTGAGCCGCAGCATAGGCAGAGCTTTTTTTTTTTTTAATGAATAATATAAAAATTAAATAAAATAAGAATTTTCTGTCGGAGACGCCACCATATTAGACAATGTTTAAACATACCAGCCAAAAAGCAATGTAGGAATTTAAGAATTATATAAAAAATTTAAGAAGTGATTATAGCCGGATTATTACATTTTTTTTTCTTCCTCATTCAACGAAATTTTAGTACTTTTTTTTCTTTTAACCCTTAATTTTCTGCATTTTCTGCTAAGAAGATTAAATTTTACTTTTTCAAATATAAAGAAGATTTACTAAATTTCAGAATGCACGGCGATGCAGTGGCAAGTGGCCCTCCCGCACACTTCTTAGCCAGTGCCCGTGGCAGCATATATTACATTAATACAGCAGCCACACATTTCTCGCCTCTTTAGATTGCGCATTCGGATATATCGTTCTTTTTGCGTGTATACCGGGAAATAATAAATTTTACTTTAACAGTAATTTTAAATAGCTTATATATAATTTCATTGGAATAAGTGTATTTATTTATTAAATGTTGTAATTTATACTAATAAAAGAAACTTTCGCTCTACCTGTGTGTGTGTCGGCGATGGCTAACGAAATCTACCACACATACAAGTCTGAAAATTTAGATGAGGACAGTCCAGGGTAGGAATTTTACAATTAGCAGATTTACAGAAATTTTCTGAAAATCAGCAAGCGCGCCCGCTCATTTTCATTGCTCTGTCTCTGACTTCTTGAGCACGCAAAAAAAAAAAAAAAAAAAAAAAAAAAACTTTTTTTCCCCCCGACTATATTAATATACCGACTATTTCCGACTATAAAAATAGCAAGTAAAGCCTTTGTGCAACAATATTAAAAAGCAGAAAAACCAACGTTTAAAATATATATATTATTTGTATACATATAATATATATAATAATGTAATACATATATTATTTGTGCATTTTAAACGTTGGTTTTTCTGCTTTTTAATATTTCCGACTATATTTTATTATTTTGTTCAGTTTTATACGTTACTTGATATTTTATTAGTTTGTTCATATGTCATAATATCGATATATCGAAATATCACGGTATAAAGATGCCGATTTATCATGATATATAATTCCAGACATCGCCCAGCCCTACTTGTAAGTATTAAGAACTTTTTAATGAACATTCTTTACTGTTTCGAATGAAATTTATGCGTAAAACTGTTCTTTTTATTTTTCGCTTCGTGCCAGATGTATGAGATCTCTGTATTACATGCAAATTTACATTATTCGGTTCTCAAATCCCCTGCTGAACAATCAGGGTCGAAACTAGGGTGGTCCAGGGGCATGTGTGACGGGCGCCGGAACGAAAGGCGAAGGAGAAGAGGCGCCAAATGGAGATTTTGCTTGTCGTTTCATACAAAAATGTATATATATATTTATGAAATGCAAAGGAACTCGCGAGCAAATGTTAAACTTATGGGAATGTTCTTTTCAAATTTGTGAAAGTAAAGTAACAAAGAAAAAATCTGCAACAAAAATAAGAAAAAGTAAATACTAACCCGGTTAGAATTCAATCTCAGCTACTCTAAGCAAGAAAAAAATCATTTAACACTATTAATATACAAGTAAGAAATTTAAAAAAAAACACTTCCATAAGTCTAATATTAGCGATCCAGTTTCTTCGCGTGACTAGTGTAGGATCTTAACGCTCAAGCTGATGTTAATCCTATGGGGGCGTTGTTTACATATTTCTTGATAGAATTTTAATTATTATTAAATTATTTTTATTTTTTTGCATAGGGTACCTGCGGTCGATAACTTTTATTGTACGTGAGGACGGGGGCGAAATCTATGTTTTCCCCATGCACAAAAAGACTAATTTCGGCCCTGTGAATAATGTGAAACTTTCTGACCCAATGTCTGATTAATTTTTAAATGTAAATGCGTAAAATTGACAGGCTTGATTATTAAAGAAATTTCGAATCGTTTTTTCCCTCATGTTAAATTCATTTTTGTCTTCATCATCTAACTTGTTAAACTAAATCAGTAGAATTTGCTCATTTCACATGTTTTAAAAAATAGTGGAAGCAGGAGACGTTTCTAACATGTGAAAAATTCACAACATAACATGTGATTCCTTGACTGGCAATGATTGTACAGTTGGGTCATGAACATGACAATTTGCTCTAATGAATGGATATTTTTACTTTCTTCTATCGTCAAGAAGAAGGTATTGCAATCGAAATTTTTTTCGACATCCGGTTTTTGACGTATTTACACGTTTTTGGTTTCAGAGATCCCATAAAAACCTGTTTATAGAAAATGTCCGTCTGTCCACTGTCCGTGTGTCTGTCGCCATTGTACCATCAAAAATTGTATGAAGTTATGCATAGATTTTAACCATTTTTTTTTTTTAAGTTTTTGGCTATGGCAAGCAGGTCCTTCCTTCCTTTGGAAAAAATCTGTCGGAAGGGAGCGATGTAATAACGATTTTTGTGCGATTTTGAATATTGCACCATTGAAAAGTGTATGAAGTTATGCATAGAATTGAACCAAAAAAAATTTTTTTAAGTTTTTGGCTATGGCAAGCAGGTCCTTCCTTCCTTTGGAAAAAATCTGTCGGAAGGGGGCGTTGTAACAGCGATTTGTGTGCCATTTTGAATGCTGTACCATCGAAAAGTGTATGAAGCTATGCATAGAATTGCATCAAATTTTTTGTATATGTTTTTGGTCATGGCAAGAAGGTCCTCCCTGAATTTGGAAAAAAATCCGCCGTTAGGGGGCGCTGTATCAGCGATTTTTGTGCCATTTTCAAAATTGTACCATCGAAAAGTGTATGAAGTTATGCATAGAACTGAACCAAATTTTTTGTGTTATGATTTTGGCCATGGCAAGAAAGTCATCCTTGACTTTTGAAAAATCTACCGGAAGGAATTTCGCATGTGTAATCTTCTTAATTTTTCATAGTTCTATTGTACACCAGTGGCACGTGAATCGACGGTAACTTCCCATCTTGATAAACCGACTATTCGTGATTTTAATAATTATCATGATCGAGATTAACTCGTTTTTAATCCAATTAATTGACTGAAGCAGAAATTTAAGATGAAAGTCAAAGTTGATATAGTATTGAACTAATAAAAATGAGATATTGATATCTGTAACAACATTTTGAAGTATTAAAATATATGAGATAGAAGAAAGTTTTGGGATTGGCACATCCAACTAGTTTCGGGTAATTTTAATTTTCTCCTGTTAAATTCATTTTTCTCTTTCTCTTCTAACTCACTAAACTGAAATAGTTGAAGTATTATGTTGGTTAGTTATTTTTATTTCATGCAAGTATTAATAATAATTTTCTGAATTTTCAGTCACTTCTCAATAGAGAAGCTCTTATTGAGGCGTACTACAGGGATCTCGTCAATAAAGTTATTAAAAATTTTTTAACGAACATTCCTTATTGTTTCGAATGAAATTCAAACATAAAACTGTAACACTCACAGGCATGATTTTTGAAAAAAATTTTAATCAAACAGTTTTTTTTTTTTTTTTTTTTTTTTTTTTTTTTTAAACTAATAAAGTTTTGTTAAATTAATCAGCACTGGATTTTTAAACAATTGTTGTCTCAGAATGGCATTTTTTTTTTTTTTTGTTTTTTTGTTTTTTTGTTTCCCGGCACAGTGGCTTCTGTAAATCCGCTTCAAAACGTCAACTTTGACAACACTATCTGTAAGAGATAGGGACTGCTCATACATAATGTTATCATTTTAGGGTGGGGGAGGGGTTCTGGCAAACGACATCGTAAGATATCTCTAGGGGGAGAGGGGGGTTGTCTTTTGATATCGTTATCATTTTTGATCTAACAAACATTTTCTCTTTTTATTTGTAACTTGTTCTTTACATGAAAATAGTCTATTATATTTTTATATTTTTTAGTCTGTTATCTATTTTTATGGTAACACAAATTTATTATATTAAAATCATTAAATGATTATAAAATTATTTCATTTCAAAATATTTCAACTCTTCGAAAAAGTGAGTAATAAAAATTTTCTAATGAACATTCCTTATTGTTTCGAATGAAATTCAAACATAAAACTGTAATATTCGCAAGCATGATTTTTGAAAAAAATTTTAATCGAACAGATTTTTTTTTTTTTTTTTTTTTTTTTTTTTTTTTTTTAACTAATAAAGTTTTGTTAAATTAATCAGCACTGGATTTTTAAACAATTGTTTTCTCAGAATGGCACATTTTTGTTTTTTTTTTTCCCTTTTCCCGGCACTGTGACTTCTGTAAATCCGCTTCAAAACGTCAACTTTGACAACACTTTCTGTAAGAGCTTAGGGACTGCGCATACATAATGTTATCATTTTAGGGGGAAGGGGGTCTGGCAAACGACATCGTAAGATATCTCTAGGGGGAGAGGGAGGTTGTCTTTTGATATCGTTATCATTTTTTATCCAACCAAAAATTTCTCTTTTTATTTGTAACTTGTTCTTTACATGAAAATAGTCTTTTATATTTTTTATTCTGTTATCTATTTTTATGGAAATATAAATTTATTATTAAATTCATTAAATTATTATAAAATTATTTAATTTCAAAATATTTCAACTCTTCGAAAAAGTGAGTATTAAAAATTTTCTAATGAACATTCCTTATTGTTTCGAATGAAATTCAAACATAAAACTGTAACATTCGCAAGCATGACTTTTGAAAAAAATTTTAATCGAACAGTCTTTTTTTTTTTTTTTTTTTTTTTTTTTTAACTGATAAAGTTTCGTTAAATTAATCAGCACTGGATTTTTAAACAATTTTTGTCAAAAAATGGCAATTTTTTTTTTTTTTTTTTTTTTTTTTCGTTTCCCTGCACTGTGGCTTCTGTAAATCTGCTTCAAAACGTCAACTTTGACAACACTTTCTGTAAGAGCTTAGGGACTGCGCGTACATAATGCTATCATTTTAGGGGGGGGGGAGGGAAGGGGGTCTGGCAAACGACATCGTAAGATATCTCTAGAGGGAGAGGGGGGTTGTCTTTTGATATCGTTATCATTTTTGATCCAACCAACATTTTCTCTTTTTATTTGTAACTTGTTCTGTACACTAAAATAGCCTGTTATATTTTTTAATCTGTTATCTAGTTTTATGGAAATACAAATTTATTATTAAAATCTTTAAATTATTATAAAATTACTATTTAATTTCAAAATATGGAATACCACAATGTTTGGCATACCTATTTTTCTGTCATATGTATATGAATATATAATTTGCTCTTCGAGAAACCAACTGCGAAATAGGCTTGAAAAATTAGTTTTTGTGTCCTTTACTGGAAAGTAAAGGAGAAAGAATGTTGTCCACCTGTTCAATTGATAAGAAGTTCTGTCTGCCCCCATTACACTTAACCGTGCGGGGGCAAGTGCAAAGGCATTATTGCTGGTTGAATGCATTACGTAACAAAATTCTATTATTAAATATTTTTAAATTGTAATTATTTCTTTTAAGTGTTATTTCATATAAAGTTATTTCATATACAAATTGTTATTTTATTGACTTCGCTTCATTTGAATTAATAAAGTATGCAAATAAAAAATGTATAGCCATATCTGTACACTGTACATCACTCCAAACAAAAGAAAAAAAAATAAAAAAAAATGAAAATTTGATTTTTAGATATTGATAACGATATCCTTACGGGGGGGGGGGGGGGGTCCAGGAATAATAACGTTTGATATCGTAAGCGGAGGAGGGAGTCCAAAATTACCAAAAAGGTGATAACGTTATTTATGTATAGACCCTTAAGGCTGTTCTCAAGTGCTCTGCTCAACAAGCGCAAAATGTTTCGACACATTTAAAAATTCACTTTTTAACGGAAAGATATAAAATTGGAAAGACTGACCGTGGAAGCAATTTGAAATCCAGCTGTGTTTTCCATTTTTTTATCAATAAATTACCTATTGAGTTATAAGCGATTTTGATCACGTGGCAAATACGTTCTTCAACCTTTCTTGAGTGGTTATTCCTCTTTCGCGCGGAAATTCGGTTCAAAAAGTACACTTTGACAGTATTTTCTGAAAGATCTATTGCGTTTTCAAAAAAAGAACAGCTCTATTACATAGTTTCTGAACAACAACACGTACTAGTTTTATGCATTTCCGAACAAAAATAAATTAAAATTTATGTCATAAAGTTGGCCTTTTGAATTTGAGAACTGTCTTAACGGCTTTATACATATATATATATATATGCAGGGTGTTTCACTACCAGACCGACAAACTTTGAGGGGTTATAGTAGACATGAAGACAAACATTATTAAATGGGAAACCATGGGGCGCAAACGTCTTCTGTAGGAGCTAGAGGCCGTTAAAGTTTAAGGTCCAAAACTTCAGACGATGATAAAAAACTGAAAAAAGGGTCTGTTCGTTTGCGGTTTTCACTAAAATCATTCTTTATACCACGATTTTCTTAAAAACTTTTTTTAAAGGTTACGTTCAAAATTTGTCGATAGAGGGCGCTTTAGACTTTAGAGTAACGAACAACTGCTTTTTACCGTTATTTTTTGTATGAGGTTAAAATTATTCTGAAGTTTAGACTGTAACTTAAATTTAAAGCCCAAAATCGAAAATACTGGGATCGGGTAACTAGCGAAAATTGAACTGTGAACAGAGGGGGAGGATTTTAAACGCTCATAAACATTGAACAAACTAATCGATTTTGTTGCAGTTTTCGTGTAGGTTATTTCTTTGGTAATTATTTTATTCAAAATGACGTACAGCTTTGGTGTCCTCTTTTTTTTGATAGAGGGCGCTTCCGACACATCTCCGACATTGCAATGGCATTACTCCTGGATGTTTTACTACCAGAACAACATACTTCCAGGAAGTGTTAGGGATGCAAAGACGACTCGGAATCACATAGGAATGTAACGTTGGAAATGCCTTTTTTGCGAATTATGGTTAAAAGAAGTAGAAAAAAAAGCAGCAGGAAGAAGCAGAGAAATAACAACACGTTAATGTGACAGAAAAGAGTTTATTTAAAGGTTTTATTAGAAAACGTGTTCGTAATTACGACCAGAAGTAGTCCGGCAAGCTTGACAGCGGAGTCGCATGGAATTCATCACGCTCTGGAAGATTTCTGGCATCTCTGATAGCTTTCTGGCAGCGACAGAAATACGAACCACGAGGTCTTCAACTGAAGGTACGGGAGTCTCATATACCCAACTTTTCATTTGACCTTTTGTAATAAAACCTTTAAATAAACTGTTTTCTGTCACATTAACGTGCTTCTGTTTCTCTGCTTCTTTCTTTGCCTTTTTCTCTGCATCTTTTAACCATAACTCGCAAAAAAGGCATTTCCAACTTTACATTACTGTGTGATTCCGAGTCGTCTTTGCATCCCTAACGCTTCCTGTAAGTATGTTGGTCTGGCAGTAAAACACCCAGGGGTAATGTCATTGAATTTTTGGAGATGTATCGGAAGCGCCCTCTAACAAAAAATAAGGACACCAAATCTGTACGTCATTATAAAGAAAATAATTACCAAGTTAATGACCTACAAGCAAACCGCAGCAAAATCGATTAGTTTGTTCAATGTTTATGAGTGTTTAAAATCCCCCCCCCCCCCCCCCCTCTGTTCACAGTTTTTTCTCTAGTTACCCGATCCCAGTGTTTTCGATTTTGGGCTTTAAATTTAAGTTACAATCTAAACTTTAGAATAATTTTAACCCCATACAAAAAATAACGGTAAAAAGTAGTTGTTCATTACTCTAAAGTCTAAAGCGCCCTCTATCGACAAATTTTGAACGTACCCTTTGAAAAAAGGTTTTAAGAAAATTGGGATATAAAGATTGATTTTAGCGAAAACCGCAAACGAATCGACCCTTTTTTCCGTTTTTTATCATCGTATGAAGTTTTGGATCTTAAACTTTAATGGCCCCTAGCTCCTACAGAAGACGTTTGCGCCCCATGGTTTCCTATTTAATAATATTTGTCTTCATGTCTACTATCACCCCTCAAAGTTTGTCGGTCTGGTAGTGAAACACCCTGTATATATATATATATATATATAAGGATTATAACGTTATGCATATTCTGAGCTGAATTGTGACATTAAAATTTCGAATGTAAACCCAGTAAAAATAAATTTATTCACAAAAATAATACATGTATGATTCCTTTTGTCGGACCCATTAAATTATTCTATTTTGAAGACAAGTTTTTCTCTTTTTCGGCGTTGACGCGTTCGTAAATTTGGTTCAAAATAATATTTTCTTTGACAGTATTTTCTGACAGGTCTTGTACCTTTATCAATAAATGGAAAACTCATTCGAATTCGCATGGAATTCGATTACATCGTTTCTGAATAAGAACACCTCACTGTAACAAAATAAGTATTTTGTAATTTTTACAGAAAAAATCTATTATTTTAAAGGAAAAATATTGAATTATGTAAAAAATTACAGATATTTTCTGTAAAGTAAACCGTTTTCCACTGGCGTCAAAATCGACATTTTTTTTCGCTGCCATGAGAGATTTTTTTTACAGTGCTGTCAATTTCATTCGTTTCGGTATAAAAGTAAAGCGACTACTGAAACCGAAAAATATCCCTGTCACAAAATGAAATGAATGGCAAAAGATAAGCAGTACATAGTTAAATGTAAGTTTAAAGTAAATTTAACATGTAAAACTAACCCCCTTCTCTTACAGGTTATTTTTTTCTTTTTGACTGTCGCTCCTTTATTGTGTGCCCATAGGCTTAGCTTGCACGAGCTACCAGACCCCCTCCAACGGGACAGCCTACGGAGCCAGTTTTTACCCGGTGGGGTATAGTAGAAAGGCGAAGACACGTCCCTCCTGCTACGTTAAGTTTGCCTAGCATTTCGGCCCAAAATTAACTCATGGTGCAACTTGTCTATCTGCGCTGTCTCATTCTTTACTCCCCCCCCCCCCTTCACCACCAAAACTATCATTTTCATTTGACAAGTCTGCACCAACAATTAGGCTTCAAAAACTCCAGGCAATTCCAATTAGATGGGGCAGCGGTGACCAGTTGGCAGAGCATCAAACTTATAATTGAAAGATCGCTGGATCGAGGCTTACTGCCCGGCTAAAGTCTGCCTTGTACGCAAATGGCGCCTGGTGCATGTAAAATCCGTCATGGGAGCTATTCGATTTTTAATCACTTTAGCAGTATTTCAGTCTCAAAATCATTTCAATAGTCATTTTTGCCAACTTCATTTTTGTTTTCGTTATTGCATTTCATCATCTGCACTTCATACCACAAAACTTGGAAAACTGTCAATCAAATAGTATATATAATTTAATTATACTATTACAATGTATTATATTATAGAAGAATATTTTCTTCCTTTTTAAGCTTCAGGCCGAATAAAAACGTGATAAACAAATCTTAGTGACAAATTATGCTACGACCGAGTTTTCTCGGGATATTAATTAATTGTATTATATACGAACACGAGATAACTCGGGATAATCAGAGAAACGATTAAGGGCGAAATATGGTTGTAGGACATAAAGTTTTAGATTTCAGTAATTAAAAATATTATTTAAAGATTGTTATTGTCAGGTTATCGACGTTAATGAGACGGGTCTTTAACGTAATTACTGGTTAATTAATTTTATTTTCTTTATTTAATTTATTTATCTGTGTACAACTGTATACGTAAGAGACACTTCCTATCTACGTGATCATAATAAGTAAAAATGACGAGAGGAAATTCCAGAAAAAGGGTTATTGTTTGCTGGAATGTAGAAGGTGCAACAGGAAGGCATGTAGACGGAGAAGTAAGAATTGATAAGCAAAATATTAATCTTATTTGATAATCTATCATGGGACAAACGGTCAACAGCGACACGTGTGGTTGTCCGTGAAAATAGAGCGGAGACCCCGGAGATTTGAAAGAAAAAAGCAGAGTAAGAGAAGTGACAGTGTAGGAGAGTCACACGAGAATTGTCTCGAGAATATTGTTAGTCAAGCTGTGAACACTGTGTGTTTTCTTAGAGAAGTGTTTTATGGGAGGAGCTTACGGATTTGCAGAGATTTCGGATACACCTATGCAGTCGTACACTGTAAAAAAATAATTCCAGTTTTCCGGTAGGAATCGGAAAAATAGTTGCCCTTATCGTACCGAAATAATTTCCAACCCAGCTCGGAATAAAATCCGTATAATACCGTTTTACTGACTATTTTCTTATTTTTACGAATTTTATTCCGAGCTGGGTCGAAAATTATTCCGGTACGATAAGGGCAACTATTTTTACGATTCCTACCGAAAAACTGACAGTATTTTTTTTACAGTGTAGCACTGGATAAACCTTCTGATGTACATTCAAGACAGACGGGAATTATCTGTTTATAGTGTTTATAACCTAGTGCGTAGATAATACCCCAAAGTGTACTGTAATATAGGGCAGGATATGCTGTATCCTTGCCTGTAAACATAAATAGTTAAGTTTCATGTAACTTACGTAAATGTTTAAGTACAATTTAATGTTTGTTTGCCGGTGGTGGCAACATATTAATCAGTGATATACAAAATATACATTTTTTATGGGTGGTGGATTGGAAGTGGTGTAATATATATCACAGTTATCTTGTTTAAATGATTTTGGCACGGAATCTTTAGCTATTTTAATGCAATATATTTTTTTAATTAGAAATACATTATATTTGGGTCATTCCATCCCACGTGTGGGACAGTTTTTCTACACATTTCTACTCTTTTAACTGTGTGATTATATCTTCAAATTAAAACAACCATGTTGATATGAAAATCTGGAGTTTTTTGTTATTTTTAATGTATAGTTTATGTTTTAAAAACTTCAAGTCAATAAACTTTAAAAACTTAAGTCAATAGATATAGGTATTTATGTATAAGCATCATGTATGCACTGTTAAAAATATTTTTGTAAAACAACAGAAACTTTCTGGCAGCAAAAAGTTGCCAGAAACAATTTGTTTTCAGAAAATATCTGTTAACGAAAGAATGCGTTATCAGACGACAGAAATACGTAGTCATACAGGCACTTCGTGTTGACAATCGACGCGTTTCCCAACAGTCAAAATCTGTAGGTCGATTCCTGTTGGCGAGGGGGGGGGGGGGTCTATTTAACAGAAGAATCGCATATTATAGGTTAGGTACACGGGAAATTTCTATTTACCGATCGATTTGTTTATATTAATAATAATAAATATTTATAGGAATTTCTCCTCCAAACTTTTATAAAATTAATTTAAATAGCTTATTCGCAATAAAATATTTAAACAGTTGAATTTATATAGATTTGTAAATTAAGTATATTAGAGACTGGAATAAGTGAAAGAAGGTATCTTAAACTCCCCCCCCCCCCCCCCCAGAATAATAAAAAAATATATATACGATATAAGGTAACTCCCCCCCTCCCCCATAAAAATATTTCTTAATAAAATAAATATATGTATTGAATGTGATTTGTAATTAAAAGAACTTTAATATTTATTCATGCAATATTTTTGAAAATTGATTAGGTTAAATTAGTGACTTTGGTTAATTATGTAAATAATATCCTGCCAATTTTTATAATTTTTTCGAATAGAAAGCTTTGTATATATAAATGTGTAAAAGTTGACAGCTATGAGCAAAGATGAGAAATGAAAAAGAAGAGCCACTAAAATCTATATAAACATCTTCATAAAAAAAAGTATTTCATTCCAGCTAAAGTGATAAAATGAGTTTTCATCCTTCTTAACAATTTACAATGTTTTTCCGTATAAAGTAAATGATCATCAACTAAATAAGAAAAAATATTACAATATAATTTAAATTAAAATGTTAAACAAAATTAAACTTGCTGATTCTATAAAATGAATGGTTAAAGCTTAAATAGGAATTATTTTCAAAATAATTCACACAGTTGTAGCTCAAAATTTATTTCATTAAATAGAGTGAATAAAATTTACAAATTTTAACTTAACCACTACAAAAAACTCTAAGATTGTACTAAAAAAAAAAAAAAAAGCATTTCTTCAGAATCAACATATGGAACGATTAAACAAAATATCAACCACTCCATTTTAAACAACATAGTAAATAGTAGGAAATGTGATAAATTTAAACAATAAAAATATATGAACAGCGTCAGATCTAATAAATATTATTCTTGTTAATGTTAAACGAAAATATCAGTTATCTATAACTATAATAATTAATGCAGCTACTCTGTGTTTATTATTAAAACTATCACTCCAAAACTAATCACGTATGTCAATTGATGACAAAATAAATTTAAAATCTCAATCAAAATTTCTGGAACTAATACATATGAAGTAAAATTAAACTCTTAGTCATAAAAAAGTTAAATATAATAAGTAATCATTCTACAGCTAAGTAAAAATTCAAGATTTGTAAACTAATCATAAACTTAAGATTATTTATTTAACTTAAAATAAACAACCGATCAAAAAATAATCTCCAGCTATTAACAGAATTAGATCAACTAAGTTACTAATGCGCATAAATAAATGAAGTATAAAATAATACTAATAATTTAAGTAAATCATACATTATGAAATAATAATAATAATAATAAATAGTATTGCTTAATTAAGATTTTTAGCAAATAGGAAATATTTTTCATACATATTGTTACGTTTCGGAAAAACATTGTTACATATTTAAAAGAAGGATGAAAACATACCTTTTGCTATGTTTGTTTTCTAGTATTCCAACTGTAAATCCTAATCACTGAAGAAAGCGGTTCTGATGTCAAAGGTGTACGTCGCGGGTTCGAATTGTGAAAATGATTCTTAATTTTCTGTTAAAATTTCTTTATGTATTATTCTTTTTCAATTAGATGAACTGCTTTATTAAACGAACTGCCATTTTCAACAGTACACAGACAAGACACTAAATATTTCAAGTTAGATAGAAGATACGTCTTAGCGTGGGGTGGGATAACCAATGCTTATTGGTCATTCTAAATGACCTTCTAGACGCCATAGGGGATGACCTCCCGTTTTTCTGTCATCCAACATATTATCCTGTCGCAGTGGAAACTGATGGCAAAGAAAACAGAATTTTTTGTTGTTTAACATGAAAATAAGCGATATGAGGATGGAATGACATAAGAAGACTGTTAACGTAATTTTTACTGTCGGAATTCGAAGATTTTTTTCTGTTGTTTTAAGATTTTTTTTTACAGTGTGTTATAAGCATATGTAAGTTTTGGTGTCGCAACACGCAGAAGATTTTGCCAGTTTTTCATGGAATGACCCTGAAACGGGCAAATTACTTAGGTCTGGGATTTAAAATGTGAAGATTTTTATTAGCTATCATTTTTATTATTTATTGAGTATTAAAAACGGACAGCTTACTAAGGTCTAGGGTTTAAAATGTGAAGATTTTTAAACCTATTAAACAGGTATGAGAGCTTTCCGACCCAAATGACCGATTATTACCACTAAATTTTAATAGCGTTCTTTGCTTTATTAAATCTCAGAAATTCTGTCATTAAGTAATGCTTGAAATACTATTAAAATTTAGTGGTTGTTATCGGCACTTTGGGTCGGAGTGCTCTCATCCCATCCCTGATTAAAGAGCCATTCCATATTACGTGTGGAACAGCTTTTCTACATATTGCGTTATAAGCATTTGTAAGCTTTTGTGTCGCAACACGTAGGACATTTTGCCAGTGTGGAACAGCTTTTCTACATATTGCGTTATAAGCATTTGTAAATTTTTGTGTCGCAACACGTAGGACATTTTGTCAGTGTGGAACAGCTTTTCTACATATTGCTGCTGTTTTAACAATGCTATCCTCAAATTAAATCAGCAAACAACTATGCTAATATGAAAATATAGGTTATTTTGTTAATTTGAATGTATAGTTTATATTTTAACAACTTATACGTTAATAGATATAGGTATGTAATTAAGAGTCAGGTGCGGGACATTTTGTCCGTTTCTCGTGACCCCATTTGATAATTTCTTAATTTATATATATCAACATATAATATAGTACTCATAAAATAAACACGATAAACACGTATATATAGACTTATATTGTTATACACATACACGCTAACTACACTGTTTAAAAAAAAAAAAAAAAAAAAAAAAAAAAAGGGCTAAAATACGGAAATACTACTGGCAATCTAGACGCCAGTACTATTTCCATATTTCAACGGAACTTTTTCCCGGTAAATTACAGAAAATTTTCCGTTTTTTTGGAATTTAATGGAAATGTTTCTGTAATTTACCGGGAAAAAGTTCCGTTAAAATACGAAAATAGTACTGGCGTTTAGACTGCCAGTAATATTTCCGTATTTTAATCCTTTTTTTTTTTTTACTGTGTAGAATTTTCGTATCTGTCAGTTATTCTGTCATGTGTTTCACATAAAAGTTATGGAGATTATTTCTGTAAAATTCGCATTTCGAAATGGAAAAAAGTGTGTTTTGTTCTTCTTTTAAAACGATAAAACTCGCGAGCTAATTTAAACGCATTTGTTATTTTTTCTTAACTGTTTCCCATGAAAATTTAAAGAAGTTCTATTTTTGCATATATGAATAGTAATGAGTACCTTGGAATCTGAGAATTTTACGCACGTATGGATGAAATATATGAAAAAGACGCGTCTGAAAGTGTTGCCTGTTTGGATTTTTTTTTTTTTTTTTTTTTTAAGCATTCAGATTTCTTGATTGATACTGTTTTATAAAAGTTGTAATAATCATAATATTTAACCTATCGTTAAGGCTGTTCTTAAATCCAAAGGGACAACTTTATGACATAAGTTTGAATTCACTTTTGTTCGGAAACGCATGAAACTGGCAGGTGTTGTTATTCAGAAACTATGTAATCGAAAGATGTTTACAGTTTGCCTTTTTTTTTTTTTTTTTTTGTAAACGCAATAAATTTTTGAGGAAAAATCCTGTCGAAGTGGACGTTCGGAAGTAAATCTCCTGACGAAAAGAGAGAAACCAATTAGAAAAGGGAGAAAAGTGCCTTGTCACGTGATCAACATCACTTATAACTCCATAGGTAATTTATTTATCAAAAAATAGAAAACTCGTTTCGATTCCAAACCGCTTCCATCGTCAGGTCTGTCAATTTTATACCTTTACGTTTAAAAATGAGTCCGTCATTGTGTCAGAAAGTTTCGCGCTTGCTTACCACAGTCAACTAGAGAACAGCTTTAAGTAAGGCGAGTATTTTTATTTTAAAAAGTGGCAGCAATCTGAATAAAAAAATTCCAACAAACAACACAGTTTTTAACTTGCTCAAAAGAAACTTTTTATTAGAGTTTGATTCCAGTCACCCAAAATATTAAAACATTTTTCCCCTGTGAGTTTCTTTACCCAGATTTTCTTTCGTAATTTAGTATTATTATTATTATGTTTAGTTGGTATATCTTTGTAATTTTAGTGGAAGCCATATTTTTCTAATATTTGTACTGTTTTACTACTATGAAAATATTGCTTATGATTTTATTTATTTATTTTTTTTTTATTAGGCTGTCGAAACGCTCCTGTTTCTGAAGAAAAAGAATACTTGAAATTTCAGTGAGCTCCTTAACCCTGTATGCCCCGAAGGTAAGTACCATTAAAATTACTTGTTATAAAATTAATTTAACCCATAAATGCCTGATTTTTCAAAAATAATTTAAAAAATATTTTTCGGCTTTCATTTTTTAAATAAATCATGGGAAAAATACTTTAAAAAATCCTATTTTGTTTTAAGTATGGTTTACGGCTAAAAAGCAGTTTGTTACTAATCGGCAATACTGGTGTTTAATTGAAAAATAATGTTCTAAAATTCTATAATATTAAACACACAAGAAAATTAAGAACTACAATAAGAAATAAATTTTATTTGCTCACTGCAGAACAAAATGGAGTATTTCGCAATCTTCAAAACAAATCAAAAAGAACATTTAGCAACAATTGAAAAAATAAATCTATCTTTTTTCTTAAACAGCACAAGTTTTGCCATCTACATGTTGAAAATCGACTTAATAATATTTTCAGAATGTATTTTGTTGGCAACATTAGGCATTATAGCTTCAATATTATTCTAATAGTATTTCAGAAGCCTGATTTGGGTATGTTGCCGAAAGGCAACACTCGGCATTTAAGGGTTAATACGTCGATCAGTAGTAATACAGTTATAGATACTTTACCTTCATCTTGTTTTAAAAGCATTATGAGTTGCATAAAACAAAAATATTTTTAAAAGGATAGTTTCTTTTTCATGTGCATCTTTTCAGCTTTCTTGACGTTGAAAGATCGTGGGGGGGAAAGTTTCAGTGCAGAAATATTTATATTGCAAGAGCATATTTGTACATTTCCCAATTCTATAAAATGCAAATAAATAAATAAATAAATAGACGATTTAAGTGGAGTTATAAATATTGCACAAAATCCCTATAAATTCAAATTTAATTAATTTTAATTGACAAAATCGTTTTCAAATTTATTAAGGGGTCACAGCTTCATACTTTTCGAAACTTTATTTTTTCTGTTTGTTAAACTCCTATCTTTACTGAACATTTTGATATAATTATTTCCTTGAAATTCCCATTAGAACAAAAGTTATGGCTTTTAGAATTATACCCGATCAATAGCTGAAGCGGCGTTTCCAAAACTCTGAAGTCAAAAGGGCGTTTTTGGGCATAACGCGCAAATATGTCAAAAATTTCTCAAAATTTTTTCATGAAATTTTCTAAAAATGAAAGAACATACTTTCATCCCTCTAAAAATTGTGTTGTAAAATCATATACATTTTAAGATATTAAATGTTCAAAAAATCTTTTTTTTTTTTTTTTTTTTTTTTTCAATTTTAAGAGTCCCGAGAACCCTTAAATGATTGTGTAAATTTTCTAATGTAGTTAAAAAAAAAAATCACGGAAAATGCTTTAGAAGATAAAATTTAATTTTCATACTCAAATTTTCATGAATTCATAATCTGGGACATAAATGCTTAATAAAGATCAAATTACGTTACGCTGTTTTCAGATCAAAATAGCAATTTTTTTAAAAATAACTTTTCTAAATTCATTAAAATAACTTATTATGAAATTCATTTAATACATCGATTAGTTGTAATACAGTTTAGAATGAGTTACTGATCATTACTTTATCTTGTTCCATAAGCATTATGGGTTACACAAAACAAAAATATTTTTTAAAGCGGGATTTCTTTTACCTTTGCATCTTTTCAACTTTCTTGGCGTTGGAAGGTGTGTGGGGGATATTCAATTTGCAAATATTTCTATATTTCTATTGTAAAAACATTATATTTGTACATTTCCTAATTCTACAAAATACTAAGAAAAATATTTAAAATAAATGATTTGGGTGGGAGTTATAAATATGTCACAAAATCTCTATATAAATTCAAATTTAATGAATCCTTCTAAATCCTTCAATCCTTCTAAAATTTATTAAGTGATTATGTAAATCTTCTAATGTAGTTTAAACAATTCGCGAAAAATGCTTAAGAAGATAAAATTTTCATGAATTCATAATTCAGTACATAAAGGGTTAATAAGCAATTTTTACATTGAACGCTGTTCCCATATCCAGAAATGTCTACTTTTCGGATATTTTGGGGAAGTCATTTTCATTCGTAAATACAGAACAATTGCATTAATATTCGTAAAAAAGTATAACTTGTACATTTCATTCAGATACCGAGAAATTGAAGAATTTCCCATTTCTTTATAAAGGCAAAGAATCATTCAGGAATTGAGCGTTTTATGCCAGTTTTTAGGATTTAACAATTACACAAATGCCGTCGTGGAGAAATTCGCTGTCGCGGCCTGAAATTCAGTTTAAAACCGACATTTAATGGAGATTTCCTGAAAGATTCTTCGCCTATCTAAAAATGGAAAACGCTAATCAATCACATTTGTTTTGAATGAGTGCACTTAATCTTGCATCTACGATTAAGAATGACTTCATTGGATTTGTCACAAATTAGCTACTTTGGATTTAAGGCTGTTCTCAAACTCAAAAGGGCAACTTTATGACATAAGTTTTAATTCTTTTTTGATCGGAAATACACATGAAATTAGAAGGTGTTATTCAGAAACTATGTCATTGAACTGTTTTTCTCCGTTTTCTTGTAAACGAAATAGATCTTTCAGAAAATACTGTCAAAGTTGGCATTTTGAACTGAACTTCCGAACGAAAGAAAAAAATCCATGCAGTAAGGGAAGAAAAAGGCCGTGCCACGTGATCAAAATCGCTTATAACTCAATAGTTAATTTATTAAACAAAAAATGGAAAGCGCAGTTCGATTCCAAATCACTTCCATGGTCAGGCTTTCCAATTTTATACCTTTTCGTTAAAAAGGGAATTTGTAAATGTGTCAAAACGTTTTGCGCTTGTTGAGCAGAACAGTTGAGACCAGCCTTAATTTGGTTCAAAACGCCAATTTTCAAAGTATTTTTTGAAAGAACTTCTGCTAAACAAAAAGAAAAATCCCATTATATCGCAAACTTTCTGTCGTTGTTATACATTTCCGGATAAAAATTAATTGAGAAACGTATCAGAAATTAGAGCTCCTTCGGATTTGAGAAACAACCTTGTCTTAATTGAGCTTTAAAGAGTAAGAAAGATTCTCACTGTTGAGCAAGAGGTAAATTTGAAGTAATTTAATATATATATATTTCATTTTTTAAATGTCCTTTAGAAATTTACTTCGTAGAGAGGTGGGGGGGGGGGGGATCATGATCCCTTTGACCTCTCTTTTGGATCCGCCATTGGTCTGGGCTCGCTCTTGTTCACATTCCGGAGTAAAAATGATAATGTTCTGGTATTGCGGTTTTTACAATATGGCTTTTCATACAATAAAAATAGGAATATAATAGTACTCATTCTTCCCAATGATAAGAAGAAATTTTCACTAACCAAAATACAATAAAAGTGATTTATAAAAAAATCTATACTAATAAAAGAACAGATCGCTCTGTGTGTGTGTGTATGTGTCTGTCAGCGATGGCTAGCAAAATCTACGGCACGTATACGAGGTTCAAAATTTTTGTGAGAATAGTCCAAAAGTCTCTCCTGATGTACCTGGTTCTCAGAGTTTCAAAATTCTAATTAACAGCTGAGGTATTAATATTAATTAACAAACGCAACTCACTTTCATAAAAAAGCCATTTACTTGATCTCCGGTCGGCGCATGCGTACAAGATCGGAACGCTATCGGAAACTAGCGAAGAAACATTTTCGGCTGTATTTCTGTTTTTTTATTGTTTTTTTTTTTGTTTTTTTTTTGTTTTTTTTTTAAAATCTAAATCAAACAAACCATTCTGTATAGTTAAAATTGAATGACACATTCCAAAAAATCGGACTCTTATGTCTCAATTGTTGTAATAAATTTAAAAAAAGGTCGCAGTTAACCCTTTGAAAGAAAAATTTCAAAAATGGTACTTTTTTCAAATGCAGTTTTTCCTGCTTATTGCAACTCCTCTCCAGGATGTAATTTTAAAGGTACTGGCAAACCAAAAGTGTGCTTATAAAGCTGAAACGTTCTTCAAATCTATGGTGTAATTGGTTTTTAAAAATATGAATTTTAATCCTTTCCAATGTACCGTCAAATGCAGGTCACTTCGCATCTCATGGAGAGGATATTTTTTCTACGCTAAAAGTAACTTCATGTCCGTATTTTAACACAATCTTTTTTGAGCAACTTTATAGATTAGATTTACATCCCCTACAAAAATTTCAAAACGTTCAAACGGGTAAAAACATTTTTTACAAAATAAAATGTATTAAAATGTCGACAAATTCGACTATTTCGGTTAACCGTTTTCTACCTTAAATATGCATATTTTTTTATGAAATTTTAAAAAGGGCTTGGTTTTACTTATATTTACGATCCATTAAAATTTCAGAGAATTCGGAAAACAATAGCTCTCTATGTTGCTGTGCTAATGAAACAACCGACGTAAAAAAAAAAAAAAAATAAAAATAAAGAAAAAAAAAAAAGAAAAAAAAATTACTCTTCGATAGGGAACAGAACCTTAATTTACGCTTTTACCATGATGGCCTTTTGCGTAATCGTTTAACGCTTTGATTTTTCATACGGAAGGTGTCGGGTGCTAAACTCGCCAGGATTAAATTGAATTTTTTAAGGATTTCATTCTTCTTTTAGGGTTTAATTAAAATAAATTTTGTATATTTTTTCAAATTTAAGGATTTCTAATTATCCTTAAAAAAACTACATTTTACATAGTGCAATCCAGTCGATTAGTTTAAAACATGTTTGGTATTTGTTCGCAATTTTAATGGTATTTTTTAATCTACACCCGCCATACTCAACCTGCGGTGCGGCCCCAGACACATAATCATTAATCCATATTTGTAAAATTAATTACGTCGTGCACAAAAAATACTACTTAAGACCTTCACTATTGTTTTATATATTTTCAAAGACGAAATTTGTCCTAATATTTTTAATTTATTTAAAACTATGTTAAAACGTCTTAAATGCCATTTTCTTATTCAACAGCTCTTTTTATATGTACTCCCGTTTGTGCAACAATGATGCATGTATTTCTTAATCTTCAACACTGAACAAACTTTATTCCAAATTAATTAGATTTGCACTGTACATTCTTACAATTAAAATAAAATGAAAATTTTGCATTGGGCAAAAGATTTATTTCTTAGAGAAAATCTGATGATTTTTTTTCTTCTTTAGAACTTCGATATTCTACATTGTTACATTATAATGTTTTATGCGTATTATACAGCTAATACTGATTTTTCGATTTGAATGTTTATCGAGAAAAAAATTGCCACCTATATATTTTTACCCTACTATTTCCAAACAACAAATTCGCGGCCTGTTTTTACAGTATTTGCGATAAAGATCTACCACGAAGATTATTCTTCGTAAATACTGCTATTAAAATTTTTTGGTAACTTTGTTGTGCGACAAACATTTAATCCACTGACAGTATTAACTTTGTGGTATTGCTCTGTGCGGCCCGCCTAACGTCTCAACCATATGTTTGCGACCCATGAGAAAAAAGTTGAGTATGGCTGGCCTATATCAATAAAAATAATTTTTTCACATAAAAACCCTCGCTAGATGGCGCCAAAAGAAAACTTTCTAAAGATGTAAAATGATACAAATTTGGTCATACAAAAAATCTGCACGTTACGGTAATAATTCCAATATAAGGCAACCACCAGAAGTAAGATACAAGAAAACCTGCTTAGACGGACACGCAAACGACCAGTGATAAATTCCGATTTATGCAGGCTCTTTAAATTGACAAAGCATAATTGCAATTTTTTTATGGGACGGGGGAATAAAATCGTTTTTTTTTTTTTTTTTTTCAGGTTAGTGTGCGCGATTCTGTTTAAAGGCTGTTCTTAACTGCTTTCCTCAACAAGCGCAAAACGTTCTGACACATTTAAAAATTCAATTTTTAACGGAAAGATATAAAATTGGAAAATCTGTCCATGGAAGTAATTTTGAATCGGACTGTTTTTACCATTTTTGAATCCATCAATTACCTACTAAGTTATAAGCGCTTTTGACCATGTGACAAACACGTTTTTCGCCCGCTCTTGAGTGCTTATTCACCGTTCGCGCGGAAACTCGGTTCAAAACGTCCACTTTGAAATTATTTTCTGAAAGATCTATAGCGTTTGGAAAAAAAAAAATGGAAAAACAGCTCGATGACATAGTTTCTGAACAACAACACCAGCTAGTTTCATGCATTTTCGACCAAAAATAAATTAAAACTTATGTCAGAAAGTTGTCCTTTTGGATTTTAGAACACCCTTAAACAGGCTTTACTCCATTAAAAAATAAATTTGCTGGATAATACTTTTTTTAAAAATCTACATAGCAGTTATTTGCTTGTAATTTTATTATTTCTTTTTCAGTGTTACAGTTTATGATGTATTTGTAATTTCTCTCTTTTTTTTTTTTTTTTTTTTTTTTTTTTAAATCTAAATAAGGTTTTAAATAAAAATTTAAAATATTGAAAACATAATTAAATTTTAATTGAGCTCAACAATTATTTTTGAAAAAAAAATAAAGTTTAAAGTGTGATACAAATAAAAATTCAAACCCTTAAGCTGTGACTTAAAACAACTTTCCAACTGAACCAGAATTTGGCCCTGTTAATTTGCACTGTCTCTACCCCCCCCCCCCCTTCTGTACGGACCTTTGATAAAATATTCAGGTTCATTTAAGAATATTATTACGTGCCCGGACAACGCCGGGCGGGACAGCTAGTAAATAAAATAAAATTAATTAAGAGTAATTTTCATTAAGCATACGCTCATTAAAGCGAGAGATCTGACATCTATCAATCTATCATATAAGGAACTAAGTAAAATATCTATTAAAATATCTTATCTTTGCATATATAAACCAAGTTAAAGCTGTTCTCAAATCAAAAGGGCAAATTTATGACACAAATTTAAATTCATTTTTGTCTGCAAACGCATGAATTGGCAGGTTTTGTTTTTCTGAAGCTATGTAATCGAAACACGTATTCCATTTTTTTTTCTTTAGTAAGCTTAAAAGATCTTTGAGAAAATACCGTCAAAGTTGACGTTGTGAACTGAACTACCGGACGAAAGGTGAAAAAAACTGCCAGAAAGAGTAAAATAATCGGTTTTCGTGGGATCAAAATTACCTATACCTCGATAAGTAATTTATTTAGCAAAAAAAAAATAAAAATAAAAATAAAAAAAAAAATAAACGGAAAACTCATTTCGATTTCAAATCGCTTCAATAGTCAGATTTGCCAATGTTGTGCCTTTACGTTTAAAAATGTGTTAGTACTTGTGTCAGAATGTTTCGCGCTTGTTGAAAAGTGCACTTGAGAACTGCTTTAAGGCTGTTCTCAACTACTTTGCTCAACAAGCGCAAAACGTTTTGACACATTTACAAATTTATTTTTTAACGGAAAGATATAAAATCGGAAGGCCTTACTATGGAAGGGATTTGGAATCAAACTGTGTTTTCCATTTTTTGATACATAAATAACCTATTGAGTTGTAAGCAATTTTGATCACGTGACAAAGATGTTTTTAACCCTTCGTTGAGTAGTTATTCTTCTTTCGCGCGGAAATTTAGTTCAAAACGCCTACTTCGACCCTATTTTCTGAAAGATCTATTGCTTTTGCAGAAAAAACAAACAAACAAACAAAATAAAAAACGGGAAAAATAATTCTATTTCATAGATTCTGTACAACAACACGTGCTAATTTCATGCATTTCCAAACAAAAAAGAATTAAAATTTATGTCATAAAGTTGCCCTGTTGGGTTTGAGTTAAATTTAATGTAAATTAAAGTTAAATTTAAGTTTTCGTAAAGTAAATCAGTCGTACTGTAATAAAATTGTAGTTACATCAGTGTAGTTTCTGATTAATCGCACCTGCCAATGTCATGCGTTTGCGGGGGAAAATATGAATTCAACAAAGTGTCAGAAAGTAGTCGGAAAGTTTAAATTTGAAAACAGTCTTATGTGTTCTTAATATATGCCATAATAATGTCTTATGCATAAAAGTGTACATATTTTCTTTCGTAATTTGCACATTTCTAAGCAATTTTAGTTTCTATATTTTTACGACTTTTCTTTATTTTTCAGAAAATTTCGATTTCAGAAAAAAGGCTCTTCTTAAAAGCTTTGGAGCAGTGACATCAACTATTTAATTATATCTTTTTAGTATTTTGATTTTTTAAATTTTGTATGTTTGTAAAAGTCATATCTTCTGCTGTGAATAATAAATCTCCTTTGTAATCTCTTATACTTTTATTTATTTACTTGTTTTTTTTTTTTGTCTAAATTTTGCTTAAAAGTTAATATATATATATACATAGTACAGAGTTTTAGACTCAAATATAAATAATTAAAAAACAGAGAAATAATATTTGGAGACTTTGCATAATAACGATCTTACACTTGATAAAACATTTTTGTGTAAATGTTGAGTCAGAATGATGAAATAATTTTCTATCCTAAAAGTCAGGTTTCTGAGGCTAATGAGCATGTAACTAATTAAGATTACTATTATCTGATATTATTATTTTTGCTTATTTATTGTATTTCATATGTATCACTTTCTGCGTACGTGTATTGAAGGTAATATTTTTCTTATCTTGAAGTTGATCGGAGCTATTACATTTAGATCTTATTGCATGAACAAGCTCCATTGTATCAATGAATTCCAGCTTCCCTTTCTACTCAAGAATGTAGACTAAATCATCTACTTAAGAATACAAAGCGTAGATAAGGCAAACAAAGAAATTCTCGGGAGTACTATTGAATGCCACGGGAGTAGAATGTTTTAGATAAGAGAAAGTTGACCCTTGTTGGCACCTTGAAAACCCGTATGCTGGTTTTGGAAGGAATCGTTATAATAGAAACGAAGAGTTCTGGTGAAAACCTTGAGAAGTGAGGTTGTAACGTGTTTGGCTCAGTTTTGGGGTGAAGAATGCAGTAAGTGCCGGGAAAAGGCTTGACTCCTGTGCGGAGAAAGTCGACGTAACGAGAGGTATCTGTGGGGTCCTCCGATAAATGTAATGAGATACTGTAGGGTGAGAAGGAAATAGTATATTTTAATAAGTTGACACAGTATGTAGAAAGTATTTAATTTCTAACTCAGCATCGGATCGAATCTTCTATATCCGAGCCCTTAAATATAAATAACGTTTTGTTTTCATGTAAATATTTTGTAAATAAATTGTTCTTTAATATTAATTGAATAAGTTAAGCATTTTTTTACATTCCTTCTCACATTGTGTCCCATATAACATATTTATATCGGTGGGAGCAGCCTGTCAAATAAAATAACCTTTTTCGATGTCTGTACGAATGGTGATCGTAGATCCTGGAAAAAGTCGTCATCGTGTGGACTAAGGAAGAGTGCAACAATGGCGGCAGCGACGGTATAGAAACGCCATTAGTAGGAAAACAAGAGTACGGGGACAGGAGGATGCGGTGCTGCGGTGCCGCACCGCCTTCTGTGCACCGCATCCCGTCCCCCCTCCGGCACCGCCTCCCGCACCCCCTCCGACACCACCTTCCGCCCCCCTGCGACACCGCAACCCCTCCGACACTGCCCCCTAGCGGGAAAAAATAAATTTCTGCTCTAACATGAGAGTTGAACGTTAGATCGACTAGATTATCATGCTATAAGATGAAGATTAAATTTACATTTGAATTTTGAACAACTTTTACCTTAATCAGTATTATTAATTAAGCAAAACAATGGAAAATATCAATTTTTTAGGAAAAAGCTGATTTCTGTAGATTTTCTTTCAATTGTAAGATCAGAATAACAAATTAAATGGAGAAAGTAAAACATATATTTGAATTTTGAACAATCTTTACCTTAATGAGTATTATTAATTAAGCAAAACAATGAAAAATATCAATTTTTAATGAAAAAAGCTGAATTTTTTCAAGTACACGAACAGAAGTTACTCTTAAATGGAGAAAGTTAAACATACATTTGAATTTTGAACAATCTTTACCTTAATGAGTATTATTAATTAAGCAAAACAGTGGAAAATATAAATTTCTTAGGAAAAAAGCTGATTTCTGTAGATTTTCTTTCAATTGTAAGATCAGAATAACAAATTAAATGGAGAAAGTTAAACATATATTTGAATTTTGAACAACCTTTACCTTAATGAGTATTATTAATTAAGCAAAACAATGGAAAATAACGATTTTTAAGGGAAAAAGCTGATTTCTGTAGATTTTCTTTTAACTGTAAGATCAGAATATCGACTTAAATGGAGAAAGTCAAACATATATTTGAATTTTGAACAATCTTTACCTTAATGAGTATTATTAATTAAGCAAAACAGTGGAAAATATCAATTTCTTAGGAAAAAAGCTGATTTCTGTAGGTTTTATTCAACTACAAGATCAGAATATCAACTTAAATGGAAAAAGTAAAACATATATTTGAATTTTGAACAATCTTTGCCTTAATGAGTATTATTAATTAAGCAAAACAATGGAAAATATCAATTTCTTAGGAAAAAGCTGATTTCTGTAGATTTTATTCAACTACATGATCAGAATATCAACTTAAATGGAAAAGGTTAACCATATATTTGAATTTTGAACAATCTTTACCTTAATGAGTATTATTAATTAAGCAAAACAGTGGAAAATACCAATTTCTGAGGAAAAAAGCTGATTTCTGAAGATTTTATTCAACTGCAAGCTCAGAATATCAACATAAATGGAGAAAGTTAAACATATATTTGAATTTTGAACAATCTTTACCTTAATGAGTATTATTAATTAAGCAAAACAATAAAAAATATCAATTTTTAATGAAAAAAGCTGAACTTTTTCAAGTACAAGATCAGAATATACTCTTAAATGGGGAAAGTTAAACGCATACATTTGAATTTTGAAGAATCTTTACCTTAAGGAGTATTATTAATTAAGCAAAACAATGAAAAATAACAATTTTAAAGGAAAAAAGCCGATTTCTGTAGATTATTTTCAACTACAAGATCAGAATATCAACTTAAATGGAGAAAGTGAAACATATTTTTGAATTTTGGATTATCAATACCTTAATGAGTATTATTAATTTTGCAAAATAATGAAAATATCAATTTTTAATGAAAAAGCAGATTCTTTAGATCCTTTAGATTTTTTTTTTCAACTATAAGATAGGGGTATCATCTTAAAAGGAAAATTTAAACATATAATTTAGCTTTTGATCCACCATTACCTTAATAAATTTTGATAATTAAACAAATAACAAAGAATAATATCGATTTTTTAAAGAAAAAGATTAATTTTATTAATCCAATAATGATTTTTACATCTTTATATAATACTTCGAACCTATCCAAAGTTTTCATTCGTTATTGGTTTTAAATTTTATCATTTTCACATAAAATTTCGAGTTTTCAAACCAATTACTTAATTTTACTACATTTTAAATGTGGATATTTCTAGGTAAATAGCCAATTTTATCTTACACTTAGTAATTTTACACCAACCTAATTGATTTTACAGTGTTTAGGCCACTGTAGGATTATGTTTCATCATCACACTTCTTCTAAAAGTAAAAATAACCAGATTTCCCACCCCCCTTTCATGAATTACATCTACGCTCTCTTCAAACTCATAAGAAAATCCTGCGTTTCTCCTCCCTTGAAGGGTGGAGGATACAATAGCGTTACGCCACTTGTTTACAAAATATCTATATGTTGACGATTTGAACTTTTTTCAAGATGTATAAAAGAAAGTATCAATATTTTTACATTATTACAAGTATAATTTTACAGTTTAATGAATAATTATTTATTTATTATTGAATACCCAATTTTATCAACAGATGAATTAACTATACCTGTGCTGAAACTACATTTCACATACTTAGCCACACTTTAAAAAATTTCACTTCAATATGTAAATATTAAGTGCATTTTTAACATAACACATGTTTTTCAACACTAGTTCCTATACGAGAATTTTGTTTATTAAATAGTATGTATTCACTTTCAAATTGCTTTTACTTGAAATTATATAAACCCTTTTAACAGAAAATTTGTTTAACCACAGAACGAATTGTATTTAACACGTTCAACCTCAATATCAATAATTAAACAAAACAATGGAAAATATCAATTTTTAAGAAGAAAAATAAAAACAGATTTCTTTAGATTTTCTTTTTTCAGCTACAAGATACGAGGATTACAACTTAAATGAGGAACGTTAAATATATATTTTAGTTTTTGAACAACCATTACCTTAATAAATTTTAATAATTAAATAAATAAAAAAAGGAAAATGTGATTTTTAATGAAAAAGACGAATTTAAACGAATTTGATTAACTTTTACACTAGTTTGAGAGTTTATCATCCTTTTGTATGCTAGCTATGTAGAATTTTAACCTTTCAACGAGACACACTTCAAGAAATACTCATTACTAAACAAAAATAAATTAAATTTAAGCTAATCAATGACTGAAAATTTCATAATTAAAAAATATTTTCATGAATGTGCATAAAAAATAAGAGTTTACAAATTAATATCCTTATTTTTATTACATTTAACTGGTTTTTTCTACATTCGAGCTTAATTTTTATACACAAAGCATTATTTAATCAAATCCAGTACTTTCAGATTTAACGAAATTCAGCGATTTTTCACTTTTCAAACCAATCCTATGACTTAAAAAACAACAGCGCCTCCTATAATTTTATATCTTTGAGTGAAACGAGTCGAATTTTTTATACTGTTTGCTGTTTTCGTTATATGAAGACGTCAGCTTATATTCTCTAGTTTAACTAAAATGAGTAATATGCAAGAAATGTGTTTAACAGAGGAAGATTCAAGTCAATCTTACTTAAAGGATATGAATTCAGCTATACACAGTCAAGAAGCACATGCTTCGAACATTGAAATATTGCCCTCTTCAACAGAACAATTAAAACCAGCTTTTTCTTGCAATCAATGCGAGAAATCCTATTCAAAAAAGAATGCATTAAACAGACATCAAATATCCCATTTGGAGAAAAAACCCTTTGAATGTGAAATATGCTCAAAGACATTCATTCAAAGCAGTGATTTAAAACGACATAGTGTAACTCATTCCAGGACATCTACTACATACAAATGCGATCAATGCGGGAAAGATTATTTACAAAAGTTTCTGTTAACAATTCACAAGAGATCTCATAAGAAGTTTTATGATTGTGATAATTGTTCCAACTCTTTTTTAAGAAAGTCTGCTTTAACTAAACATAAAAAAGTTCATCCCAAGGAAAATGAATGTAAATACTGCAACATTAAATTGTACGATGAAGTTGAATTTTTACATCATAAAAAAGTTCACCCTAAGAAATATAGTTGTAAACACTGTAAAATTATCTTTTATCTCCAGAGGGAGTTTATTCATCATCTGATCAACATGCATAAATGAAAAATGCAAACTTTGTTAAGTCATAAACTTGATTTGAATATCTGTATATTTTAAAAATGTATATGTCCTCCTATAACTGTTGAAAATGATGAATAAATATTGTTTAACTGAAAAAGCTTTTGTCGTTTATTTTTGCCATATCAACTTGTGATTTTCCTTGACTCTATCTCATCAAGTCAAAACGATTTTACTAAAATTTTAAAATACATATTGTATATTTTTTTAAGTTTATATATTTTTTAATTTATTATCGAATGAAACATGAGTTAACTATATTTTATTAATTTCATATTAAAAACCTAACGTTTTCCATATAATTTTATGTTCCGTCAAAATTTTATCTACCCAATTAAATTCTATAATCCCTTCTTATTAGCAAACATTACTATTTAACTGGAAATTTCACATTAATGTTTTTCTTTTTTCATGATTGTACATATAAATAAAGAGTTTACAAACTAATTTCCATAATTTATCACATTTGAACTTAATTTTTATACTCAAAACATTATTCAAATACATTAAATAATACATTACTCAACATTACTAATATATTACTCAAAACATTATACTCTAACCATTATAATACTATTTAAAATATCATTTTTTGAAACTTTTTCATAACTTTTTTGTAAATTTTTTTTCAAACTTTTTTGCAATTTTTTTCACAAATTTTGTAATTTTTTTTTTATTATTTTTTATGTTATATATATATATATATATTTTTTTTTTTTTTTACTTTTGTAAAGATATTTTTTGTAAAAAATTTTTTTGTAAAAAAAAATTTTTTTTGTAAAAATTTTTTTTTGTAAAAATATTTTTTGTAAAAATATTTTTTTTTTTCACTTTTGAAAAAAAAAATCTAAGTTTAATTTTTTTCCTACTTTTCTAAAAACTCACATTTGTAAGAAGAAAAAAATGTTATGTTGTATTTTTTTTTAATTTTGAGAAATTTTGTCTTTTACTCTTGCAAATTTTTATTTTCTAAACATTTTTGTAAATATATCTAGAAAACTTTGTGAACATACATAATTTTTCATTCATCTGTTAATTTTTATCTGTTCTTATGAAATTTTTTAAGATGGGAAAGCGTTTTTCGTTTAAAATATTAGGAGATATAAATAAACACATCGATAAGCGTAGATAAAAGAATATTTATTATAACAATTTAAGGAATACATTATGAATAATATCCAAATTCATTGTTGTTACGAGAATCATGGGTAACAAAAATTTCTTTACATCCACTGTGTGCCTTCGAAATTTCAATTTTGGGATATTGTGGTAACTCTTATGCAAATAGGTTGAGTACATAGTCTAATTCTCTTCCTTGATTGTTAAAATCTTCAAACGTCTGGTTATTTTTTGAATATCTTCACAAAGTTTACATACAGCTGGTGATAGACTATATGATGCAGTATGCATTTTTGATTCATATTTTCTTGAAAACGGCTTTTGGCAATCTTCACAAGTATAGGGTTTTTCATCTGTATGGATCTGTGTATGTTCTTTTAAATTCCATTTACTTAAAAATTGTTTGTAGCAAATAGAACACATCTGTGAGAGAAATAAATGTAAACAATTAGAATTCTCTTCAATGATATGGATAAAAAACATTTGTTAAAGTACAAACAATAAAATATTTGATTTTAAGTTTACTCTAATTACGTTTCATATATGAATTATAGTATTTCATATCTAAGTACTTACATATTTATCATTCTTTAACTCTACATGTGCTAAGAGCGAATCATTCAGATCACCCATTTCTGATAAAGAGGATTGCTGCTGTTTTGATTCATCTTGCTGCAACATCTGTACAATAAAAGAAATATATTTATATACTTAGGAAAGGTTTAATATATAAGTAATCATTTATTTATTTATTTTTATTAATACATATATGTTGTAATGATACACTAAAACTTACTTTATTCACTAACAAAGAAATCGATTCCTCACTTGAATTTAAATCTGGAAATTTATCAGAGTAGCGCACATAAAGTCACCTTCTCTCCCAAGTTTAACAGTTGAAATGAGAAATACTGCGCTGCTTTTCGGAAATTTATATTATTCTTAATCGTTTTGATCACGTGACAACTCACGCATGCGTACAAATCAGTAGTATAATATATGTTATCAAGAAATTATGTTATAAGAATCTGATAATTATTAGAAAAGTGTGAAGCATAAATCATTCTGTGATATTGATAAGTGATGTAGTAAAAATTCATATAGTTTAGTTTTTGAAAATAGGTCATTTAAAATATGAAATGTTAAAATTAAAGATTATATTCATTTAGGCTATGTATCAATAGAACTATAAACACATTATTAATATTTTAAGCAACTTGATGGATGATAATTCAGAAATCTTAGAAGTGTAAGATGAAACATATGATAATTTGATTAATAATATAGACTGAATAACTCGGACTAATTTTAATATATCAAGTGATTGTAGCAATAAGAAATGTCATGTAGGACAAATTCATATAAGGTGAAAATTGAGTATAATCAATTTTTAACTCTATTGCTGTCCTAAGTCTATATCTATCTTAATTGTGTAATGTAAAAATATACAAGGGAAGAATCAAGTCCAATGTCGATAAATATTGTGGTATTGGTTTAAAAAATGAAAAATCATCGAATTTCACTGAATCAGAAAGTATAAAAATTTGTTTAAATAATGTTTTGAGTATAAAAATTAAGTTCAAATGTGATAAATTATGGAAATTAGTTTGTAAACTCTTATTTTTATATGTACAATCATGAAAAAAGAAAAACATTAATGTGAAATTTCCAGTTAAATAGTAATGTTTGCTAATAAGAAGGGATTATAGAAATTAATTGGGTAGATAAAATTTAGACGGAACATAATAAAATTATATGGAAAACGTTAGGTTTTTAATATGAAATTAATAAAATATAGTTAACTCATGTTTCATTCGATAAGAAATTAAAAAAATTATAAACTTTAAAAAATATTCAATATGTATTTTAAAATTTTAGTAAAATCGTTTGGACTTGATGAGATAGAGTCAAGGAAAATCACAAGTTGATATGGCAAAAATAAACGACAAAAGGTTTTTCAGTTAAACAATATTTATTCATCATTTTCAACAGTTATAGGAGGACATATACATTTTTAAAATATACAGATATTCAAATCAAGTTTATGACTTAACAAAGTTTGCATTTTTCATTTATGCATGTTGATCAAAGGATGAATAAACTCCCTCTGGAGATAAAAGATAATTTTACAGTGTTTACAACTATATTTCTTAGGGTGAACTTTTTTATGATGTAAAAATTCAACTTCATCGTACAATTTAATGTTGCAGTATTTACATTCATATTCCTTGGGATGAACTTTTTTATGTTTAGTTAAAGCAGACTTTGTTAAAAAAGCGTTGGAACAATTATCACAATCATAAAACTTCTTATGAGATCTCTTGTGAATTGTTAACAGAAACTTTTGTAAATAATCTTTCCCGCATTGATCGCATTTGTATGTAGTATGTGTCCTGGAATGAGTTACACTATGTCGTTTTAAATCACTGCTTTGAATGAATGTCTTTGAGCATATTTCACATTCAAAGGGTTTTTTCTCCAAATGGGATATTTGATGTCTGTTAATGCATTCTTTTTTGAATAGGATTTCTCGCATTGATTGCAAGAAAAAGCTGGTTTTAATTGTTCTGGTGAAGAGGGCAATATTTCAATGTTCGAAGCATGTGCTTCTTGACTGGGTATAGCTGAATTCATATCCTTTAAGTAAGATTGACTTGAATCTTCCTCTGCTAAAGACATTTCTTGCATATTACTCATTTTAGTTAAACTAGAGAATATAAGCTGACATCTTCATATAACGAAAACAGCAAACAGTATAAAAAATTCGACTCGTTTCACTCAAAGCTATAAAATTATAGGAGGCGCTGTTGTTTTTTAAGTCATAGGATTGGTTTGAAAAGTGAAAAATCGCTGAATTTCGTTAAATCTGAAAGTACTGGATTTGATTAAATAATGCTTTGTGTATAAAAATTAAGTTCGAATGTAGAAAAATCCAGTTAAATGTAATAAAAATAAGGATATTAATTTGTAAACTCTTATTTTTTATGCACATTCATGAAAATATTTTTTAAATATGAAATTTTCAGTCATTGATTAGCTTAAATTTAATTTATTTTTGTTTAGTAATGAGTATTTCTTGAAGTGTGTCTCGTTGAAAGCTTAAAATTCTACATAGCTAGCATCCAAAAGGATGATAAACTCTCAAACTAGTGTAAAAGTTAATCAAATTCGTTTAAATTCGCCTTTTTCATTAAAAATCACATTTTCCTTTTGTTATTTGTTTAATTATTAAAATTCATTAAGGTAATGGTTGTTCAAAAACTAAAATATATATTTAACGTTCCTCATTTAAGTTGTAATCCTCGTATCTTGTAGCTGAAAAAAAGAAAATCTAAAGAAATCTGTTTTTATTTTTCTTTTTAAAAATTGATATTTTCCATTGTTTTGTTTAATTATTGATATTGAGGTTGAACGTGTTAAATACAATTCGTTCTGTGGTTAAACAAATTTTCTGTTAAAAGGGTTTATATAATTTCAAGTAAAAGCAATTTGAAAGTGAATACATACTATTTAATAAACAAAATTCTCATATAGGAACTAGTGTTGAAAAACATGTGTTATGTTAAAAATGCACTTAATATTTACATATTGAAGTGAAATTTTTTAAAGTGTGGCTAAGTATGTGAAATGTAGTTTCAGCACAGGTATAGTTAATTCATCTGTTGATAAAATTGGGTATTCAATAATAAATAAATAAATATTCATTAAACTGTAAAATTATACTTGTAATAATGTAAAAATATTGATACTTTCTTTTATACATCTTGAAAAAAGTTCAAATCGTCAACATATAGATATTTTGTAAACAAGTGACGTAACGCTATTGTATCCTCCACCCTTCAAGGGGGGAGAAACGCAGGATTTTCTTATGAGTTTGAAGAGAGTGTAGATGTAATTCATGAAAGGGGGGCGGGAAATCTGGTTATTTTTACTTTTAGAAGAAGTGTGATGATGAAACATAATCCTACAGTGGCCTGAACACTGTAAAATCAATTAGGTTGGTGTAAAATTACTAAGTGTAAGATAAAATTGGCTATTTACCTAGAAATATCCACATTTAAAATGTAGTAAAATTAAGTAATTGGTTTGAAAACTCAAAATTTTATATGAAAATGATAAAATTTAAAACCAATAACGAATGAAAACGTTGGATAGGTTCGAAGTATTATATAAAGATGTAAAAATCATTATTGGATTAATAAAATTAATCTTTTTCTTTAAAAATTCGATATTATTCTTTGTTATTTGTTTAATTATCAAAATTTATTAAGGTAATGGTGGATCAAAAACCAAATTATATGTTTAAATTTTCCTTTTAAGATGATATCCCTATCTTATAGTTGAAAAAATAAATTAAAGGATCTAAAGAATCGGCTTTTTCATTAAAAATTGATATTTTCATTATTTTGCATAATTAATAATACTCATTAAGGTATTGATAATCCAAAATTCAAAAATATGTTTCACTTTCTCCATTTAAGTTGATATTCTGATCTTGTAGTTGAAAATAATCTAAAGAAATCGGCTTTTTTCCTTTAAAATTGTTATTTTTCATTGTTTTGCTTAATTAATAATTCTGATTAAGGTAAAAGTTGTTCAAAATTCAAATGTAAATTTAATCTTCATCTTATAGCATGATAATCTAGTCGATCTAACGTTCAACTCTCATGTTAGAGCAGAAATTTATTTTTTCCTGCTAGGGGGCAGTGTCGGAGGGGGGGGCGGTGTCGCAGGGGGGCGGAAGGTGGTGTCGGGGGGCTGCTGGAGGTGGTGCCGGAGGGGGGACGGGATGCGGTGCACGGAAGGCGGTGCGGCACCGCAGCACCGCATCCTCCTGTCCCCGTACTCTTGTTTTCCTACTACTAACGCCTCATACCAGTGTCCATCGAGCCGAATCGCAGTGTGACTCAGCGAGACTCAGAGAAAAAAAAAAGACCTGTCGTTTTATTGGTTTTTAACGTGAGAATCAGAATTGAAATTTAAAATATTTTATTGGGGTTAAATTTAGAAATTTATATGTATAGTGTTATGCAAATTTGTTTATATAGGTATGGCTATTTAATTGTTCGGTGTCAATACTTTTATTCAATTTGCAACGTTTCAGTTGTGGAACATCAGATTGTTTCCAATATTCCACACAATAAACCCGTAAATTGATATTCCCATGTGTTTCAAAAAAGGCATGAAATTTCGTCTAAATTCTAACTTTAGACGAGAAGATCAGAAGAAATCGATCAATCCTAATTTATCTTAGAATGTGGCACTTTTTAGACAGCGAGTAAAAAGCATAGACCACCTGGGGTCACTTTCATGCGCCGCCAAACTGAAAGTAATCAATGCTGTCCCATGCACAGCTGACCAGAGGAGTAACGGGTGCAAAAATGTGGGTAGGGACAAGGTCGTCCTATCGGAAAACCACTCGCAGATGAATTGACAGCAAAGCATTGCTAGTGGCCAGAAATTATCTATTGTTGTTCTGAGAGAAATTACGGGATCTGGGAGACTCTTGATTAAGAAATAGTCGGTTAAGTTTAAACTCTGGTGAGTGTAGGTAACAGATCGTTATCTGAGTTGAGAGATAAATCTCTCAGAAGGACGCTCACATTTTCTCGGAGGTAGAATCCGAGGGCGAAAGACAACTCTTTCACTCGGCGGGTTAAGTCGTGCGGTCAAGTACAGCAACAGGCTGTCAAACGGAGAAGAGAGTTCTTTAACTCTTCATAAGTGACACTTCGAAAGAGTAGAGCCATAGAATCTTGCAGACTCTGAACTATCTAATCACTATTTGAGGACTTTGATTATAACTGCCACATCACAAACTTTGTTTATCATCAAAAACTCATTATTCAACTTAATTTTGTTGTCTATAAATGCCTTATTTAGTCCAGAAAATATTTTAGTGTTTCATATGAATAAAATCTTTTTCTTTAACTAAATACTTGCCATACGCCTCTGAAGAGAACCAATACGTTACCGACCTTATCTGAGACCTCACTCAGTATTATTATTTAAATTGTATTGCATAGTAATAAAATTGAAATTATTTTACTTTGCTGTTGGAAGTCAGTTGTATGGTATCAATGTTTAAGTGAATTTATTTTATACAGTATGTTAAATTAGAAATAATATATCAATTCTTTGAAATGTATTAATTAGTATAATAAGTGGATGTAACTGGACTAAAGTATAGAAATTTAAAAAATATTAATTTAATAAGTTTAAATATTATTGTAAGATGGTAATAATAATCGGTAGAAGGTATGGCTTTCTTACTAAAATTTAAAAGGGCGGTTCTTCAGATGATATCCGAAGAATTGGGGGGGGGGGGGGTTGCATTCACGGAAGATGATACCAGAATTCAGCTTAGGAAAAAGATAATGGAGAGCAACGACTATCAGAAACATTTACACTAAGACGAGTAAAAACGTATCTTAGGAACACTTTGTCTAATTTTCAGCTTTCTAGACTTGCATCCATGAACTTCCATCGAGAAATACAAGCAGGGTTGTATTCAGGCTTTTTTTTTCCGGGAGTGATTTTTGCGGCTCACAGGGAGATATTTTAGAGATCTTGGTGGGGAAACGACACTTTTGTTCATTAAAAAACATAAAACGTCAAACGTTCCGGGTGGGACATTTCAATGTTCCGTGGGTTTATACCCCCAGCATCACGGGTCACTCCTGAATTCAACAGTGAATACAAGTAGATGCCGAATCCATTTTGAACGCAATGTCAGCGAAGCGCACTTACCTTGTGTTATGATGCCAACATTTCTAAGTGCATTTTTTTAAGTTCTTTCTTTCAATAATTTTAATAATTCAGTTCTTTCTTTCAAATTTTTAAAGCTATTTCTTTCATACTCTGCTGTCATAGCTCACAAAATTGCAAGGTTTAATTTATTCCTTAATGTTTATTTTGAAATAATCAGCATACACATTTTTAATTAGGAATAAAATTATCTATTAATTAATCTATATAATTACTTAATAGTGTGACGTTTTATCATTACTTGATTTTCTCAATTATTTTGAGTATACTGAGTTAGAAACTATTTCAGACCCCCCTCCCCATAATTTTTAAATGACAACTACGCTACTGTGATAATGTATGCCTGTAGCGAGTTTAAAGAATCTAGAGACTATTGTTTGCTTTTAATGCTCATGTGCCTGCCTCCGTGCCTCCGTCTCCACCAAAGGCACCGCCATCATTATTATTTCTATAAAGCATTTTATTTAAAATTTCTCTTAGTAAAATGTCAAATTCGTATATTGGTGGGTAAAACTGAAATTTTCATCTCATATATTTTCTGTTTCCTCAATTACCTTTGCCCCTTTAATCAGAAGAGGTGAAGGTAATGGAAATTTCCCCATTTTTCTGCTTACGCAAGAAGCCTTATTATTCCATCATTAGTAATAATGCGGTTCTCAAAACCCTTGCTCAACAACGCGAAATTCCCTGACAGATTTTCGATTCAATTTTTAACGCAAAGGCATAAAATTAACAGATCTGACTACTAAAGCTATTTGGGATCGAAAAGCGTTTTCTATTTTTTTTTCATAAATAAATTACTTATCGAGTTGCGAGTTCGATCGAAGCGATTGTGGTTACTTGACGACCGGCTTTTCTCCTTTATCCCGGTGTCGTGTTCAGAAATTCGGTCCAAAGCGTCCATTTTGACAGTATTTTCTGAAAAATCTTCTACCTTTACAAAAAAAATTGAAAACATCTTTCGATCACGTAGTTTCTGAATACGAACGCCTGCCATTTTCATCCAGGGGTGTAAAAATCTAAGCGCCAGAGGGCAGACTCTCACCCAAGGCCGAAACTAGCATTTTTTGTACCAGGGGCAAACATGGAATTTGCCCCTCCCCCCTGTTCCGCAAAGTATATTTGCAAACAGAATTTTAATAATAATCTCTTCGGGTCACCTAAAATCTCTGTGTAATTCATAAGGCCCTTGTGCATCGAAATCACACAGCGCGAATAAATTTAATTTACGTAATTTTAATTGATGCAATAATTTATATCAATTTAAATTGCACACTAGAGCCCAGAATAATGGAGAACTCACTATACGAAATTATCGCGGTTAACATATTCTTAATTCCCAATCTTCTTTGTATGCTGGATTTACATACTCATCTTGGTAATTTTACCGCTAACTGATTAGTGTGCACAGAGCGTTCCAGCAACTATTTTTCTAATAGCCGACTTATTTTAAAATTTAAAATATGTAATCATAAAATATGATTAACTACGTAATCTACAACGGCGGATCCAAGGGGAAGGTGACGGGGGATCATGACCCCTTTCTGAACACTAGCAAAAATAGTCTAAAGATCATTTTTAAAATGAAATATATAAGAGTCCCGATTACTTGAGTCCGGTTTAACCGAGTTATTTTCTTCTGATGAAAAAAAATTATGGCCATTTTTTTTTCCCATTCTGACCAGAAAATCAGAGTTCTAACTTTTTACGGCTGCTCTTTCATCTTCACCTAACCTTTCATTTATAATTGCTGCTTCATAATAATGGAAGCCATCAGTCCATCAGAAGAAAAGGATCCATTCCAAAGGTATAAATCCTTCATTTGGTGCCCTTTCGTTCTGGCGCCCGGGGCACGTGCCCCTTCCTTCCTTTGTTTTGGCCCTGCTCTCACCACTAAATTTTATTGGTTTTCTTCGATTAAATTTTATTAGCATTCTTACAAAAAATTTAGAGGAAATATTAGACGAAAATAATGAATAAAATTTATTGGTGAGAAACTGACTGCTGGCGCCTAGATTTTTACTTCTCTGATTTCACGGGTTTCCGGACAAAAATGAAATGTGTCAGAGCACCTTTGGATGTGAGAACAGCCTTAATACTTTTTCAAGTACAATGATTATCGCGATGAGGATAAAAATGTTTGGTTTTATGATTACCTAGTAATGCATTCAAAGTCTGCGCCAGTAAAAAGAAAGCAAGGGTTATTTTATTTAGTAAAAGTAGCATATGGTAAATTGGGCATGAGAGTTTATACTACTGGAGCATATGCCAAATTTCTTCCGCCTTTCAAGTAAACTCTCAGCCCTTCCCTCGCAGAAAAATTATAGACCACATGAAGAGAAAGAGGATCTTCAAAAATCTAATTCCTAGATTCCTTGGATTTCTAGCTATAATTCTTTCTCCGACTGTTTATTTTTCCGCGTTTTTAGGGATTTTTCTACTTCTTCCCTCGGCCACCAACATCTTTATTTCCCACTTCAGAAGCTGGGGCGCGCTGCCTTTTTTCTCGGAATCTTTCGGAAGTCTGTAACGTAACGCGACCTCTCCTCCCGATCTTCAGAACTTCGAACTGACATATTTATTACTATTTAGTATTTACACTATCCTACACGATGATTACTGTAATCCAGCAGGACTACAGAGTCCCTGTTTCCTTGTCAGAACTCTACAGTTATCTGCCACCCGCAATCTGAAAGTATGCTCCCACCTGTCACGTTACATGACACCTGGATGGGGAAGATCGGCATATATCACATCTTATAATCTAAAAACCAGAAGTCATAAATTAAACTATACTTCACAATACATTATGGCAGGGATTCCGGCGGGCGGACCTATTTTCGGTTGTAAGAGGTTCCTATTCTCATAAATAAAGGGCGAAATTATTTTAACATTCTTTAGAGGCGTTTAAAACGAATTAAGGCTATTCTTAAATTCAAACTTAATATTTTCGGACACATTTCTGAATTTATTTTTAAGGCGGTTCTAAAAAAAAAGGTTTATCCCCGCTTAGTAATGCCGCATTTTCCGACACATTTACGAACTCATTTTTGATAGCAAAAGCATGTCACTTTCAGGACTGACTGTTGTAGTGGTTTGGAATCGAACAGCGTTATCCATTATTATATAAATGAAGTTCTTAGCTAGTTATAAGTTATTTTGGTCATTTGACGGCAGGTGTTTCTCCTTTTCAGCGCTGCCGCGACCCAAAATTTGGTTCAAATCGCCATCCTTGACAGTATTTTCTGAAAAATCTTCTGCCTCTCCCAAAAAATTTAAAATGCTGTTCAATCCCATAGTTTCTCAATAAGAACAACTGTCCATTTCATGCGTTTCTGAATAAAAATGAATTCAGAAATGTATCAGGAAGCAGCTCCTTTGGATTTGAGAACCGCCTTAAATTCGTAAGCAAGTGAAATTGGCAGATGCCCTTATTTAGAAATAAGGGTGTTCTCAAATCCAATGTTGTATCAGTTAACACAACAAGGCTATGAATTTCCAATAGAAAATTTTGCATTTGATTTTGTTTTGTAGGCAAAGTGTAAAATATATAAATATTGAAAATTCCTTAAAAAAAGTTTTTTCCATCGTACTTACCGTATATACTCGTGTATAAGTCGACCCCCAAATTCTTAAGCAAAATTTTGAAAAAAAAAATGAATTTTCGTGTATAAATCGAACAACATTTCTGGTAGTATGTTGAAAAATGATTTATAATCGAGGATTAAAAAAATAATAAGTTTTCATTTAATTTAGTATTTTATTTATTTATTTATTTATTTTTAACGTTTCTCATCAAGATTCTTTTTTAATTTATTTTTTTTAAACTGTATAATTATTACCCTATTTTATGGAAGAAACGCCGCACTCCTCAAAATTGGTCTGAATACGCTTAAAAATATTGTAATCGCCCCACCCGTCATAAACACCACACCTATGACAACGGTACTTTTTTCGACAGTGTCTCATTGACTTAACTTTAATCAAAGTTCTCTGAACAGTATAAGATGCCTCATTTTTAATAACTTAAGACTCTAAAATTTTATTTAAAATATTTAAATCAGGTTTTTAATATTTTCATGTAATTTTTTTAATTAAAGAGACGTCAATTAGTATAAAACCATCCAGAGCGCGGTACGCGGACCTCTCTCCTTTGCCGCTCCACATTTTTTTAAGTGGTCGGAGCAACTTAGCACGCTTTTTATGACACTTTTTACGTCGCATCCACTTTAGTCCTTTTTTAGTTTTTATTCGAGCCCTCAAAATCTGAGTCGTCAATTATATGAGTGGAAGAGTTGTAAATTTTCTTTGTCCTCCTATATGAGTCGGTATCATCATCGGAAATGTCACAGTTTTCCTTATCGGCAAAATCAGAAAGTTTCACATTGTTGAGCAGGGGACTTGAGAACAGTCTAAGGAATTTTTAATTTATCCAAATTTTACACGCACGGGGGAAAAAAATCGTGTGGCATTTAACAAAAAAATTAACTTTCAAACTCGTAAACGCCGCGGCGTTTCTTCCATAAAATACGGTATGTAAAAACGTTATACCGTATTTTATGGAAGAAACGCCGCACCCGTCGTAAACGCCGCACTCCTCAAATTGGCCTGAATAAACTTAAAGATATCGCAATCGCCGCACCCGTTGTAAACGCCGCATCCGTCGGAACGCTACTTTTGCCGACAGCGTCACGTTGACCTAACTTTAATCAAAGTTTTTTGAGCAGCGTAGGATGCCTCGTTTTTAATATCTTAAGATGTCTAAAGTTTTATTTAAAATATTTAAATCCGATTCTAAATATTTTTATGAATTTTTAAATTAAGGAAACTCAATTGGTATTTTAAGAAAATCGTAAACGCCGCACTTGGAAAAAAATTAACTTTTAAACTCGTAAACGCCGTGGCGTTTCTTCCATAAAATACGGTACTTGTAATCGAAGATAAAAAAAAATAATAATAATAAATTTTCATTAAAGTAGTAAATTTGTTTTCACGTTTCTAATCAAACTTTTTTTTTTTAATTCAACGTTTTAAAACTGTATAATTACGTAAAACAAAAGAAGCATAAACTATTTTGAAACCTATTCACATCCATTTAATGATATACTTAAAAAGAAAAAATTCTTTCAAAAATTTATTCAAGCCTTATTTACGGTAAACAACTTCCTAAAATATAGTACTTCTTTGTATTGTAGGACTTTTGGGAGAGATATCTAGAAGCATTCTCAAGTTAAACACTTTAAAAAAAAGGGGGGGGGTTAAAATGTTCAAAGGGATGCCCTTGTATTGAAGGGAATTCTATCCCAAGAGAAAATGGGTGCAGAACAATTACAGGGACGTGACCATATTCCGCTTTTATTTCTCTCTCCAACGCAGACCCACGTATGATTACTTAAAAGACTTGCCCATTCGCCGATTTTTTTTTTTTTTTCACTTACTCGTGTATAAGTCGACCCCGCATTTTCAACTCCCAAATTTTGTCTAAAATTCTTCGACTTATACAGGAGTATATACGGTATATTTCCAATACTGTATCTCTGAGAATAGTTGTAGTCCCAAAACCAAAATTGCCTTGCCCACACCGTGATCTTTTAATCCCATTTACCTATAACTGTGTATTTTGTAAGGCATGAGAGAAAATAAAATGCCACTAACCCTTCATGGGATAATGGGATCAAAGAGATAGTTTTTGAAAAAGACACTTATACCAGGTAATACATGGTACATCGAAAAATAATTCTTTACACATTTCAAGAGACAACTACCTATTTAGTAAAATTGTGCATAACATTAATATGTAGTCCACTTCATTCTCTGGAAATTGTCAAAGTTCAAATTGTTAAAAAGCGATCCTAATTAACCCTACCTCTCCTACTGTCAAATTGGACGTTTTGAAACAATTCTTGCACTTGACAACCCGAGAAAGAAGAAAAACGTCTTTGTAACGTAGCCTAGATCGTTTATAACTCGATCAGTCATTTATTTATCAATAACAGAAAATTAATTTCGATTAAAAATTGCTTCAATAGGTAACCTCGCCAATTTTATGCCTTTATGTATAAAAATGAGTCAGAAATTGCGTCAGAAAGTTTTGCGTTGTTGGACATTTTCAGAAACAATAAGAAAAGTCCTTCCGGCAAGTGCCGGGAGGAAGAGGTAGCTTTCATATTCCTTATTTTAAAAAAGCCAACTTATATTATTCAAACATACGAAGCTCAATTAAGTGGAAACCGAATGTAGGAGATTCAATACTAATTTTTATCAATACTAAATCATTATGAATGAGAATTTCGTGAAATTAGTCAGCTTTATCCAAGCTGCTTTTATTTAAAGTAACTGATATTTGGCTGCCAAATTCGGCGATTTCTTAAAGTGCCTGCCATTTTAAGACAACATGGTGGATGAGGCTAACCAGTGAACTTGGTCGAGACCTTATGCTGTGCACATGCTCACTCACGTCGGAATCGGTTGATATATACCAGTGCTGTCGCAGGCAAAAAGTCAGATTTTTCAAAATGTCACCCACGTCAGAAATTGAAACTGCTATATCTGAGACATTTTTTAAGATAAAGACAAACAAAAAATGCTCCTGAATCCTTATATCAAGGTCAAATACTTAAGAAAGAAACCTTTTTCAATTTCTAATTTTTTTGCACCTCATTTTAAATATATATATTTTTTAATTTAATGGCCGCCATTTTGAAACAAGATGGCTGATAAAGTTGGCCAGCGAACTTGGTCGAGATATTGATGTATACTATCCACATGCCTTCTTCCATCGAAATACGCGAATACGTGTGGTATCGCGAGACAAATACAAGATCGTTTCAAAGTGTTAGCCATGATAGAAATTCAAAGTGCTGTAATTCAACCACTTTTTAAGATATAAACAAAAGAACAAATTTTCAGAAACAAAAACTGCTCCAGAATCTTTGTATTAAGGCCAAACACATAAAAAAATCTTTTTCATTTTCCAATTTTTTAATACCTCATTTTAAATTTTAAATTACATTTTTTTTTAAATGGCAACCATTTTGAAACAAGATAGCGAATGAAGCTGGCCAACGAACTCGGTCGAGACATTGGTATGTACTATGTACAGACAATTACATTCAAATCGGTTCATAAATACGCCTGTTATCGCGTGACAAAAATCAGGTCGTTTTAAAATGTCAGCCACAATAGAAATTCAAAATGTTATAACTCAGCCATTTTTTTAGATATAGACAAAACAAAACCTGTTCCGGAATCTTTGTATTAAGGTCAAACACATGCAAAAAAACTCTTTTTCATTTTCCAAATTTTTGGTATCTCATTTTAAATTTACTTTTTTTTAATTTTTTTAAATGGCCGCCATTTTGAAACAAGATGGCGGATGAAGCTGGCCAACGAACTCGGTTGAGTTATTTGCATGTACTATGTACACACCAAGGTACATTTAAATCGGTTCATAAATACATCTGTTATCACGTGGGAAAAATCAGGGCGTTTCAAAATGTCAGCCACACTAGAAATTCAAAATGCTATAACTCAGCCATTTTTTAAGATATAGATAAAACAAAAACTGCTCCCGAATGTTTTTATCGAGGTCAAACACATAAGAAAAAAATATTTTTTCAATTTTCAATTTTTTGGTACCACATTTCAAATTTAAATTTTTCTTAAAATTTTAAATGGCCGCCATTTTTAAACAAAATGGCGGATGAAGCTGGCCAACGAACTCGGTCGAGACATTGGTCTGTACTATGTATAAACGAAGTTACATGCAAATCGGTTCATAAATACGCCTTTTATCGCGTGACAAAATTCAGGACGTTTCAAAATGTCAGTTTCGCTAGAAATTCAAAATGCTATAACTCAGCCATTTTTTAAGATATAGACGAAACAAAAACTGCTACGGAGTCTTTGTATAAAGGTCAAATACATAAGAAAAAAATATTTTTCCATTTTCAATTTTTTGGTACCACATTTCAAATTAAAATTGTTTTTTAAATTTTTAAATGGCCGCCATTTTGAAACAAAATGGCGGATGAAGCTGGCCAACGAACTCGGTCGAGACATTGGTATGTACTATGGTACTATGTACACACCGAATTACATCTAAATCGGTTCATAAATACGAGAGTTACAGTGTGACATAGGTCAGATATATATATATATATATATATATATATATATATATATATATATATATTAATATATATATATATATATATATATATATATATCAATTTTGAACGGAGGGTGGTTTCGGGGTCTGGGGGTCATGATCGATGAAAATATACCAAAATTTTTTGAAATCGCTTTCCTCCGAACGGCTGCAATAGGTAGCTTTTTGTAAAGAAAGCTACCTAAAAGAATGTCACTGCCTCTTGGACTTTTTAAAGAACGTTTAGAAGAAAAGTACTCTTCTAGACACTGTAAGAAATTTCTTATAAATATGATTTTTGAAATAATATTGTTCTAAATATGACGTAAATTTCCTATGGCATGCTTTTTGCACGTAACAAATTAATTATTTTAAAGTTTTCTTTCTCTTTTAAGGCTGTAATCAAATCCAAAAAGGCAACTTTATGACATAAGATTTATTTTTGTTCGGAAATGCATGAATCTAGCAGGTGGTGGTGTTCAGTAACTATGTCATAGAGCTGTTTTTCCGTGTTTTTGCAAACGCAATAGATCTTTTCAGAATATAGTGTCAAAGTGGGCGTTTTGAACCGAATTTCTGCGCGAAAGGAGAAAAACCATTCAAGAAGGGATGAAAAACGTGTTTGTCACGTGATCATAATCGCTCATAACTCAATAGGTAATTGATTGATCAGAAAATGGAAAGCACAGTTCGATTCCAAATTGCTTTCATGGTCAGGCTTTCCAATTTTATATCTTTCCGTTAAAAAATGAATTTGTAAATGCGTCAAAACGTTTTGCGCTTGTTGAGCAGAGCAGTTGAGAACAACCTTAATATTTACGTGTAATTATTTTTCAGTTGAACAATTTTTGGAAGTGTATGACTTTTAGGCTATTTAAATATGACGTAATTTACATTATTATAATATTTTTCGCACGTAATATTTTTAAGTTTTCATTCTCTTTCAATAGTCACGTGTAAATATATTTTTCAGTTTGAGAAATGTTTATAAATACTAATATTTGCTCTTTTTTTTAACGGGGCAACACAATGATGGAATATGGAACATCAGTGTAGCACCAGAGAATCAATTGACACAGCTAAATTTTAATAATATTCTTCGTCTTATTTCAAAACAGAATTTCCGAGTTTCTTTCAATGCAAATAATACTATTAAAATTTAGTGGTAACAATCGCTCAACAGCTGCTCCACTGTTCCATTATTGGACAACATCAGGTAAAAAAAAAATTCTTTTTTGAAATAAATCGTTATTCCTATTTAAAAAATGATTTTTTTCATTTTTTTTTTAGGTCTCAAAATATTAGACAAATTTAAAAATCGAGTACACACCGCAATCTAATTACTTTACCTACAAAAGATGGTTAAATTGCTATGCATATTTTTATATACTATAAAACTCTGAGCTATTTTGACCTATTTAAACGTTATATAGTGCTTAAAATAATTCATCGATTAAACTGACAGATTCAATGTGTTTACCATACATTTCTCTATATAACTCTAGTCTTCATATTTATATGCGAGTTTTGAAAAATATAAACGAAGGAAAAGCCCGCTCAATACTAATTTAATTATGGCAGTTGCGGTGACAACATTATTTATTTAATTTTAAGAGATGGAATTTTAACCAAACCGTTATGGCGTGAGAATAAAATCTAACAACAGTTTTTCCCTTGGCTTTTTCTTTTATATGTACATAACTCTCATTGAAATACACCAACATTTACTTTGACTAATTCTAACTTGGTGTGAACGTCACGATAAAAACTATTTTCTTCATAATTTTGGCTTCGGCTATATAAACAGTACAAACTGGGTTTCGATTATTGATGAAGCAAGTTTTACATTTCACACACAATGAGAACTGAAAGGAAGAGAAGAAACTGGATGCGATTTGTGACATACAGTAAAACCTCCCTAAATCGACCACATTCCTTTCCAATAAAAATTGGTCGCTCCGAGAGGTGGTCTCTTAATGGAGGTCATATTTAAATCTAGATTTTTAACTGTTGAAAAAATGTAACAATAAATTTTGCTAAAATTTATTTTTCACATTAGGAAAAAATATGAAAATTTAAGTGTCAAGAGAAAAGTTAATTACATAAGTTAATTACAGCAGAATTTAAAAAATGAATACATTGACGTTTGCTTTGATTTTACGGTTTTATCTTTCATAACTTTTATTTCTAATTCCTTTCGAATTCTTCAATAAATGCAATTTTTTTGGACAGGAACAAATTATGACGATTTCATTCATTTATTTCTTTGAGTATTTCCTGACAGAATAGGGCAGGGGAGTTTATGGACCGTCATTCTTAATTTGACATAAGAGTTAATTCATTGCCTAGAAAGGCTCAAGGTGTTTAAACACTTAAAAGTTACCAGAATAAAAAAAATTTCAAAACTTAGCTTAGAAGTTTGATGAATATTGCGCTCTCCGGAATTATTTTTCTAATAAAACCATCCTCAAGCGACCAGGAAAAAAAGGGATTTTTTTCATTTTCTTCAAAGAAATTGGTCGCTCATGGAGTGAGTTCAACTGGGATGGTCTCTGAATGGAGGTAAAATTAGTTTTGAGCCTATGGGAAAAAATTTCGTTCCATGAAAAAATGGTCGTTCAGGGAGGTGGTCGCACAGGGGGATTTCACTGTAGTTCCCACCTATCTATAATTATTTCAGCATATCTCTCTATAATTATTTCAGCAGCAGGAACAGGAACAAAATCTTTGAACTCTTTTTATTGCAAACACCTGCATTTGTTTACATTCTGAGCAGGCTACAAAAGGAAATTGGCTACCAGGCTGTCATTTTGTTTTGTTTTATGACCGAATTGACACAGCTACGTCTGTGGGGGGTTTCCAAGGGCATGAACGTATTTTTTGGAATGCCATTGAATGGGACAGAACAGGGTGTGGGTTTCACATTTCTCCCAATACAAGAGATAAGATATTTATTTGGTAGTTCTGATAACCGTTCTGATGGTTTTTAGAGTGGGAAAGTTTTTAGCAGAAAATAATTAAGATGGGGAAATGTAAGGGATCATACAGGAGTCGCATAGTGTCAACATTTAGTTCTGAACCCCTCGGTTTATGAAAGGCTCCTATCGGCTCCTATTCTTATAAATAAAGGGCGAAAACATTTTAACATTCTTTAGAGGCGTTTAAAACGAATTAAGTCTATTCTTAAATTCAGACTTACTATTTCTGACACATTTCAGAATTTATTTTTAAGGCTGTTCTCAATTGCTCAGCTCAACAAGCGCAAATTGTTCTGACACATTTACAAATTCATTTTTTAACGGAAATATATAAAATTGGAAGGCCAGACTATGGAAGCGATTTGGAATCGAAATGTGTTTTCCATTTTTTGATAAATAGTTTATCTATCCAGTTATAAGCGATTTTGATCACGTGTCAAAGACGTTTTCCGCGTATCCTTGAGAGGTTATTCTTCTTTCGCGCAGAAATTATGTTCAAAACGCCCATTTTGACACTATTTCCTAAAGATCTATTGTGTTCTAAAAAAACGGAAAAAACAGTTAGATTACACAGTTTCTGAACAACAACACCTAGTTTTGTGCATTTCTGAACAAAAATAAATTAAAACTTATGTCATAAAGTTGCCCTTTTGGATTTGAGAAGAGCCTAAGGCGGTTATCAAAAAAACCTATTTCCTCGCTTAGTACTGCGGCATTTTCCAACACATTTACGAACTCATTTTAATAGCAAAAGCATGTCACTTTCAGGACTCACTGTTGAAGTGGTTTGGAATCGAACAGCGTTTTTCATTTTTCTATAAATGAAGTACTTAGCTAGTTATAAGTTATTTTGGTCGTTTGACGACAGGTGTTTTACCTTTTCAGCGCTGCCGCGACCCAAAATTTGCTCCAAAACGCCATCTTTGACAGTATTTTCTGAAAAATCTTCTGCCTCTCCAAAAAATTTTAAATGCTATTCAATCGCATAGTTTCTCAATAAGAACACCGGCCAATTTCAAGCGTTTCTGAATAAAAGTGAATTCAGAAATGTATCAGGAAGCAGCTCATTTGGATTTGAGAACTGCCTTAAATTCATAAGCACGTGACATTGGCAAATGCCCTTATTCAGAATTCAGGGTGTTCTCAAATCCAAAATGGCAACTTTATGACATAAGTTTTAATTTATTTTTGTTCGCAAAATACATGAAACTAGCAGGTGTTGTTGTTCAGAAACCATGTAATCGAACTGCTTTTTTGCAAACGCAATACATCTTTCAGAAAATAGTGTCAAAGTGGGCGTTTTGAACCAAATTTCCGTGCGAAAGATGAATAACCACTCAAGGAAAGAGGAAAAACGTTTTTGTCACGTGATCCAAATCGCTTATAATTCAATAGGTGAACTGTTAGGCGGAAAAAGGCGCACCGGAAAAAAGCGCACCCGGAAAAAAGCGCACCCTTTTACAAATCACAATAAGTCTGATAATAATACACAGGGTTAACCTCAGAATATAAACACCAGATTGAGATGATTTTTGAAATCTGGCGTCTTGCTCCCTCGGTACGGAGAGGCGGTGGGGGGGGGGGGGGGGGGGGGGCTTTAAAAAGTATCTCAAAATCTGCATTGCCTCGATGATAAAATTTTGTAAGGTACGGAGAATCAGAATATAAACATCGGGTACTTATATATACAGTGAAACCTCCCTGTGTGACCACCTCCATTAAGCGACCACCTGCCTGAACGACCATTTTTTTCATTGAACGAAATTTATTCCTATAGGCTTAATACTAATTTTACCTCCATTCAGAGACCATCCCAGTTGAACTCCCTCCATGAACGACCAATTTTTTTAAAGAAAATGAAACAAATTCCGTTTTTTCCAGGTCGCTTGAAGAAGGTTTTATTCAGAAAATAATTCCGGAGAGCGCATTATTCATGAAACTTCTAAACTAAGTTTAGATTTTTTTTAAATTCCGGTAACTTTTAAGTGTTTAAACCTCTTTCTGCCTTTTTAGGCAATGGATTTTACTCTGATGACAAATTAGGAATGACAGTCGATAAACTCCCTTGCCCTATTCTGTCAGGAAACTCTCAAAGAAATAGATAAATTAATGATATCGTCATTATTTGTTTCCGTCCAAAAAAATTGCATTTATTTACTGAACTTCGAAAAGAAATAAAAGTTATAAAAGATAAAACCGTAAAACCAAAGCAAAGGTCAATGTAGTCATTTTTAAACTCTACAGTAATTAACTTATGTAATTAACTTTTGTTTTGATACTTAAAGTTTTATATTTTTCCTAATGTGAAAAAAAAATTAGTAACGTAAATTGTTACCTTTTTTCAACAATTAAAATCTATATTTAAACAGGACATCCATTAAGAGTCCACCTCTCGGAGCGACCCATTTTTATTGGAACGAAACGTGGTCCCTTTAGGGAGGTTTTACTCTCTCTCTCTCTCTCTATATATATATATATATTTAGTCTCCCTTATCCTTCTGGAGTACGGTTGTTTGTGTGTAGGGGGGAATCTACAAAATCCGAATCTATTACGGCTTTAGACGATAAAATTTTGGATCAGGATAAAATCAGGATGTTTTCTAAGTATATAAACATCAAATTGGATGAGTTTCTTTTAATTTGGCCCTTTCCCTCCTCCTTGGCGGGGCAGGGGGGGGGGGGGTACAAAAATCTAAAATCTATGATTACCTTCCTCATAAAACTGTACAAGAGTCCATTATCATCTTATATAACTGCCCCCCCCCCGCACACACTAAATTTTATAAAAAACTGAATGTAAGACCCGAGAATTTTAAATTGTTATAACCAGTGATCAAATTGTCACAACGGTTTGTTCTTTTAAGGGTCTCAAATCCAAAGGGGCAACTTTCTGACATAAATTTTAATTTATTTTTGTTCAAAATGCATGAAACTTGCTGGTGTTGTTGTTCAGAAACTATGTAATTGAGCTGTTTTTTTTTTTATTTTTCTGGAAATGCAGTAGAACTTTCAGAAAATAATGTCAAAGTGGGCGTTTGGAACCGAATTTCCGAGGAAGGAAGAAAGAGTCTCAAGAGCGGGCGAAAAAACGGGTTTGTCACGTGATCAAAATCCCTTATAACTCAATAGGTAACTGATTGATCTAAACTCTAAATTTCTTAAATTAATTCTAAATTTTTAAAACTTTGTAAAAAAGCATTGAAATCTAAGATGAAGATAATTTATAAAGATTCTATGGGTATTTTGTCTGATGAATAAACGAAAAATGCTTTAAATACGTATTTACATAAACTTAAATGATTATGTTTGTTAAAAAATAAGTACAACCAGTTTGTAAAAAGGAAATTCTTATGGGGCATAAAATGCATTCAATTTAAAAATGATATTTCAAGCTAATGCAGCTATTTTATGAATTTCAAATATAACTTCAGATATAACTGGTCATTCTCATGTTATTTTGTATGCACAAATTAATGGTTGTAAATCATTTCCATAATTTGTTTTAATTAGCATGAACATACAGGCATGTAAGTTTTGATTTATGGTATTAACAGTAATTTTTACACACATAAGTTGAAATGCAAAAAATCTTGCCATGATATTTGTTTGATATGTTATTTGTGTTAACTCAACTGATGAAATTACTTATTTGCAGTTTATATTATTTTTTTATTATATTAATTACAATTTTATTAATCAAAACATAAAATGATAATATTCTAACTAGAGAGTTAATTTTTTAATAACTATCAATTTAAACAGTATTAACAATTTAATATTAAATGCAGTTATTAATAATTTTAAAATATGTAAATGTCTGCACCCGCACACACACACTCTGTGCCTTATTAGATAGAAATCTTTAAAAATGGCTATTTAAGTTGGCGGTTATGGCTATTTAAGGTGTCCGTGTCCCACAATAGAGACTGACCTTGGAAAACGGTAATGATTCTCCCCCGGATTCTCCTCACAGGAAGTGATTTAAAAGATAGAAAGCAAAGGCATAGGCATGATACTTTGAAATTTTGTATTGTAATGAATCTTTTTATCTATTTGTAAAGTTTAATGCATTTGGTTCAGTTTTCCTTTTAAATTTTCCAGCTGCGAGACATTTTTTTACAAATTTCATAATATATATACATATACATTCTTGTGTCAAACGTCAAACAGTTTCGGCCCTGGATATAACTGAATCAAAAGTTTTATTAAATTCCGCCCATTAGTTCTTGAGATAGAGCAACCACAAAATTTGTGTCACATGCACACAGACAGACATTTTCTAAAAACAGTCAAATCGTGTTCTGGACCTGCATGTTTGTTTTTTATTAAACAAACCAATAATTAGAATTTTTATGTTTCCAGTTTCAAAATTTTTCTTTGGAAAGGAATTTTTTATGCATAATTTTCATTATCATTATTATGCACATTGTGGTACATGTATTATACACACTTTAGTTGAAAGTTGGAAGAATTTGTTTCAAGTTGGGAAATTTTCGAATTCTCCCCCCCCCCCCCCGAAAAAATATCTGTAGCTACGCCCCTGCGAACCCTATAGAAACAACACACATTTTATTAAATAATTTTCTGGTTCAAAAAACTTTATTTGATCTGGGATAAAATTCCAACAGGATGGCAGTTATTCTGTTATAGATACTCAAAGATTTTTTTTATATATATAAAGATTTATTTTCGGAGGAGTGGAGGGGGGGGGGCTGTAGAGGGCGCCAACTGAAATTCTGCACACAGGCGCTGGACACTGTTGGCGCGCCCCTGACAATAATCCTGAAAAAAGTACTGCAACTAAAATACGGGAAATAAAGTACAATCTGACAATCTTAAAAATAACGTTTATTGCCATTTATTATTTTTTACCTAATTTTCAATCTTTGCAGTATACTACAGTCAAACCTCGTTAACATGAACACGCTTAACGTGAATTACTTTTAACATGAATTGTTTTCACAGTCCCCTATAAAAACGAATACACAAATTTGATACTGATAACGTGAATTACTGTTAACATGAACAAAATTTTGATTCCCCTTGAGGTTCATGTTAACGAGGTTCGACTGTACTAAACAAAATTGTCATTTATTGGGTCAATCAGAATAGAGAGTGCCTTTGGGCTTTAATTTACAATTTCATGAGAAAAGAAATTGGCCACCTGTAAGCCAAATAACTGAATAACCACGACGACACTCAAAATTTATTGTGCTGCACAAGCGTTGAGCGGAAATGACCGTTCCCACGCCAAACATCACAAGCACCGGCGATAACATCCCAGACTCCGATCCAGGGGTGTGGGAGGTGATGCCTGCTGCACACTCCTTCAGATAGTTTGTGATAACCTTTGGTCAAATATTGGATTACAGATGCTAAAATCTGCAGGTGTTGCTTATTACAAAAAATTAAATGGCCCTGTCGGTTTTCCCCCCTTTCCTGAACGATCTGGGTAGGTATTCAAGTTTTCTGCATTGGTCATTGGTCACTATGTATGTTTATTGCCCTCCTAGAGTGCTAGAGAGTTGTTTTCCTCTTTTTCTATTCCAAAAGATGTAACCCACTGTCTTTTTTTCCTCCTTTTTTTGGCCGGAGGCTTCCTTTTTAAAGAAAAGGATATTGGATCCATAACATCTGCATTTTAGGATAGAAGTACACTGGTTGTAGGGGATAGGACTGTTTAATTGACATGACTCACTGATTTATGACTGACACTGGGAAGAAATATTGGATGCGCAAGTGGCCTATCTCTTCATCTAAACGCAGGGAAGGCGATTCAAATAAATGCCAAATGCTATTTTTAAAGCTGGATGAATGTTTAATTGCTTAGGACTTAATAGGGCAACTTTTCTTTTAAGGACTTGTGACATTCTAAGTCCGTGCCATGTGTAATGATACGGACTTGTATCATTCTTTTTTTTTTTTTTATTTAAAATAGATATTCAAGGGATATCTATCCCAAGATATTAAAAGTTGTAATTCGAATTAAAAAAAAAAAAAAGGAAAAAAACTGTAATGTGATAATGTTAATTTTTCTTTTACGATTTGTTCCATATTTTTTTTATATAAAACTAGGAGGCTCTGCCCCCTACGAGCTTCGCTCGTCAACCCCCGCTCAGACACCACAAACTCTAAAAGCACGTTAATTTGATCGGCTTACAAATTTTTTCGGAAGAATGAATTCTAATTAAAATAACAGTGGAGGTCTCCCTGCTGACGGGTTGTTTTCGTCTTTGATTAAACCAGATCAGTGAAACGTGTAAAACTAAGATAATAACTATAAAATGAATTAAGTAAACAGAGTCTTTGTCTCTCGGTATTTTTATAAGTTTTTTTTTTTTTTTTTAATAAGACGTTTTAAATGTATCGCTTCAAATCGGTAGGCGGAAAAAAGCGCACCATTTATAAATCACATATTAAATAAGTCTGATAATAATACACATGATTAACCTCAGAATATAAACACCAGATTGAGATGATCTTTTGAAATCTGGCGTCCCTGCTCTCTCGGGACTTAGATGTTGGGTAGGGGGGGGGGGGTCTTTAAAAGGTATCTCAAAATCTGCATCGCCTCAATGATAAAATTTTGTAAGGTACGGAGAATCAGAATATAAACATCAGGTACTTATATATATATATATATATATATATATATATATATTATTTAGTCTCCTCGTTCATCTGGAGTGCAGCTGCGGGGAGAGGGGGGGGGTTACAAACTCCGAATATATCACGGATTTACATGAAAAAAATTTGGCAGGATGTTTTTTAATTATATAGACATCAGATCGGATGAGTATCTTTTAATTTGCTTTTTCCCTCCTCCCAGGGGGGGGGGGGGCTACTTCAATTAGAATGGTGGTTGGGAGGGTCGTTGTACACAAACTTTGTACATTAAAAAAATTATGTAAATACGTGTTAAAGTCTAAGATTAAAATTATTTGAAAAGCTTAGGTGTTTTGTCTAACATAAAAAATTATTTCTAAGCTTAATTCATTCGGGCTGTAAAAAAAAAAAAAAAAATTTAGTAAATTAAAAAAAATAACACGTTGTTATCTAGCATAAAAATCAAGTAATTTGAAAGTGATATTTAAGACTGTTCTTAACTGCTCTGCTCATCAAGCGCAAAACGTTTTGACACATTTACAAATTCATTTTTTTAACGGAAAGGTATAAAATTAGAAAGCCTGACCATGGAAGTGATTTGAAATCGAACTGTTTTTTCCATTTTTTTATCAATAAATTACGTATTGAGTTATAAGCGATTTTGATCACGGGACAAACACGGTTTTTGACCTCTATTGAGTGCTCTTTCTAATTTAACCAAACCTAGCTATATCTAATAATGGACTATTTCGACAAAACGACATAAACTTTTTAAAGCGATGAAATTGATGTAACAGATGTGGCATCCATTTTGTTACTACAACGTAACGAAAGTACACAGTGAGACACACAGTTGTGGTACACAGTGAGACGTGTCTTATTGTGTACCTACTATGCGGTTCCGATGTAAAAAAGGTCATTTATTAATAAAAGAAGGTTTCTCTCTCTCTCTCTCTCTCTCTATCTGTGTGGGTAGGGGGGCGTGCGATGGCAAGTGAAACCTACTAAACGTAAGAGGCAGAAAATTTGCATGAAGGTTGCCCAATGTCTGACATTGTCCACCCGAGGCTCATATTTTTAAATCTAGAAATATTAATTAGAAGTCATAAATTGCAGAAAAGTATTGATAGAGTGTAAAAATGTATGATTTATGAAAATATATACATTGTCTCACTGTGTACCACTTGTGGTACACAGTGAGACAATTTTTCGATACTCCGTTATGCTGCTTCTGTGCTTTTATAAATAACTTTTTTAAAACCATTTATACATTAATGTAGCGTATTTGTGTAGCTTAAAGATGTAGAATTTTTTTTTTTCAAAAGAATAAAAATCGTTACCATTCGTTAAGTAATAATAATAATAATCGTCTTACTGTGTACTATCCCCCCCCCCCTAAATATGCGATTAGGTACATTTATGACTCTATTTTTTTAAATAAAAAATATATCCCTCTGATTCGGATTTTTCTCAACCCGGATTACTCCAGTCCACATTAATTCGGTTATGGCAGGGTAGAGTCTCATGTGTAAATAAAGATATAAGATATATTTTAGAAATAAGTAATGAACTAGTTAGAATATCATTTAACGTAGCGCGATGTCTCTAAAAACAACTTAAAAATATGTTTTCCCTCTTAGAAATGAGGCATCTTTTAGAAATATATGATGAACTAGATAGAATGGCATCCAGTATACGATAAGTATAAATACAACTTAAAAATCAGTTTTAAAGAAATTTCCCTTTAACCTTTATTTACTGAATTATGAATTCATGAAAACTTTATCTTCTAAATCATTTTTCTTGAACTGTTGAAACTACATTAGAAGAGTTACATAATCATTTAATAAATTTGAGAAGGATTGGAGGATTCGGAAGGATTAATTAAATTTGAATTTATAGGGATATTGTGAAATATTTATAGCCTCACTCAAATCTTTTTTTTTTTTTTAATACTTTTCTAAGTATTTTGTAGAATTATGAAATGTACAAATATAATGTTCTTACAATAGAAATATAGAAATATTTCCGGATTGAAAAATCCCCCCTCCCGACGCCAAGAAATCTGAAAAGATGCAAAGGCAAAAGACATCGTCCTTTTAAAAATATATTTTTTTGTGTAATGGGGGTTTTCTTTTTTTTTTTTTTACTAAAGGTAGAAAATCTTTCAGAAAATACTTTGAAAATTGGTGTTGTAAACCAAATCAAGGACACGGCAGCAATGAAAAAGAGAAAAAAATAAACAGAAAAATTAATTAGTGAGAAGTACAGTAAATTCTGGTGTAAGCCGGAAATCTGTCTAACGCGGAAAATTTTCCTAGTCTCGGCGAACCCATAGCAAATAACATTAATTCATGCTGTTTATAAGGTTCCACCGAACCCAAAACTTTGCATAGCGAAAAAAATTATCTTTTAAAAATGAAACGCATTTATTTGTGAAACTTTAAAACTCATTATGTACATCATACTTTTGAACATTTTGATAAATTTCGTAATAGAGTAATAAAGTTAATTCAAGAACCTTATTTAACTTTATGATTAAATATGATAATTTTTTTACCATAAAAAATCAGTTACACAATGTGACTTGCAATGTATTACTGAAGAATGCTTGGTAAACCGAACAGATAATCACCTCATCGAGTTCACAGATGAAATTCTAGGATTAGTTAAATCTCGATTCGCAAATTAAAACGCAATTGGTCTGCCAAGTCATATCTTGGTGGAAAACACCGGAAAACCCGATTTTAGCAGTTGACTCGTAGGTTTGCCATTGTGTTTTCCTGCTCACAGTGCACCATGTTTTCACACCTTTGGGTGTAGGAAAACACAATGTTAAACCTTACGACTCAACCGCAAAAATCAAGTTTTCAGATGTTTTCCACCAAGATATGACTTGGCAGACCGATTGTGTTAAAATATGCGAATCCAGATTTAACTAATCCTAGAATTTCATCCGTGAACTCGATGAGGTGATTGTCTATGCTGCCGGCTCCCTATCTAACAGGATTATTTTCCGACTCTCTAAACTACTATGTTAAAGATGATGTTTGTATTTGTTAATGTTTTTCATTAAATTCTAGAATTGAAGTAATTTCAGATCGATACCATTAACTTCATTAAAATCGTAATTTTCAAGATCGATACTAAAGGTTGCGAACGTAAAAAAAAAAAAAAAAAAAAAAAAAAAAAAAAAAAAAAAATGCAATTTGTGCATTTTTTAAATTTTTTAAATTTTATTTGTCAGGTGTGTGTGTGTGTGGGGGGGGGGGTATTTTGCATAAGGCGGAAGGTTGTCTACGGCGGAATATTTATTCGGTTTCGATCGATTCCGCCTTAGACGGAGTTTTCTGTAATTCATTTATTAAAAAAAAAAAAAAAGGGAAAACGTATTCGATTCCCAAATCGTTTCAAGAGCCTGCATGTATCATGCTTTTGCGTTTAAAATTGATTCCGTAAACATGTCAGAAAGTTTTGCTTTACTAAGCGGGGAAAAAACTATTTTTAACTAAAAACTTTCATTATTCCTATATTACGGCTCTTCTTAAATTCAAAGTATGTACATTCTGACAAATTTGCGAATTTAGTTTTGTTCGAATAAACAGGAACTTGGTAGGTGACCTTATTGGGAAATTATGTAATCGAATGATATTTACCATATTTTTTGGTAAAAGCAGATTTTTTAAAAAATACTCTCAAAGTGAGCTTTTTTAAAAGAATTTCCGACCTTCCTGTGCAAGAAAGGAGAAAAACTTGTCAGCACGTGACAATAATAGCTCATAACTCGATAAATAATTTATTTATTAAAAAATCTAAAACGCTCCTTCATTTCAAATCTCTTCAATAGTCAGGACTGCCCTTTACGTTTTAACCCTTTATGTTTTGAATTATGAAAATTTTATCTTCTAAAGCATTTTTCGTAAATTGTTTAAACTACATCAGAATATTTACATAATCATTTAATAAATTTTAGAAGGATTATAGAAGAATTGGAGGATTTAGAAGGATTAATTAAATTTGAATTTATAGGGATTTTGTGCAATATTTATAATCCCTCTCAAATTTTTTATTTTAAAGATTTTTCTTGGTATTTTGTAGAATTAGGAAATGCACAAATATATTGTATATTGTTCTTACAATTGAAATATAGAAGTATTTCCGAATTCTAAAATCCCCCCCCCCCCCAACGTCAAGACAGCTGAAAAGATGCAAAGGCAAAAAAATTTTTGACAAAATATAAAGGGTTAGGTTGATTTTTGACGGCTGATTATTAACTCGAGGGATATAGGCCCTAGGGGGAGTGCCCTCCGTGGCTGTCTTTCTAAGGGAACCTAACCCGTATTTACGTATCAAAATATAAAGACATATATAGAATAGACATGAATATAAAGACAAAAGAAATTTTGTGCAATATTTATAATCCCTCTCAAATCTTTTATTTTAAAGATTTTTCTTGGTATTTTGTAGAATTAGGAAATGCACAAATATATTGTTCTTACAATAGAAATATTTCCGAATTGAAAAATCCGCTTCCCCCCAACGCGAAGACAGCTAAAAAGTTGCAAAGGCAAAAGAAATCATCCTTTTAAAAATATTTTTGTTTTGTGCAACCAATAATGCTTTTGGAACAAGATAAAGTAATGTATCTATAACTCAATCTGAACTGTATTACAACTAATCAATGTATTAAATAAATTTTATAACAAGTTATTTTAATGGTACTTATAAGTACTCGTCAGTAGATAAAGGGTTAAAATGAGTCAGAAAGTTTCGTGTTTTTTGAGCAGGGAATTTGAGAACCGGCTTAAGTTAACAAAATCTGCGAGGAGGATTATTTTTCAACAAAATGAATTTTATGAATGTTTTATAATTACACTGTTTTCTAAAAATGCATATTTTTATTTCATTTCTCCACTTAAAATGTGACAGAAAAATAATGATTTAGCTTGAAAAACTTGATATCGGCGACATTTTTGTTTTTTAAGTTTAAACCAACAGGACACCAAATAATAATTAACATTTTATCTTTATCTTCTATTTATTTTCCCGTTAAGGCTGTTCTCAAATCCAAAAGCGCAACTGCCCCACCAGTGGCCGAGAGGTTCAGCTGGTACACGGGAGGTGCTGGATTGGATCCCAATCGCGCCCGTCGGCCTAATCGTTCGGAGTTTTCGTGGTTTTCTTCGCGAGCCTTGGTTTTCCAAGCGTAAATACGGGTTAGGCTCCCTTAGAAATACCCCCACGGAGGGCACTCCCACCCCCCTTAGGGCCCATATCCCTCGTGCTGATAATTGGCCGTCATAAATACAACCAACCAACCAAAAGCGCAAATGTATGACATAGGTTTTAATTTATTTTTGTTCGGAAATGCATGAAACTAGCAAGTTTTGTTGTTCAGAAACTATGTAATCGAACAGTTTTTTCCGTTTATTTGCAAATGCAATAGATCTTTCAGAAAATAGTGTCAAAGTGGGTGTTTTGAACCAAATTTCCGTGCGAAAGAAGACTAACCACTCAAGGAAGGTTGAAAATGTCTTTGTCATGTGAACAGAATCACTTATAACTGGATAGGTAATTTATTTAACGAAATATGGAAAACACAGTTCGATTCAAAATCGCTTCCATAGTCAGGTCTTCCAATTATATATCTTTCCGTTAAAAAAATGAATTTGTAAATGTGTCAAAACATTTTGTGCTTGTTGAGCAGAGCAATTGAGAACAGACGTAAGGGGGTTTCACTCACTTAAAAGAACTCGCTCGCTAATTCTAAACCTATGGGTAGGTTTTTCGAATTTCTCGTTTAAATTTGAATATTTTTAAACGACTTTTTTGCATAAGATATCTGTGCTCGATGCCTAATATGGCCATTTTGTGTTTTTATTTTTATTTTTTTTTGCAGATTTTTTTTTTTTTTTTTTTTTTTTTTTTTTTGCAGATTTTTTTTAATAAGGATACATTCACTTTCAAAACCGGCTCCGAAAGTGAAAGTACCTTTATTAAAAATCAAGTTTTTTTCAAGTGAGTGAAGATTCCCCTTCAGCACCAGGCACCAAATAGTGTTGATATTAACTCAAGATGTATTTAATTTATCTAAAAATGGAAAAATTTGTTCGATCACAAATTTCTTCAATAATTATGCCTGTAAGAGTATTGTTTAAAACTTTTTAAAATGTGTCGGATAGTATGAGGGGCTCACGACCATAGTAGATGAAGTCCATTTTGAAAAAAAAAAAATGGGATAGTCGATTTTGAAAGTGCATAAAATCTGTTTTATCCATTACCACTGTGAACCAAGTCTTTTTTCACATCCTTTTTATATATGTCATATGTTTACAGACTTGGTTTGCTGTGGGAGTGGATAAAACAGATTTTATGCACCTTCTAAATTAACTATCTCATTTTTTTTTCAAAATGGACTTGGTCTCATATGGTTGTGAGCCCCTCCTATGTCAGAAAGTTTCGCGTTGTTGAGCACCGAATAATATTTTTCTCAGAATCCCCTTCATGATTTGTAATTGACAGTTTTTCATTTTCCATATACAGGGTGTCCGGTCTCAACGGTGTCCAATGGCTAATTCCTAAACCGTTAGTCATAGATATATAGTTCCAATTACAAAAATGTTTTAAATCAGGTAAAGAAATATTTTAAAAGCGATTTGGGTCAATAAAAACATTTCTTAAAAAATTACGAAATTTAAATTTTTATACGGTCCCCCGGTCCTATAAGCTATATTTAGTGAAATTTTCCTTTTACTCTGACAAATAATACAAAAAAAGTCCCGTTATTCTACGATTAAAATTGACGGAGTAATAGCTGTTTAAAGTTGGAGCATATTTTTTGCTGCAAATTGGGTGTCATTCACAAATTTAGTCGAAATATAATTCCGTCAGATATATTAAAAATGGTTGAGAGTAAAATTAACATTGCAATATAAATTTGAAATCTTTAATCATTCTGACATATTAATGCAAAATATACAATTTGTAATAAACATTTACGAAGAAAGAAAAAGCAGAATTTTTGTTAAATAAAATGATTCTAAATTAACAGCCTCAATTTTTTACAAAATGATACGTATTTTAAAATATTATTAGGTTACACTAGCCTGCAAAAGTTGGGTTATGTCATGCTTTTTAGCTTTTGAAAGTTGATTCTTAGGTATTCTGTACCGCGGAATCTGAAATTGACCTTCATTTTTAACCATCACATCAGGCTTTTTCGCAAAATTCAAATTTAAAATTGAATCTCCTCCCTCATCTCATCGGACCACTCAGCTATTTAGCTGTAAGAATCCCAGGATAAGCAAAAATATCGAATAAATTTATTAATAAAATAAAATAAAATAAAATAAAATAAAAAATGTTTTACATATGTTTTATAGTATGAGATTTTCGCTATATTTTAACTTACATATTTGCGATTTGCAAAAAAATTCTAACGTGATGGTTAAAAATGAAGGTCATTTTCAGATTCAGTGCTAAAAAGTGCGTAAAAATCACTTATCAAAAGTTAAAAAACACAACCATCTCCTATACTTTATAGTATTCGATTTTTGTTATTCTTTAAATTTGAAAATTTATGATTTGCGAAATATCCTGACATGATGGTTAAAAATTAAGGTAATTTTCGGATTCAGTGCTAAAAAATACTTAAAAGTTAAAAAACCTAACAGTCGCAGTCTTGTATTATCTAATCTAAAACTTTTTCTTAAACTCCTTGGCAGAAATCTATCCGAAATTTTTTGTGTTATCCTGTAAAATAAGTATAAATGGTAACCACCGAAAATCTTACTAATATTAGATTTTTATCGGATTTGCGCCAGTATGTATGATGCAATCTCGATCGGATATTTAACAGTGGGTTAAAGTTCGAGTACAAATTTTGAACTGGAAAAACATACATATGATTGTTGAAGTAACATAAAAACTTATAAAAAAAAAACATAATTTTTGTTAAAAGAAATCATAAGAGAAACAGTCTCAAATCCTGACAAAATAAAACCTATGTTATTTTAGCCAATTTGAGACTTGATCATAATACTTGTAGGATTTTTTTTCAAAGCGCAGATACACATGAAGTAAGATCTTCGAATACTTTAAACACTTGGTATATGATCCCTCAAAGCCAAGCCGAACTCATTTGTTTTCAGAGTAGAAAAGTGGCATAAGTCATGCATTTTTAAAGTTTCATAACTCGCTCAATTTTAGCGTTATATGAATGGGACTTTTTTTGTCTTACTTGTCAGTGTAATAGGAAAAAATTACTAAATATAACTTATAGACCGGGGGACCGTATAAAAATTTAAATTTCGTAATTTTTTAAGAAATGTTTTTATTGACCCAAATCGCTTTTAAAGTGTTTCTTTACCTGATTTAAAACATTTTTGTAATTGGAACTATATGTCTATGACTAACGGTTTAGGAATTAGCCATTGGGCACCGTGGAGACCGGACACCCTGTATAGTGACACACAAAAGCACCAAGAAACTTAATATAATGAATTAAATGTTGAGTAATAAGTGACTGTTTACTCAAGACAACGGATTTTTTCTTTTTCTGCGCTGTCGCGTCCGAAAATTTTGTTCAAAATCAAACTAGAGCATCATTTTCTGAAAGATCTGCTTTCACAGCAAAAAGGAAAACCAGTTCGATTTCATAGATTTTTAATAAGTCCATCTGCCAACCCCACGAGTTTATGAACAAAAATGAGTTTGAAAATGTTTCAGAAAGCAGCCAGTTTGGATTTGAGGACTTAAGAGGCTACTTCAGTCACACGAAAAGACGCGTTCGCTAATGCTAATCCTATGGAAGAAATTTATAAAGATATCTCAGTGGCATTTCAATATTTTTAAATGATTTTTTTTTCATTGGATAACTGAGATCAATTTGTATGCAGACCGTTTTTTTACTTTTTCGATTTTGATTGCAGATTTTTTATCATGTGGATGCTTTTAATTTCGAAACCGGTTCCGAAAATGAAAGTGTCCTCATTAAAAATACCTGCAAACAAAATCGAAAAAGTAAACAACGGCCTTTGTACAGATCAATCTCAACTATTGAATGCAAAAAAAAAAAAAAAAAAAAAAAAAAAAACATTTAAAAATATTGAAATTTCTAACTTATTTTTGCAGAGCCGGGACGCTGGACGCTAGATTACAAACCAACAAAACTTGAAGGGTTTGGCGAGATAAAATACAATGAGCCAAGAGCGCTGAAATCTTCACTTTCTACCCTTACTCCAGTAACCCATTTGTTTACAGGGAAGGGAGGGGGACTGTTTCAGTTCATCTTGTTGATTGTGGAAGAGGGTGCTGTGAACGAAGAAACAGGATTAAATTTCGGGGGGGGGAGGGGGGGGATGTGCTAAAGCAATTAAGTTCTATGAGCAACATATGATCACAAATGTCTTAATAAAAATGTAAAATACTTATGAAAAATGTTATTTTAATGTTTATAAAAATCGCCTACACTACCTAAGATGTTTGTCATTGTTTTTTTTTCTTGTTTTTTTTAAGTGCATGTTCTGCATTGTATATGTCCTATGTTATAGCTATATATTTTGCGTTTTAATGAATGACATGATGATTGATTACCCGGTAAAATGGCATGATATGCTGACTTATGTTTTTATGATTGCATGTTCATTAATGATTTGTTAAAAAATTAAAAGAAAACTATTTTCTAAATTATTTAGTTTAAATAGAAAAACACATTTGTTCGTTTATTAATTAAAGGGAAATTAAAAAATAACCACAATATGTATGTTAACAATAGCGAATTTGCAAAGGTATATTTTAAAAGAAATAATAACATTTTAGAGAGTATCCAAAAGTAATATTAAATTTTTCTAAATTAGATAACTCCGTTTATCATTTAAGCTCTACCGTACATAAGACAACAATATTTAGATTATTGCTAAATGTTTCAACAGCTGATATTCAAAGTTCATTCTTTTATTCTTAATTATTAAGCATTTTCTTTTTTAATTTGCTCTTTTTTATTGACTCATACTTGAAACGAATTTAAAAAGAGTACACGTGATCAACCATTAGAGCACTTTCACTTTAAGATATCATACAATTTTGAATAAAGTAAGCTGATTATAAAAATTATAAAAAGTAAATCTAAAAAATAAATATTTCAGAAAACATAATGACAGCAGCGCTTCAATAACATTTTCTTTAAATGTTAAACATTCTATGTCATGAAAGAATAAATGAATGGATTTTAACCATTTATGTACTGACGGTACTTATATGCACCAATAAAGTAACTTGTTATACAATTATTTTAATGCATTGATTAGTAATAGTACAGTTTAGAATGAGTTATAGATTCTTTACTTTCTCTTGTTCCAAAAGCACTATAGGTTGTACAAAACAAAAATATTTTTAAAAGGATGATTTCTTTTGTCTTATGCATCTTTTCAGCTTTCTTGACGTTGAATGACTGGGGGAGAAAAATTTCAGTTCGAAAATATTTCTATTGTAAGAACATTATATCTGTACCTAATTCTACAAAATACTAAAAAAAATATTTTATATGAAAGATTTGAGTGGAGTTATAAATATTGCACAAAATCCCTATAAATTCAAATTTTATTAATAAATTTTAATGGCAAAATCCTTCTAAATTGTTTTAAATGATTGTGCAAATATTCTAATGTAGTTTCAAAAATTCACGAGAAAGGCTTTAGAAGATAAAATTTTCATGAATTCATCATTTGAGACATAAAGAGTTAAATTCCAGTGGTATTAAATATTTTTATCATAGAATTACAATATATATATATATTCATATACATTCTGTCCCTTAAGGTTGTTCTCAAATAAGGGCAACTTTCTGACATAAGTTTTAATTTACTTTTGTTCGAAAATGCATGAAACTAGCTGGTGTTGTTGTTCAGAAACTATGTAATTAAGCTGTTTTTCCCTTTTTTTTTTTTTTTTTTTTTTTTTTTTTTTTTTTTTTTTTTTTCGCAAACGCAATAGATTTTTCAGAATATATTGTCAGTCACGTGATCGAAATCGCTTATAACTCAATAGGTAATTGATTCATCAAAAAATGTAAAAAACAGTTCAATTCCAAATCGCTTCCATGGCTAGGCTTTCGAGTTTTATATCTTTCCGTTAAAAATGAATTTGTAAATGAGCCAAAACGTTTTGCGCTTGTTGAGCAGAGCAGTTAAGAAGAGCCTTAAGTTATCGAATTTACAAACCAAATTTATAATGTTCAAAAAAGGAGGTGGGCTATCCTTTTCTTTTGTGAATGCAAGAATTATGTTTTCTAGTTACAAAAGGTTATATTGTCCCTACTCTATCAGATTATCTCAAATATTGATTTTAATTTTGAAGTGATACTTCATTATTAGCTTACAATATATTTATCAACATTGTTTAAATTGATTTACTGTATATATATTTTTTTTCTTTTTTTAAGAAAACACTACTTTATGGGTCTGAAAATAATTGAAAGATTGCTATTCTACAAGGTTTAGAAATTTGATAATCACACAAAATACTGGATTTAGCTATGCATTTTAATTTAGAATATACTTTTAACAAAAAAGTATTATATATTACAAAATTATTCATGTGTTCTTATTCAAATTCAAAATAAACTTTTTTTTTTTTTTGCAGTTCAGTTTGTACATTCGATACTTTTTTAATAGTTGGTCTTTAGATGATGATAATATTTTTTTTGCCGAGCAGGGGTTTCCCACCACCTCTGACGGTACATACAAAATTCATAAGTATTTTGTTTATGTTAACAATTCTTACAGTACAAATTAATAAAGTTTCATTTTTGATATACGTACTAAATATATGAGGTTCACAACATCTTTCCTGAGGCAATTTAACTTTTAACAACTAAATAATCAACCTTTTTATTAAATAGTCCTTTTTATTTTTTATTTTATTTCATTTTATTTTACCTTTTTTTTTTTTTTTTTTTTTTTTGTATATGCTTTATTACTAAAACCCACTTTACAACATTTTTATAAAATTTACGATTTTAGAAAAACGAAGAAACGGTGTAGACTTAACAAAGTACTAAAAAGTTTTAGGAAATTTTAGCAAAATATATTACAGGTGTAGTAAAAACTAATAACAATGTGCAATAAAAACATTAAAATGGGAAAAGATTTGAAAAATCTATATTAATTAAATCATTTATTTTCATAAAAAAAAACCCAGAATTATAAATTATCTTAAAAAGTGGTAAAATTTATCATTTGTTTTAGGTACAGAAGAGCAATTTTCTATTTCCAAAGCATTTCACAATACATTACACAGTACAGTATCACAGGATACGAAGAACTACGATGCATTTTCCTCCCTAAGAACTGGTTTCGCTCCACCAACAAATGTGCCAAAAGCTGCCAACTCCCCCTTCAAGTTTTGTTGGATTGTAATGTCGCAGCCGGGACTGGTTTCATTTCTAATCTTCACGGCCCAATATTTTCAGTCCTAGTTTTGATCCAGCCCATATGAAAATCGTTGTCTCAGCGTGGCCTGGTCTATTCAAAGGTCAGTAATATTAGGCCTGGCCCAAAAAATTTTTGAAAAAAATGAATATATTTTTAAATCGCCATTATTTTACGCTCAAACATTAAAATTTATTATTTTTAAAGAACAGTAGATTTTTATGCATTTTAAAATATGGCTAAATTAAAATATAGTAAAACGTGTGAAAAAGAACCTGCTTATGACGGAACCTTGTTTTAAACTGACTAACGTGTTGATCCATGCATAATTAATATATTAATACATAAGAAAAGAATATATAATACATTTACCATTTGCAAAGATGGGAATTTGTATATAACTCATTATTTTTCTTTTCTATGCAATTCCATCTTAGATTATTGTACTGTATAGCATTTTTCAGATTTTTAACACTTCAATACAAGGAATATGTATTAACAATATTAATGATAACTGAAACATTTACATACGAGACATAGAGATTCATTACAAAAATAAATATCGCAGCCTGCGGTACTTCTATAAAAATGAAGATTATAAACATGAAAAAAAAAAAAAAAAAAAAAAAAAAAAAATAAGATAAATATTTTGGTCAGAACTCCTTGTGCGAGACAAATTTTTAACCAAATCGACGTAAAAAATCAATGTTTTGTAGAAATTCACTCGGGCCGAGATTTTAACTTTTTTTCCGGGCCGGGCCAAACTTTTAATTTTTGTATCGTGCCGAGCCCGGGCCAGGAAATTTCGGCCCGTGCAGACCTCTAACCTAGAATCATTACCTATCATGGGATATCATTGAATTAATTATGTATGATAGGATTTAACAGAATGAAGAAAGCTTTTATTAATATCTTTTTAAGTTTTGATTCAAATTTCGTAAAATTTGAAATGACTCGACAAAATTCAGGAACGACTATTATATTAAATTTCAAACCTGTCGGTTGGGTAGTTTTTGCGCTGTTATATGCTAACAAACAGACAGACATACAGACGTGACGGACCAACGATGGTTTTGGTGCTATGTATTTATATAATTATGAACGCTGTTCTCAACTGCTCATCTCAACAAGCGCAAAACGTTTTGACACCATTTACAAATTCATTTTTTAACGGAAAGGAAGGCCTGACTATAGAAGCGATTTGGAATTGAACTATTTTTTTCCATTTTTTGATGCATAAATTACCTATTGAGTTATAAGCCATTTCGATCACGTGACAAAGACGTTTTTCTACCTTTCTTGAATGGTTATTCTTCTTTCGCGCGGAAATTCGGTTCAAAACGCCCACTTTGACACTATTTTTTGAAAGATCAATTGCGTTTGCCAGAAAAAAAAATAGAAACTTTTCTATTACATAATTTCTGAACAAAACACCTGCTAGTTTCATGCATTTCCGAACAAAAATAAATTAAAACTTATGTCATAAAATTGCCCTTTTGGATTTCAGAACAGCATTTAAAAAGGTGTGAAAAGCAAGGTTTTAATATTTCTATGCGTAAAATAAGTGACATAATTTATAAAAAAGGAATGAAAGGTCAATTGACCTTTCAGAATAAGTTGATTTTAAATTTGACTGTGAAAAAGGTAAAAAATGCATACCCAATAGAGGTACGTTAAAAAATAACCAAACGCGACGAAATTTAAATATTTTTTGGAGGTTAAACGCATCATGTATAGTTTTTTTTTTTTTTTTTTTTTTTTTTCTTTTTTTTTCTTTTTTACAAGGACACGACAAAAAATTTAATATAGGCTAGAGTCTACACAGGGAGAGAAAAGAGAAAAACCTTTCGTCGCATGACGAAAATCGCTTATAACTCAATAACTAACTTATTTATTAATAAAAAGTGCCCAGTTAAACTTATGGCATTGAGCTCACAGGCTGTTCACATTAATTGCATATTGTACTCTTATTTCAATGAACAATGCCCTCGAAAATCAAATTAAAGGGGGATTTGCCCCCACTCCTCTGTTTCCCATCTTTATACTTAGCCAATGAGCCTCCAAATCTTATCAGGGAAGCGCCTCATCAGAATAAAGCGGTATACCATATTTGAAGCAAATTGGATAGAAAAACACACTTATCTAAACTAAGATGGTATTAGCCTCCTTGTTCCCCCATATACTTAATCAATGAACCTCCAAATGTAATCAGAGAAGCGCCTTACCAGAATTAACTGGCATACCAAATTTGAAACAAATCTGATAGTTCTACAAGAAAAACTTATTTATCTAAAGGGGGGGGGTGGTTAGCCCCCGTTTACACCTTTATACTTAACAAATGAACTCCCAAAACTATTCAGGGAAGCGTCGTATCAAAATTAACCTGGAAAAAAAATTGAAGCAAATCGGATGTTTCTATCAAGAGTTATCGCGTTACGTGCATACATACATACGTACATACAGAACCTGCGGGTACATTAGCTCTCAGGCCTTCATAGCCTGTGAGCTAAAAAGTAAAACTTATTTCGATTCCAAACTTTCCGACAAACTTTTGCCTTTAAGTTTAAAAATGAGTCCGAAAATGTGTCAAGAAGTTTCGCGTTGTTGAGCGGGGAATTTGAGAACCGCCTGATAATTAATGTCTTATGACTTGTTTCTCAGAACATCCATTTTTTCCTGGTGTCAGGGCTCTGATTTTCGATTAGGCACGAGAAGAATGCGCATCTCTTAGAAAATTTGGAAGAGACCCAAAACAGAGAAAACAGTTGGTCCCAAATTTTATATTGAATTAATTCCATTCCAAAATTCTAATTTTTTTTTAAACTGTTTAAATGCCTTTCATAACAAACTAATTTTTCATGTAATAGATCAATTTCAAACCCATAATCAGGGATTCTTCACTTTGTCCGTTATTTTAGCCTTATGTTTACTTTAAATATTGAATTCGGCTTGTATGCACAACATAAAATATTAATAATTTAATCTATTGCCAGAATTGAAAGAAGTATTTCAAAATATTAATATTTTACTTTGTGCATAAATGCTGAATTCAACCTTTATCCAACTTAAATTTCTATGCTAATACTATACAAAGCCTTTTAGCATATTTTCCTTAATTGTATTCAACACTTGTGTAAAGGGAACATAAAAAAAAAAAAAGTTGTTTAAAGAAATATATGTGAACTCAACTGAGCCACTCTTCGGAATAATATTTGTAGCATCGATGGGTTTCCGTGTATGTGGAATTAAAGCTTCAGATAGGCGTATCCTTCTACTTCCGGTTACTGGCAGTCTTTTTGTTCAGGCCAGCCGGCGATTTCTTGTAGTTACGCGGCGTTTTTCATCTTTTTTGACTGTACAAGTAAAGAGCTGGATGCTCTGAAAGAGGGGAGAGTTTCCTTCTAGTTCGATATAATCTTATTCCCTGACCGATTGTTGAATCTAATGTAGTTCCCTCGTACTTTTGTTAAAAACCACGAATGGTGTTAGAAAAGAAAGGTTTTATTGCTTTAGCATTGCAGTGGGCTCATCTGCTTTCTAAACGCAGCCTTAGAAAACTCTTCTCGAAAGAAAGGAGTCCCGAATGCGAATACTGTGCTTCCCATGGCTTCAGAGGTTAATAGGGCCCCGCAGATATCTACTGACCAAAAAGTAAGATGAAAGACAACAACAAACATTGCAGAATGGACACAGGGCTTGACTTAGGCTATCTAGGGCCCCGGGACAAGCACCATTCTGGGGGCCCTCTTTTATATATCCATAGAAATTGTTCACTAAACGTCATATATATTGTATATATGCATAAATTTCGTACACTAACCCCATCTATATACAGGGTATCACAAAAAGATGGTATGGATTGTATGACAGGAGTACTTGTTTGCAAACTTTTATTTTTATTATCTACCTATGTTATAAGATGTCTAAAAGACAATGCCGCCGATTGGTCATAATTAATAGTCTTAACTTGCTTCGTTACGAGGAAAACATCAATAAAGTATTTTAAAACAATAGACTAAGTTGTCATAATAAAATGTTTAGTTTTCTAATGAAATAGTTCGATTTTTTTGATAGGTGAAAGGGGTATGGAAAGCAGAGAGGGGAAGGGGGCCGCACTCCCTTCCCAAAGGTTTGAAGAAAATATATGAATTTTGATCACATTAGGCCAATTTTAACCATTTGGCCCCTTTTAATGAAAGTCTCGATTATTCCTATGGGGCCCCCTAAAAACGGGGGCCCTGGCAGCTGCCCCACATGCCCCTGCATTAGCCAGGGCCTGAATGCATACACAGATAATTTATCTGTGAATGCACCAGTCCAGTTCTACAAAGCCTATATAGGAAAGCCAAGTTACGAAAGAAATTGAAGCCATTACTTCACTTCCGTGTAGGCACCTAATGGGGGGAATTAAGTCCTCCTTCCTTTTTAAATTCGATTGAGCTCCCTTGTGGTTCTGAACAGCCAGCACAAAATACCAGTAATGGGGTTAGAAAAGAAATGTTTTATTGCTTTAGCATGACAGTGAGCTCGTCTCACCCAGCAAAACTCTTCGCAACCAACGCAGCAAAAACTCTTCTCTAAAAAAAGGGGTCCGGAAATGACACTGTGCTTCCCATGGCTTCAGAGGTTAACGGGTTCCGTTGGTGGCCACGCCACTGACCAGAAAGGAAGATGAAAGACAACAACAAACATTGCACAATGCCCCCACAGATAAATCTGTGAATGCATCAGTCCAGTTCTCCAAAGCCTATTATCGGGATAATCACTTCGCTTCCATGTAGGTCGCCTAATTAATCGTGTGATTGTGGTTGTCCTTCCTTTCAACAGTACTTCCAACACTTTTGAGATCCCCCATGGTTCCATTACCTTACCAGGAAAGAAGCACAAAAGCATTTTATTGGAAGGGTGCCGCCCTCATCAATCCATTTTGACAAATCTAACCAGTGGCAGACAGGGACATGTATAGGATCTTTTTTCATTACCAGTAATATGATATTATTCTCTTATATAGGCAAATAAAGGGCTCTGAAAAATAAAAATAATAAGCCAAAGTTCTTGGAAAAAATGCAGTAAATCTTTTGTTAATTGATATGTATGCTAAAGAAGCCGACCTAAAAGTACTCAGTGGTAGATTTATTCATTTACTGCTTTCAATTATATAATAATGTTTTTAATTTCAACATGGGCTGTTGTTTGTTTCTTTGTTTGTTTTTTACACTTAGTTTGATACGAATTTTTATAGTCCAAGCTGTTAAACATTTTAGGGAAGGTATTTGAGGCACCCTGAAAATTTGTGCAACACTTTTTTTGTAATGGCTGAATACAAAATTGAATGTCTGGCTGAAGGATCATGGCCTAAAAACTGTGCCAGACACGTGTCAAGTGCCATTTTTATACTACCTCAAAAAGGTATTTGAGGCACGCTGAGATTGAGACAGAATAATATTTATACTTAGAAAAAAATATTTTGAAAACGACAGACACTTTAGTCGGCCCCAAAACTGTGCCAGACACGTGTCAAGTGCCATTTTTTGATTACCCAAAAAAAGTATTTGAGGCACGCTGAGATTGAGACAGAATAATATTTATACTTAGAAAAAAATATTTTGAAAATGACAGACACTTTAGTCGGCCCAAAATCTGTGCCAGACACGTGTCAAGTGCCATTTTGCCAAAAATGTGCCATTTTTGGCAAAATGGCACTTGACACGTTTGGCACTTGACCATTTTGTTAGAGAAAATGATATTTCCTTTAATCGGAACACTCTTGCGATTTAAGAGAACAACATTTTCCCTAAGAATATACCGGTGTGCAAAAACGCGGAAATCTCATCCCTATATTATGTTTGGAATAAAAGAAAACTAGCTAAGATATCATTCAAGCGTTTTTATACTATTTTCTAGTGACAATGTGAAACTTGCTGACGTGATTTTTGAAGAGATTTATTTATAAGCAACGTGTGTAATTTATTTTTCGTTCAATTAATTAGAACTTGATTTATAGACAATTATTTTCTCAGTATGACCATTTTTTTCGTTTCCAGCAATATCACTTCAGGAAATTCGATTCAAAATGCAAATTTTGACTGAATTTTTTGAAATATATTCTGTCTTTATCAAAATATTGACCCATATGGCACATTATATAGTTTCTGAATAAGATAATTCGCCAATTGGATGCGTTTGAGAGCAAAGATGAATTTAAAAATGAGTCAGAAAATAAGCAGAACTAAATTAATTTTGTAGGGTTAATTACGCTAATTTTTTTATTTGTTTATTTAAATGTATGAATGTTATAAATGTGAAACCAGCAGTTAAAAAAACGTGTTTTTCAGATTTCAGAACTTCACATTTGTTCTGATGTCCAGAGAGAAAGATGAAAGATAACAACAAACACAAACACTGTACAATGCACCAGATGCCCAGTCCTGTAGCAATTTCTTCTATAATCGTCTTCTGAATGTTTGAAAGCTGAGTAAAACACTTCCGTGTAGGTCATCTAATCAAAGAATGGGGTGAATGTGATTGTGTGTGCTTCCTTTCAACAGTCTTGAGACCCCCAATGGTTCACTTGCATTGCCAGGAAAGAGGTACAAAGCATTTTATAGGGATGATGCTGCCCTCATCAATCCATTTTGGCAAATCTATCATGTGGTAGACAGTGATATGATATGTGCAGGTTCTCATCCTTTTTCATTACAGTATCAGTGATATGATACATTTGTCTTATATAGGCAAATAATTGGCTCTGAAAATTGAAAAATTAAGCGAAAGTTCTGGGGAAAAACGCAGTAGAACTTTTGTTATATGTGTTAAAAGTAGGGGAGGTAGGGGAGATATGATACACTTTTTTTTACTACTTTTTATAACCCTTAGAAAGCTATTTTTAAACAAATTTTTCACATTTTCTTAAGGGTGTTCTCAAATCCAAAAGGGCAACTTTCTGACATTATTTATTTTTGTTCGAAAATGCATGAAACTAGCTGGTGTTGTTGTTCAGAAACTATGTAATTGAGCTGTTTTTTTTCCATTTTTTTGCAAACGCAATAGATCTTTCAGAAAATTGTGTCAAAATGGGCATTTTGAACCGAATTTCCGCGCGAAGGAAGAAAGAGACTCAAGGTGGGCGCAAAATGCGTTTGTCACGTGATCGAAATTTCTTATACCGTATTTTATGGAAAAAACGCCGCGGCGTTTACGAGTTTAAATGTTAATTTTTTTCCAAGTGCGGCGTTTACGATTTTTTTTAAAAATACCAACTGGGTTTCCTTAATTTAAAAATCCATAAAAATATTTAAAGTCGGATTTAAATATTTTAAATAAAACTTCAGACATCTTAAGATATTAAAAACGACGCATCCTACACTGCACAGAAAACTTTGATTGAAGTTAGGTCAATGTGACGCTGGCGACAAAAGCAGCGTTCCGACGGATGCGGCGTTTACAACGGTATTTTTAAGCTTATTCAGGCCAATTTGAGGAGTGCGGCGTTTCTTCCATAAAATACGGTAACTCAATAGGTAATTGATTGATCAAAAAAATGAAAAAAAACAGTTCAATTCCAAATCGCTTCCATGCTCAGGCTTTCCAATTTTATATCTTTCCGTTAAAAAATGAATTTGTAAATGTGTCAGAACGTTTTGTGCTGCAGTTAAGAATAGCTGTTGAGCAGAGCAGTTAAGAACAGCCTGTTCTTAACTGCGCTGCTCAATAAGCGAAAAACGTTTTGACACATTTGCAAATTCATTTTTTAACGGAAAGGTATAAAATTGGAAAGCCTGGCCATGGAAGCGATTTAGAATTGAACTGTTTTTTTTCCATTTTTTGATCAATCAATTACCCATTTAGTTATAAGCGATATCGATCACGTGACAAACCCGTTTTTTGCCCGCTCTTGAGTGATTTTTCTACTTTCGCGCTGAAATTCGGTTCAAAACGTCAACTTTGACATTATTTTCTAAAAGATTTATTGCGCTTGCAAAAAAAAAAAAAAAAAAAAAAAAAAATGGAAAAAACAGCTCGATGACATAGTTTCTGAACAACAACACCAGCTTGTTTCATGCATTTTCGAACAAAAATAAATTAAAACTTATGTCAGGAAGTTGCGTTTTTGGATTTGAGAACAGCCTTAAGTGACTTTTTATTTATTTGAAATATAGTGAATTAAAAAAAAAATCATTCAACAAATATATACACTGTAAAAAAAATCTGTGAAGTTACTAAAGTTTTTCTAGGAAACTGGGATTCCAGGAACTTTTTATGTAACGGCAACAAGAAAAATTCCTGTAACAGCGTCTGTTACAGGAATTTTTGTTGTTGCCGTTACATAAAAAGTTCCTGGAATCCCAGTTTCCTAGGAAAACTTTAGTAACTTTACAATTTTTTTTTTACAGTGTACCAATTATTTTGAACGGTTACTATTGTATCAAAACTCCCCATTACTGGGGAGGATTTATACACTTGCAAGGGAGATTTCATACATGGTTATGTAAACTGAACAAAAAATGCAGACGATTCAATTTTTGTGTCATACATTTTTTTATGATAAATCTTGAAATATTTTATTAAAATTTAAAAAGAAATGACATTGACATATTTTTGTTTCAGAAATGTTTATTAACAAAAAAATCAAACAGTGCTAATTTTTTTCGAAAATAAATCTCTAATTTTAAAATTTTCATCAAGCTTTTTTTTTGACAATCATATCAATCAATATTAAAGATTGTACTTTACGTTTTCCACCACTTGTGATTGTAGCTGTTTTCTTGGGATAAGGTCTAATATCCTTGTGACCTTGGGAGACTTCTAAATTTGATACGCGATGGCCCTGTCTTTTCATCTAAAGATTATTTAGGTGTCGTGTCAGTAGACAGCTGATTCATATTTAACTCACTGCTTTCGTGGAGAGGATTACTTCACAAGAAGTAGTTGAGGGTAAAAAAATAGGTATTATCGAATCAATTAAGGTCAAAAGGATAAATTCCTGTCTTTGTAACTACAAATAAAATAAAATATTTGTTAGAGTAAATGATTTCGGAAAAGATTTACCAATTAATCCTCCTTACAAATTTCCGTAGCTCTTTCTGTAAAACAATAATGAATATCACAGTCCTACATTAGTTTGCAACTTAAAAAACTATTAAATTTCCAATATACAAGTGTATCATTTCTCCCTATTATGCCGTATGGAATTTTCAAGCACTTTGTATAAATGCAGTTGCAAAATGTCAATCTACTTTCTAGTAAAACTAATTCTAACAATGTGCTTTATATAAAAAAAGAAAAAATACAAAATATTATCTTCTCAATAATAAGAGTTATGAAAGAAAATTAGTATTTAAAAAAAAATTACATTGGCATTCCAAAAATCTTCAAAATTAAAAGAAAAGAAAAGTTGTCAGTTCTTCATTGATTAGTCCAGTTAATGATGGCTTCTGCAAATAAAAGAAGCCTTTACATGTGTTAGAATGGCTGTTAATGTCATTTGTTGAGAAAAGTTGTCAATGTATCAACCCTCCTCCCTATGTAACAAACCTCCCTTAACCTATATCTCAACCCACTCAGTAAACTCAACCTATTCAGCTCCAGTTACTTATTTAATGTTTTCAATTATATATTAATGTTTTTAATTTAAACATGGGATGATTTTTGTTTCTTTGTTTATTTTTTACACTTAGTTTGATACCAATTTTTCTATATAACTTCTAACCAAATTAATTACTATTAAATTAATTTAGTAGGGTTGTTAAATACATACATATATATATATATATATATATATATATATATATTAATTATTTATTTAAGGCTGTTCCCAAATCTAAAGGGGCATATTTATGACATCAGTTTGAATTAAGATTTTTGTTCGGAAACGCATGAAACCGGCAGGGGCTGTTATTCAGAAACCGTGTAATCCAAACACGTTTTTTTTTTTTTTTTTTTTTTTTTTTTTAATCCAATAGATTGTTCAGAAAATACTGTCAAAGATGACGTTTTGAACTCAATTTCTCGACGAAAGCAGAAAAGACAGTCAACGAAGGGAGAAAAACGCCTTTTCACGTGATCAAAAACTTTTATAACTCCATAGGTAATTTATTTATCATAAAATGGAAAAAATCATTTCGGTTCCAAATCGCTTCCATAGTCAGACCTGTCAATACCTTTACGTTTAAAAATGTGCACGTGAATGTGTCAGAAAGTTTTTTTAATTTTAACATGAGCCGTTTCTTGATTTTTTTTTTTTTTTTTCTTTGATGCAAATTTTTACCCGACTGCCAAGAAGGGTTATGTGTTTCATGTGTATCTGGGTATGTGGATTTTTTTAAACCCTCGAAACATCCCAACGGTTGGATGTATTTTAATGAATGAGGTCTCTATTGACTTGTCTTAACCTTCCGATGGTTATAGGCTAGGTTTTGTTTTTATAAATTAAAAATGGCGACCGTAAAATACAAAAGGCGGTAGAGACAAACAAAAATTACGCACCCTATTGAGTGGCATATCATTGGATAGGTCTTTCAAAATGAAAGTGATGTTTCATTGACTATTTTACAGTCAGAAGCTCCGTTAAATATTACACAACCTGGATGTTTGTGTAGGTAGGATCTCTAGCTTTACTGCGACTCTAACCTTCATAGAGATGTATAGGCCTCATCAAAACAATGTTTATAGATAGGATCCAACAATTAAACACAACTTAAAAGTCCTCAGTACAAGTAAATAAAAAAAGGGGTAAGTAATAAAAAAAAAATAGTTTCACACTGATGAGAAATAATCAATTAGTTCACTTTTTATGCAGTCGGGTTTTTTGAATTTTTTAATTTAATTTTTACTTGTTCTATTTATTTTTCCAGGGGGTAGGATACCTTTGAATACGTCGGAAAGTTAAAAATATCACTATGTTCCAAGCTTCAAAACTTGCATAATAAGTCAAAAATAAAAATCAAACTTCATTTAAATATAAAGCTCATACTTAAATTTATAGTTAAATATATATATATACTTTTAAATTCATAAATAAACATTGCAATGATAAGTTTAAAAATATATGATAATAAGAGAAAAAAAATCTTTGCTTGAAAATTTTGGTGAAAATAAATACATAATAGTGTTATCTTTATACTAAAACCAGAATATTTGTAAAAAATATTGATTAAATTAAAAAATTAACAAAAAATTAAAAATTTTCACTTTATTAATAATGTTTTTCAGAGTACAAAAACAGAAAAAAAATAATATCTTACCTTTTTCTGTTTTTACAGAAATGAATATGTGGTGAAAATTTCTTTTGATTACCATGCATAGCTTTTTATTAACACTGAACGCAGTATCAAAATTCATCGTTTTGAATAAACGCAACGCAAAGTTTAATTATCCTACATAGTCTTAATAAAACTGCCATAATTAGTAGTAAACTAATGGGAATTTTTTAATGTGGTTTTTCGCATATTGTTCAGAAATGATTACGAAATCAAAATATGTATTAAAAAAAATCGAAATTTTTGAAGGTTTAAAGGTATCCTACCCCAACTAAATTTATTGCTATTAAATTATGTACTTCTAGTGAAGTACTATTATTTCACTAAAGAATTATTACTACAAGTGAAGTAATAATTAAATTATTACTTCACTATTAAATTAATTTTGTAGAGTTAATTGCGTTAATTTTTTTATTTGTTTATTTAAATGTAAATTTAGTAAAAAAAGTCTTTTGGATTTTTATTTTATTTTAAACCCTTTGGGGTGAGCGTCTTTTACAGAGTTTTTAATCTTTTACCACTGGTTTTTGCAAACATAAATTTTTAGCTAACTTAATCGAGAAAAGTTAACTTAAGCGACAAAAATCGCCTGCGACTCGTCAGATTTCATGAAACTTATGTACTATCCACCTGAAACTTACGTATTATCCAAGCATTTCATTGGCTGTTCGGGAAAAGGCTTTTCCATGGTCAGATTCCCAAGAAATCTGACGACCTGTTTTAAATGAAATTTCATTCTTAAACTTCTAAACATCCCACAATATTACTTTTTACACCGTCGTATAGAGAAAAAAATGTCCTTTTAAATGCAATCTTTTTGAAAGCTGTATATCAATTTGTTTTTGAGTTATTATTATTTTTTTTGTAGTTTTTATTACTTTTTTGTCATAGTGGCAACAGAAGTACCCATCTCTGTTGAAAGTAAAGGTTAGTGTATAGACCAATTTGAAAACGAATAAAATGTGGATTAAACCAATAAAAAGCTTCAGATATGCTTTTGATATCCTACCCTGACGAGGACAATAACCATTTTTCCAAAACGTTTAAAACGGAAAACGTCTTTCGATTACATAGTTTCTGAATAACAACACCTGCCTGTTCCATGCGTTCCCGAACAAAAATGAATTAAAACTCATGTCATAAATTTGCCCTTTTGAATTTGAGAACAGCCTAAAAAAAACAATCTTATATTTTTTTGGAATGAAAGATTAAAACTCTTGAAATAGGAGTCTTCTTTTGGAAGATTCATTCAAATTTAACGGCGGGTTTTAGGAACAATGAATTATCATTTATCTTTCCTTGTTCTGCGTATAGAAGTCTGTAACAATATCCAGTAACTACACCTTAAATTTGATTATTATTAACAATAATAAAATACAATTTATTTTACGCCGAGTGATATTCAGCCTAAAACAAGTTTTTGAAACTTCAAATTAGCTATATATACCTGATGAAATCAATATCATTCAAACGTTTTCATATTTTCTAGATACAATGTCTTGTTAATTCCCTAAGTAGGTAAAAATGACGTCATTAAATGAAAGCATAGAAAATAATGATATCAGTAAAAGCAACAACTGCATTTTTTTTTTTTTTATTATTAATATTTCTCGGCGGAACCCTTGAATACGCAATTAAGTCTGTTCTCAAGTCCATAAAGGTTACTTTCTAACACATTTTTTAGTTCATTTTTGTTCAGAATTGCATGAAATTGGCAGGTGTTGTTATTCAGAAACTTAGTAATTGAAATACTTTTCCAATTTTTGGTAAACGCAAAATATCCTTCAGAAAATACTGCCAAGATTTCCGCAGAAAAGCCGCGAGAAAGTCGAATATCTGTCACGTGACCAAAATCGCTTATAACTCGAAAAATAATTTATTTATCGAAAAATGGATACGCATTTCGATCTGAAATTGCTTTAATGGTGAAGACCGCCAATTTTATGCCTTTACGTCTAAAAAATATTCAGAAATTGTGTTAGAAAATATAGCTTTGTTGAGAATGGGATTTCAGAAGCGTCTTAATTTCCAAGGAAAAGTAAAAATATTTTTAACACTACATTTTATTATTTTAATAATCCAGTTTTCATAAAACCCCTCCCTATTTCTACCCCCTTGGGCCTATTTTGCCTATTTGCAATCCCAGCCGTACTAGCATCTTCCATATTATTCACAAAAAATTCTGTAGATAGCTATAAGGGGGGCCCAAAATGATTCTTGCCCCGGGGTCCCCCATAGCTTAACTCGGGCCCTGAACTCAAGTCCTCCCCCCTCCCCTATTGGAAATCAAGTCTTATTTTTTTATAAAAAGTAATTCTTCCAAATATCTTACGAGCAGAAATCGAAATGTGGGTTGAAAAATGGTTGTCATCAGACAAAAAAGAAAGACCGAGCACTGTAATACAGTCCTTATCATGCTGTAAGATGGGTGTTTAGTCCAACATCAAGAAATTGTTGAAAGTTCTATCAGCACTTCCAGTCTCAATAGCTACTCCAGAAAGGACATTCTCTACACCGAGATGATTAAGGGGGCTGGTCGCTCAGTTTCGGAATTCTCCCCCGTAATGTTAAGTCTATGGACTTTAGTTGCATTCGTATATTTAAAATATCTACTCGGGAAATTCATATTTTTAACATCTTTTTTCTGTGTACTCTTCTTAAAGGATGTCTCTTTTTTTCTTAGTTTTCAAAATATTTCTAAAATCTATGCTGAATTTAATATTTTATGTGTTAAAAGCGGGCGAACTGTGAGTAAGATTTTAACGCTTCCTATAAAATTAAGTCTATACTTTAGAAATATTTTGAGAACTAAGAAAAAAAGAGACATCTTTTCGGAAGTGTACACAAAAATAGAAGTTAAAAATATTAATTTCCCGAGGAGATATTTTAAATATACGAATGCATCAAATGCCCATAAACTTTACATTAGTGAGGGGAAATAGGAAGCTGAGTGACCAGCCCACATTAAGGGGACAGTGGGGATTAAAAACCAAATCCTTCAATTTTCAATGGATTCATTAATTTGCAGACTTACTAATGGCAAGCTCAAATAGTTATTTTCAAATTTTGGTGTTAAAATAATAAATAGTTTTTAAATTATTCATTTTTTTAAATAATGAATAATTGCCATATTTTAAAATGTCCCGTGCGCAATTTTTTTTTTTTTTTTTTTGATAAAATATGATATTTTTCACTTATGAGATACTTTTTTATATATATTACAACCGAAGTTGGGATGAATTCTAAAAGTTCGCTGAATATATAAGAAGACAAAAATATTTTTATAATTATGCTTTGTTTTTTCTAAAAAAAGTAGCTATATATTTTCATATATATATAAATTTGAACAGTAAAATACTCTTGAAATGCAACTTTTTATGCTAACATTTCTTTTCTATTATATAGAGAATATACAGTAAAAATTTCAAAAGAATCTGATAATCAGGAATGCGCATGGAACGTTTCAAAAGTTAGAAAAGTGTGAAATTTTCCATTTTGAGAAAACAGCATTTTAAGTTAAACAAACTGCATAAATATATACAATTTTTACAAATATAAAATGTTATATCTTTGCAAAGAAGCATCAGAATTTAACAATTCTTTTTGCATCAGATAAATTTGAGCATCTAGTTTCACAATTCTCCAAATAAAAAAATCGATTTCTTCGTCGAATTTCGTGATTTTGAAAGCTCACTGCCCCCTTAAAATCTTAACAAACACTTTGTCTAATTTTCGGGTTTCTGGACTTGCATTGATGAAAACCCATGAAACCCATCGAGAACCCCATGAAAACCCATTGTTATGTATAATTTAATTTATTCCCTAATGTTTACTTTGAAATAATGCTCATACACATCTTTAATTATCAATAAAATTAATTATTAATTAATCTACATAATTATTAATGAAACGCTTTATCATTAAATGACTTTTGACACCCCATGAAAACCCATCGAGAAATACAAGTAGATGCCGAATAAATTTTAAACGCAATGTCAGCGGAGCGTACTTTCTTTACCTTGTGTTATGATGCCAAAATTTGTAAGTGCATTTATTTTTTATTTTTTAAGTACTTTTTTAATGAAATATTTTTTTCGTACTCTGCTGTCATATTTCACAAAAATGTATAATTTAATTTATTCCCTAATGTTTACTTTGAAATAATGCTCATACACATCTTTAATTATCAATAAAGTTAATTATTAATTAATCTACATAATTACTTATTAATGAAACGCTTTATCATTAAATGACTTTTCCCAGTTTCGCACTTATTTTGAGCATACTGAGTTAGAAACTATTTGATCACCCCCCCCCCCCTCGTAATTTTTAAATTACTACGCAACTGGCCCCTGTAAACAGATTACAAGTGCTACACGCTTCATTTTCAATAGAGGACTTCCCATAGTAAACATCATTAACCCTTTATCTACTGCAATTTTTTTCATGTAATTTTTTTTCAGTTACTACAATGAAAGTTAAAGGATATACATAAAAAAATACTCACTCGTGAGAAATTTAATTCGTTAAAGGTAATTAATTAAAGTGGTACCTTAAAGTACCGCCAGTACACTATGCCTAAAATATTCCCGTAACAGAAAATTCACATGATATTTCAATAAAGTTTAAACTCTTAAAAATGCTAAATTACAAGAAGACACTCGCAAGTTAACAATAAAAAAATATTAAATTGAGATAGTTTTATTCTACACATGAAAAATGAGTAAAAATTGAAATTTGATGGCATTAGAAGAGAATTTTTTTTTTTTAGATTTTGATCGTTTTAGCAGTCCTTTATTTATGCGACGCCTATATTCCAGGGACAACATATTCTCCCGTATCTCTACATCACATATGCAATATATGAATTTACATATGCCGTTTCTAGCATAGCAAAAAAGAGCCGGTGCCACGACGTTCTCAACTATAAAAATAATAATGAAACAGAAAGCAAATACCAGGAAAATCATTACTACACTAAAATTTAGTAATTACATTATAAAGCAGATAAAAACGATGGATAATTACACAGACGAAAAGTTAACAAAAAGCTTTTCGCCAACACCCAGGGTACTGGTGGTACTTATAAGTACCACTGAGTAATTCCACTGTTAAATCAAATACATACACTTTCACCTAAAATAGCTAGTCAAATTGTATTCTAAGATCATAATGAACACGTAAAAAAAAAAAAAAAAAATCCAACACTTATCTTATATCCTTTACTGTGTTTGCAGATTGCAGATATAAAAAGACGAGCGTGACAATTTATACAAAATGTCGGCACAAAACACATCGACTGTTTCAAAGATAGCCTCCTTCCTCGCTAAAATAACAAACCTAGAACAGAACTACTGCTGCCTATCCTGATAAAATGGTGTTAAAAGAGTGTTTTTGCAAAGTACCATTAAAATATTAGGAATATTCAGGGATTAAAGTTTAAAGTGAGAGGTACTTATAAGTACCGTCAGTAGATAAAGGGTTAACATATAAAATTACTGGTCAATCCACTACCCTACATACTAGATGCCTCTCGCATTCACTGTTTTCCCCATATAAAAACTGGAAGTCAGCTTAGCTCCAAAATGCTCTGCCATCTATCGGTGACAATTGACATGATTTTTAAAAACCTACAGATAAATAATGTAAATAAAAGCTGTTTTAAGAATATTTGAATAGAAAATTTTAAAATAAATTAGCTTAAAGAATAACATTTGTTAAAAAAAAAAAAAAAAAAAAAAAAAAAAAAATTGTTATTTATTTCTAGAATTTTACTTTTTTTTTTTCTCTTTTCATATTTACTTAAACTGTTGTAGTAAAGGATGTTTTTCTATAAAATATTTGAAAAGAGAAATGGTTTCATATTTTCTCTTCAATTTCAAATGATGAATGATAAAATAATGCACATCATTTGTTTTATTATATGAATTTTAAATTATATGTTCTTTTTTAAAATTAATTATAATATATAAATTAATAGCACTTACACTTAATTGTAAATAGATTCTATGCACTGATGTTCCAAGACACTTATTTTTTCATCTTTTTTACTAGCCCCCCCACCTCCCCCCCACACACGTTGCCTCAAAAAATTGATAACAGTATTTTTCTTAATTCCCCTATTTAATATTTTCGATATAAAATTATAAAATTATTGATATTGTGATAACAATACTATAAATATTAATTACATTTATTATAATAATGAAACTAGCAAATCTTCGGGTGAGGGCCTCAAACGTCAATTCTGCAGTTTTTTTTGTTTTGTTTTTTTGTTTTGTTTTTACATTTAAATTGCAGTTTCACTTCTTTTATATTTGTATTATTAATTATTACAAGTAATAATCAAGTACTTTCAGGAATGAAATTACTGATATATTTCAATTACACAATATTTATATTGCTTGAAAACACAATATAAAGCTATGAATATATATTTTGATCACATTACTAATTCGCATTCGATTTCATCTTGTATCATTATTATTATTATTATTTAGCAAGAAGAAATTTAAATAATTTTCAATGTTATTGTATTTTCACTTTCATCCAGAAAAGGCTTTGGATAATTGTTTGATAAAAAGAAATATTTTGATCTATCATTTTTATTATTAATAACAATAATTATAAACAATATTATTTCAGATTTTTTTAGATCAAGGTACCCTTTTAAGACATTGTAAGCTAATAAAAATACATCACATTAATAGCAACTATACATTAATTTAATTTATTATTATTCAACGGAATGTTACTAGAAAGATACAGTAATAGTAAAAATATCTATTTGTATTTTTAAAAAGAAAAAGAAAAAAAGTAAAAAAGACTCGTCGACTGTCTTCCACAGGAATTTGGTGAAACGAAATATTTTCCTCCATTTTGCTGGATGAACAGCAGTAAGGCACAAGGCAATATGACATTTTATATGGAATATATTAACTTCATTAAAAGTAAACTTTCTATTTAAAAAAAATCCCAAATTACTGCAAAAAACAAAAATAGTAATAGCTTTCAAAGGCACTTCTATGAGGCGATCCATGTAAATAAACCAATAACATACACCAAACCATCTATCAACATTGCTGACTTCCATTTTTGAGTCAAATGCGAGAGGCATCTAGTATGTACGGGGTAGTATGGTCAATCCGGGTATATTTATGAGAGTTAGAGTACGAGCAAACGAACAGACAGAATTAAACCGAATTCATAAACATTTTTCAAATATGTTGGAAAATATTAAAAACAATATTTAAACTAAAATGAGAGAAAGATTCCAGTTGATAATAAAAATAAAACTGAGTGCAACATTATTTTCGCATTTATTAATGCAACATAATATTTATTTCATCTGCAAGTCCACTATAAAAAGAGAGAAAAAGCTATTTGTCATAATTTATATATAATGTAGATAATGTACGTTGCCATAATTAAAGTACAGGGTGTCCATAATTAAACGACCCTACTTTAAAGTTGTCTAAATCCGAAACATATTGGTCAGAAAGGTGTGAAATTTTGTGCCGGACACAAAAAAGTAATGGGAATTTGTTTGAGCGAAAAAAAATAGTTCAAAATTTCGTCACCAGAGGGCTTTATTAATAAATTACACATTTAGCCACCGCCCACTGAATACCAGGTCTGAGCTCTGAGAAAAAAAAAATGGCGGCTGTTGTAATCGGATTTGCTTTTTTTTTTTTTTTTTTTTTTTTTTTTTTCAGAGTTTGTCCGTTCAATTCGAACACCAATAATTTTTAAAAGTTTTTATGCTTTTTTTTTTACAGGGGGCGGTCTGTATATTTTTCTTATTTAATCTGAGAAAAATAAAGAGTAAAAACTTTAAAAAATGTGTAATTCACTAAAAAAGCATCCTGGTGGCGAAATTTTGAACTTATTTTCGCTCAAACAAATTCCCATTTCTTTATTATGTCCGTCACAAAATTGCACAATTTTCTGACCAATAGTTTCGTCTGTAGACAACTTTAAAGTAGGGTCGTTTAATTATGGACACCCTGTACGTACATGTGGCTCTACAAATTAAACTATATATTTTTAAAAGCTTTTGTATTTATGCTGTTTAGACTTTAGAATATTGCGGAAACGAGTTATGCAATAAAAACAATTAGTTTGAAATGTTACTGATAGAGGGCGCTTAAATGTTAGAGACGTTTTATTAGCAAATAAACAAAAATAACTCATTTTAAGTCAATATCTTTTGAGACGACGGTATTTTTTCATAGCAGTGCTGTAATTATTATCACTTTTATTAAAACACTTGATTATGTGAATTTTTCCATAAAAACGTTTCAAAATTTAGCTAGTAGGAAACTCTCCGATTTTCTATTATATATAGCTCCATCTGTCTTTAACCCCTTAATTCTCACTTCCGTCAATATCACTGGCTGAGGGGTCGTTCGTTATTTCTCGTACCCGTCAGTAGTAGAAAAAGGACAGTTCTGCTCCAGCAGGAGGTGGGAGCAAAGGAGCAACTCCACCTCCTGCTCCTGCGGAAAATGTGTGCTCTTAGAGGAGGGGTCAGAAAGGAATTTTGATCTCTAAGAAGGAGGTGGCGTCTAAAAAAATTTAGAATTTTTTTTTTTGGAGAATGAAATTTTGAACGAGGGGTAATTTTGGAGATTGCAATTTTTTTAGCGAACTATAGCACGAGGGGTCATTGTGGAAAATGAATTTTGTGAAGTGGTGTTTGGGGCAGCCCTCTAACGGTGAAAAATTGAAATAAAAATAAAAAAATTTAAAAATAATTTTAAGGGTTGATGAGGTTTGAACCCTCGTAAAATGTCAGGCTGGCTTAGTGATTTTAGCTGTTATCTTATCCAGGGGTTATTTTGGAGATTGAAAATTTTTTTAAGTGAACTATAATACAAGGTAATTTAGGGTAATTTAGTATAAAGTATAGTACAAGGTAGAGGGGTAATTTTGCGTTTAGAATTTCTGCTGTTAGACGATAGGTCGATAAGAATTTTTAGGGATTTAAATTAAGTAAAAGATTTATTTTGTGCTGCCCTCTAGCTGATTGAAACTGAAGCAATTAAAATTTATTTTTTTTAAAAAGTTAAAAGTTGAAGTTTGATCCCTCGTAAAATGTTAGGAGGGCTTACTCATCCATCTGCTCCTGGCGCGAGTAAAGGGATCCTCCTGCTCCTGTCGCGAGTACCGTGCTCCCCCGCCTGCTCCCATCTCCTGCTTATGCTCCTGGCGCGAGTAAATGGCTCCTCCACATGCGGAGAGCTTGTTGTTTTAGAGGAGGGCTTAATTAAGGAATTTTTAGTGGCACGCTCTAGGTTGAGGTGGAATTTTCAATTATGCATGAAGAATTAATTTTTAAATATTTCATTTTAGAACTTGAGAAAAATTTTGAATAGGGATTTTTTTATTTTTTTATTTACTAATGGAATATTATACCGAATTTGAAAATGTTGGAATTTTCTCTAGTAAATTTAGGTTTTGGTAAAATGACACCCCACCTAACTTTAATTGTTTATTACTCATTAATAAATTATGTTAATTATTTTTTTTCATTCAATACGAATCGTTCTTGCGCATATTTAAATTTAAATTAAATAAATAGTTTCCGCAGAAGTTGAATACCCATAGTCACGTGACCTCGCTCCCTTTTTTTTTTTCCTACTTGTGTAATAAACCATTGAAATTTCATTTTAAAACCTAGAATCATATATACTGCTAATAATTATTCGAATTTTCTATAAGGTTTGAATACTGCAAATATTTTTTAAACTGATTAAATATTTCTGAGATGTTTATTGAAAGTATATAGATATACAGGGATGTTCAAGATAAGCTTTCTTTTGACATGTACGAAAGCTTTTAATCAACCCCCCCCCCCCCCCCCAGTAATGGGTGCTTGATACTTTTTTAAATGAATGCCCGGTTTAATTAAAATATATGCCCTTCTTATATTATGCTTCTATTTTGTTAATGAGTCAATCAGTAAATTTGGTTAGTGATGTCACGGGAGATCTAATATTTGGCGAAATATATTTATTAATTACATATATATTTTTTTTATGTTGGTGTATTATATTAATTAAAATAGATATTTTTTAAATATTGAATACATTTTTATTGTTATTCGTGGACATTTCAATGTTATTGGCGAAATATAGTTATTGCACTGAATAAATTTTTAATGTTGTTGGCGAAATATATTTATTTAACTGAACAAATTTTTAATGTTGTTGGCGAAATATATTAATTGAATTCAATAAAATTTTAATGTCGAATATATTCTTTTATGTTGTTGACGAAAGTTATGAATTTAATTATATAAATGTTGAATATTATTCAAAATTGGTGAGTATAATATATTGGTGAATTTAATTTAGTTGAATAAATTTTTTAAAGCTTTTAACGAAATGCGTTAGTAAATTTTGAATGCTGTAGACGAAATCTCTTATTAGTTTTCAACAACGCGAAAGATACATTTCAAATTTTATCATATGATTCTAACTTAATAATTTCTACATATACAGGAGAGTGCAAAAGAATTCACGTAAATTTCAAAAGTGTATACATATTATTGGCAGTACAAAACTATTTTATTCTACCTTGTAAAAATAATTTCGCATACAAGATTTACTCGTCACCTTTAGCAATTAAAATTTAAATAGCGATATTGGAATGAGCGAGGTTTTTTTTTTTCCCTGATTAGAGAAGAATATATAAATCACAATCCAAAAGCAGATTTAACTAAATTTTAATTAAAAATCGAATTTTTGTTTTAAAAGCTAAGTGAACTGTATTAGAAAATGCATATACAATTCATTTTTCTACGATATATAAATTATTTCTAGAGAAATGATAAATTTTAAGAATGCATATATAGTATTTATTTAGAAAATGCATATACGAGTAATTTTTAGACTGCCTGTATATTCATTATTTGGAAAATTCATTTCTAAACAACATACATTATTTTGCCTTTGAAAACAATTTCAGTAAAAGATGTTCTGACATATTTTTTATTTTGTGTGCGATTAATTTTTTAGAATGGAACTATATTATTTTTGGATAATATCTTTATAAATAATTTTTAGACTAATTATTAACTAATTTTGGAGAATAAGTATAGTTTTGATTCATTATTTTCTTTAAGGTGTTTCGCCTAGACTGCTCATTGAAAACATGATAGAGGCTACTGCATTTTCAAAACAATATGTTAATTGAAACAGTTACAATATGAAAACAATCTAAGTAAATCATAGTGTATGCTATTATAAGACCAATTGAAATGATTTCTTCAGAGATTTTTAAACTAGTATTATTTTTAAATTCAAAACTAAGAAATTTTTAGAGTTCGAAAACAAATTAATTTAGACAAATCCTTTACCTAACACAATATTATTTTGTAAAAATATTTCACATGATTTATTTTAGTTAATTATTCCTTGAAAACAATGCATGAAATTTTCATATCGTGAAAATTAATATTTCTAATACTATGTTGGAAAAATAAATATTAAAAAAAGATTTGAAATAGGAATAATATGCTCACAGATTAATATTCAATAATACATTTCGAACCTGCTATTCCCTAACAAAAACATATAGTACATGCATTTTCACTTATACTCAAGGGAATTTAATTATTTTTTTTTTTTGTAAAAGAATAAATACGTATTTCTACCCAGTTTTAGTTGTATATTTTAAATATTAATTCAAAATATAAAAACGTATGACAGTACCTGCTAATAATCCATAATGTCTTCTCGTATGACCAGCCATGTTAGAAACCGTGCTGCAACTATACTGTTTATTTCATAGCCTGTCCGAACTTTATCTTATCGCTCTTTGTCGGAACATGCATCTACAGGTATGTTATCTTAAAGATCAAAGGCGCCGCATAAAGCGGTCCCTTTCAATACATAAGAGAGATAAGCCGATATTTTTTCGAATAGTAATTAGTAAAGTCTGTCTCAATTACAATATACCTTAATTAAGGTGCTGGGTTAAGGGATTCTTATACATTTTTAAATATAGGATAGATTGGAGTTTTATTACGTAAATTTAGATTAAAAGCATTTTAATAACAGCGCCAAATATACTATTCTGAAAATCTACATATTCATTTTTTTTAACATAATGTTAGCCTTTTACCCAGTTTTTTAGATGAAATTACTATTAGGAATTATACTTTTTAAATCATTTACAATTAACGGTACTTTCTGTACATGTTATATTCATGAATACTTTTTCCGAACATACAGAAAATTTATGCTAAGTTTTAGAGACAAGTATGATATGGGGCTTCCTATATCATTTTTAATACATGTGCATACTATTTAATATAGTTAGACTAATCGAAATACATAAATGAACTACACACATCCCCATTTAATCATAATTCCTATATTTATAATAGATGATAAGCTATTTTCTAAAGGTGATGTTAGAATAATCTTGAATGCTACACGTATTCTCATATAAAATATACCTCAGTCATTATTTCCACTGCGTTAGAGATAATATTAATTAATCGTTTAAACTTATTTCTATCGAAGTACCCAGAAGTAATTTTTTTTTTCAAGTAGTGTTTACTCGTTTGATATTACCTTTTTAACTCAAATAATCTCATATAGGTCGAACTTATTTTTCAACAACAGAAGGATTTTCAAAGATTATTAAATCTTTTATTTTTACTTAAGAGGTTCAGAATGAAAACATAGTCATTTAGAACTAATATGTGTAAAGGATCCGCATAGGCTAACTAGTCCGTGGCTTTGGGCCCCCTGCTGACTGGGGGCCCTTAATCACGTATGCGTAAGTATAAAGTATCCTATGTATCTATATAGCCTAAAGTTTCAGTAAGTGATTATTGGGTGAAAATCCCTCTTCTGCAATTTATTATTATCATTTTTTTTTTTTTTTTTTTTTTTTTTTTTTTTTTTTTTTTTTTACTTTAGCAAAGGAACCTAAAGAAGAAAACTTTATTATTTACACATTTTTATTGTTATTAGCGAAATGAAACTTTACACATTTTTTATTATTTTGAGCAAAATGGAACTTTTTAACATTTGAAAAGCAATTTTATTATTATTTATAAATTTTTATTATTATTATCGACACAAATTTTAAACGACTTCAGAGACAAATTTAAGAAAGTAACCCGAATTATGGATTTCATACAATTAAAATATTTTTTTTCAGTCACCTCGTCTGGTTTGAGAGGTTTCAAACTCATATAATCAGAGATTACATTTTAGTTAGAGCCCAATTAAGATTGCAGGGGGCCCAAGGCCCAACACCTTTTTGCCTGCCCTTCCCTCCTCCATTGACTTTAGGCCATGGCTTGGTTGGCCTGTGCGGGAATTAAGCCACCGATTTTAGGACCCAAAGCCATGGCCTAGTTGGCCTGTGCGGGAATTAGGACCCGATTTTAGGGCCGATACACTAACCACAACGGTCGATTGTGTTTTTGACGGCGCCAATTATCATCACGAGGGATATAGGCCCTAAGGGGGGTACTGCCCTCCATGGGGGTCTTTCTAAGGGAACCTAACCCGTATTTAAGCTTGGAAAATCAGGGTTCGAAGAAAACCACGAAAACGCCGAACGACTAGGCCGACGGGCGCGATTGGGATCGAACGCAGCACTTCCCGTCTACCAGCTTCGAGGGCAAAACCTCTAGGCCACTGGTGGGGCCTAAGCACAGTTGATTAGTCACATGATTTTCATCTTTTAAGTTTTTGCGCTACTTTCTCACACACTAGACTATATTAGTTTTAGGAAAGTATTGTTATTTTTCTAGTTTTCTTACCTTAGTGGATGTAAACATTCATATTAATTCAAATAACCTAGTTCGACTATTCAGATTGTATAATATACACTAGGTAAGAATCTATAACTTCCCTATTTAGTTTGAAACATTGGTCAGATCACGTGACATTAATGTTTTTAGAAATAATAGATAATTAATTTGATTGCAACTTTTAATCAAAATTTAATGAACTCCTTTATAGGAAAATCTTTGTTAACCATGTTATTTTTTACATATCAAACTACCACTATTCATTTCACCCTTCCCCTAAACACCCAGAAAATTAACTAGACATTCGAAACTCGCCACAGGAGGAAAATACTATTTCAAATAATGAATCAATAATTAGCTATAAAAATTAAACAATACACTTAAAATTAACAAATGAATAAACAAAAGAATTTCAACTATCATATAACACTTTCACTATTGTAAGAAAAAATATATATTTATTAGTTAGTAAAAGTAAATTATTCATTTTATACCCTCTAGTTTTTGAAAAGTGTCATCTCAACAAACTAGTACACCTTATGCCCATAAGCACACTTATAATACATATGCGTATGTATACGTTTGCCATTGAATGATTCTGAGAAATACACACGTTATTAAAAAAAAATTTGTAAACAGTAAAATTTAACTAAAAAATAAATTTTAGAAATCACAACTAAATAAAAAATGTTTAAAAAAAAAAATACATAATAATAAAAATTTTTTTAACAAATCATAACTTGATAAAAAAATTGAACGAAATAAAAAAAAAATGTTAAAAAAAATTACATGTTAATAAATAAATGTTTAAAAAATTACGAGTCCATACAAATTTTGTAAGATAATAAAAAGTTTATAATGGTTATGTTAGTCAAAATAGTTTTTTAATTATTTGCAAGTTAATAACATGTATCGACAATATGTATGCACATTCATATATGTGTATTTATACCAATGTATGTATATCAGGCATACTCTTTGCAAGTAATATCTATGTATGTGTAAATATACCTGCATAAAATATTCGTTAGTTAATAAAAATATATAAAAAAAATTCTACAAGTTAGTCAAACTCTCTTTTAAAATGTGCATTATAGACATACCTGTCTTAACTATCAAATAAATACATCCTAATCGAAAGTTAATTAAAAGTTTGGACGAAATTTCATATTAACAAAACGTTTTCAAATTGTTTACAACTTTGGAAAAATATGTGCATATCCATGTTTGTGCGAATATGTGCTTATGTACGTATATGAAAATTAATCAAATGATTTTGAATATCTACAGGTGAGTTGAAGTGTTTAAAAAATTGTCATTATATGTTTATACATGTGTGTTTGTAAATTTTGAATGTTTTGACTAACGAGCGAATACATCCAACCAACCAACTGCTAACCTTAGCAATCAAATATTTTATATCTGCACATGCGCAGAAACTTAATTGATGACGTAATAGAAACATCCGTAACATATTATTTGTTGAAGTAGACTATTATGTATGATTTGATAAATTTAGAAAACACTGAGTTAGGGTGCAAACTTTGACGATAATTCACTTATCTATTATTGAATGTCTATAGAAATCAACATAGTGAAAAATTAATAACTAAATTCTCACATTCGTTTGCAATATTAGTAACTTGTAATATTGCTTTTTTAACTAGGGTTAGTACTATTCGCACTTAAAGATTTCTTTTATGGATTTACTATGATAAACAACTTATCTGACTAACCTTTTACTATTAACAGTTCAACTCACTTTCATGAGCTAAACCTGCACAGCTTACAATTCTACTTTTAAGTTAGTTTTCTATTTCAAATTATGGTTCTTTAGTTCTTTTAATATTTGAAAAATAATTATATACTCTAGCATAATCATTTTGAGGCCTTCAAATTCTAACATCTAACAGAATCATATTTCACACTTACCTAATGTACCAGCTTCTTCAAAACACGACCTTCTCATAGAACGATTTGGTGTGGAATGCCAGTTTCTTATCACAAAAACCGGATATCACGTGGCCGAGGGTTGATCACGTGACTACTTCCTGATATAGGATTGGCCGATAGCGATTCCTTCCAAGTGACGTCACTCGACGATTAGAATATCTACATAAGCAACATTCACGCCATTTTGATCGCTGTTTTCGAATGAGTGGTCCTATTCACTTGTCTAAACTTGTCTGACCTTGTCTGCAGCTTCTTTCTTAGCTAGTCTAACATATGAGTTTATTCAAGAAAATCGTTAGAGACGTATATTTTTAATTACTATATATAATTATATAATTTAAACATCAATTGTTTATTGTATTCAAATCATGTGGACTAATTGAATTTTTATAATAATTAAAATTTATTTATTATTTTATAAAACATAGTATCGATTTTAGAAATAGCTATTTTCTAATGAAAGCGAAAAGAATATTTTTTCATAGGCTTTATACAGGGTGTCCGGTCTCAACTGTGTCCAATGGCTAATTTCTAAACCGTTAGTCATAGACATATACAGTAAACTCTGTCTAAGGCGGAATCGATCGGGACTGAGAAAAATTTCCGTGGTAGACAATATTCCGGCTTATACAAAAACGCTCCCCCCCCCCCCCACAAAAAAAATCCCTCGAATTTGATAATTTTTTATTGATTTTCCTGACTCAAAAATCTGTTGAAACCTGAAATTCTGAAAGATCTTTTGCCTTTATAGATAAATGAGAAACGCTATTTTTTTTTATCAATTTCTTAGTACTGCTGTAATACATGCGAATTGGAAGTTTACACACACACACACGAACCCCCCACCCCCCCCCCCCCCATTAAACTTCGAGAATGCGACAGAACGCTTAACTTTGAATTTTAGTACATCCTTAAAGTAGGTATAATATGTTGCACTTTCGAAAAAATATATTTTGATAAATGGTCATTCTACTAGAAATATTAACTTTTAAATATAATTTTGCATATGAAAAAATGGCACAAGCATAAATTCCTTAAAATTTGAACGGTTTCTGTCCTTTTGAATTAAATTTTTCAAAGTGTTACGGAATTTAACTAACAAGCACGACATTGAGTATTTGACTTATCAGTTTTAAAGTTTAATAAACAAAATGCCTTTCATTTTTAAATTATGCTTTTTTCCGCCTTATGCAAAATTTTGGTTTCGGTGGGACCTTAAAATACTTTCCGTTTCCGCGTTAGACAGATTCCGCCTTATGCAGCATGAATTAATGTAATTTTCTATGGGTTCGCCGGGACTTGAAAAATTTTCCGCGGTAGACAGATTTCCGGCTTGCACAGAGTCCGCCTTAGTCAGAATTTACTGTAGTTCCAATTACAAAAATGTTTAAAATCAGGTAAACAAATATTTTAAAAGTGATTTGGGCCAATAAAAACATTTCTTAAAAAATTACGAAATTTAAATTTTTATACGGTCCCACGGTCCTATAAGTTATATTTAGTAAAATTTTCCTTTTACACTAACAAGTAATACACAAAAAGTCCCGTTATTCTACGATTAAAATTGACCGAGTAATAGCTGTTTAAAGTTGGAGCATATATTTTGCTGCAAATTGGGGGTCATTCACAAATTTAGTCGAAATATAATTTCGTCAGATATATTAAAAAATGATCGATAGTAAAATCAACATTGCAATATAAATTTGAAGTCTTTAATTATTCTGACATATTATTGCCAAATGTACAATTTGTAATAAACATTTAAGAAGAAAGATAAAACAGAGTTTTTGTTAAATAAAATTATGCTAAATTAACAGCCTCAATTCTTTATAGAATGATACATATTTTAAAATATTATTAGATTATACTAGCCTGCAAAAGTTGGGTTATGTCATGTTTTTTAGCTTTTGATAACTGATTCTTTTCTGTTCTGTACCGCTGAATGTGAAATTGACCTTCATTTTTAACCATCACATCAGGATTGTTCGCAAATTTCAAAGTTAAAAAGTTTAAAGTTAAAATTGAGTCTCCTCTTTCATCTCATCGGATTACTCAGCTATTTAGCTGTAAGAATGCCAGGATAAGCAAAAATATCGAATAAATTATTGAATAAAATAAAATAAAATAAAGCAAAAAAACTTTTTCATATGTTTTATAGTAAGAGATTTTCGCTATATTTTAACTTACACATTTACAATTTGCAAAACAATTGTAACGTGATGGTTAAAAATGAAGGTCATTTTCAGATTCAGTGCTTAAAAGTACGTAAAAATCAATTATCAAAAGTTAAAAAAACACAACCATCTCCTCTACTTTATAGTATCCGATTTTTGTTATTCTTTAACTTTTACAATTTATGATTTGCGAAATATAATGACATGATGGTTAAAAATTAATATAATTTTCTGATTCAGTGCTAAAAAATACATAAAAGTTAAAAAAAAACAACAATCGCAGTCTTGTATTATCTAATATAAAACTTTTTCTTAATCTTCTTGGCGGTAATCTATCCGGAATTCTTTGTGTTATCCTGTAAAATAAGTATAAATGGTAACCACCGAAAATCATAATAATTTTAGATTGTTATTGGATTTGCGCCAGTATGTAAAATGTAATCTCGATCGGATATTTAAATGTCAGTTAAAGTTCGAGTACAAATTTGAACTGGAAAAGCATGCATACGATCGTTGAAGTGACATAAAAACTTATAAAAATAACATAATTTTTGTTAAAAGAAAGTATAAAAGAAACAGTCTCAAATCCTGACAAAATAAAACATATGTTATTTTAGCCAATCTGAAACTTAATAAATGTTAACTTAGTCGTAATACTTGTACGATTTTTTTGAAAGCGCAGATACACATGAAATAAGATCTTCGAATACTTTAAGCACTTGATATGTGACCCCTCAAAGCCAAGCCGAACTCATTTGTTTTCAAAGTAGAAAAGTGGCATAAGTCATGCATTTTTAAAGTTTTATAACTCGCTCAATTTTAGTGTTATATGAATGGGACTTTTTTTGTCTTACTTGTCAGTGTAATAGGAAAATTTTACTAAATATAACTTATAGGACCGGGGAACCGTATAAAAATTTAAATTTCGTAATTTTTTAAGAAATGTTTTTATTGACCCAAATCGCTTTTAAAATATTTCTTTATCTGATTTAAAACATTTTGTAATTGGAACTATATGTCTATGACTAACGGTTTAGGAATTAGCCATTGGACACCGTTGAGACCGGACACCCTGTATAATATGTAACTCAACTGTATGTGTATATATCCTATTATTTAAAAACATTTTCATGAAATAACATAATAATTGAACAATCATTTTATAATATATACATAAAAATAATATACTTATATATTGTTTATTGAAATCAGATTATTTCCGTTAATTGATTTGTATAATAATTAAAATAATAATTGATTTATCTATTTATTATTTTAAAAAACGTAGTATCCATTGAAGAAATAATTTTCTTAAAAAAGCAGAAAATAGGTAGATTAATGAATGTCTGTTGTTATAGCATCAAATCGATTTCATATTTGTCTCTCCGTGTGAGTGCATGCGTGCGTGTGTATCTATACTTGCCTCTAAAATCGTGTATAGGTATTGTCTGTATGCATGTGTGTGTGTATGTATATGTGGATAAGTGTCTGTTTGCCTGGCTATGTATTTATAAGTTTAAAAATTTTTAGAAAAAATTACCTTACTTAAAAAAAATGTTTGAAAAAATTACCTTACTTTAAAAAACTTTTAGAAAATTTACCAGACTTCAAAAATTTTCATAAAATTTACACAGAAAAAAAATTTAATAAATAATAAAATAAAAAACTTTTTTTTAATTTATTAAAACTTTCATTTTAATTTGTAATAAAATATATTTCTAATTTTTTAAAACTTTTTTAAATTTGTTAAAACATTTTTATTTGTTAAAATCTTTTAATTTGTTAAAACTTTTTTAATTTGTTAAAAAAGAAAATAATTTATAAATACATAGCCAGGCAAACAGACACTTATCCACATATACATACACACACACATGCATACAGACAATACCTATACACGATTTTAGAGGCAAGTATAGATACACACACGCACACATGCACACACACGGATAGACACATGTGAAATCGAATTGATGCTATAACAACAGACATTCATTAATCTACCTATTTTCTGCATTTTTAAGAAAATTATTTCTTCAATCGATACTACGTTTTTAAAAATAATAAATAGATAAATCAATCATTATTTTAATTATTATACAAATCAATTAACGGAAATGATCTGATTTCAATAAACAATAGATAGGTATACTATTTTTATGTATATATTATAAAATGATTTTTCAATTATTATGTTATTTCATGAAAATGTTTTTAAATAATAGGATATATACACATACAGTTGAATTATACATTATATAAAGCCCATGAAAAAATATTCTTTTCGCTTTCATTAGAAAATAGCTATTTCTAAAATCGATACTATGTTTTATAAAATAATAAATAAATTTTAATTATTATAAAATTTCAATTAGTCCACATGATTTGAATACAATAAACAATTGATGTTTAAATTATCTAATTATATATAGTAATTTAAAATATACGTCTCTAACGATTTTCATGAATAAACTCATATGTTAGACTAGCTAAGAAAGAAGCTGCAGACAAGGTCAGACAAGTTAAGACAAATGAACAGGACCACTCATTCGAAAACAGCGATCAAAATGGCGTGAATGTTGCTTATCTAGATATTCTTATCGTCGAGTGACGTCACTTGGAAGGAATCGCTATCGACCAATTCTATATCAGGAAGTAGTCACGTGATTAACCCTCGGTCACGTGATATCCGGTTTTTGTGATAAGAAACTGGCATTCCACACCAAATCGTTCTATGAGAAGGTCGTGTTTTGAAGAAGCTGGTACATTAGGTAAGTGTGAAATATGATTCTGTTAGATGTTAGAATTTGAAGGCCTCAAAATGATTATGCTAGTGTATATAATTATTTTTCAAATATTAAAAGAACTAAAGAACCATAATTTAAAAAAGAAAACTGACTTAAAAGTAGAATTGTAAGCTGTGCAGGTTTAGCTCATGAAAGTGAGTTGAACTGTTAATAGTAAAAGGTTAGTCAAGATAAGTTGTTTATCATAGTAAATCCATAAAAGAAATCTTTAAGTGCGAATAGTACTAACCCTAGTTAACAAAGCAATATTACAAGTTACTAATATTGCAAACGAATGTGAGAATTTAGTTATTAATTTTTCACTATGTTGATTTCTATAGATATTCAATAATAGATAAGTGAATTATCGTCAAAGTTTGCACCCTAGCTCAATGTTTTCTTAATTTATCAAATCATACATAATAGTCTGCTTCAATAAATAATATGTTACGGATTTTTCTATTACGTCATCAATTAAGTTTCTGCGCATGTGCAGATATAAAATATTTGATTGCTAAGGTTAGCAGTTGATTAGGGGTGCGTAGACCAGGTTGGTTGTTTGGATGTATTCGCTCGTTAGTCAAAACATTCAAAATTTACAAACACACATGTATAAACATATAATGACAATTTTTTAAACACTTCGACTCACCTGTAGATATTCAAAATCTTTTGATTAATTTTCATATCCGTACATAAGCACATATTCGCACAAACATGGATATGCACATATTTTTCCAAAGTTGTAAACAATTTGAAAACGTTTTGTTAATATGAAATTTCGTGCAAACTTTTAATTAACTGTCGATTAGCATGTATTTATTTGATAGATAAAACAGGTATGTCTAAAATGTACATTTTAAAAGAGAGTTTGACTAACTTGTAGAATTTTTTTTTATATATTTTTATTAACTAACGAATATTTTATGCGGGTATATTTACACATACATAGATATTACTTGCAAATAGTATGCCTGATATACATACATTGGTATATACTAACTAATAAATATACATTTTTTCTTACAATAGTGAAAGTTTTATATGATAGTTGAAATTCTTTTGGTTATTCATTTGTTAATTTTAAGTGTATTGTTTAATTTTTATAGCTAATTATTGATTCATTATTTGAAATAGTATTTTCCTCCTGTGGCGAGTTTCGAATGTCTAGTTAATTTTCTGGGTGTTTAGGGGAGGGTGAAATGAATAGTGGTAGTTTGATATGTAAAAAATAACATGGTTAACAAAGATTTTCCTATAAAGGAGTTCATTAAATTTTGATTAAAAGTTGCAATCAAATTAATTATCTATTATTTCTAAAAACATTAATGTCACGTGATCTGACCAATGTTTCAAACTAAATAGGGAAGTTATCGATTTTTACCTAGTGTATATTATAAAATCTGAATAATCGAACTAGGTTATTTGAATTAATATGAATGTTTACATCCACTAAAGTAAGAAAAGTAGAAAAATAACAACACTTTCCTAAAACTAATATAGTCTAGTGTGTGAGAAAGTAGCGCGAAAAATTAAAAGATGAAAATCATGTGACTAATCAAATGTGCTTAGACCCCACAAGTGGCCGAGAGGTTCTGCCCTCGAACCTGGTAGACGGGAGGTGCTGCGTTCGATCCCAATCTCGCCCGTCGGCCTAATCGTTCGGCGTTTTCGTGGTTTTCTTCGAACCTTGATTTTCCAAGCTTAAATACGGGTTAGGTTCCCTTAGATAAACCCCCACGGAGGGCACTACCCCCCTTAGGGTCTACATCCCTCGTGATGATAATTGGCCATCAAAAACACAATCGACCGTTGTGATTAGTGTATCGGCCCTAAAATCGAGGCCTAATTCCCGCACAAGCCAACCAGGCCATGGGTCCTAAAATCGGGCCTAATTCCCGCACAGGCCAACCTGGCCATGGCTTTGGGTCCTAAAATCGGGGGCTTAATTCCCGCACAGGTCAACCAAGCCATGGCCTAAAGTCAATGGATGAGGGAAGGACAGGCAAAAAGGTGTTGGGCCTTGGGCCCCCTGCAATCTTAATTGGGCTCTACCTAAAATGTAATCTCTGATTATATGAGCTTGAAACCTCTCAAACCAGACGAGATGACTGAAAAAAAATGTTTTCCTTGTATGAAATCGATAATTCGGGTTACTTTCTTAATTTCGTCTCTAAAGTCGTTTAAAATTTGTGTCGCTAATAATAATAAAAATGTATAAATAATAATAAAATTACTTTTCAAATGTTAAAAAGTTTCACTTTGCTCAAAATAATGAAAAATGTGTAAAGTTTCATTTCGCTAATAACAATAAAAAATGTGTAAATAATAAAGTTTTCTTCTTTAGGTTCCATTGCTAAAGTAAAAAAAAAAAAAAAAAAAAAAAAAAAAAAAAAAAAAAAAAGATAATAATAAATTGCAGAAGAGGGATTTTCACCCAATAATCACTTACTGAAACTTTAGGCAATATAGATACATAGGATACTTTATACTTACGCATACGTGATTAAGGGCCCCCAGTCAGCAGGGGGCCCAAGGCCACGGACTAGTTAGCCTATCCGGAGCCTGTACACATATTACTTCTAAATGACTATGTTTTCATTCTGAACCTCTTAAGTAAAAATAAAAGATTTAATTATCTTTGAAAATCCTTCTGTTGTTGAAAAGTAAGTTCGACCTATATGAGATTATTTGAGTTAAAAAGGTAATATCAAACGAGTAAACACTACTTGAAAAAAAAAATTACTTCTGGGTACTTCGATAGAAATAAGTTTAAACGATTAATTAATATTATCTCTAACGCAGTGGAAATAATGATTGAGGTATATTTTATATGAGAATACGTGTAGCATTCAAAATTATTCTAACATCACCCTTAGAAAATAGCTTATCATCTATTATAAATATAGGAATTATGATTAAATGGGGATGTGTGTAGTTCATTTATGTATTTCGATTAGTCTAACTATATTAAATAGTATGCACATGTATTAAAAATGATATAGTAAGCCCCATATCATACTTGTCTCTAAAAGTTAGCATAAATTTTCTGTATGTTCGGAAAAAAGTATTCATGAATATAACATGTACAGAAAGTACCGCTAATTGTAAATTATTTAAAAAGTATAATACCTAATAGTAATTTCATCTGAAAAACTGGATAAAAGGCTAACATTATGTTAAAAAAAATGAATATCTAGATTTTCAGAATAGTATATTTGACGCTGTTATTAAAATTCTTTTAATCTAAATTTAGGTAATAAAACTCCAATCTATCCTATATTTAAAAATGTATAAGAATCCCTTAACCCAGCACCTTAATTAAGGTATATTGTAATTGAGACAGACTTTACTAATTACTATTCGAAAAAATATCGGCTTATCTCTCTTATGTATTGAAAGGGACCGCTTTAGCCTTTGATCTTTAAGATAACATACCTGTAGATGCATGTTCCGACAAAGAGCGATAAGATAAAGTTCGGACAGGCTATGAAATAAACAGTATAGTTACAGCACGGTTTGTAACATGGCTGGTCATACGAGAAGACATTATGGATTATTAGCAGGTACAATCATACGTTTTTATATTTTGATTTAATATTAAAAATATAAAACTAAAACTGGGTAGAAATACGTATTTATTCTTTTCCAAAAATATTAATTATATTCTTTTGAGTATAAGTGAAAATGCATATACTATATGTTTTTGTTAGGGAATAGCAGGTTCGAAATGTATTATTGAATATTAATCTGTGAGCATATTATTCCTATTTCAAATCTTTTCTTTAATATTTATTTTTCCAACATAGTATTAGAAATATTAATTTTCGCGATATGAAAATTACATGCATTGTTTTCAAGGAATGATTAACTAAAATAAATCATGTGAAATATTTTTACAAAATAATATTGTGTTAGGTAACGGATTTATCTAAATTAATTTGTTTTCGAACTCTAAAAATTTCTTAGTTTTGAATTTAAAAATAATACTAGTTTAAAAATCTCTGAAGAAATCATTTCAATTGGTCTTATAATAGCATACACTATGATTTACTTAGATTGTTTTCATATTGTAACTGTTTCAATTAACATATTGTTTTGAAAATACAGTAGCCTCTATCATGTTTTCAATGAGCAGTCTAGGCGAAACACCTTAAAGAAAATAATGAATCAAAACTATACTTATTCTCCAAAATTAGTTAATAATTAGTCTAAAAATTATTTATAAAGATATTATCCAAAAATAATATAGTCCCATTCTAAAAAATTAATCGCACACAAAATAAATAATATGTCAGAACATCTTTTACTGAAATTGTTTTCAAAGGCAAAATAATGTATGTTGTTTAGAAATGAATTTTCCAAATAATGAATATACAGGCAGTCTAAAAATTACTCGTATACGCATTTTCTAAATAAATACTATATATGCATTCTTAAAATTTATCATTTCTCTAGAAATAATTTATATATCGCAGAAAAATGAATTGTATATGCATTTTCTAATACAGTTCACTTAGCTTTTAAAACAAAAATTCGATTTTTAATTAAAATTTAGTTAAATCTGGTTTTGAATTGTGATTTATATATTGTTCTCTAATCAGGGAAAAAAAAAAAAACTTCGCTCATTCCAATATCGCTATTTAAATTCTAATTGCTAAAGGTGACGAGAAAATCTTGTATGCGAAATTATTTTTACAAGGTAGAATAAAATAGTTTTGTACTGCCAATAATATGTATACACTTTTGAAATTTATGTGAATTCTTTTGCACTCTCCTGTATATGTAGAAATTATTAAGTTAGAGTCATATGATAAAATTTGAAATGTATCTTTCGCGTTGTTGAAAACTAATAAGAGATTTCGTCTACAGCATTCAAAATTTACTAACACATTTCGTTAAAAGCTTTAAAAAATTTAGTCAACTAAATTAAATTCACCAATATATTATACTCACCAATTTTGAATAATAATCAACATTTATATAATTAAATTCATAACTTTCGTCAACAACATAAAAAAATATATTCAACATTAAAATTTTTTTGAATTCAATTAATATATTTCGCCAACAACATTAAAAATTTGTTCAGTTAAATAAATATATTTTGCCAACAACATTAAAAATTTATTCAGTGCAATAACTGTATTTCGCTAATAACATTGAAATGTCCACGAATAACAATAAAAATGTATTCAATATTTCAAAAATATCTAATTTAATTAATATAATTCACCAACAACATAAAAAAAAATATATAATTAATAAATATATTTCGCCAAATATTAGATCTCCCGTGACATCACTAGCCAAATTTACTGATTGACTCATTAGCAAAATAGCAGCATAATACAAGAAGGGCATATATTTTAATTAAACCGGGCATTCATTTAAAAAAGTATCAAGCACCCATTATGGGGGGGGTGGGGGATTAAAAGCTTTCGTACATGTCAAAAGAAAGCTTATCTTGAACACCCCTGTATACTTTCAATAAACATCTCAGAAATATTTAATCAGTTTAAAAAATATTTGTAGTATTCAAACCTTATAGAAAATTCGAATAATTATTAGCAGTATATATGATTCTAGGTTTTAAAATGAAATTTCAATGGTTTATTACACAAGTAGAAAAAAAAGGGGGGGCGAGGTCACGTGACTATAGGTATTCAATTTCTGCCGAAACTATTTATTTAATTTAAATTTAAAAATGCGCAAGAACGATTCGTATTGAATGAAAAAAATAATTAACATAATTTATTAATGAGTAATAAACAATTAAAGTTAGGTGGGGTGTCATTTTACCAAAACCTAAACTTACTAGAGAAAATTCTAACATTTTCAAATTCGGCATAATATTCCATTAGTAAATAATAATAATAATAAAAATCCCTATTCAAAATTTTTCTTAAGTTCTAAAATGAAATATTTAAAAATTAATTCTTCATGCATAATTGAAAATTCCACCTCATCCTAGAGCGTGCCCCTAAAAATTCCTTAATTAAGCCCTCCTCTAAAACAACAAGCTCTCCGCAGGTGGAGGAGCCATTTACTCGCGCTAGGAACATGAGCAGGCGGAGGAGCACAGTACTCGCGACAGGAGCAGGAAAATCCCTTTACTCGCGCCAAGAGCAGGTGGAGGAGTAAGCCCTCCTAACATTTTACGAGGGATCAAACTTCAACTTTTAACTTTAAAAAAAAAATAAATTTTAATTGCTTCAGTTTCAATCAGCTAGAGGGCAGCACAAAATAAATCTTTTACTTAATTAAAATCCCCTAAAAATTCTTATCGACCTATCGTCTAACAGCAGAAATTCTAAACCCCAAATTACCCCTCTACCTTGTACTATACTTTATACTAAATTAACCTAAATTACCTTGTACTATAGTTCACTTAAAAAAATTTTCAATCTCCAAAATTACCCCTGATTAAGATAACAGCTAAAGTCACTAAGCCAGCCTTACATTTTACGAGGGTTCAAACCTCATCACAACTTAAAATTATTTTTTAATTATTTTTTATTATTATTTCAATTTTTTCCCGTTAGAGGGCTGCACCAAACATCACTTTACAAAATTCACTCTCCACAATGACCCCTCGTACTATAGTTTGCTAAAATAAATTTCAATCTCCAAAATTACCCTTCGTACTATAGTTCAAAATTTCAGTCTCAAAAAGAAAAAATTCTACATTTTTTTTTAGACTCCACCCTCTTTTTAGAGATCAAAATTCCTTTCTGACCCCTCTTCTAAGAGCACACATTTTCCGCAGGGGCAAGAGGTGGAGGAGGAGAGTTGCTCCTTTGCTCCCACCTCCTGCTGGAGTAGAACTGCCCTTTTTCTACTACTCCCGTCATATTTCCGGGCTGGAGATTTATTGCTGGAAAAACTTCTGAAACCAGAAAAATTCAAATGCCATTTCCGTGTGAAGTCTTGGAATATTATTGTTTGCGTTTAGTTTTTGGCGCTGATTGAGATGTTGGACTTTGTATTGCATGTTTCGAAATATATCACATTCAAAAAATTTATTAATAATCAAAATTTAATGTATATTATATTATTTCAAAAATTATTTGTAAGATTTTGTTTGATGATGATAAGTAAAGATCTAAGATGTGAAAAATAAAGGTCTTATTCGTATTAATTTGTATGGTGTAAAACAAACATTAAAACACAGAATTCTCGCATGATGGCTTTTCCACAAATGTGAATTTGTTCTATAACATCTTTTTTTTCGTCTTAGAAAAAACTAATAGCATATTTTATATAGAAACCTTATAATTATTCGATTTCTGTAATAAAAAAATAGGTTACTTTTTTATGGTTTTTCCAAATATAAAACGACCGTTAAGGAGTTAAAATTTTTAATGTTATTTTAAATTCCTCCAGAACTTATTTCCCCATACTCTAAACCAGGGTTGGCGAACCTTTTCGCGTGCACGTGCCGAAAATCCACAAATAATATCTATCAAGAATGTAACGTGCCAAACGTATCCAAATATAATTTGGAAGCGTATGATGTTTATACGAAACATTTGTTATAAAATCATTTATTTTCATGGATTAACAATTGATAAATTAAAAATATTAAAATCGAATTGCGATTTTTCTGTATACTGGAATCAGCCTTTAAATGAATGAATTTTTAATTCGTAAATAGGATTCATTTATACGGTATATACTGTAATAAAGGGGAAAAAATACTCTCTTAAAACGAATGAGTGGATTTGCCTACTCAAGAATGAGCACTAATTTATTGGATCGTGAATGAGTTGATTTTTAAACGCTTCACTCAACTTGATTTAAGCTCTTATTCTTCTATTTTATTCAACGAGAGCGACCGCAAAACAGCTCAACTTGATTAGCAAGCTAGTTTCCTGCCGCTCTTTTGCGAGTCGTTCTCAGATTCGTTCGTCTCGTCTTATCGTGTCTCTGGCCTGCTTCAAGATGGACGCTGATGTGTAGATAAATATGTAAACATTCAAGAAGTTTTCTTAAAGAAGAAACGAAAGGATGTGTCTGTTTTATTCGGTAAGTTTTATAAAAGCATTTAATTTATCCTTACTTTTTAGTGGAATTGCATGTAATGATTTAAATTTATAATTTTTAATGCACGTTGTAACACATTCTCCCTCCGTCACGCTGCAGGCAGCTAATTTTAGAAATGCTTCTATATTTTAAAATTATTCTGCCTTTTTATATTTTACTTATTTATTTTCGTTTAAAATGTCCTGTTTATTACTTTGTTGAGAAATAAATAAATAAGCTGATCATAGCGTCATGTTAAAGCAAGGGTCGGGGGAGGTGAAAATAATAAAAGTTTACTTTTTCGTGTGACGAAACTTTTTGTCAGATATAACAGTTCTAAGTATTTTGTAAAAATAATTTTTCAGATAAATCATATCAAACAAAAATACGTTTTATAATTTGTAGTAAATAATTTTGTGAAAAATTACTAGAATTCCTCCCTAAAATTTTCCAGAGAATTGTTTCTTTCTCCAAATAGAGAATTTTAATTCAAGGTTGGTATTCACTTATACATTTTTTTCAATCTAATTATATTTTCAAAAGTCAATTTTATTCCTTAGAAGTACAATAGTTTATTTCTATACAATACTATTTGTGTAAAAGAATTCAAATAATTACATAAACAGTGTTCTACTGCATCCATTCACCATCACTTTTCAGCAATTCCCTTTCAATTTTCCGAGAGCTATATTTTCCAATTTACCTTCCTGACAATAGGGGTAGCCGGGGTAAAATGAGTATATTTTTTATTATTATTTTACCACACAAAATTTTTTGAAAAATTAAAAGTGTGAATGAAATGGTCACATATCTGGCAATATTTAAACTTTGTAAAAACAAACTAGCAGCATACTATTTTTTTTTCTTTTCTTACTGGTATGGTGAATTATTCATTTGTTCCTCATTTCAAAAGATTTAAATAAAAAATAAGATAATTTTGGTATAACCAATCACTAAATTCTTTTCACAATTATAAACATGGGTGCAGGACCTTCAGTCTCGGAAAGATTTTTGGCTGGTTGTAAATTATATTTTATATTGAAATAATAGCAATTTTACTAGCAAAAACTTTTAATTGCTCTTTTTTATTGTAAAAAATCCATTTTCAGCCATAAATCAAGACATTGAGATTGTCTAGTCCATCGCCAGTAGGTTGTACCTAATATTCGGAAAAGTTTTCAGTCTTGGCTTGGATGGACTTCTTGCACACATGATAAAATCATTTTTATTGTTGTTTTTCTGTATCTTTTTTCTCCCCCCCCCCCCCTCCAAAAAAAAAAAATATATATATTTATGCTGCAAAGAAAATATTTCTGTTAAAGACTGTATATATACAGGGGTCGGTGCCGGTTTTTATTCTTGGGGCCCATTTTGTGAAAAGTAAGTTAATTTTGTGAATTTTATAATATTTTTGTGAAAAATAACATTTTGCAATGAAAGTTGAAATCCGGTGAATCAAATTCGAACCAAGAATTTATGAATAAAAATATTCTTTAAATCCCCTTGCTACAGTTTTTGTTTTTCGTGACCTGATCTTATTTACAAATTACACATTTTTAAAACACTTTTTATGAAAAAGAATGTTACAAAAGAGCCTATTTTATTAAAAGGAATTTTGCGAAGGGGCCTGTTTTATTAAGTTCATTTTTATGAAGAGACCCATTTTATTAAATTTATTTTTCTGAAGGGGCCCTATTTTATTAAATAGATTTTTGTAAAGGGGCCCTAAATAGGCCACAAATTTCACCTGGATTGACCCCTGATATATAATCTATTTTTGTAAAATCTTGTTTGATTTCATTTGTTAAATGCTTTATTATTACAAAATGTTTGTCTATCTCTATATACATATTTATTAAATAAGAAAAGCAACCAAGTATGCTAAAAATCCACATAAAAAATTTGGCAATTTAGTCATAAACAAAGAAAAAAATTATAATTTAATATTTGATCAGTAAAAGAAATACTAAAACTAAAGTGTCTATCATTAAATAAAAGCGGTGCTGTATCTAGCTATACTAACAATTTTTTTTGTTGTTCTGAGCATATTTAAATATTGGTGTTTTTGACGCTTAAAATGCAGTTTAAACCTATGTCACGTCAAAAACTGGTTTTTGATGGCTTAAACCCAACCTTGATTTCTTGTCACATAGGGTAAAATAGGTATTATAGTCCATCTTTTTTATGAGAGTTTGTCAAGATATCAATGTATGAAGATGGATCAAAATTGAAAGACCTTTGAGAGCAAATTGTTATTGATCCTATGCTTAAATGTGAAATTATGCTATAAATTAGTCGCGAACATCTGTTATCTGCGCTGCATGTTGGAATGTAAGTAACATTAAAAATCGCTGTTAATTGACAATTTCTCAAAAATCACGTTAAAGTATCATATTTTCAGCCATAAATTAAATTAAAACACATGTTCTAACTATACTAAATTATTAAATTGGGTGGATTAAAAGAGGACAAATAGTAAAAAGAATCGAAGCAACCCATGGAAGTTAAACCAAAGGTTCTTGCTGTAGTGAATCCAATGTTTGGTGGCTGGGTCCTTGTGAAATTCGGTGTAAAGAAGTCTGTTCAAGAATTTACAGTTCTTATTATTGATATCCCTGATGAAGATAAATACACTGTAAAGTTTGCAACAAAGTAATCTGCCGGAATATTTTATGTCTTCCCTGAGAAAGACGACATTGCTGATGTGCAGGCATCCTGAATTGTTAGGAAGTCTCTCAACCAAGCTGCACCGGTCATTGCTGTATACATTTTGTATATAAATTTTCATTCACTTATAGCTAGTTAACTTTATAAATTGCTTTTGATTTAAAATATTTTTTAATTAATTTCTCATTTTTTCCTACAGATACTTATGCTGATATCTATCTCCTTTTGAACTGCATTAAATTTAAAAAAAAAAAAAAAAAAAAAAAAAAAAAAAAAACTTTAAAAATGAAACACTATTAGGAACATGATTCAGAGCATGGACGTAAACTGATGTTGTGAAAATTGGGAGCAGTTTTGGGTGGGTGGGGAGGGGGCTAGGATAGGATTTGTCTGTACTTGCATCTTATTTCTATTAGTTTCATAAGTGTTTTTATTTGTAAAGAAAAAAATGTAAACAAACTGAAAGGGACAGGTTTTTGTCTTCCTACCTCACCCCAGTTTACATATATGATTCAGGGGATGGAAGTACAAAACTCTTAAATGGTTTACACATTAATTATATTGTAATTCAACTATAACCAGCATATATCCATTTTACTCTGAAGCACGGGGTAAAATAGGTATAGGTTTTTCTCTAATATCTCATTTGCATTTTGCAATTTGTTTGCGGCATTGTATAGTTGATCTTCACAGTGCCCCTTGTTGTTTACTTTAATCTTTGGTTGCAGAATTTTATTTTATTTTTTAGACAATACTTTCCCTTTTAGAACAGATTCTGAAAGGTAAAAGTAATGTCTCAAAAAAATAAAAAATTCTGCAATCAAAATCGGAAAAGTAAACAGGTGCCGTGAGGATCAAGCTCAGATATACAGGCTCAGATCAAGCGCGACCACCACCACCAAAAAAAAATTCAAAATGTCGAAATGCAAATAAGATTAGCAAAAAAAACCTTCCCATAAAAATATGAATAGCCTTATCTCGCAAGTATCTTCACATAACGGGGCAGGAAAAAAATACAGATTTTGTCAAAAGTTAAAAAGCACTAATTTTATTAAAATGCAAATATCGCCAGAGAACTTAAAAAAATTTCAGTAAAGAATCATGAAAAAAAATTTTGTCAAAGGATCTCGGTGGGGGAGACGACGACATAAAGTTTTTGCAGTATAAACAGTCCTTTTATTCTAGTCAACACTAGGGATGCACCGAATATTCGGTATCTATTCGGTATTCGGCCATGTTACCGAATATTCGGTTTGGCCGAATATTGAAATATTCGGCCAAACCGAATACTTAAGGAAAATTTTTTAAACATATTTTTTAAAACTTTATACAACTTCTACATTTAACAATCAACTTACAAAGATATTCAGAATAATTAGAAACAGAATCATATTTAAATAAAAGAGAATGTTATTACATTATTTATTTGCTGTTTGTTAAGTATTATGTAAGAAAATTAACCAATCACGAGGATTTTCATAGAAATTAATTATGTACAAATGCAAGTTCCTAAATTTTGTCTAGCAAATAATCTGTTTCTTGCTAAGATTTTAAGAACAATTTTTAGAATCTCTGAAAATGATTGTCCACACCAGACACCTATCTAGGATGTATTTAAAAACTTCCTTGCTTAAATTAAAGGGAGTAGAACAATTATTCTTGCTAAGTTGCCACCATATAAAATTTGAATTGATTTGTAATATTTGTTTACTTTTACTTCAGTCTCTTCCTGACAAACAAATAATATATGATACTGTACAATTTTTCTTCCAATTTTTTCACTATTAAACTTTGATTTTAAAATGTTTCTTTTAGAATTTAAGAAAATTTTATTTATCTGTATTAATTCTCAGTAGAAGCCACGAAATTTAAAATTTTACTAATTTAAAAAGTTTTATAACTATCCTCTTCTTAAATAACTCAAAGCAGATTTTTTTCAGTATAAAGTTTACTTGTAATTGTAACTCTTGTTTATTAAAATATAAGTTTCTGTATTGAATAGTATGTAAAATTGTTTTAAAATTTAATATTTTAATGCCTTTAAACTTTGAAATATAAAAGTATTTGACAAGCCGAATATTCGGTATTCGGCTGAATAGTTACTATTCGGCAGGCCGAATATTCGGTATTCGGCCTAGCAGTTACTATTCGGCTGGCTGAATATTCGGTATTCGGTTCACCTCTAGGCCGAATATTCGGTATTCGGCCAAAATCACTATTTGGTGCATCCCTAGTCAACACTGTCTTCGCTAAAATTTTTGGCATTTTTTCATGATGAAGCCACAATCACCACCCCCCCCCCCCTCCCTCCCCAGCTTATCAATTTAGCCATAATTTCATATTCTAAAAAAATTAATAAATGAAAATGATTTGAGAAATATATCATACAACAGTAAAATTTTAAAACATTTTACTTTTTCATATCATCAGGGCAGAAGCTAGTTTCTTTCAGTAAGTGGCAAAAACTAATACTAATCCTGTAGTGATTCATAATTCATATATGTAGGTATTTGATATGTAAACAATTAAGCTAAAAATTAAAATTGAAGATTATGAATGTTGTTCAAAGTAGCAAGTCAGATTTAGAGATGCTCTGAATAGTGATTTTGGCCGAATACTGAATATTGAGCTAGCCGAATAGTAACTGTTTGGCCGAATACTTTTTATTTCAAGGTTTAAGGTATTAAAATGTTATTTTTTAAAACAACTTTACATAATATTTAATAAAACAATTACATTTTGATAAATAAGCTCTTTATAAGTAAATTTCATACTGGAAAAAAAACTTGCTTTGAGTTTATTTAAAGGATAATAAGACTTTTTATTAATATTGAAATTCTAAATTTAATGGTTTCCTCTATGAATTAACATTTTAAAATCAAACAGTAAAAGTGGAAAAATTGGAAGAAAAATTGGTTCAGGTCGATTTGAGGCTGAGTGTGAATTCCTGCAAGTTGGGTTCAGGTTAAACCCAAATTTTCAAAAGTTAGTTTGGTATATTTTTTTAAGTTTATCCCTGTTATAATAAACGTAGATATTTGTGTATATGTTGTTTTCTAAAGAGACTTCCGTTTTTTCTGCAACCCTTTGGCAAAGTTTGTTTTTTCTGCAACCAGACTTGTATAAAACCAAAAACTTTCTATGTGCATAAATATTGGGTCAAAAACTATCTGCACATTAATTTAATGTTTAATAACGTAAAATACCGTGTTATGTTATTTTAACAATATGAATTAAAAAGAGTATTTTTAAAATAATTACCATTTAAATTAAAAATAATTAGTATTAATCAAAGAATAATTATTTTGGTCAAAAAAAAAAAACCCAGCTAAAAATGCATAAGAAGGGCAGAAATAATGTGACATTGCTACTGAAACAACAAAATCACCTTTTCTAGGAAGAGGTATCCATTCATAGGTATCATCATTAAAGAGACTGGTGAGTTTTTACCTCGCCCCTTTGACAAAAATCATGTTTTTTTCCTTTTTTCTTTGACGAAATTCTCGTTTTTTCTGTGATCATTTGATAAAATTCTCTTTTTTTCTCGATTCTTTGATGAAATTCACATTTTTCTTCGATTCTTTCACGAAATCAGTTTTTTCCCAATCTTTTGACGAAATTTGCATTTTCCTACGATCTTTTGACGAATTTCGTATTTTTTCATGCATTTTTAACAAAATTCTCGCTTTTTTCACAACACTTTTGACGAAATTCTCGATTTTTTGAAGAAAGTAGTTTTTTACACGATTCTTTTACGAAATTTGCATTTTTTCAGAATCTTTTGGCAAAATTTAGGGCTTTTCCGCTATGTTTTTAAGAAATTTTTTTTTTTCCTGAGCCCTTTTGCCGAAATTTGCATTTTTCTAAGATTCTTTGATGAAATTAGCTTTTTTTCGCGATCCTTTGACGAAATTAACGTTTTTTCTGCGATATTTTTTACGAAATTTGCATTTTTCCTGCGATTTTTTGACGAAATACGTGCTTTTTTCTCAGCCTTTAGCGATATTCATATTTTTCCGTAATCCATTGATGAAATAAGTTTTTTCTGCGATTTTTTGACGAAATTTGCGGGATTTTTTTTTTCACGATCCTTTGACAAATTCGGGCTCTTTAGAAATGCTTTTAAGAAATTCTTTTTTTTTTTTTCTTTTTTAACGATTCTTTGACGAAATTATAATATAGAGAATATTTTTAATTTTTTGGTATTAAAAAAAAAAAAAAAAAAAAAAAAAAAAAAAAAAAAGTTACAAAAATAAGTTTTTTTCTACAAATTTTTCTGCAAGGTTCCGAATTTTTGGAAAATCTTCTGCGCGTGTGTCTGTATTATACAACTGTGTCTGCAACCCTTTGGCAAAATTTGTGTTTTTTCTCTGCAACCCTTTGACAAAATTTGTGTTTTTTCTCTGCAACCCTTTGGCAAAATTTGTGTTTTTTTCTGCTATCCTTTGACAAAATTTTCTTCAACCCTTTGGTAAAATTTGTTTTTTCTGCAACCCTTTGGCAAAATTAGTTTTTTTCTGCAAACCTGTTGCAAAATTCGTTTTTTTCTGCAACCCTTTGGCAATTTTTTTTTGTTTCTGCAACCCTTTGGCAAATTTTTTTTGTTTCTGCAACCCTTTGGCAAAATTTTTTTCTGTACCCCTTTGGCAAAATTTTTTTCTGTACCTCTTTGGCAAAATTTGTTTTTTTCTGCAACACTTTGGCGAATTTCCCTAAATCAATTCATGAATCAGTCGCGGAAAAAATTTGAGAATTTCTTCAAATGATCATGGAAAAATACCAGATATTTTGTCATATATCTCAGAAACAAATGGTAATTATCTTCAATTGGTTGTTGAATAAAATTGCTATTTTCGTAAAGAGTTCAGAAAGAAATTGCGAATTTCGTCAAAAGATTGCGCAAAAAATAATCGGGAATATCGATAAACTTATTTGGTGAAGAATATTACAAATTTCGTCAAAAGGTCGCGACGAATAGTGAATTTTCTTAATTAGTCACAAAAAGATATCGCGAATTTTACTGTTCGATTGCACAAAACTCAAGAGTTTTGCCGTCAAAAATCAACCCAACCCAATTTATTGCTTGGGTAAATTGCAGGGAAATGAATTTCCGTTTTTTGTATGTTTCAGGCATTTTCGTATGAACTCATCATTACGTCTGTTTTGAAATTTTAAGTTAAAATCATTTAAACGTTTTAAATCGATAACATTGTTTTTGCACATTTTCATTTTAGGAACAATACTTTGACCCTATCACTCAAGCTGCTATGGTTGAATGGAGGTTATGGCAACAATGAGGTTAAATTTAACACCAGCCCAAAAGAAGTACCAACAAAGAGGACTATCAAAGAGACACGTGATAATCCTGAAGAGGTGTATTATCAGCAAGAAAGGTATAAATTTACATATTAATCTTAAATATATTTAAGTTTTGATTTTGTCATGGAATTTCCTTTTTTTTTTTTTGTGTGTGTGTGTGTGTTTAGTAATTAACACTGTATTGGGCCAGTGTGACCTTAGAGATACATATGTGGAAAAAAAAAAATCTGTTTTCATATTAGTAAACTTCATACCTAGCATCTATCTTTCCTATCCCAATAGCAGAAAATTTACTTTTAATATTTTTAAGCATTTTACTAATTTTTATTAATAATAATCTTAAGTTTTAGTAATAAATAATAAAGAACTAAACATAATATAAAGTTGGAAAAAAATCCAATGGAAAAAAAAATCTGCGACGCATGTCACCCGTCAGGAACTTTCTGCTACCAGGTTTCCTATGTGTTTGGAATGCAGTGCTATGCAGTTTTAGTTCATTTATTTAGTATCGTCTATCAGTCAGATACATTTGCCCAATAACATAAAACAGCATATAAAATTTGATTTTGTCATAACGTTATGCAAGTTAGAAAAACAAGTCTGTATTTCTGAAATAGATATTCCTAACATGTATTTAATATGAAAAGCATTTTTATTAATAGTTAAAAAAAAAAAAAAAAAAAAAAAAAAAAAAAAAAAAATTGCAATTGAATTTTCAAAATTCACTGTTTATAGAAAATTTTTTAACGTAAATTTCAATGAAAGTAAGCCTTTCAATATTATATTTTCATTTTCTTACATAATTATAACTTTGTTATTAAATTATGATTAAAGGTACCATTAAAAACAGTGAAAGTTTTGATTATCTTTGTGAAATCCAGAATTTTTATAAATCTAGTCCTAGTCCTGATACAGGATTATCGAGGTTATACTGTATTAAATTAGACATGTATCTCTGACACATGACATGCATTTGACTGTTGGAAGAAAATTGCCGCCTGACTGCTTAGATTTTATGGGGTAAGGTTAAACATCATTGTTGTAATAAAACATTTCATATTTAGAATAAATTTAAATGTAGTTTCATCCCCCCCCCCTTCCAATGTATACATTTTGAAAATGGCAACAAAGGGGAATTTTCAACAATATTTTGTAATGTTGCTTAAGACCTTTTAAATTTGTTTTTAAAATAGAAGTTTATTTTAAGATTGTATCAGAAGTAGGGTGTCAACGATTTAAATCATGATTTTAATCAAGTGATTTTTTTTTTTTAAATCATTGATTAAAATCAAAAATTTTTTACTGTTTTAAATGACATAAAAAAGTATTCAAATTATTGTGACTTATGAATACACAAAACAAAGCTTTAAATAATTGTTTCCAAGTATAATTCCTGAGTATTGTGAAAAATTTTAAGTACAGTAAGTTTGTAAAAACCATGTTTTTTTATCTAAGAAACATAAAAAGCATTTAATTTAAAAATATTTAAATCTAATATAACTTTCAATGTCATAATTTCCTTTTAATAATCAAGTTATTATTTTATATACAATAAACACAGAAATAGTGTCAATGATTTTAATCAATTGATTTAAATCAGATGATAAAATCACATATTTTCTGATTTTTTAAAATGTTGTGAAAAAGCATGATAATCATTAATGAAAACGATCACTAAATCACTTGTAAAAAATGTAATATTTGTTATTGTTAATTATAACAATATTAAACTGTGTAAAAAGATGTTATTATACATTTAAAAAAATCTAACTAAATGTTAAATAACTTTAATACATTATAATATTTAGTAGCTGTTCAAATATTTTAATGTTGTGGGGGAAAATATCTGATTTAAATTTCAAAAATACAATTTTTGTACTCTATTTATAAATTATGCGTAAGTTTGCTCTATACATTGCTACAATTTTTGATCAATTTGATAGACATACGCTTTAAAACCTGTGTAAAATTACTGGCTGCTTTATGAATTTATCAAACTATTATTTATCACCTTTTTTCAACCACTTTTTCAAAAATGTAGATTGTGTTCTTAATTAAACAGTTAATTGTTTAATAATTACAAAATTTAATCTGTATCATCAATTTAAAATTAAATGCAATTTATCAATAGCTTTAAAATATAAGCAGTATTTAATATTGGTTTACATAATTATTATAAAATATTAATGCACATAATGCTGTATGTTACTAAAGAAATTTTTTATTTGCAGTTTTTTGTAATTTCTATAATTACATAATTAAAATTTTATTAATTAAAGCAAAAAAACATAGATTATGTTAGTAATTGGAGGGTTATTCATTTTTGAAATGCTTAATTCTTGGTAGATGTTAATATTTTAACACGGGAAAAAAAAAAAAAAAAATCAGATTTAAATTAAAAAAAAATCAGATTTTTTTTATTTTTTTTAAAAAAATCATTATTTTTTTACACCCTAATCAGAAGTAACATGATAAACAAGTGGGTAAGTGTGATTGCACAGATAGTTTCATTTTCCATTTCATTCACAATTAGCCGAATTTTCAGTGGTGTAACTTTATATAAAGCTAAAAGTTTTAGTGTATGTTTTTTAAGAATATGCATGGGGAGGCGGTTTTGTGTGTGTGTAGGTTTTTATTTTGGGGGCCCATTTTGTGAAAAGTAAGTTATTTTTGTGATAAATAACATTTTGTAATGAAAGTTGAAATCATGTTACTCAAATTTAAATGAAGACTTTGACAAAACTTCTTTAAATCCCCTTGGTAAAGTTTGTTTTCAGTGAGCTGGTTTTATTTACAATTTACACATTTTAAAACAGTTTGTGTGAAAAAGAATGTTACAAAGGGGCCTATTTTATTAGATTTTTGTGAAAGGGCCCTAAATTTTGCTTGGAACGACCCCTTATATATATATTCATATTTAGAATAAATTTAATTTTTAAAGTTTCATTCCCCCCCCCCCCCCCCCCGCCCAATTATTGTTTAAAAAGATATGTTTGTATACATTTTGAAAATGGTAACAAAGGTGAATGTTCAACAATATTTTAAGAAGTTGCTTAAGACTTTAAGAATTTATTTATATTTACTTTAATCTAAAAACTAATATTTTAAAAGATTCATAATCCTTTGCATTACAATTATTGCTATTTAACTTAATTTCAATATTTTCTTTTAACACAGGAGAATAGTGACCTCATGGAGGAATGCAATTCCGCTGCGAGGAGTGGAATTCAACAACCCTATCGAATCTCTCAAGGATCTTCAGCAGAGAATAATACATATTTTCTTGTCTTGACAAGAAAATTTTAAATAAAAATATTTACATGTCCAGTTAAAGGTGTTGTCAAAACACTCCATCTGTTGTTAAAATTGCTATCAATGCTACATTTGTTTTTTCTTTTTGTTCAATAAAATTGTTAGTAAATAATGTTGTTTCTTTCCCCAACGATATTCTAAATTCCATATTTGGCTCCTGCTTTTGGCATAAAAAGCTACAATCTTATGCCATTTTAAAGTTTTACATTTCTTTAAAAGTTAGTAGATTTAAGAAACATTGGATAAAATCAATGGTCAATTGCAACAAAACAAGATTAAAAAAGAATAACTGCAAGATAGTACCTAATAGGTTGGTATTTATCCAATCAAGACATTGTTCCTTCTAACCCAGTAGCTAAATTTTAAAGTTATACTTGAACATAATTTCAAGTTTCAACAAATGTTTTAAATGATATAAAGAATTAAGTTGATCCATTTCTAAAGTTATTTTGGTGCATAATTTATTTGTAAATATATGAACTGCTTTAAATTGACATTTAGCAAGTGCTAATTAATTAGCATAAAAAAGCTTAACAATTAATATTTCTTTAAAAGTTAGTCAATTTAAGAAGTAGTGTGAATTAAATCAAGGGATAATTACAACAAAGTATATAATGGGTTAGTGTTTATTTTTTTTGAAATATTTTGTTTTACTTATTACAGCCTAACAATAGCAGTGTGACAACACTTGTGATAATGTTAGTTCCACGGGGAAGTTATTTTCAAATATCTTGCTTGGATTTTAATATTTGTACAGGCTTCTTTTTGCATATGATAGCTGAAGACAATCTATATGCTGGCTAGTTTTTACTTTTTTAACTTAGGTTTTATATTTTATTTTAAATACTTTAATTTTCGGAACTGATTCTAAAATTGATATCTTAATACAGTAAATGCTCGATGGGACTCATATGTGTTCATAAAGTCAAAAGTTCGTAAATGGGAGTAACATTAGTTCAGCGAGATGCTGGGCGGGACCAGTACACCAGTTCGTAAAATCGTCTACTGTATTAAAAAATTAACCAAAATTGCAAAATTAAAAATAAGCCTGCATAAAGATCCTATGGCTCCCCCCCCCCAAAAAAAAAAAATTATATGTATATATATATATATATATATATATATATATATATATAAATCCAAACAATGTATTTGAAAATAACTTCTCCATAGGATTAACACCATCATTTCTGGGCGATTCCATGGAGAGTGTCACACACATAACGCAGGCTTTAATTTGCATTTATTCAATTATTTATTATTTATTAAATTTTAATGTTAATTCTGATTTTAAGTGGTATGGTAAATAAGTTACCATATTTTTAAATTTAAATGTGTGGCAATAAACCTCACAGAAGTATTTTATTTAATTACATTACTCAAAATGTGCTTTTTTCCTACTTCGGAAAAAAGCACATTTTGCGTAATGAAATTTAATGATATATTTCTGGGAGTTTTATTTCCACACATTTAAACTAAAAAATATGGTTATAACTTATTTACCATACCACTTAAAATCAGAATTAGCATTAAAATTTGATAAATAAATGAAAATTAAAGCCCTCATTACATGTGACTCTCAGCATGGAATCGCCCTTCTATACTTTTTCAGCGACTAGTGTAGGATCTTAAGGCTGTTCTTAATGGCTCTGCTCAACAAGCACAAAACGTTTTGATACATTTACAAATTCATTTTTTAATGGAAAGATATAAAATTGGAAAGCCTGGTTATGAAAGCTATTTGGAATTGAATTTTCCATTTTTTTTAAATCAATAAATTACCTATTGAGTTATAAACGATTTTGTTCACATGACAAACACGTTTTCGCCCGCTCTTGAGTGTTTTTTCTCCTTTCATGCAGAAATTAAGTTTAAAACATCCACTTTGACACTATTTTCTGAAAGATGTATTGCGTTTGCAAAAAAATGAAAAAAGCAGCTTGATTACATAGTTTCTGAATACCCAGCTAGTTTCATGCATTTTCGATCAAAAATAAATTAAAACTTATGTCAGAAAGTTGCCCTTTTGGATTTGAGAAGTCAGCTTTTAAAAGTTGTCATTGGGATTTTTCCTTTCCTTGGTGATTTCAAGTTTACATTTAGATATTTTTTCAATTTTTTTTTTTTTTTTTATTTACGTTAAATACTTAAGATTGGTTTAATTGTAACTTTTAGTTATAAATCATATGTTTTTTTTTTCAATCAAAAAGTAATACAATTATATAAACCAGTATGAAGGATTATAAAATTAGTTATTTATTATTTTAATTTGAAAATGTGGCAAGAATTCTGTGTTATTTTGAATTTCATTGATAAAAATCAATCACAGGTTACTGAATTTCATTTAAAATGACATGATTTTATTTAATCAGTTAATTAGAAATCGCTCAAGGTTTTTTTTTGTAATTTTGAGCGAGTTCTTATGAATGAGTTTATTAAAAATCACTCGGGATTTTGCATTTTAAGAACATCATTTAAGAGTTCATTGCATGAACTCTTAAATGAGTTGATTTATTCCATGTATGAATTGTTACAAATTGCCCAAGAACTACTGGATTAAATCTGAAATGACCTCATTTCACTCAAGTTTGAATTGATTATAAATCACAAGTGGTACTGGATTTAGGCTTAAATTATTTCATTTCACTCAAATATGAGTTGGCTACAGATCACACAAGTGTTACTGAATTTAGTCTCAAAGGGATTCCATTTCACTCAAGTACGACCAGATTTAGTCTTAAATGACTTAATTTCACTCAAGTGTGAGTTGGTTACAAATTACTCAAGTGCTACCTGATTTATTCTTAAATAACTTCATTTCACTCAAGTATGAGTTGATTACAAATCAGTCAAGTGCGACTGAATTTAGTCTTAAATGACTCAATTTCACTCAAGTATGAGTTGGTTACAAATCACTCAAGTGCTACTGGATTTTACCTTCATTGAGTTGATTTCACTTAAGTATGAGTAAAATAGAGATCACTCAATCATGAGTTGCTTAAAAACAACTCATTCACTCGAGTTGTTTCAACTCTTTATGAGAAGCTGACTTTCAAGTCATGAGATGAGTGGATTTCGGCTCAACTTGAGTTATTTTGGCTCTTTCGTTTTAAGAGTGTACGAGTTTTTATTTCATTCATTTTTAACTTAGGCAACATCTCTAATGCAACATCTCGATTATAATTTTCCAAATTGCATTAATATACTTAGAATGTATTGATGAGATTTTTTGTGTCGTACGTTCATTGGAAAATGCTTTACATCTAGTTCATATTTTGTTATTTTTACAAATATACATACCTAAATTGAATCATTTCATCATTTTACTGCAGTGCCTGTCAAACGAAATTCACTTGAAAATTACAGTTTTTTAAAAACTCAGATAGAAAAGTAAAATGCATGTCAAAAACACTGCATAGCATCACAGGAAAAGAAAATTATTATGATGTGTTAATTCATGTAAAAAAAATAATTGCATTATTTGTGATAAACTGTCCGTATGGAACAACATTTTATTGGTTATAACAGAAATAAAAAATAGATTTTATGTGTATAACAGTTAACAAATTTAAATTTTTCCCGTGCCATAAAAATTTGCTTGCGTGCCATAGGTTCACCAACCCTGCTCTAAACTGAATAAATGCCAAATCTTTTTGTAACACGCTCACTGCCAAATTTATAAAATAAGAATTTTCAAATTTCGTATTGAAAGCCGTTTGCCACCACAAATTCAGAAAGGTACATTTCGCTTTACTAATACAACGAAATTTCAGCCAATAAATAAGGCATTTTTTTTATTTCTAAAATAGTGGCGACAAAGTAATTAATAAATTAGAGCCATGAGCATTAAAACAATGAGTATACTCGTGGTTGGCAGCGAATGGTTTAAATTATTTCAAATCGTTTAGCTTGTAGGGCCCCTGCAAACACGTGCAGTTTAATTATGGCCACCTTATACATAATTCCTATAATATGAGGTCGATAGAAAGGACTTAATAAAAGAAAAATCATCGATACTTTCTGAAAAGCTATAAATTGCTTCGCGTCTATTCCATAATATCTTCCACAGTTTTCAATTTATTTCTCTCAGTATGTACCTGTAATTTTACGAACATTCTTTTTACAGCATATGTTCCGAAAGTAAGTACACGAAGAAGAAATATTGCCACTTCAAGAAACATTTAAGATAGATGACAGAAATTGTTAACATTGCGGCAGGATAAACTGCATCATACATTCGTATTCCTTTATAATTATTTCACCAGGGTAGCGTACTAAAAATCAAGCATTTTAAAAGATGCTTGTCAAATGGTCTACTTTCTAGGAATTTCGGAGGGACATTTTTTGCACAAAAGAAATTGTAGCTTCGCCGAACAGAAATGCTGTTTACGCCATTTCTCCCCTTAATAGATTTCATTTGCACCATGTACATAATTCTGCTTTTACTAGATCTTTTTTTACGTGAATTTGTACTTTTGATTTAAGACTATTTTTTTTTTTTTTGGTAAAATTTTATTTTTTTATTCCTATTACACTTCTGTAGTTTAAGATGTTAAGATTATTTATTGATATTAATTGATATAAAAAAATATATATATATAAAATATTGATATAAAATATCTCAATAAATTATTGATATTAATTTATTGAGATTATAAGATTATTTAAGATTTTTGAGATTAAGAAGCGATTTAAGAGCTAGTCAAAGAGACATCTATTTTGAATACTCGGTATATTAATTTTGACAACATTTTTTTAATCTTTTGCATACATTTTCTTTCAGAATGGATTTTAAGTCAATAAATTTACAAATTAATATATTTTCACATAGACACTTATATGGAGTGTCTAATCTTAAAAGAACTTTCTTTGTATAACGATGAACTTTATTAGAATAAATGGGAACGGTCAGGTAATTGCCCAGGGCTCAAAAAACTAAACGGTCAAAATTAGGTAAAATGCCTGATTAAAACTTAATATCTTCTTTAAAAGATATCATTCGAAGAGCGGCTAACAAAATCTAGCTTGGGCTGCCAGTGGCTACAAAAGTTGCCTCTGTAAATCCATCGCAAACTGAAAGCCGTAAAACATCTAGGTGTTGGTGTTATTTATGACGGCCGATTATCTGCACAAGGAATATAGGCCCGAAGGGGAGTGCCCTCAGTGGGGTTTTTCTTATAGAACCTAACCGGTATTTACGAATGGAAATCCAAGGTTCGAAGAAAACCACGGAAACTCCGAACGATTAGCCCGACGGGCGCGATTGGGTTCGAACCCAGTACATCCAGCTCTACCAGCTTCGACGAAAAACATCTAGAATTGAGTTCTTTTTTGTTATGAAGACTGTTCTCAAATCCAAAAGGGCAACTTTATGACAGAAGTTTTAATTTATTTTTGTTCGGAAATGCATGAAACTAGCAGGTGTTGTTGTTCAGAAACTACGTAATAGAACAAATTTTCCGTTTTTTTCTTTATTTTTTTATTTTTTAACGCAATAGATCTTTCAGAAAATAGTGTCAAAGTGGGTGTTTTGAACCGAATTTCCGCGCGAAATAAGAATAACTACTCAAGGAAGAGTGAAAAATGTCTTTGTTACGTGATCAAAATCACTTATAACTTAATAGGTCATTTATTTAACAAAAAAAAATGGAAAACACAGTTTGATTCCAAACCGCTTCCATAATCAGGCCTTCCAGTTTTATATCTTTCCGTTAAAAAATGAATTTGTAAATGTGTGAAAACGTTTTGCGCTTGTTGAGCAGAGCAATTGAAAGCACCCTGAACCCTTTCAGGGCAAGGCATTTCTGCCCCAAAAGTGTTCAAATAATTAATTCACACAGCAATTTACTAACAAATTTATTTGAAAATAATCAAAAGCTTTTCATCACGTATATTATGAGATCGAAATTGTAGTAAAAAATTACTGATGCCGTTTGGCAGTTTGGGCATTAAAATTGTTTGCAGAGTGGCAAAAGGCACCCCTGAAAGGATTAAGGGGCTATTTCAGTCACCTGGAAAGACTCGCTTGCTAATGCTAATCCTATAGAAAAATTTTTTAAAGATATCTCGTTTCCATTTTAATATTTTTAAATGATTTTTTTTTTTTTGTATTGGATAGCTGAGATTGATCTCAACATCTGCCCTTTTTTACTTTTTCAATTTTGTTTGCAGATTTTTTTTCATGAGGATGGCCGAGTGGTAGACGGGAGGTGCTGGGTTCGAAACCAATCGTGCCCGTCGGCCTAATCGTTCGGAGTTTTCGTGGTTTTCTTCGAACCTTGGATTTCCATGCGTAAATAAGAGTTAGGTTCCTATAGAAAGACCCCCACGGAGGGCACTCCCCCCTCGGGCCTATATCCCTCGAATAGATAATCAGCCGTCAAAAATCAACTCAACATTCACTTCTGAAACCGGTTTTGAAAATGAAAGTGTCCTAACTAAAAATATCTAAACAAAATTGAAAAAGTAAAAAAACGCCTTTCATACAGATTGATACCAGCTAGCCAATAAAAAATAATTGTTTAAAAAGACTGAAATGAAGATATCTTTAAAAATTTCTTCCATAGGATTAGCATTAGTGAGCGAGTCTTTTCAAATAAGAGAATACCATCTATATGGCAATAACCTATAAGATTCAATAAATGAGTGAAAGAAAGAATACTGAATACTGTATATCGTTTCTCTTTTGCATAAAATATCAGCCTGTTATAAAAGCCCCCCCCCCCCCAAAAAAAAAAAAATCCAAATAAATTGTATTACAGGGCCCCCTTTCATTCCGAGTCCCTTAAATAAGCTTCAGCTTACTCAGCGGTAATCCGCGTCTGAGTTTAAACACATGCTTTTCCGCCTCCCGTTATATTCTGAAAGTAATTACATTAAAAAGAAACATTGAAACTTCAAACAATATTTGAGATAGAAGACGGAAATAATTAACATTGCGGCAGAATAAAATATATCATCGATTCATGTGTGTTGGCAAAAGAAAATCCAGAGGGGCAAGATTTTGAAGCGTATGGTGTCGGTAGTTCGCTGCTAAAGCCACACTTTTTGAAATGGAGAATTTAAACATGAAATAAACTAAAAAAATGTTGCCACCCCCTTCCCGCATGTAAAACAATTTTTAAAACGCATTAACATAAAAGGTACGCACAAATTTAACAAATTAAAAATAATAAATACTCAAAAATAAATATCTGCCAGCATTTTTCAATAAAAGAATCGAAACAATAAATTATTATTATTATTATTATTATTATTTTACACCGCTAAGCTCTTAAAGGTAAATTTCAAGGACATGAACATAAAAAGAAAAACAGAAAAATTCTTATACAGTGAGCAAAAAAAAAAAAAAAAAAAAAAAAAATTGCACGCAGACGATTTTTTGCATAAGTAACCATAGAAAGCAAATTTGATACTATTCTCGTAATTATTCATTTATTTAAATGAGAAGAAAATAAAAATAACTACCCATTTTCTTTAAACAGTAATATTACACATTTTAAAAAATAAATTATTATTTTCTTATACCTAAAACGTACACAAGAAGCACTGACTGTTAAAAAAGGCATTAAATGTGAACATTATGCAAATGTTTAGTATATCAGTCCCGCAGTACATTAGCCCCGCACTTTAAAGTCACGTAATATATTAACTGGAGCAGGGATTCTGGGGAGTTTTTGTTCTAATGGCGCCGAAAACGTGTGAACTGTCTGTTGCTACCCGTGAGAAGATTATATTTCTTCACAATTCTGGATTAAGTTACCGAGGAATAGGTAAAAAATCAAATCAAAACTTTTCTAGTGTTCGTTATGTAATTAAGAAGAAAAAAGAAACTGGTTCGACAATAAATAAGCCGCGAACTGGGCGTCCAAGAAAGCTAAATACCAGGCAAAGGAGAGCCATCATAAAAGAATCTTCAAAAAACCCTTTTCTAAGTGCTCGAGAATTGGCTGTTGATGCCGCTTCAACGTCGGGAACAATAGTTCCACCACAATCAATTAGAAATATTCTTGATGATGCAAATATTCGAGGAAGAGCCCCTCGAAAAAACCATTTATTAGTGAAACAAATAGGGTGAAAAGACTTGAATTTTCAAAAGCTTTTGTCAGCAAACCACTAGAGTTTTGGAAAACTTATTTTTTCCGATGAAAGCAAGTTCAATATTTTTGGCTCAGATGGTAAGAAAACTGTAATGGCGAAAGCCAAGTACTTCTCTTCAAATTAAAAACTTGAAACCAACTGTAAAACATGACGGTGGTCATGTAATGATTTGGAGATGCATCTCTTTTAACGGAGTTGGCGAAATACCTTTATTGAAGGCAATATGAATGCTAAACAATATACTAATATATTGCGAGATCATTTATCTAATAGTACAATGAAATTAGGAATTCCTAATTCATATTATTTCAAACAGGATAACGATCCGAAACACACTGCATATATTACGAGGTTATGGTTGCTTTATAATGTAAAAAATCAGTTGAAAACGCCACCACAATCACCAGACATCAATTCGATTGAAAATTTATGGCATATTTTGGATGTGAAAATAAGGAAAAAGAAAATTTCTAACAAATCAGAACTTAAGCAAGCTCTTAGGGAAGAATGGCTACAAATAAGCAGTGAAACATGTCACAAATTAATAGAATCAATGCCCAGACGATTACAAGCTGTAATTGAAGCAAAGGGAATGCATACTAAATATTAGCACTGTTTTTAACTTATAAATAATTCCTCTAGTTCTATTTTTAGTGCTAGTGTGCAAATATTTTTTTGGCAGTACAAATGCTACTTTTTTATGTTTTCATATTTTGAATGTTATTTCAAATTTAACACAGAATTGAAAGTTTTATTATATTTAAAAACAATGATGGATATTTAATTGAAAAGCAATGAACCGATATATAAACTGTTTTATATAGGAAGGACTACCTTGTGATTAAAATCTTGTTTCCTAATGTTCTATCGCCTCAAAGTTATTTCAAATTGAGGGCAGCTTCATACTAAAAATAAAGCATTTTAAAATTTGCTTGTCAAACTGATGAGTGTTTTCTGATAATTTCAGAAAGATATTGTTTTCAAAAGTTTACTGTGCGTAAATGTGTTTTAAGGTCAAATCCAAACTGCTTACTTTCTCACACTTTTTTTAAAAATTTATTTTATATTTTGAGTTAGAATCTTTGCATCCAATTAATTCTCTCAAAATTTTAAAACACACGCAGAATTGAAAGTTTTATAATATTTACACACACAGAATTGAAAGTTTTATAATATTTAAACGCAATGATGAATATTTAATTTAAAAGCAATGAACCGATATATCAACTGTTTTGTATAGGAAGGACTCCCTTGTGATTAAAATCTTGTTTCCTAATGTTCTATCGCCTCAAAGTTGACGAAAAATCCCTACACTACACAGCAATAAATTTTTCGAAAACAAGTCTCCGGGGTGAAAACAGGGGTGTACATCAATTGCGCCTACGGTGGGAGGAGATCATAAATTGCGCCTATAGCTTCGGCCTCTTCTGTATGAACTGCGCCCGAAGGGGTGAGATAAGCAATCCATCATTTTATTGAGGGTTGCCTTAAAGAGTTCTTTTTCCCAAAAAAGTCTTCTGGATGCAAATCCGGCCATGGTAAATCTTGGCGACAATAATCACAATACTTAAGGTCTGTATTCATCTAGCATTGCATTATATCTTATGAGATATTCAACGTAATGAATACAAATAAAATATTACTAGAGGATACTTACTAATATTTACTACGAAAGATGGGGACTTCTCATTTAAATGGCGCGGTGCAAACTGCCGCTCCAAATTTTGTTAGCTCTTTCAAGGTATTTCAAGAAATATCTAATGTTAATTTAAAAAAAACACACCATTGTTAAGAAAATTTTTATTTTGACTTGTAACATTTGGATAAAAAGTGTTTTTCCTTTTTCAATGACAAAAAATGCTGAAAATACATAAAATTCAAGTTATCAAAACTCGGTAAGTTTTATTTGTACAAAAATGAAACTTTTATTGTTTAATTATTAGTACTCGAAGAAAGTTTTACTAAATATATAGTATTTAAATCCCGTAAAAAAATTAAATTTCTGTAACTTTTAAAAATAACATTATATATATATATATATATATATATATATATACAGTAGAAACCCGGTTATCCGAAAAATTCCTCAAAGTCCTTTTTAAATGTGAAAAATTTTATTGCCAACACTATTTTGACCGATGTCAAATGACAACTTTTAACATATTTTGATTTATGATTAATATTTGATTTGTAAGTTTTAGATCAAACAATTCCGAATCATTTTTAGTACATTGAAGAGTTGTTTTAATACTTATTATCTTTAAAAATTAAAAGGAAAATAAATAAAAATCAAAACTTTGAAAGGTGTTATTGGATGTGGGTAGAAATAGTGTTAAAAAAGCATGTTCTTTATGAAAATAATAAACAGAGTCAACTTACTTTTTTTTTCAATTGCGTTATTTCGGGCACTTTATTAGATAGACACGTACGACACTTCATCTTTTTTTACAAAATATGTTGCGATTTTCTTTTGTTTTTTAACTTTGCATCGTTTCAATGCTTCTTTATCAAGCCACCTTTTAAACAGGACCGAAACTAGCCTTTTTTGCATCCGGGGCAAACATGGATTTTGCCGCCCCCCCCCCCCCCTCTCTCTCTTCCGGAAAGTATATTTACAAAGAGAATTTTACTAATTTTCTAATAGCCGACTTATTTTAAAATTTAAAATATGTAATCATAATATATGTAATACTGAACTATGCAATCTACAATGACGCGTCCAAGGGGGAGGTCACGGGGGTCATGACCCCCCTCTGAACACCAACAAAAATATTCTAAAGACCATTTTTTAAATGAAATATACAGTAGAGTCGCGATTACCCGAGTCCCGCTTAACCAAGTTTCCGCCTTAACCGAGTTATTTTCTTCTGATGGGCTGATGGCTTCCATTATTATGAAACAGCCATCATAAAGGAAGTGTTAGGTGAAGATGAAAGTGCAGCCGTAAAAAGTTAGAACTCAGATTTTCTGGTCAGAATGTGGGGGGGAAAATGCCCATATACATTTTTTTTTTAAATTATGGCCATTTTTCCTTCCCATTCTGACCAGAAAATTGGACTTCTAACTTTTTACGACTGCTCTTTCATCTTCACCTAACACTTCATTTTTATGGCTGTTTCATAATAATGGAAGCCATCAGTCCATCAAAAGAAAATGATCCATTCCAAAGACTAACGAAAAGCACAAACATCCATTATATAAATTGAGCATTTATGTGCTTAAAGGCTTAATCTTCAGAAAAGAAAGACAGAGAAACAGCAGTATAGCAGTAACATTACAACTTTGCTGCTATTGCTGCATTCTTTTTCTTTCTTTAAAAATATTTTCTTTTCTAATAAAGGCTCTCATTATGGAGCCACGAAACAGTTGTATGCTAAAAATTTTGACTGTTTATACTTTTCTTTACGTTGGTTTTACATATAATGTATTTATTTAACACAATGAGTTCTATATGCATGTTATTAGTTTATACTCTTGGAGGAATTTGACGTAGAATCCCTTCCTCCTTTACCTTATTTTGCGCTAATGATGTTTAAAACGGAATATTTTATTTATTTTAATCGAAAATCTATTGAATGGTTAAATAATAAAAAAAAAAGATTAAAAATGTATTCATTTTTGCAAGAACTATAGGTAGTAATATAAAATAAATGTTTATTCTCTGGTGGGAAAATTTTTGGCAAAATATTGGCGTCCGAAATAAATCGCGAGATAACCTGTAACAGATAATCATAAACATCATTTCCAAAGCTATTATGATTTTTAATATACAGTGAAAATTCTTATTTTCGAAAGATAAAAATAATGGACTTGAACTTTTCATAATTATTTTCCTCAAATAATACCAAATCTGTCAGCAGCATGTTTAAATTAACAAGATTATTACTATATATAAGTTGTAGTATTACTATTATTATTACTAGTATTATTTTTTAAATGAAGCAGAATGGGAAATGGTCTAATTTAGGATTATTTAAAAAAATCATTAATATGTTAAATTTTTCTATCACAGCATAATTCTCATCCATTCATGTATTTATATTCTCTTTCAGATACCAAATAACTAATTCATGAGTTTTACTTAAAAATTTGGCCTTTAAAAGTCAGCAAAAATTTAATTTAAAAATATTTTGAGGATCAAAATCATAAAGTCAACTATAATCTATTATTTAAAGAGTATTTTTCTTTTATAGGAAGTCATCTATTATTAAAAAAAGGATATTTTATCTTTATAGATAAATGAAACCTTGAAATTATATTTTGAGAAGATGTGTTGATTTAATGCGAAATTAGGAAATCATAATCTAATGTGTGAAATTACTATACTTGGAGAAGATGTGTTGATTTAATAAAAAATTAGAAAATCATAATCTTATGTGTATAAAGGTAATTTTTTTTTTTTTTTTTTTAGATTTAAGGGTGTTGCAAAGAGTTTCCCTCAAAATTTTTTAACTTACAAACTTGCTTTTAAACGTAAAAGCATGTTACTAACAGACATGGCTATTGAATGGATTTAGAATCTATTAATCTTTCATTTTCAGATAACTGAATTACATGTTGAATTATAAGCAATTGTTGTTTGATAAAAATTTATCAGACTGTCACGTCTGGAAATTCAGTTTAGAATGCATTGTGGAAATACAGTTCAAATGCTAAATGCTTTTAACAGCATTTTGTAAAAGATTGCCTTTAATGAAAATTGGAAAAACCGCTCGATTTCACAGATTCTAAATAACAAATAGGTCACTCTCATGTAAATACAAACAAATATGAATTCTAGAAAGTAACCAGTTTGCATTTGAAAACAGTCTTAAAACTGCTCTCAAATTCAAAGAAGCTATTTTCTGACACATTTCTGAATGCTTGAAAACACATTAAATTAGAAGATGTTCTTATTAAGAAACTATGTAATCGAATGACTTTTCCATTTTGTGGAAAAAGCAGATAATTTTACAGAAAGTACTGTAAAAGTTGGCGTTTTGAACCAAATCCACGAAGCAGCAGTGTGAGAAAGTATAAAAACTTCTCGTCACATAACAAGAATGGGTTATAACTGTTTAAGTAATTCATTTATCTGGAAATGGAATGCGCTATTCAATTAAAAATCGCTTAGGCTTGTTAATTTTATTTCTTTAAGTATAAAAATGAATCAGACAATGTGTAACAAAATTTTGTGTTGCGAGCAGGGAATTTGTGAAGCACCTTAAGCTGTTCTTAACTGCTCTGCTCAACAAGTGCAAAACGTTTTGACACAGTTACAAATTCATTTTTAACAGAAAGGTATAAAATGGGACAGCCTGGCCATGGAAGAGATTTGGAATGGAACTGTTTTTTCCATTTTTTGATCCATCCATTACTTATTGAGTTAGAAGCGAATTTGATTACGTGGCAAACACGTTTTTCGCCCGCTCTTGAGGGCTCTTTCCTCCTTCGCGAGGAAATTCGGTTCCAAACGTCCACTTGGACACTCTTTCCTGAAAGATCTATTGCGTTTGAAAAAAAAAAAATATAGCTCAATGACATAGTTTCTGAACAACAACACCAGCTATTTTCATGCATTTTCAAACAAAAATAAATTAAAAATTATGTCAGAAAGTTGCCCTTTTGGATTTGAGAACACCCTTAAGGAATTAAGTTTCTTTACACCACTTTTGAATGCATATTTTTCAAATGATAATGCACTTCTCAGTTTTGAATTCATGAGAATTTAATGCTCTTCTTATTATTATTATTAATTTATTAGCCTGTGCATAAGAGAATCGTGCGTGATTATAAGAATTATATATTCAGTAAAAATTAAACTTTATCAAGAAATACATATTTAAGTTTTACTTATAAAACATCGTGCAACCACTTTGGAATTTTAAAATTTACTTTAGAACTTGGAAAAAATTAAGTTTTGAAAGAAAATAAAAAATGATTATTTATATACTAAATAAGTTATTCTAAATAAGTTAATAATAATAATAGTAAAAACAATAATATTAAGAGCAATAAAAGAAATACAAATTAGCGTTCATAGGAATATTTCAGCAGCAAGAATATTCTTCCATTTAGAATGTTGTTCTTTTTCCTCAGCATCTTTCTTTCAAAATACTACAGAGAATAATATTAAAGTGAATTTATTTCTAGCATATTAATTGAATTATGAAATATCTGTAAATATCTGTATATAAATGTTAATAATGTTTAAGGTTCTTGAAGAATCTTAGAATGAAATATCTAAAGGCAAAGTGAATGAGATATTAGTTTAAACCTTACGAAAATATTTGTTTCCATACATAATTGGCCCATGTCAAATATTATATTATTGAACGAAAAATAATATGCTTGGGGAAAAAAATGGCATTATTAGGTAACAAGTTTTATTTCTTCATAAAATTTTCTCTTCTAAAGTAATTAAAAAAAATTCTTCAACGTTTAAATTTCTTATGTAAATATTTGAAATTGATGATGATTTGTAATGTTCTATAATGGTTATATATGGATTTTTTTATCATCATACTTTTATTTATTTCCTTTTTTTTTTTAATTTGTGCATATTATATTAACGGAATATACATTTTTATAGTGTCGATTTTTCTGTGATTTAATAGTTATTATTAACAACAACAAAATTATTATACACATACATAAAATATATGTGTATAAGTTTTTTGCGAGTTTAAGAAAAGCATTATTGATAGCCGAAATTATCGATAAAGCGCCCAATTTAGCAAATCAACGCCAACAGAAAAGAGCCTTTCTAACAAAAAAAGCTGTCACTTCGTGCCCATAAGTATAAGAGTGGGGGTTGACAATGATATCCGGTCCAACGTGAAGCCGAGCACAGTTCATACAGGGGGAGGCAAAGAAGGGTCGGCATCGGCGCAGTTAGCCGGTCTACGGAAACAGGACTACGGAATAATGATCTTATCTCTGGTCCTGGGTGAAATTACTCTGTTGCATCCCACTCAACGGAATAGCAAAGAAAAAAAAAAAGTTGGGTCCCCTTCGAAATTTGACTTCGAACCCCACCGCAGACCTATAGATCTGTCAATTCAGTCATAAAACACTACAAAATGACAGCCTGGTAGCGAATTTCCCTTTGTAGGCAAGTCCGAATGTAAGCAAATGAGGGTGGTTGCAAACGCTCTTTTGCAAAAAGTGGTTAGATATGTATGATAGAAAATTCCTGCAACCCATAATGATCAAAAGGGGATTAAGTTCAAAGATTTAGTTCCTGTTGCTGAAATAATTATAGAGAGTTGTTGGAAAATATTTCACCTTCAGTTATTTTCATTTCCTTTTTTTTTCTTTTCTCTCGTTTCTATCTGCTCTCTCTATAATACAATGTGGGAAACTTGCTTCATAAACAAACGAAGTCAATCTTTCACTGTTTATAGCTGAAGCAAAAATGTGCAGAAAATAGTTTTTATCATGGTGGTCGTACCAAATTAGAGTTTTGTGAAAGTAAATGCTGTTGAATCTGAACTCGACATGCGCGAAACTTTCCGACACAATGCCGTACACATACACATTTTTAAACCTAGAATACTAACCTGCGTAAATTTTACTCACACACCTTTTTTTTTTTTTTTAAACATTAAGTATGCTTATTTTGCTGAATTATATTACAAGGATAGGTTTAATGAATAATTTTCTGAATAAAGTTTAAATGTATGAGTATATATAAAAAAATCATTTTTTTAAAAAAATATGCCTGGAATGTATTTTAAATATGGAGTGAGTAAATTTTACGCATGGTTAGTATTTAAGTACTAAATATAAAAGTTAGTATTCTAGGATTTTAAACGTTAAGGTATAAAATTGGCGGTAGGCGGAAAAAAGCGCACCGGAAAAAAGCGCACGGAAAAAAGCGCACCGGAAAAAAGCGCCCCGGAAAAAAGCGCACCCGGAAAAAAGCGCCCCGGAAAAAAGCGCACCTTTTTACAAATCACATATTAAATAAGTCTGATAATAATGCACATGGTTAACCTCAGAATATAAACACCCGATTGAGATGATTTTTTGAAATCTGGCGTCTTGCTCCCTCGGTACGGAGAGGCTGGGGGGGGGGGGGGTCTTTAAAAGGTATCTCAAAACCTGCATTGCCTCGATGATGATAAAATTTTGTAAGGTATGCAGAATCAGAATATAAACATCAGGTACTTATATATACAGTGAAATCTCCCTGTGTGACCACCTCCATTAAGCGACCAACTCCCTGAACGGCCATTTTTTCATGGAACGAAATTTATTCCCATAGGCTCAATACTAATTTTACCTCCATTCAGAGACCATCTCAGTTGAACTCCCTCCATAAGCGACCAATTTTTTTAAAAGAAAATGAAACAGATTTTGTAAGGTATGCAGAATCAGAATATAAACATCAGGTACTAATATATATACAGTGAAACCTCCCTGTGTGACCACCTCCATTAAGCAATCACCTCCCTGAACGACCATTTTTTTCATGGAACGAAATTTATTCCCATAAGCTCATTACTAATTTTACCTCCATTCAGAGACCATCCCAGTTGAACTCCCTCCTTGAGCGACCAATTTTTTTTAAAAAAATGAAAGAAATTCCGTTTTTTCCAGGTCGCTTGAAGAAGGTTTTATTAAGAAAATAATTCCGGAGAGCGCATTATTCATCAAACTTCTAAACTAAGTTTAGATTATTTTTAATTCCGGTAACCTTTAAATGTTTAAACCCCTTTGTGCCTTTTTAGGCAATGAATTTAACTCTGATGACAAATTAGGAATGACAGTCGATAAACTCCCTTGCCCTATTCTGTCAGGAAACTCTCAAAGAAATAGATAAATTAATGATATAGTCATTATTTGTTTCCGTCCAAAAACATTGCATTTATTTACTGAACTTCGAGAAGAAAAAAAAGTTATAAAATATAAAACCGTAAAATCAAAGCAAAGGTCAATGTATTCATTTTTTAAACTCTACAGTAATTAACTTATGTAATTAACTTTTGTTTTGATACTTAAAGTTTTATATTTTTTCCTAATGTGAAAATTAAATTTTAGTAACGTTAATTGTTACCTTTTTCCAACAATTAAAATCTAGATTTAAACAGGACCTCCATTAAGAGGCTAACTCTCGGAGCGACCCATTTTTATTGGAACGGAACGTGGTCGCTTTTTGAGAGGTTTTACTGTATACATATATATATATATATTTAGTCTCCCTTATCCTTCTGGAGTACGGCTGTGGGTGTGTAGGGGGGGGGGGGATCTACAAAATCCGAATCTATTACGGTTTTAGACGATAAAATTTTGGATCAGGATAAAATCAGGATGTTTTCTAAGTATATAAACATCTAATTGGATGAGTTTCCTTTAATTTGGCCCTTTCCCTTCTACTTGGCGGGAGGGAGGGGGATTACAAAAATCTACGATTACCTTCGTCATAAAACTTTACAAGAGTCCATTAACATTTTATATAACTTCCGCCCCGTCCCCCTCCACACACACACACACACACTAAATTTGATAAAAAACTTAATATAAGACCCCCAGTGATCAAATTGTCACAACGGTTTGTTCTTTTAAGGGTGTTCTCAAATCCAAAGGGGCAACTTTCTGACATAAATTTTAATTTATTTTTGTTCGAAAATGCATGAAACTGGCTAGTGTTGTTGTTCAGAAACTATGTAATGGAGCTGTTTTTTCCATATTTTTGCAAATGCAATAGATCTTTCAGAAAATAATGTCAAAGTGGGCGTTTGGAACCGAATTTCCGAGGAAGGAAGAGTCTCAAGAGCGGGCGAAAAACGGGTTTGTCACGTGATCGAAATCCCTTATAACTCAATAGGTAATTGATTGATCTAAATGCTAAATTTCTTAAATTAATTCTAAATTTTTAAAACAGTGTAAAAAAGCATTGAAATCTAAGATGAAAATAATTTGTAAAGTTTCTATGGGTATTTTGTCTGATGAATAAACGAAAAATGCTTTAAATACGTATTTACATAAGCTTAAATGATTATGTTTGTTAAAAAATAAGTACAACCAGTTTGTAAAAAGCACATTCTTATCGGGCATAAAATGCATTCGCTTTAAAAATGATATTTCAATCTAATGCTGCTGTTTTATGGATTTTTTTAACGCTGAATCAAAAAATTATATTTACTTTTAACCATTATGTCAAGATTTTTCGCAAATTGTAAATTTCAAGGTAAAAAAACTACGAAAAATCTGATACTATAAAATAGATGTAAGACTTTTTTATTCAGTTTAATTTTATTTAGTTCAATAATTTATTAGATTTTTTGGCTTATACTGGGTTTCTTACAGCTAAACAGCTCGGTTGTAATAATGCGCTCTCCGGAATTATTTTCTTAATAAAACCTTCTTCAAGCGACCTGGAAAAAACGGAATTTCTTTCATTTTTAAAAAAAAAATTGGTCGCTCAAGGAGGGAGTTCAACTGGGATGGTCTCTGAATGGAGGTAAAATTAGTAATGAGCTTATGGGAATAAATTTCGTTCCATGAAAAAAATTGTCGTTCAGGGAGGTGATCGCTTAATGGAGGTGGTCACACAGGGAGGTTTCACTGTATATATATTAGTACCTGATGTTTATATTCTGATTCTGCATACCTTACAAAATCTGTTTCATTTTCTTTAAAAAAAATTGGTCGCTTATGGAGGGAGTTCAACTGGGATGGTCTCTGAATGGAGGTAAAATTAGTATTGAGCCTATGGGAATAAATTTCGTTCCATGAAAAAATGGCCGTTCAGGGAGTTGGTCGCTTAATGGAGGTGGTCACACAGGGAGGTTTCACTGTACATATAAGTACCTGATGTTTATATTCTGATTCTGCATACCTTACAAAATTTTATCATCATCGAGGCAATGCAGGTTTTGAGATACCTTTTAAAGACACCCCCCCCCCCCCCACACAGCCTCTCCGTACCGAGGGAGCAAGACGCCAGATTTCAAAAAATCATCTCAATCTGGTGTTTATATTCTGAGGTTAACCCTGTGTATTATTATCAGACTTATTCAATATGTGATTTGTAAAAAGGTGCGCTTTTTTCCGGGGCGCTTTTTTCCGTGCGCTTTTTTCCGGTGCGCTTTTTTCCGTGATTCAAAATTGGCAGACCCTATGGAAGCGATTTGGAATCGAAATGATTTTTCCATTTTTTGATAAATAAATTACCTATCAAGTTAACACGTTGAGTGCCACGTCAGTCCCCGGTGACTGAAACTGAACTTTCCGTTTATGCCGCGTCAGTCATCGGTGACTGACACTTAGAGATTGTGTAACGGGAATATTATTTCGTGGCCCAAATGAAAAGACAGACAAAATAAACTTGGCGTTCAACGTGTTAAGGGGATTCTTCAGACACTTGAAAGCACACGCTCCGTAATGTTAATCCTATGGGCAGGTTATTTACGAATTTCTCGTTTCAATTTGAATATTTTTAAACGATTTTTTTTTTTTTTTTTGCATATGATGGAGACCGGCTAACTGCGCCTATGCCGACCCTTCTTCCCTTCTTTGCCTATGCCGACCCTTCTTCCCTTCTTTGCCTCCCCCTGTATGAACTGCGCTCGGCGTCACGGGGAACGGATATCATTGTCACCCCCGTCTCTTATACTTATGGGCACGAAGTGACAGCTTACTTTTGTTAGAAAGACTCTTTTCTGTTGGCGTTAATTCGCTAAATTAGGAGCTTTATCGATAATTTGGGATATCAATAACGTTGTTTCTTAAACTCACAAAAATTTTATACACATATATTTTATATATGCATATAATAAATATTTTGTCAATAATAACTATTAAATCACAGAAGAATCGACAATATGAAAATGTATATCCGTTAATATAAAATGCACAAATCGAAAAAAAAGGAAATAAATAAAAGTATGATGATAAAAAATCCATATATAAATATATATTTACACAAGAAATTTAAACATTGAAGAATTTTTTTTAAAACTATTTTAGAAGACAAAATTTTATGAAGAAGTAACACTTGTTACTTAATGATGCATTTTTTTCTCAAGTATGCTATTTTTCGTTTAGAAAGATATATTTTTAAATTTCTGACATAGGATAATTAAGTATGGAAACAAATATTTTCGTCAGGTTTAAACTAATTTCTCGTTGACTTTGCCTTTGGATGTTTCATTCTAAGATTCTTCAAGAACTTCAAACATATGAAATATTAACATTTATATACAGATATTTTGTATTCCCATTAATATGCTAGAAATATTTTTCACGTTAAAAGTATCCTCTGTATTATTTTGAATGAAAGATTGTGGGGGAAAAAGAACAACATTCTAAATACAAGGATATTTTTGGTGCTGAAATATTCTTATAAACGCTAATTAGAACTTTTATTGCTATTAATATTATTGTATTAAAGAAGTGGCTGCACGATGTTTCATAACTAAAACTTAAATATATATTTCTTGATAAAATTTAATTTTTACTGAATATATACTTCTTATAATCACACACGATTCTCCTTGTGCACATGGTTATAAATTAATAATAATAAGAAGAAGAGCATTGAATTCTAATGAATTCAAAACTGAGAATTGATTTATCATTTGAAAAACATGCATTCAAAAGTGAATAAAGAAACTTAATTTCTTAAGTTGTTCCGCGACACAAAATTTTATGGCACATTGTCTGATTCATTTTTATACTTCATGGAATAAAATTAACAGGCCTATTCAAACGATTTTTAATTGAATAGCGTTTTCCATTTTCAGATAAATAAATTACTTATAGAGTTATAAGCCATTTTTGTTACGTGACGACAAGTTTTTCTTTTTTCTCGCACTGCTACGTCGTGAATTTGCTTCAAAACGCCAAATTTTAGAGTATTTCTTCTAAAATCATCTGCTTTTACCATAAAATGGAAAAGTCATTCGATTGCATAGTTTCTGAATAAGAGCACCTTCTAATTTAATGTGTTTTCGAGAAAAATAAATTCAGAAATGTGTCGGGAAGTAACTTCTTTGAATTTGAGAGCAGCCTTAAGACTGTTTTCAAATCCAAACTGATTACTTTCCAGAATTCATATTTGTTTATACCTACTTGCATGAGAGTGACAAATGCTGATTTAGAAACTATGAAATCGAACGGTTTTTTAAATTTTCATCAAAGGCAATCTTTCACAAAATGCTGTTAAAAGCATTCAGCATTTGAAACTGAATTTCCACAGTGCGTTCAAAACTGAATTTCCAGACATGACAGTTCGATAAAATTTTCATCAAACAACAATCGCTTATAATTCAACGTGTAATTCAGTTATCAAAAAATAAAAAGATTATTAGATTCTAAATTAATTCAATAGTCATGTCTGCAAGTGACATGCTTTTACATTTAAAAATGAATTTGTAAGTGAAAAAAAATTTGAGGGAAATTCTTTGAACATCTTTAAATCTTAAAAAAAAAAAAAAAAAAAAAAAAAAAAAAAAAAAAAAAAAAAACTTTCATCAACATAAGTTTATGATTTTCTCAGTTTGTGTTAAATCAAACACATCTTCTCCAAATATAGTTTTAAGGTTTTATTTATCTGTAAAGATAAAATATCCTTTTTAATAATAGATGTCTTCTTATAAAAGAAAAATACACTTTAAATAACAGATTAGAGTTGACTTTATGATTTTGATCCTCAAAATATTTTTAATTAAATTTTTGCTGACTTTTAAAAGCCAAATTTTTAAGTAGAACTGATGGATTAGTTATTTGGTATCTGAAAGAGAATATAAATACATGAATGATGGATGAAAATTATGCTGTGATAGAAAAATTTAACACATTAAAGATTTTTTAAATATTCCTAAATTAGACCCTTCTCTATTCTGCTTCATTTAAAAAATAAATGCTACTAATAATAGTAATACCACAACTTATAGTAATAATCTTGTTAATTTAAACATGAATAGTGACAGATTTGGTAAGTAGTATTTGAGGAAAACATTTGTGAAAATCAATGAACTTTTGGCCTCACCAATGTGGTTGTGCTCTCGAAGCTGGTAGACGGGAAGTGCTGCGTTCGATCCCAATTGCGCCCGTCGGCCTAATCGTTCGGAGTTTTTGTGGTTTTCTTCGAGCCTTGGCTTTCCAAGCGTACATACCGGTTAGGTTCCCTTAGAAAGACCGCCGCGGAGGGCAATCCACCCCCTCCCCTTTGGGCCTATATCCCTCGTGTTGATAATTGGCCGTCATAAACACAACTAGTGAACTTTTAATTATAAAATATTAAAAATCGTGACAAATAGTATGTAAGAATGTCAGCTCTAATTCTTGACCAATTTCCTAAACCATGATTAGCTTTAGAAGTATAGTTTCAATAGCAAACATTTTTTAAAGTTGTTCGTCCTCCTATTAAATCCGTTTACATAAAAAAGTGTTATTTTTAAAAGTTATAGAAATTACATTTTTTACGGGATTCAAGTACTATATACTTAGTAAAACTTTCTTTATGTACTAATAAGTAAAACAATTAAAGTTTTATTTGTACAAATAAAACTTATCAAGTTAGGATAACTTGAATTTTATGAGTTTTCAGCATTTTTTGTCATTAAAAACGGAAAAACGATTTTACCCAAATGTTACAAGTCAAAATATTCTTTTTAAAACAATGGTGTAATTTTTTAATTATCTTTAGATATTTCTTGGAATACTATGAAAGAGCTAACAAAATTTGGGGCAGCAGTTTGCAGTGGGCCCATTTAAATGGAGTCCCCCTTTTTTCGTAGTAAATATTAGTATCTGCTACTTGCGGAATTTAGTTCATTTTAATATTTTACAGTCAAACCTCGTTAACATGAACACGCTTAACGTGAATTACTTTTAACATGAATTGTTTTCACAGTCCCTTGTAAAAACGAATACAAAGATTTGAGACTGATAACATGAATTACTGATAACATGAACAAAATTTTGATTCCCCTTGAGGTTCATGTTAACGAGGTTCGACTGTATTTGTATTTATTACATTGAATATATTATAAGGTGCAATGCAATGCTAGATGAATTTTTGTCGCCAAGATTTACCACGGCTGGATTTGCATCCAAAATACTTTATGGTAAAAAAAAGCTCTTTAAGGCAACCCTCAATACAATGATGGATTGCTTATCTCACCCCCTTCCAGCGCAGTTCATACAGAAGGGGCCGAAGCTGTAGGCGCAATTTATGATCTCCTCCTACCGTAAGCGCAATTGATGTACACCCCATAGGATAGCTGAGCTCAATCTTTAATATGACTCGTTTTTACTTTTTCGATTTTGGTTGCAGATTTTTTTTAAAAAGGTGTTTTCACTTTCGGAACCGGTTTCGAATATGAAAGTACCTTTTAAAAAAAAAATCTGCAACCAAAATCGAAAAAGTAAAAAAGAGTCATATTAAAGATTGAGCTCAGCTATCCTATGCAAAAAAATTTGTTTAAAAAATATTCAAATTGAAATGAGAAATTCTAAAATAACCTGCCCATAGGATTAACATTACGGAGCGTGTGTTTTCAAGTGCGTGAAGAATCCCCTTAAAGCATTTTTTATCACGTGCAAGGCGTTTTTCTCGCTTCGTTGAATGTTTTTTCTGCTTTCGTCGGGAAATTCGATTTAAAACGCCAACTTTGACAGTATTTTCTGAAAGATCTATTGTGCTTACAAAAAAAAACGGAAAACGTCTATGAATTACACAGTTTCTGTTCCGGTGCGCTTTTTTCCCTGATTCTCATAAAACACTGGGTGGTGTCCAACGTATACTGCAATATTTGATTAATAAATTTTATTTTTAAATTGTATATATATCATAGAATAATACATAATATAATGTATGAAAACTACCACTACTTTCACATTTAATGTTCACGATTATTTTAATTTAGTAATCTTCTATCTTTACCATATTTTAAATATTATTACTTTTTTTTGCGTTTATGGTTTATATGAAATTAGCCTGTAAGAAATAAAGTTAATGTTAACCTTTTTTTATGAAGAAATATTAAAAAACAAATCTAGATAAAAAAATATTTTATGAAAAAAAAAAAAAAAAAAAGAGAGATAGAATTGTATTTGGAATTGTATGGAGAGAATCGGGGCCCCTAAAATGACTCCAATTGGCGCGGGGTCAATTGGGGCAGCCGGCCCTGTTCATGATCATCATTGAATTCAAGTTTGCCATGAGTTAAAAAAAATAATGATGTTGAAAACATTGTTTTAGCGTAATTGTGTTATTACTTCAGAATGAATGTTCCAGAAAAATATTTGTTTTCTTTTTTTTCTTTCTTCACTATCTATTTCTCTAGAAAAGGATGATAATTATATTTTTGCCTGCAAAGGGGGGGGGGGGGGTCGCGAAACGAGAGGGAGTTTAAAGTGATACTTCCCATCCATGGCCAAGACCCCACAAAAACCCTGTGGGTGGGAACATTAGTCATGGGATGTTTGTTTTAAAACGAAAAGTATCTTCTTCTGCGTGGGGTCCACCAGTCTTTTGTCACAGGCTGCTTGGCTCTCTTTTGTATTGCTCTTTATTTCTGGAAGTTCAATTAGAGGAGCCCAGAAGTCTCCAAGCATGGAGATCGAACAGACAGATATCTGATGTTCTTACTCGGTTACAATAGTGTGGTGATACTTTGTAAACATCACTAATTTAAAATTTATGGCCCAATTTCAGTTGTGAACAATGCATAAGTGCCTTCGAAGTCGATGCGACACGATATTTATCTTTGATAAAGAGTAGCTTAGCTTTGTTATCCCCAGTGTTGCATTTCAATAAAAAAAGGAAAAAGAGAACATTTTCTTTTCTTTCTCAGGATAACCTTGCATGAGTAACAACTGTAGAGTCCCCCCCCCCACACACACACACACACACGCACACCTCCAAACTCCTCTGTACCAACTTATTTGTATATTGTACATTATTTGCTACAATTAAAACAATTTCTTTCTTCAGTAAAGAAAAAGTTAATATCGTTTAAAAATATCTTTATGCTTATAGATATAATAAAATTTAATGAATGAACAGCTAGATAGGGAAAAAATATTTATAACCTTTTAAGACCTGACCTATACAATTGTGCAGGTCAGGCTCGGCGAACCTTTTCACGTGCGCGTGCCGAAAATTCACAAACAATATCTATCAACAATGTAACGTGCCAAACTTAAACAAAACTAATTTTGAAGAGTATGATGTTTATACGAAACTCTGGTTATAAAATCAGTTACTGTCATGCATTAATAATTAAAAAATATTAAAAATCAGAATGCGATTTTTCTGTATATTGGAATCAGCCATTAAATGAATGACTATTTAATTCGTAAATAGGATTCATTTATGTGGTACGTACTGTAATAAGGGGGGGAAATACGAGTTATTATTTCATTAATTTTTAACTTATTGTTAATGCAACATCTCGGTTATAATTTTCCAAGTTGCATTAAACAATGTACTAATAATGTATTGATGAGATTTTTGCTGTTGTACGTTCGATGAAAAATGCTTTATATATGGTTCGAATTTTGTTACTTTTACCAATATACATATAACTAAATTGGATCCATTTGGTATTTTATTACAGTGACTGTTAAACGAAATTCATTTGAAAATCACATCTTTTAAAATTCATATAGAAAGGCAAAATACATGTCGAAAACGCTGCAAAGCATGACAGGAAAAGAAAATTATTCTGATGTGTTAATTGATGCAAAAAATAATTGCATTATTTGTGATCTGCCCGTATGGATAAAATTTATTGATTATAACAGAAATAAAAAATGGATTTGAACTGTATAACGATTACCAAATTAAATTTTTTAGCGTGCCTAAAAAATTAGCTTATGGGCCAACTTTGGCACGCCTGCATAGGTTCGCTAACCCTGGTGTAGGTGATCCTAATGAAAAAAAAAAAAAAAAAGTTTTCTTCTTTTTGTGCGATTTAATGTGGAGCCTGCACGCACAGAATTGCGTTGATCCTCCCTTGGCATTACCTGACACCGAGTATTTATTATTATTATTATTATTATTATTATTATTATTATTATTGCAATCAAATACGAACCTATTAATTAGGGGAAGCCACCAAGTTTTCATTTCTATCAAAACTGTCCCGGTCTTAAAGGATTAATCATGGATGGAGAGTTTTCAGAAAATCTTACGCGCCAAGAATATTTTATTATTATTATTATTATTATTATTATTATTGCAATCAAATACGAACCTATTAATTAGGGGAAGCCACCAAGTTTTCATTTCTATCAAAACTGTCCCGGTCTTAAAGGATTAATCATGGATGGAGAGTTTTCAGAAAATCTTACGCGCCAAGAATATTTTATTTCAAACTGTAAAATACAACATACTACAGCACTGTTTCAGTGGGTTTTACTGCGCAGTTTTGAGAAGTGGGCTCTGGCTAATATTTAAATATTCACTAAAAATAAAATAGCGGATCTGAACTTCTGCAAATTAGCACTTGTACAATGTCATCACAGCTATAAAAAGCGGAAAAGAAACTAAAAATTGACCATTACTATTATACGCAAGTTTTGTATTTCTTATAAGATATCTTTAATAAAAACATGTAGGAAACAAAAACTCGAATGGAAATTGAAAATAAGAAATTTGAGCTGAGCCTTTGATTTTGAAAGATCGGCAAGTTCATTTTCCAAAATTATTTAAAGCTGAATCTTATTACAAATTAATATAAAATTTATATTTTTAACCAATTCACAGTAAATATCTTTTAATATCAGTACGAATTTGTTACTAGTAATTTATTTGGTTAACGATATTTCAAATGCGTTGATTTTGAAAATGAGACAAGTCCATTTTTAATAGAATTATTTTTTATGTTGCATAATATTAACAAGCACATCTAGCACTTTTAGTTCAAAGGTGGTGAAATGGCAACATTATGGTATTAAAGTATTTTATGGAAGAAACGCCGCACCCTTCGTAAACGCCGCACTCCTCAAATTGGCCTGAATAAGCTTAAAAATATCGTAAACGCCGCATCAATCGGAACGCTACTTTTCTCGACAGCGTCACATTGACCTAATTTTAATCAAAGTTTCCTGAGTAGTGTAGGATGCTTCGTTTTTAATATCTTAAGATGTCTGAAGTTTTATTTAAAAAATTTAATCCGATTTTAAATATTTTTATGAATTTTGAAATTAAGGAAACTCAGTTGGTATTTAAAAAAAATCATAAACGCCGCACATGGCGTAAACGCCGCACTTGGAAAAAAAATTAACTTTTAAACTCGTAAACGCCGCGGAGTTTCTTTCATAAAATACGGTACGTAGTTTTACCGTAATTGTAATTACTAGGGGATAAACCCGGGCTTCCCGGGTACCAGTATATTGGTGAAAACCATCATATCGCTCACCCGCAAGAAAAGTGACACATCTCGACAAAAATTAATTTCACAGGAGAAGCAAAAGAAAATTTGCTAGATTTTACTGCAACATGAAATTATAGCACTTAGCTCTGCATGCAGGAAAAAAAAAAGGTTCATAAAAGTGTAAAACACTTAAAAGTGAAGACGTACAGTGAGGTTTGGAAGGTTGGGTAATTTTTCCTCCCTACACAATCCACCCCTCTTCCCTGATCACAAATGGCCATATAGCGTAAAAAAAAAGGGATTTTCCGTACAACTGCACTTATTAAACTGTTTGTGTAGCAAGACACATCTATGACAGACCTATTAATGGAATAAAACGCAAAATGAATTTTTGCGAGATATGTCACTTTTCTTGCGGGTGAGCGATATATAATTACTTCTGATATCAATATCCTTTTTTCTCCCCACTTACTAAAAACACAGCGATGAATGAGGTACAGTAATCCCTTAACATTCGCGAGTTTTGATTATTCGCGAAATAAAAAATGAGGAACATTTCATTATTCGCGGAAATTTTACTTGGTTACTCGCGAATTTTGTGTTCTAAAGAATATATTTTTACAAAGTAAACTCGCTTTATTTTACCAATTCCTTAAGCTATTTGACACTAGACAGCTGCATTGTACTGTATAGTCTACGTTCCGAGAATTTCGACCCTTGTATTGCGGCAAAATATAGATCGATAATGCCGAGAAACCCGAAATATGACATGATGCTAAAAATAAACAAATCCTAAATTTTCTAAAATCCTAAATTTTAATTGCAAGAGAATTTTTTCTTGCAAAAATTGTATGGGAAATTTTAAAGCTTCAACAACAACTTGTTGAGAAAGCAATAGAATGCGATCCTTAATTGGTGAGGAGTCTTAAATTTAAAAGAGAAATCGAGACCTCAACTTTTCTTTGTGTAGAAATTCACAAACAAAAGATCTGTTTTTCCAAACAATCCCATATCAATATTTTTTTTCCGCCATCAACTAGAAGCTAAACTTTGTACAATATGTTTATAATTATTCAAATTTATTTACAGCATGTACTTTTTAATGCTTAATAAATATATTTTTACGTTTCGATTGTTTTTTTAATAAAAAAAAAAAAAATCAAATCAAACCCCCTTTTATGCACGGGAAGATAGTCTCAACCAGGGCTGCGGAGTCAGTGGGAAAAATGGACGACTCCGACTCCAACTCTGGGAATTTTAACAGATCCGACTCCGACTCCAAATCTTTCACTCAAAAATGGGCCGACTCCGACAATGCAAATCTGCTGAAAAATGGACGACTCCGACTCAGGGAATTTTAACAGATCCGACTCCGACTCTTTCGCTCAAAAATGGGCCCGACTCCGACTCTGACTCCACGACTCCAACTCCGACTCCGAAGCCCTGGTCTCAACATTCGTGGTTTTGACAGGTTCTGCAATACGCTTTTGATGTACTACTTAAAGTTGCACATCTGAAGTTACTTATTTGAAGTACAGCAAGAACTATAGATAAATTCCATTTTAACCCGTTCATAGGAAATAATAATCAATAATTAGTTAACTAATTATTATGACGTCATTTATGTTTCAACATTTAGTCGTAATAGTAATAATAAAAGTTTGCTTAATTCTCTTTAAGTCGTTAGTGATTCTTTTATTTGAAACATATGTTTCGCGCTTCGAATTCTTTTCCGTACGAATAATTTGTGATAAAATATAAAAATTACTAGAAAGCTTCTATGTCTGTTTAAACCTGTTGTAATATGAGATTTTTCAAACGTCTTCAAAAATTCTTCCTTGGCCTATTACCATACGAATAGTATGCCAAGTAACTCATTAGGTAATCGATTGATCAAAAAATGGAAAAAACAGTTCAATTCCAAATCGCTTCCATAACCAGGCTTTCCAATTTTATACCTTTCCGTTAAAAAATGAATTTGTAATTGTGTCAAAACGTTTTGCGGTTGTTGAGCAGAGCAGTTAAGAACAGCCTCAAATATCACTTTTAAATTACCTGATTTTTATGCCCGATAACAACTTGTTATTTTTTTAACTTACTGAATTTATTTTTTTACAGGCCTAATGAATTAAGTTTAGAAATAATTTTTTACGTTAGGCAAAACTCCTAAGCTTTTCAAATAATTTTCATCTTAGACTTTAACACTTCTTTACATAATTTTTTTAACATAGAAAATTTGTGTACAACCACAATCCCAACCACCATTCTAATTGAAGTACCCCCCACCCACCCACCCCCCTAGGAGGAGGGAAAGGGCAAATTAAAAGAAACTCATCCGATCTGATGTCTATATAAAAAATTTTATCGTTTAAATCCGTGATATATACGGAGTTTGTAGACCCCCCTCCCCCCCACAGCCGCACCTTAGAAGAACAAGGGTGACTAAATTAAAAAATATATAATAAGTACCTGATGTTTATATTCTGATTCTCCGTACCTTACAAAATTTTATCATTGAGGCAATGCAGGTTTTGAGATACCTTTTAAAGCCCCCCCCCCCCCCCCCAACATCTCCGTCCCGAGAGAGCAAGGACGCCAGATCTCAAAAGATCATCTCAATCTGGTGTTTATATTCTGAGGTTAACCATGTGTATTATTATCAGACTTATTTAATATGTGATTTGTAAATGGGGGTGCGCATTTTTCCGGGTGCGCTTTTTTCCGTGCGCTTTTTTCCGCCTACCAATAAACATACATTGAAAGTTTTTATATAAAAGAACTTTCATTACGGCTGTTAGCCAATACAAACTTACTAGTTCTAACACATTTTAAAAATTTATTTTTGTTTACGAACCGATGAAATTAGTAGGTGCTTTTATTAAGAAATATTGTAATCGAAAATGTTTTTCGAGACAAAATTTGCTTATAATTGAAAATATAATTGATTTATTGGAAAAGGAAAATTCTTTCAAATTCAAAACATTTTTATAATAATGATTGCAAGTATTATGCATTTATGTTTAAGAATGAGACAGGAAATTTCCCAGAACGTTCCACGTTATTGAGCTTGGAAAAATAGTTTTTCTTTTTTAGAATCTCCACCTCTATATCTACATTATAAAGGACAAACATGTCTAAATTTCCTAGAACGTTCCGTGTTGTTGAGCTTTAATTATTATTATTATTATTATTATTATTTATTTTATTTATTTTTTTTTTTTTTTGAGAATCTCTTCCTCTGTATCTATATTATAAAGGACAAACGCTTCTGTGCGCAACGCTGGCGTCATTTTCTGAATGACAACAGCAGACGATCAATTTTCGCTTTTATTGCAATTTTTTAAATTTTTTAAACTTCTAAGCATCGCACATTTTTAATTTTCACACCGTCAAATATAGAAAAAAAAAAACATACTTTCAAATGCGATTTGTTTGAAAACTACATCGCAATTTTTTTGAAAACTGTATCGCCATTTACTGAATTTTCATTGTTTTGAAAATAATTTTCAGGTATCGTGTGCAGACGATTGTGAAATATAAATCCGTTAATATAAATAGCTCATAATATGTTTTCAACTTATATTCTATAACGAAAATTATAAAGCATTCATTAATCAATAAGTAAAGCAATAAAATACAAATAAAACACAAATTTAAAACATGAAATCGAATTTCACACCTAAACCACTGAAATGCATTGAATCCAAAAGGCTGATATGATTTTTAGTATTATTAATCGGCATTCTAAAAAATATATTAAATGTAAAAAATTTATTAGAGTTACAAAAAAAAAAAAAAAAAAAAAAAAAAAAATAGATCCGTGCTAGGCCTTCTCACTGCAATAATTTTGATACTTTTTCATTATCTGCATTTTTTTAAAATTCAAATAACGCATTTTACGATATATAAATATACTACATAAAAAGCCTCTTGCATGACTCATTCCTGTGACAACTTCAGACGTACCGACGATAATATCCTGCATCCGGACGTTTCTGACACAAAAAGCTAATCCCTAAAATGTGATGAGTTGAAGATCAGCTATCAAAACAAGATATCAATCGATAATTCTGATAGCAAATACCCCAGTTTAACTAGGGAAAAGCATTTTTTATCTTGCGAATCTATAGTTGCTTTCATTCTCACCAGCATATATTGATTCTTTGTTTACGTTTATTAATACCCAGATATGCAGAAGAAAAAGAAAAGAAAAGAACAAAAACCTCATATCCATATACATTTTACAACTCTGCCTATAGAATAATTATTTTGGAAGATATTTGAAATGTATCGGTCAAAATAAAATTGTTCATTGTGTGATAAATTTTAAAGAAATAAATTTTTAGCGACATGCTGTCTCTTAATTGTGAGACTTAATTTGCTTTTATTTACTGACTTCAATTTACTGTTCGTATTTATGCAATGTTGCGATTAATATTAAGTAGAACAATTAGAATACGCATAACAAACATATATTGAAAGATTTTATAGTAAAGATTTTCATTACGGCTGTTCTCCAACACAAACTGACTACTTTCTAACATATTTTATATTAATTTTTGGTTCATAAACCTATGAAATTGGTACGTGCTTTTATTAAGAAACTTTGTAATCGAAAACGTTTTTCGAGACAAAAATTGCGTATAACTGAAGATACAATTAATTTATTGAAAAATGAAAATTCTTTCAAATTCAAATCATTTTAATAATAATGATTGCAATTATTATGAATTTATGTTTAAAAATGAGCCAGGAAATTTCCCAGAACGTTCCGCGTTGGTGAGCTGGAAAAAACATTTTCTTTTGAGAATCTCCTCCTCTATATCTACATTATAAAGGACCAACGTGTCTCTGCATAACGCTGACGTCATTTGGCGAATGGTAACATCAGACGATCAATTTTTTCTTTTACTGCATTTTTTTTTTTTTTTTTAACTTCTATGCATTGCACGTTTTCAATTTTTACACCATCGAATAAGGAAAAGATGTACTTTCAAATACGATTTATTTGAAATCTAGATTGCAATTTGTTTGAAAACTGTATCGCCATTTATTCATTTTTCATTGTTTTAAAAATAATTTTCTTGTATGATTTTTTTTTTTTTTTTAATCTCTATCGTGTGTAGACGATTGTGAAACATAAATCCGTTTGTACTTAAGTTAATATAATTAGCTCATAATAAGTTTTCAGCTTATATTCTATAACGAAATTAATAAAACATTCATTAATTAATAAGTGAAAGAATAAAATATAAATAAAACACAAATTTAAGACATGCAATCGAAAGCAGATATGGTTTTTAGCATTATTAATCGTCATTCTAAAAAATATATTAAATGTAAATCCTTTGTTAAAGCTATCAAAAAAAAAAAAAAAAAAAGTAGTATATCCGTGCCAGGTTTTTTCACCGCAATCATTGAGATTTTGATACGTTTTTTCATTAACGCGTTTTACGATAATTAAATATACTACATAAAAAGCCTCTTGCAGATCTTTTCGAAAAATACCCCAATTATCGCTGTGTTTTTTGTATGTGCTTAGAAGACAGGATGTTCATATCAGAAATAATATACGAGGGGTATTGTAGAGTTTAAATTACAGGCGACTATTTTTATATTGTATTCGCACCACAATTTTTAAAAATCCATTTCGAGGTATATTTCTCTTGCAAATGTTTTCAAAGCGTATGTAACAGATTTTTGTTTTGAAAAAGCGGTGCGAGGTAGCATTAAAAATATTCGCCTGTAATTGAAACTTTACGGTACCCCCTCGTAAATGATGGTTTTCATCCATATTCTTTTACCCGGGAAGCCCGGGTTTATGCCCTTGTTTTGTATTATAGCGCAGTTTCTAACGGATGTCCAAAAACTCAATTTTACTTTTCTTTACCGTCATGTTTGATTATACCATAGGAAACTGAAAACCCAGTATAGCTTCTATTCTATAATGGGGGATGGAGTCTCTTAATTTAAGGGGGTCCGGGACACAAAAAACTTCAAATTTTCTGAAAAAGTTTTAGTGCATTAAAAATTCCTCTGGTTTTTTTTTTTTTTTTTTTTTTTTCTCTTTCTGCTGAATGACGTTTAAGGCCTCTTATCACTCAGATTTTAGATTCCCCTCTCCAATTTTAAACCAATGGCCATTTAATGCCTCTTTATTTGTCTAATATCTCGTCAGAAAATTAATATTTTAACTCATTTTTTCTGTGTGCACTTCTTAAAAGATGTCGCTTTCTGTTTTCATTGACAAAATAATTTTAAAATGTATACTTATTTTTTTAATTTAATGCTAAAGTCGTAAGAAGTAAGCGAAATGTAAATAACGTTAAATAACTTCAATTCTATTTGGAGTTTTAAAATTTTGAAAACTACACAAGAAAGCCTGTATTTTCATCTATTTATACAAATTAAAATTTTTCGTTTAGGTTTATTTAAACTTCAGATATTAGACAAAAATTTTAAAAATTTCATTCCCCCACTAAAACATAAATCAATGCAGGAGGGAGCAGAGTTTGACCTTTGACATGCGGACTGTCACAATGGGGGGTTCAAGAGATACCCACAATCAAGTGAATTGGAAGAAGGAAGTCTGGTATAGTTTTCTGCGCTTTCCTGATTATTTTTATAAAGAGAAAGAGCTATTTTGTTTCAGTTGTATTTCAAGGGCAGTAAAACACTTTCCCCCCATCTGAATACTGCCTTTTTTTTTTTTTGCTTCAATGTCTTTTCATTGAATTACATATAATTTTTCGGAAATAAAACTGCATCAAACACTATACATACATACAGTTTAATTTTTTGTGCTTTTTTCTTTCCTTTTTTACATACTTATAAAAACTTTTCCTTTCTTACATGCATGGGAAATTTCAGATTTTATTAGGTTTCAAGGAAACAAGTGAATTTTAACGTTTTTGTTTTTGCTTTTGTTTTTTCAGAAAAATACATTATTTGCATTTGCAAGAAGAAAAAAAAAAAAAAAAACTCTTATGCAATTTATACCTTATTCAGAATGTCTAAAAAAATGCATTTAACAGATTTATAGTAATCATTTTCATTATTTCATTAATTTATCATTTTATTTAAAATCGTTGAAACTTACTTTCTGTCTAGAATTCATTTAAATACTTAAATACAAAGTTTAGAAGATTATAAATCATCCTGAATAATAAAATAGAAAAATTCAAAATGAAACTTGTTTGAATGAATAACAATTCAATATGCTATTTAACTACAAATGGGATAATTTTTAACGAGAAAAGAAAAAAAAAAAGGAAACGAAATGTACAAATTATTAGGGAATTATTAAGAAATGTACAAATAAAATGTTCTTACAATAGAAATATTGAAATATTTCCGAATTGAAAAATCCCCCCCCCCCCCCCCCCAACGCCAAGTAAGCTGAAAAAATGCAAAGGAAAAAGAAATCATCCTTTTAACCCTCCGAGCGTCTTGCAAAAGAGTAAAAATGTAATGTTGTTTTCTTTGCATTTTGTTTTAAATGCTAAGAAAATATCATTCTTTCAACATTATAAAAAAAACTCAATTACAAATATGAATGTAATCCTTGAGAGTATTAATCATTCGTCAATGTATTTAAAATTCATTAAATCTATAGAATTATATTATCTTAAATATTGCTTGTATTGCTGTGAAACCTGGAGCTTAGTGAACGGAATATTACGCCCCAAACACTTAGAGGGTTAAAAATACTTTTGTTTTGTGTAACATATAATGCTTTAGTAACAAAATAAAGTAATGCATATCTATAACTCATTCTAAACTGTATTACTACTAATCGATGCATTAAAGGAATTTTATAAAAAGTTATTTTAATGATACTTATAAGTACCGTCAGAAGATAAAGAATTAAAGACATTTTATGAACGATTTGAGCGAAATTTTGAAAAATTAAAATAATTAATATTTTTAAATTTTGTTTTTCTGTCTTAAAAAAAGTATTTAAATGGTCGATTGCATAGTTTTGCTGTATTACATTTTTCTTATTCAACAGAATTTCATGAGACGTTCTTAATTATTGCCCTACAATCAATTATTAGTATTCTGTTGATAATTTATTAGAATATTTTCTCATTTAATTTGCTGATTATATATCAATGCGATAAATACTACACTGTTAAAAATACAGGTTCAGTTCTTCACCAATAATGCGGTTAATCAATGGACCTTCAAGAGAAATAACCACTAACTTGGATTTCTTAAAATGACTGTGATCTGCTGATTTCTGACTTCACGTACTTTCTGGTTCAATCTTTGTTATCGTCGTGTGGCAACGGCGAAAGACGGCTACCTAAAGTTTTAATGGCGGCGTCCATGCCTCTTTCTGTCTTCCTTCTGATTTCGTGGAATTTCGTAGCAAGAACCAATTTCTCTCAATATTCAAGGCAAGTTCATAATGATTATTGTTTATTTTACTTTTAAACATATTTTAATGATATGTTTCTTTCTTACACGAAATTTACCTAGAAATATTTATCTATATTTTCCCTAAGCCTAGACTTTTTAGCACCGATTCAGAAATTATTATGCATTGTGTCAGAAATATGTAACTATTATAAAGTTATTAATGTCAGTCACAGTAATATATTTAATAAGTTAAGTATAGCTAGTTAATTCGTTTATAGCATTTATGCAAACGAAATTAGTTTCCAATTTTAATTTTTTTCGCTTTGCTTGTGTTTACTTAATAATATGCAGTTAGCATAAGTTTCATACGCAAAAAAGCCCTTTTACTACTACCAGGGGTCTGTCCAGACTTTTCCCACAGGGTCCTGTTTTTGTGAAATTGTGAAGTTTTTCTATTTTTGTGAAAATTCTAGTCATAATTTTGTGAATTTTAAATTATCAATGTCTTCATGTTCTATCCTTCATGTATAAAAAGCTAAGTAATATGCTCTTTGGTGAGTTCAACTGCTCACTTACAGGCCAGATTTAATTTTTAAATGATTAAATTTGTGAAAAGCTCAATTTGAAAGTGGAAAAATTCTGTGAAAGGTATATTTAAGCGACAAATAATTTTGTGAAAGGTCCTGTTTTGGGATAAAATGTTTTGTGAAGGGTCCTGTTTGGGGATAACTAATTTTGTGAAGGGTCCTGTTTTAAGATAAATTATTTTGTGAAGGGTCCTTTAAAGGACCTAAAATTTTCCTAAACATATCCCTGACTACGAAATCATGATATATTACTTCATAACTATATCTTTTACATTACATAAAGGATGTTTCAGGCATTTTATATAGCTAAATTAAATTAAAAAGTTTTAAATGATTTTTAAACCGATCAGTTAAAAAAAATAATGATGTTGATAAAAAGAGGTTGACATTTTCCTTTTTTTCTGTGATATTTAAATTTACATTCATGAATACTTTTATTTTGTAAGTAATGCATATATGCAACAATAATTGAATTGCAAAGAACATTTTAACGTTTTTAAAACTGTATCTAATAATGGAACGGTAATCTTTGTTTTTCTAAAAATGATATTTTTTATTACAAACTCTTGATATATGTTTGTATATGACTGTCTTTAAAAAAATATTTAAGCATGTTTATGGCATTTTATTTTATATAACCAGGGCCAAAATTAGCCTTTTTTTGCGCCAGGGACAAACATAGATTTTGCCCTCCCTCAGCAAAATAAATTTACAAAAATAATGTTACCAAGTTTCTAATAGCCGACTGTTTTTAAAATAAGTAATACTGAATTGCGTAATCAGCTTTGTCAAATATTGATTTCAATAAAACATTGAAAACGGAATCGAAAGAAACTGAAAAAAAAAAATCTGTTTTATACAAGATCCTTATCCCATATCATCCTTTATGTCTTGACATGCCCCAGAAAGTACTGTTTTAACAACACAGTGCTGAACACAGAGGTGACAAAAAACAACAAACAAAATCTTTGGTGTCATCTTCGTCTTCCATTCTGGGATCCGGGACACTTGCCCCTCCTCCCCCCTTTAGTTTCAGCCCTGTATATGACTAAATTAAATTTTAAAAAGATTTATTTGATTTTTAAACCTCTCATTTTTAAAGAAAAGTAAAAAATGAAGTAGACAAAACTGCTTATAGCCTTTTTTTTTAAATATTTTATTCATGAAAAGTTTTATTTTATAAATAATGTAATGGATACATGAAGCAACCTTGGTTGGGAATCGCCAACTGTATTGAAAGTAAGGTTCATTGATATAGTCAAAAATCATTGGATATATATTTGATGTTTATTTTAAAAATATCAAGATGTTTGATATTTTCATGTACACAGTAAAAATCTTTATAACGCATTAAAACCTAATGCAACCTAAAAATGTGAGGTTTTGCATTGTATAGAACACATTTCACTGTACACAAATACATAATAACATAACGTTTTAAAATGATGTGTAGTAGTAATAATCAAGGAACGATAATCTTGTTTTTTAAATTCTACTATTTATCACAAACTCTTCATGCATGTTTGTATGATTGTCTTTTTCAAATTATTTGAGCTTGTTTATAGCATCTTATGTAACCAGGGGTCAATGCAGGTTTTTATTCTTGGGGCCCATTTTCTGAAAAGCAAAAGTTATTTTTGTGAATTTTGTTATATTTTTGTGAAAAATAACATTTTGTAACGAAAGTTGAAATCCAGTTACTCAAATTCGAACCAAGAATTTTTTTAACAAAAACTTCTTCAAATTAAACATTTTAAAACAGTTTAATGTAATTAAGAGGCCTATTTTATTGAAAGGAATTTTGTGAAGGGGCCTGTTTATGAAGTTCATTTTTGTGACGAGGCCCATTTTATTAAATTCATTTTTGTGAAGAGGCCCATTTTATTAAATTCATTTTTGTGAAGAGGCCCATTTTATTAAATTAATTTTTGTGAAGGGGCTCATTTTATTAAATTAATTTTTGTGAAGCCATTTTATTAAATAGATTTTTGTGAAGGGGCCTATTTTATTAAATAGATTTTTGTGAAGGGGCCTATTTTATTAAATAGATTTTTGTGAAAGGGCCCTAATTTGGCTCTAAATTTTGCCTGGTAACTAAATTTTAAAAAAAGATTTGATTTTTAAACCAAAAATTTTTTAAAAATGAAGTTGGCAAAAATTGTTTGTATTCTTTTAAAAATTGTCTTTTAACATGTTATTCATGAATAGCTTTATTTTGTAAGTAAAGTATTGGATACATGAAGCAATGGGATTGGAAATTAGCAGTTGTTAGTCGTCAAATGCAATGAAATTATTGCATTTCAATACCACAAAATTATGCCTAGACGTCAAATTTGACGCCTACCCTAGTAGCAAACCAATATTGGCCCAATGTTGGGCCAATATTGCATTTGTTGGAAATATTGCCAATAAAATGCCAATATTGGCTAAATATTGGCAATAGGTTGGAAATATTTCCACTGAAACGCCAATAGTGGCTAAATATTGGCAATATGTTGGAAATATTTCCAATGAAACGCCAATATTGTACAAATATTGGCATTACATTGGCAATATTTCCAATGAAACGCCAATATTGTACAAATATTGGCATTACATTGGCAATATTTCCAATGAAACGCCAATATTGTACAAATATTGGCGTTACATTGGCAATATTTCCAATGAAACACCAATATTGTACTCATATTGGCTTTACATTGGAAATATTTCCAATGAAACGCCAATATTGTACAAATATTGGCTTTACATTGGAAATATTTCCAATGAAACGCCAATATTGCACAAATATTGGCTTTAAATTGGCAATATTTCCAAAGAAACGCCAATATTGTACAAATATTGGCTTTAAATTGGCAATATTTCCAACGAAACGCCAATATTGTACAAATATTGGGGTTACATTGGCAATATTTCCAATGGAACGCCAATATTGTACAAATATTCGCGTTACATTGGCAATATTGCCAATGAAATGCCAATATTGTATAAATATTGGCGTTACATTGGCAATATTTCCAATGAAACTCAAATATTGTACAATTATTGGCGTTGCATTGGCAATATTTCCAACGAAACGCCAGTATTGTACAAATATTGGTTTTACATTGGCAATATTTCCAATGGAACGCCAATATTGTATAAATATTATCGTTACATTGGCAATATTTCCAATGAAACGCCAATATTGTACAAATATTGGCTTTACATTGTAAATATTTCCAATCAAACGCCAATATTGTACAAATATTGGCGTTACATTGGTAGTATTTCCAATGAAACGCCAATATTATACAAATATTGGCTTTACATTGGAAATATTTTCAATGAAGCTCCAATATTGCACAAATATTGGCGTTACATTGGCTATATTTCGAATGAAACGCCAGTATTGTACAAATTTTGGCTTTACATTTGAAATATTTCCAATGAAACGCCAATATTGTTCAAATATTGATTTTACATTTGAAATATTGCCCATGAAACGTCAGTATTCCCAAAATATTGGCATTACATTGCGAATATTTCCAATGAAACGCCATTATTGTAAAAATATTGGCATTATATTGAACATATTTGTAATCAAACACCAATATTGTGCAAAACCATGCTTTATATTGTAAATATTTACAATTAAACGCAAATACTGAACAGATAATTTCATCAGATAGGAAATATACCCAATCTGACGTCAATATTAACAATAGCAACAATTATCTGAGTGATTATGCAATGTTACAAAATAATGATAATATTATTATTATTATATAATAATTAATGTTAAAACAAGCTTAAAAACATTGAAATTTAGTTTATTAAAATGGGTTCTCAGAAATCTTTTATATGCTTCAGATTTAACATGCTTTAAAAAATTTTATTCATCACCGGCTGATAGATCAGAACTGGTAGTAACATAAAATATGCGATTGAAAGACTATACAGAATTTAAATATCTGCAGAAAAATCGAAAATTATAAAATGTCATTCTTTTTTTTTTTCCCTTGGAAAGGCAAATATTTTTTGTAAAAGAGGAAATGTAATGAGATATATCCAACCAATCTCCAATACTATAAAAACAAGATGGAAATTGCTCGTCAAACGTGGCAAATGAGGTGCGTTCGTACTATAACTAGTTTTATAGTTATTTTTTGCACCCCATATTGTACTGAATGTATAATGTTTTGCACTTCATAAGGTGCATAGTCTGTAACATCATTAAAATGCACTTCCAATATTTTTTTCCCATTCCGCGTAATGTAACGGAACACTTTTGACTGTCCCTGTAGTTAAACTATACATCCGATTTTCATAAAATTTGAAATGTCTCGACAAAATTTTGCAACAGTTATATATTTAAAATTTCAGACCATTCGGAAGGCTGTAACATCATTAAAATGCACTTGCAATAATTTTTCCCATTGGCCGTAATCTAAAAAAAAATTTGACTGTCCCTGTAATTAAACTATACATCCGATTTTCATAAAATTTGAAATGGCTCGACAAAATTTTGCAACTATCATATATTTAAACTTTCAGACCATTCGGTTGGGTAGTTTTTGCTCTGTTACATGCGGGCGGACAGACAGACAGACAGACGGACGGACGGGCGGACGGACGGACGGACGGACTGAACGACGACTATAGGTGCTACGTATTTATATAATTACGAACGCACCTAAAAATGGACCTTTTATTGGGAATATTTCCAAACAAACGTCAATGTTGTGCTACTATTGACTTTAAGGTGGTATTTGCCTGCAGAAGGCCGAAAGCTGTGTGTTTTTAGCTTTTTTTTTTTTCTTTTTCTGGAATAGGAATGAAGATTTTAGCTCCATGTTTTTTGCATGTTACTGATTGTCATTTGAAGACTATTTCAAAAAATTTTAAGAAAAAATTGATGATGTGGCTCGAGTTAGGTGACTGGATGCCCGAGTGTGTGTGCCCCGTGCACTTCCAATCAGGCGGGACCGATAGGTCGCTATAGTCGTCTGCAATCAACTTTCGTTAAGATTATGAAAGTAGATAATATTATCTGGAGCTTCAAGCACTTTGAGGTCAAAAAGTTGAAAATCAATGAAGTAGAAGCCATTTGTAAGCTAGTCGGATGTGCCAATCCCAAAACTTTATTCTATCTCAAATCTCATACATGTCAATAATTCGAAATTTGCTGTCACAAAGACAAAATTAAATGACAATCTATACCAATAATGAGGATTCTAAAAGATTTAGGTTTGTTGAATTATGTGCATTCAAAAATAGGTATAAGCATCGCATTTTTCAAACAAATTACTGAATTTCAGCAACCATCTAGATATCTTAAACTAAAATTACCATTCTAAACAGCATAAAAAGGTCCCTGTCGCACAGTATATACCCAAGCTAAATAAGGATCTATCTATTGAAAGTGTAACAGAATATAAATTTTGATTAAATTCCGTCCATTAGTTTTTGAGATATAGCTATCTCGAAAATCGTGAAAATGCAGCATAGCAGCGCCACCTGTTATATGATTCACACGAACACCTAATCAGCATCAACTTATGCCAAGATCTAACAGAATATGAAGTTGGCTGAAATTCCGTGCATTTGGTCTTGATATATGACTATCGCAAAAATTGTGTAAATCCTAAAAAATTCAGCCTGTTGCGTGATTTACATCAGCACCAATTTATATCGGGGACTAACTGAATTTGAAGTTTGATGAAAATTCGTGCATTAGTTCTTTCAGATAGAGCTATTGCGGAAATCGTGAAAAATGCAGCGTAGCAGCACCATCTGTTTGGCGATTTACACCAAAAACTAATCAACACCAATTCATATCAGCGACTAGCTGAATCTGAAATTTGATGAAAATCCGTACATTAGTTCTTGGGATAGAACTTTTGCGGAAATCGCGAAAAATGCAGTTTAGCAGCTTCATCTGTTGGACGATTTACGCCAGAAACTAATCAGCACCAATTTATATCAGAGACTAATTGAATGTAAAGTTTTATTGAATTCCGTGCATTAGTTCTTGAGATAGAGCGACCACAAAATTTGTGTCAGAGACAGACATTTTCTAAAAATAGTCAAATCGAGTTCAATACCTTCTAAAACGTATAAATCCGTCGAAAACAGGAAGCCAATTTTTTTCACGAAACCAATATTTTCTTGTAAAGATAGAAGAAAGTAAATAGTTCTATTTCTGACCCCTGTTTTTGCACTTTGGCGTCTTTCTAAAAAGGTTTATTTTTTTATAAAAATGGCTGAAAGTGATCCACGCTCCAATAAATTATATTGCGCTTAATTAAAAAAAAATAGCAAGATCGGTCGGATAGTTTTTTGCTTTCTGATCTCGCCCACTGGGTCATTTAAGTATTACGTAAGCAATAAGGGAGGGAGGGGGGTCCAGTGTCTGATTATCTTTGCTGACAAGGAGGAGAGGGGGTCATGAGAATTCTTACGTAAGCATTAAGCAACGAAGCAACTATAGTTTAACGTTTAACAACAAAAGCAAGAGACGATGAGCGTTCGGCGGATGTTGAACGACTTGAGAAAAAAAATATGAAGTAAACAAGGACTAGAAACAAGGAACATTTCAACTCACCACTACATTTAAAATGTAATAATAGACAATGCAGAAACATGGATTCAAAAATCTTGAAGATGAGACTAGAAATGTGAACGTCAAACACATAATATTCCTATGATTGTTGTTAAAAGTTTTAGTTATGTGCCTAAATAAGTTAGGGCCTGGCCTGTTGTATTTATTCTGTTGTTTTGTACTTTTTTTTTTAAATTCAATGCGATAAATCTACCCTCTATATATAAAATCCTAATGAAATGAATTTATGAAACGACTGATCAAACGACTAATTGTGTTTCAGCGCTATTTCCCCTAAAAAAAGAAAGTTTTCTTTTTTTTTTTTGGCGGGGGGAGAGGGGGGGGGAATTAATACCAATTATCTGCATTTATTTACAGGGGACAAAACTGGTGTTAGAATTTTAAAATTTGAATTAGTTTCGACATATAAATTTTTTTCTAATTTTAATGACATTTGATCACTGATGGCAACAAAATTACTCCATTTTTTTAGAAAAAAAAAACGGGATAACAGGGAAAAACTATAGGGATTATTAGATATCTTCTTTTTCGTTACTTTCCAAATTGAAATTGAAATTATCTTTTATTTCAATTGATAATGAAGACAATATTATGTTTTTCAGGAAAATAAAAAAATATTTTTTTCATATTTCGATCATTTAGAATCAGTTTATTTAAAAAACCAAAAATCGTTTGTCACTTTCAAATTCCATAGACGTAAAAAAAAAAAACGGGTTTCTCTTTAATTTTAATGAGAAAAGGACATCAATAATATATTAAAAAAAAAAAAAAAAAAAAAAAAAAAAAAACAGAAAGCAAATTTTAAAATAAGAATTAAATGATCATGTGTTAAAACCAGAAAATAAGGAAAGTTGCGTCAAAATCTTTACACATAAATATTTAAAAAGTACGAAAACATTGACATAAAATTACACACGTGAAACGCATTTAAAGGTGATAATTATGTCATATGTAAAAGGCCCAAACATTAAATATAGTAATGGGCAGTATTCCTGTGACGTACCATAGCCTCGAACCGAAAGGAAGAATACGGTCTATATTTAAAGTGCCTAAAATATTTAAATTATTACACGTAGAAAACTTTTAATGGTGAATATAGGTCATATATAAAAAGCTCAAATAATATTTCTATACTTTTAAGTTAAATAATGTATGTACCCGTGAATTTTAAAAGATTAAAAAAAAAAATTAAAATAAATAAATTATTACATGAGAAATGCCTTTAATAAGGAAAACTAATTCATATATTAAAACGATACATTTAAAACGATTTTCATTCCTGAGAATTAATTGTCCCGTGGTATAAAAGTAGTGCGGCAAGCAAATTAGTTTATATATTATATCACTTGATGCAGCATAAATACAGGTAAATGTATGCGCAAAATACTTTCGATTTATTTTGTACGAATTACTATTAAATAAATACAAATTAGAAAATTCGGATATTCTTATTAATTAATACAAATAATATACATTGTAAAAACAACCTGAAAATATGCATGATGGCGTATTAAATTAGAGAAAAGAATTAATGAATAAGCTATACCTGTTCTTTAATTACTTAAAACTACTCGATCAAGACATAAAATATAAGCGTAAAATTTCAAAACAGAATGCTTATGTGGATGTGAAACCTATTGCAGTTTTTTAACCTCAAACCTAAATGCAGAATATTATCCGTAGCGTCATTATAAAACTCTGGAAGATAGCGTCATTTTTAACTTAACCATTTTATACAAGCTGAATTTCAAACGTGTAATTGATTTTGCTTATCAATCCTGAAAACGGATGTCATTTATTACGGGAGGAATGGATGAGACCAAGGAAACACAAAAATACCTATTCAAACTGTTCAAACCTATATTCGCATAATAAAATGAGTTTTCATCCTTCTTAACAGTTTACAATGTTTTTCCGTATATAGTAAATGATCATCAACTAAATAAGAAAAAATATTACAATATAATTTAAATTAAAATGTTAAACAAAATTAAACTTGCTGATTCTATAAAATGAATGGTTAAAGCTTAAATAGGAATTATTTTCAAAATAACTCACACAGTTGTAGCTCAAAATTTACTTCATTAAATAATGTGAATAAAATTTACAAATTTTAACTTAACCACCACAGTTAACTGTAAGATTGTACTAAAGAAAAAACATTTCTTCAGAATCAACATATGGAACGATTAATCAAAATATCGATCACTCCATTTTAAACAACATAATAAATAGTAGGAAATGTGATAAATTTAAACAATAAAAATATATGAACAGCGCCATATCTAATAAATATTATTCTGGTTAATGTTAAACGAAAATGTCAGTTATCTATAACTATAATAATTAATGCAGCTACACCGTGTTTATTATTAAAACTATCACTCCAAAACTAATCACGTATGTCAATTGATGACAAAATTAATTTAAAATCTCAATCAAAATTTCTAGAACTAATACATATGAAGTAAAATTAAACTCTTAGTCATAAAAAAGTTAAATATAATAAGTAATCATTCTACAGCTATGTAAAAATTCAAGATTTGTAAACTAATCATAAACTTAAGATTATTTATTTAACTTAAAATAAACAACCGATCAAAAAATAATCTCCAGTTATTAACAGAATTAGATCAACTAAGTTACTAATGTGCATAAATAAATGAAGTATAAAATAATACTAATAATTTAAGTAAATCATACATTATAAAATGATAATAATAATAATAATAATAATAATAATAATAAATAGTATTGCTTAATTAAGATTTTTAGCAAATAGGAAGTATTTTTCATACATGTTGTTACGTTTCGGAAAAACATTGTTAGATATTTAAAAGAAGGATGAAAATACCTTGTTATGTTTGTTTTCTAATATGAAAACTACTCCGTTTAATGTTGTTCTGATGTCATATGTCTGTGTCGCCGGTTCCAATGGTGATATTGAGGGTGATTTTCTTTTAAAAATTCTGTATATATTATTCTTTTCCAATTGATGAACGAGCTTTATTGAACTTCTGCCATTTTAAACAGTACGCAAGAGACAAGACGAAGACACAACAAATATTTCAAGAGAAGTGATTAGCGTGGGGTGTACGATAACCAATTCTTATTGGTCATTCCAAATGACCTTCTAGACGTTAGAGGGGGTGACCTTTCGCTCAAAGCGTTTATTCTGCTATATAACAGTTTAATCTGTTGCAATGAGAACTAAAGGCAAAGAAAAAAGAATTTTTTGTTGTTTTACATGAAAATAAGCGATATGAGGTTGGAGTGACATAAGAATTCTGTTAACGTAATTTTTACTGTCGGAATTCGAAGAATTTTTTCTGTTCTTTTAAGATTTTTTTTTACAGTGTATCAACGTGATTACAGAAAGTAGCCACGCTGTTATACTGATAATATCATTCAATCTTCTGTAACATGGTAATATTTTTTAAACACTGCTCATAAGTACCGTATTTTATGGAAGAAACGCCGCGGCGTTTACGAGTTTAAAAGTTAATTTTTTTTTCAAGTGCGGCGTTTATGATTTTTTTTACATACCAACTAAGTTTCCTTAATTTAAAAATTCATAAAAAATTTTAAAATCGGATTTAAATATTTTAAATAAAACTTCAGATATCTTAATATATTAAAAACGAGGCATCCTGCACTGCTCAGAAAACTTTGATTAAAGTTAGGTCAATGTGACGCTGTCGACAAAAGTAGCGTTCCGATGGATGCGGCGTTTACAATGGGTGCGGCGATTACGATATTTTTAAGTTTATTCAGGCCAATTTGAGAAGTATATATATAGTTCTTCTTATAAGTGTTCTTTTCGAATTCGGTTTCTGCTTTAGATGGCCAGTTTTAAAGTTTTCTTTGGCCAGTATGGTCTCGACAGATATGGGGGAAGTTTCATGAGTAATTACCGGTAAAACCCAGCATGCAAGTCTTTAGCCTTGCAATCTGTCTCCATTGGATGTTTTCTTTTCGTTCATAGTTTTGTTTGTAAGTTTTTCCATGGTTAATTTGTTAATTTGTTAATTTTCTCTGTAGTTCTGTAGTTTTGGGATTGGATGTGTAGTGTGTGTTTTTTGGTATTATAGTTCTTCTTATATATATATATGTATAGTTCTTCCATATAATACGGTATATGTTTTCGGAGGCTGCGAAACCTGAACGGGGGTTGGCGGGCAAAGCTCGCCGAGGGCTGAGCCCCCAGGTAATAATATATTAAAAACTTTTTGTATTAAACCGATTTGTTTTTTTCTTCGATACCACAACCCCTATATGTCTATTTATGTAAATTTGGATTAATAATGTAATTTATCGCTAAGTGTAATTTTTTATGGCAAACAGTGTTGATGTTAGAATGTCATAAAATCTTACGTAAGCAAAAAGGGGGGGGGGGGTACAACATGGCTAAAAATATGCTTGTGTAATACTTGAACGGCCCCCAATTTCGAAAAGGTTATTTTGAGTAAAATGCGTTTTATAGTCCTCCAAAACGGTTTAAGTCTACGGACGGGTTTCACTAAAGCACTCAATAACTAAGAAAGGATTCGAATTTGACCAAATCGTTGTACAGGGATAATCTACAGAATATATATATATATATATATATATATTAAGCAAATCTCCCCCTTAAATTCGAATTATTTTCAATCAAATTCTAATACAGTACAAATATCATCTACATTCTGTAGCAGGACTGAACAATGCAACGTCTGTGGGAGCCATTGCGCCTTTCTTAATATTTCCCGTTGCTAGCCCTTCTTATAAATAAAATTATTTCTCTTTTAAGGATGTTCTCAAATCCAAAGGGGCTACTTTCTGACACATTTTTTAGTTCACTTATTTTTTGAAATTCATGAAATTGGAAGATTTTATTCAGAAACTTTGTAATCGAAAGTCGTTTTCCATTTCTTTTTCTTTTTTTTTTTTTTTTTTTTTTTGTTAAACACAAAAGATATTTCAGAAAATGCTGTCAAAGATAGCGTTTTTAACCGAATTTTCGAACGAAAGGGGGGGGGGGTGGAGGGGAACACCCACAGAGAAAAGAAAAAACTGCTATCAAGTGACCAAAATCGCTTATAACTCGGTAAGTAATTTATTTATTTGAAAAAATGAAAACTCATTTCGATTCAAAATCGCTTCAATAATGAGGCTCAATTTTGTGCCTTTAAGTTTAAAAATAAGTAAAAACATGTGTCAGAAAATTTTGCCTTTGTTGAGCGGGAAACTTCAGAACGTAATGAATGAAACGTAACGATACGTAAATAACGTAATGAACGTTATCCAAACTGCTTATTTTCTGATTCATTTTAAAATTCATTTTTGCTCTCAAACGCATCAAACTGGGAAATTCTCTTATTTAGAAACTACACAATGTGCCGTGCTTAATAATTTTTTGATAAATGCAGAAAATACTGTAAAAAACGCTGTCAAAGTTGGCGTTTTGAACCGATTTTTCCGAAGCGGACGATCTGGGAATGAAAAAAATTGTCATACTGAGAAAATAATTGTTTAAAATTCAAATTCTAATTAATTGAGCTAAAAATGAAATCACACGGCATGTTAAACATGTCTTCAGAAATCACCCCAGCAAGTTTCATGTTTTTACTTTTAAAAATGAGTCTGAAAATGTATCAGAAAATTTCGAGCTGTTGAGGGTGGAAAAATATTTTTTTCGAATACACCCTTAAATGAAAGTAGTATCAGAGATAAGCGCTTTCCCATGCTTCAGCAATGTATCTCCAGGCTATTAAGAGGCTACTTCAGTCAAAGGAAAAGACCCGTTCGTTAATGCTAATCCTATGGAAGAAATTTATAAAGATATCTCGGTCGCATTTCAATATTTTTAAATGATTTTTTTTTTGCATTGGATAGCTGAGATCGATCTGCATGCAGGCCGTTTTTCACTTTTTCGATTTTGACTGCAGATATTTTTTATGAGGATGCTTTTACTTTCGAAACCGGTTCCGAAAATGAAAGTGTTCTCATAAGAAATACCTGTAAACAAAATCGAAAAAGTAAACAACGGCCTTTGTACAGATCAATCTCAACTATTCAATGCAAAAGAAATTATTTAAAAATATTGAAATGCGACCGAGATATCTTTATAAATTTCTTCCACAGGATTAGCATTAGCGAACGGGTCTTTTCCTTTGACTGAAGTAGTCTCTTAACTACCACCTTTCCTCTTCCCCGGCTTTATGCAACATTATCTGTTCCCGGTCCTTTTTTTTTTGTTATTCAGATGTAGACGAAAATCCTATGTCTTTGGTTCTTTATCCTGCTTTGGGCGACAGATAGATTGAAAATTCTCAGTGAAGTATTCTGCACAATTATCCTCATTTTAACTACAGTGAACAGGAAAACTACTAATTAACCAGTCGTCTTAATTTTTGTAATTTTATCTTACCAAATTTCTTGTTTTATTCTACGTTTTGACTTGGATAAAAATTTATAGAAATTAAAGAAAATAAAAAATTAAATCAAAATCCTCTATTCTTATTTTATATATTTTCTGTCACATATGATCAAAGTTATCAGTTATGCTAATTAAGATTTTAATTAACTAAACCGTTTGCTGACTTCATATTAAATGCTACGCTTCTTTAAAAAAAAAAAAAAAAAAGAAAGAAAGAAAGAAAATAAATAAAAAGAAAAAAAAATTACAGGTTAGAAAAAATTGACAGGCATGAGGCATGAAGTGCTTTGAAATCAAGTTTCTGATAAATGTATTACATATTAAAAGGGCCCAAAATAATGCAGGGGCTAGTGGGGTAGTTGTTCCAGGCCCCCATGGGCAGAAGCAGGATTAAAGGAGATCCAAATGCTAAAAATTAGCCAAAAATGACCAAAATTGTATTTTTTTCAAAGAGGGGAAGGGCGGCCCATTTCCCATGGTTCCATATTCCACCCCCTTCCTCCAAAATAAAAAATAGAATAAATAACTACAACATCAAAAAGCTAACGATTAACATTTTAATGTAACGATCCGGGGCGGGCGTAATGTCGTGCGGAGCCCTGGCAACTCCCTTATAGTGGTATCCAACGTCTCTCACTTAAATATTCGACTAATAAAAACAGTTGTTAAAAATTGCATGTATCATAGAATAACTTATAATATTGAATATAAAATGTATGAAAAATAACGTGCAAATTATTTCATATATATAGTGTGTATAATTATTTTTAATTTATAAAAATCGTCTACCTTTAGAATATTTTAAGTATTTATTTTTTGCGTTTACGGTTTTTTTTTTTTTTTTTTTTTTTTTTGAGTACTCTCACAACTATATTTTTCCAACAATTAGATCAATTTTGACTGTAAGAAATAAAATTAATACTAACTTTTTCAGCAAAAAACATTTCAAGACAAATTTAGAGCAATAGTACCAATATTTGGCGCAGGGTAACATTATTTCGAATTATATAGAGACGTTCATGGCCCCTAACAAAACTCCATCCATTTGCCCGATGGTTGCGCAAGCAAGGCCCTAGTAAAGCAGTTATTCGGACCCAACGTATATTGCAATATTCAACTAATAAAATTAATTTTTTAATTGTATATATCATAGAATATTAGATAATAAACATAATAAAATGTATGAAAAATATCACTATTTGCACATTTAATGGGCATAATTATTTTTAATTTCGTAAAATCTTCTATCCTTTACGATGTTTTAATTTTAATTTAATTTAATTTAATTTTAATTAATATTTTTTTTTTTTTTTTTTTTTTTTTTGCGTTCACGATTACTTTTCGGATCACAAAATAACAACTGACAATTACATGAAATTTCCCAGTAAGAAAAAAAGCTAATACTCACTTTTTTTAACGAAGGAACATTTAAAAACAAATCTAGAGCTAAAATGCTATTTTATACAGACTAAACGTATTTCGAAATGTTTAGAATGAGTCCTTGCCCCTAACAATACCCGAATGGGCGCGAGATCCAGGGCAGCCGCCCCGTTTACCCAGTGGTTGTGCTGGCCTCAAAATGACTGAACACTTTGTATTTACATTTCAACGGCTCTCTTGAGCCCTTATATTTCTATTTTTAAAAAAAGTGTATTCTATCATCTCTTAAAGTTGTGATCATCTTTCTTATGATACCTTTTATACCATGTTTTCCTAACCTGGCGAATTTAGATCCGTCAATGTCAAAAAAGTGATCGATCAAGTACTTCCGTTAGGAAGGGACCTGAAGTCGTCTTCGATGTACTTTAGGATAAAAAAAAATACCAAGCCGGCCATTTTGTTTCTCCTGCAAATTTAACTATTTCAAATCTCCCCCAAAACCAGAAATCCATTAGTGAATTTCATTAGGGAGTAACCCTACTCAATAAGTATAATGTTTCAAATCACCAAAACACCAATCCATCTTTCTCCCGCGTATCTTCGTGCTTACCTTTTCCTGTTAAAAAGATTTCGTAAACATCTTTTTGTTTAACTATTTATATAACGAATCGAAATAAAGACAAAATGTTTTTTTTTTTTTTATCGTTTTTGAATTAAAATACAGTTCTTAATGCTGAACCATGGATGCTGATTTAAAAAAATAACGCTCAATAATTTAAAATCTTTCAATACTGTTGACGGACAGTTCATTTATTTATCTTATTATAAGCATAGAATTAGGAGCCAAACTATGCAAATGATTTGGAATCAAACAGTGGATTTCAGTTATTGATAAATTTATTACATATTGAGTTATAATTGATTGAAAATCGACTTTGAAACTATTTTATGAAAGGTAATTTGTCTTTATAGAAAAAAAAATGTATTGGGATTTCTTGATATCCAAATAAAAATTTCTGCAAATTTCGTAAATTATACAAATAATCATAAATTCTTTGATTGTATTAGAAAGCAGCAAGTATGTATTTGAGAACAGAGCTTTATATAACTAGATTCAAGAAGTTTTTTGAGTGGCTTATTACACCTTGAATCTTAATTTAAGGCATTCTACAAATAATTTATTCTTATTGGTAAATTGAAAAAAAAAAGAAACTTCTTCAAAATAAACGACCAAGAGCGAGTAATACTCGCGCTCAGAGAGTTCCGCATAATATATATATATGAATTAATTAACTGTATTATTTTTACTTTATTATTACTTTCAAACTATGCAAGCTACAGCTTTAGAAAATTAGCCAAATATCCATTTCTTTATAGTCTTCATGCTAACACCAAAAAAATTCACATATTTTGGTTATTTATTTATTTAGTTTTTTGGCAATTGAAAAACTTACTTTTTTTTCCCTTTTGGGCAAAAATTAAATTTTAAACCTTTTTGCATATATTATGGTTTTACTTTAGAAGTAGGTGTGTTGTGATTCTATTTTGTACAAAAATTGTTTTCTATATGCATAATTTAGAGTTTTATCATGCCCGCACCAATTAATAATTTTAATTCACGCATCAGTGAGTTAAATTTTTAAATTTAAATATCAATTTTGTATATACAGCATTTATTTTTCTGGATAATATAGCCAAGGATATATGCTTTAGGCAGAAAGGGATCTTAATTCCATATTATTTGTGTTTTGATACATTGAAAAAGGCGATGTTTTTTATCGTTTGGACAAACTCAAAAGTACTGTGCCCCGTTAGCCGCACCAGTGGCCGATAGGTTCTGCTCTCGAAGCTGGTAGACGGGAGGTGCTGGGTTCGATCCCAATCACGCCCGTCGGCCTAATCGTTCGGAGTTTTCGTGATTTTCTTTGAACCTTGGTTTTCCAAGCGTAAATACGGGTCAGATTCCCTTAGAAAGACACCCAATAAGGGCACTCTCCACCTTATGGCCTATACCCTCGTGCTAATAATTGGCCGTCATAAACACAACCAACTTGTGCCACCTTAATTCGGTACTGACAATAAAAGTAGTGCATGTTATAAATTCATTTTCATCTGAAGCATAGTTCTGCTTAAACTTTTTGTGAAAATTCTAACAACCTGACTACTTGCAAGAAATATTAATTTTTATTAAAATTTATGTCACACAAAATTTATGTCACACACAGACCGACAGATAGACTTACAGGCTCACAGACAGACATTTTGTAAAAACATGTTTTTCGGGTTCTCTGGCCCCTAAAACGTGTAAATCCGTCGAAAACCCGAATTAGAAAATTTTGATGAATCCAATTCTTTCTTCTTGTAAAGATAGAAGAAAGTAAAATCCAAGTAACTTAACCCCTTGAGGGGCGGTGGGATATATTTTATCCTACCGACGATTAATGAAGATTTACACCAGAAAAACTTGAAATTTTACTTTTCTAACTTTGGGTGGGAAAAAAATTATAAAATTGCTTTTCCTGATTTTGAAATAAATGTTTTCTAAATTTCCGGTGGGAATTCAGCATTACACAAACGCAATTGCTTGCCCCTCAAGGGGTTAGTTCCCCTATTTTTTTTTATTTTTTTTTTTTTTTAATATTTGTCAATAGCTAATAATCTATAAATATGGGAACACGATGAACTTATAATGGCTCCATTTTCACTTTTTAAGTACGGAGCCCTAAAAAAAATCAATGAAAAACAGATCTAAGAATTTAAAATGGTGTGATAGGGGAGAGGCAAGGAGAGGAAATGAAAATTTCGGGAAGGAAATTAAATGACATTTTTATCACAAGCAGTAATTCATATCACAGTAGTAAAAAGGAGGATTTCGAAATTCTTGCGCTTGTTAGCGATAAATTTCCCTTGAATTTATTTGGGGGAATAATTGACACAGTTTACGTTGCAGGGTTTCATTTTTATTATAATTTATGTGATTTAAGAGAAAAAAATTAAAGTAAAATAAGAAATTTTTGTTTTTAAATCATACCTTTGAACCAGTGGCGTGGCGTGAAAATTTTCGGTGGTCATCGCAATTATTTAAGTTTGTGGTGAAAAATTATTAACTCTAAAATTCAATGGTTGAATGTTCAAAAAAGAAACTTTAAATCTTACCTTCACTTATACATGAACTCCAAATGTTCTGCTAAAACTGGATCGTAGAGTTTTAAAAGCTTATTAAGAGTTTTAAAATATTGCTTGGTCATCGCCGCATCCAGCGATGACCGGACGCCACGCCACTGCTTTGAACATAAATAAATTACTGCGTAAATTCATTTTATTTTTCATTATTTCTCCTTTATTTGTTGCTTAAAAAAATCGTTTACAGAAGTTTGTTTTTTTCCTACTTCAGACACTGCATTTCTCCGCTTTTGTCTAAGTATTGTTCTTTTATTCTCTTGATCTTCCCTATTGTATCCCCCCCCCCCCCCCAATTCCAGGATTTTCAAAGAAGTACCACCAACAACTTGAGTTGCTATATGTGTTGCAAGAAGATCACACCTGTTCAAAATCAACTCACATGCGCTTCCAAGATTCCTATTCTTTCACGATGATTTCTGATCTTCGATTTGATAACCGGGGTCGGCCTAGGGACATTTTGGCGCCAGTGCGAGCACCCATCGCCCCCCCCCCCCCCGTACACAAAAAAATTGCTTGACTTGTGTTCTCATTTTTGTTTTAATTTTCATACTTTTTTAATTTTTATGCATACTATATAGTCTAGGGATGCAGCGAATAGTGATTTCGGCCGAATACCGAATATTCGGCCTACAGGCAAACAGAATACCGAATATTCGGCTAGCCGAATAGTAACTGCTAGGCCGAATACCGAATATTCGGCCTGCCGAATAGTAACTATTCGGCCGAATACCGAATATTCGGCTTGTTGAATACTTTTATATTTTAAAGTTTAAAGACATTAAAATGTTAAATGTTAAAACAATTTTACATAATATTTAAAACAAACTTTAATTCTAATAAACAAGAGCTTTTTTCAAGTAAGCTTTATGCTGAAAAAAATCTGCTTTGAGTTATTTAAGAAGAGGATAGTTATGAAACTTTTTAATTAATAAAATTTTAAATTTCATGGCTTCTTCTGAAAATTAAAACAAATAAATAAAATTTTCTTAAATTCTAAAACAAACATTTTAAAATCAAAGAGGTATTTTGAAAAAATGGAAGAAACATTGTACAGGATCATGTGTTATTTGTTTGTCAGGAAGAGAGTAAGACAAAAGTAAATAAATAATACAATATATTCAAATTTTATATGGTGGCAACTGAGCAAGAATAACTTTCTACTCCCTTCGATTAAGCAAGGAAGTTTTTAGATGCATCCTAGATCGGTGTCTGAAGTGGGCAATCATTTTCAGAGATTGCAAACGTTGTTCTTAAAATCTTAGCAAGAAACAGATTATTTACTGGACAATGTTCAGGAACTTGCATTTGTACCTAATTAATTCCTTTGAAAATCCTCGTGATTGGTTAATTTTCTTCAATAATACTTAAGAAACAGCAAATAAATAATATAAAAACATTCTCTTTTATTTAAATTTGATTCTGTTTCTAATTAATCTAAATATCTTTCTAAGTTGACTGTTATACATATAAGTTGTATAAGGTTTCTAAAAATATGTTTTAAAAGTTTTTTATAAGTATTCGGTTCGGCCGAATATTTCGATATTCGGCCAAACCGAATATTCGGCATACCGAATAGTTTGCTATTCGGCCAAGCCGAATATTCGGCATACCGAATAGTTTGATATTCGGCCAAACCGAATATTCAGTAACATGGCCGAATACCGAATAGATACCGAATATTCGGTGCATCCCTAATATAGACCAGGGGAAATGTACATTTTACCTTGCAAAAGGTCGGGCAGAAGATTTTTTTTTCTAAATTGTTTATAATGATGCCAACATGGAAAAAACAAGTTTTCTAACAAAATTTCTGAAGGCTAAATTTTCTGTGGCCGAAAAGCAACAAAATTTTGGGACATTTTTTGATTTTTTAAAAATATCTCGAGACTCGTTGCCGTAGCATATTATTTGTCAATTACGATATTAAAGAGGATAAAATTCTCTACAACTTTGATACTTACAACTTTTTTATACACTCAATAGCAAGCGCAGTACGCTATTTCAAAAATGGGACAATTTTTTCAATTTTCTTACAAACCGTGAAAAACGTAGTTTTGCCGCGATTATTCAAATGTTTCCTGCGGATGTAATTGTGTATGTCGGCTTCTAAAAATTGGTAGCAAAAAATTATCTATTATTTGCACACTCACGTCTTTATTTTCATCTCAACAGACATTTTATATGCAATAAATTTATATAATTTTAAAAGTAGGGCAGAGTGTAGATGAATGAGACAATTTTCATATTTAGACAGTAACTTTAAGTGTATGCAATGTTAACTTCAAAGCATTGTTTAAAAGAATCTTTCAATATATAAAAACTTATTGGCACGATAGTTTCAATTAAAAAAGATTTCTTGCTTAATTTTAATAAATTTTATAATGCATACATTTTTTTCCAGGTATCCATGGAATAGGTGGGTCATTTTCAAAATCTGTCCATGTTTTGGAATAACAAAATCATTTTTTTAGAAATAATCAGAAAGTTTTAATTGTTTGTAAATAATTACCTTACCTCATAAACATTAATATACAAGCATCAGCAGAGACCAAATTACTAATTTAACATTTTTAAAATAATTTTTTAATTTTAATGCACTTGATATAATGACATAATTGAGCACGGTAATGACAAATTAAGCAGAATATTTTTATTTTCCCCCAGGCAGAAATGGCAGCCATTATATCTTCTGGCCCATACAATTCTATTACCCATATAATAAAAGCAGATTAAGAACTAAAAGTTCATTTAATTTTCAATTAGAATTGGGTACGGTAATGACTTACAAAAGAATACTCACCAAAACATTCAAAGTCTTTGCTTGTTTTACTGAAACTATAAAACTATTTACTCTATTCACCTAAACTTGATAACAAGTTGAAGTTGGTGCCAAACATTCACAATCGATAATGATTAAACAAATAATTTGCTGAAGAAATAGAGCATTTTTTAAATTTTGTATCATATTTTCTATCATCACTTTATTCATGGTAATAGCTACAATATATTCACAATTTTACTATACTTGAGATAGGCTGGCACCAACTTCAAAAAGTAATTGATTACTTTTTATATGTATATATTCGTAAATTAAATCATAAATATGTAAATAATATTCTCTTTTGTAAAAAATATTCTCTATAAAATCCATGTTTGGTAGATATTAAATTTTATATGTTAAATTTAACGTTTTTATGCCGATACATGATGTTCGATGTGCAGTTAACGGATAACGTTTCGTCATTAGAAGTTTAAAGAATTATTTAATTATTTTTAGTGCTTTTTTTGAAGTCGGTTAATATTTTTTTTTTGGAAAGATTATTTTATTCGATTTTGTTTACAGGTATTTTTAATGAGGATACTTTCATTTTCGGAACCGGTTTCGAAAGTGAAACCATCCTCATACAAAAAAAAAAAAAAAAAAAAAAAAAAAAAAAAAAAAAAATCAGCGGTCAAAATCGAAAAAGTAAAAAACGGCTTTTGTACAGATCTACCTCAGCTAGCCAGTGAAAAGAAAAAAAAAAATTAAAAATATTGAAATGCGATATCGTTATAAATTTCTTCCATAGGATTAACATTAGCGAGCGGGTCTTTTCGCATGGCTGAAGTAGCCCCTTAAACAGTCCCATCCCCACGGTAGAACCGGCATAGGCATACCTCTATAGTAAACTATTATAATGCGAATATTATGCATCCAGAATCCTTTTCTTTAAAAAGGAAACCTCTGGCCAAAAAAAGAAGAAAACAAAAAACACAAATGCAGCAAAAAGATGTCGTCATTAAAGAAAGTAGATACTTAAAAACTTAAAATTAAATATAGTTTTAATAGCTCCATGTTTTAACAGAAATCATTCGTTTATATTTTTTCAAAATAGCACGTATTTTAATTACATTTTCTTTCGGTTGTTGTGAAAAAATGGCATCAAAAATATATAATTACTATTTTAAAACAATTTTTCCTTTACGTTCTACAGAAATGGAGTACTTTCGTTGCCAATATTAAGCAAATGGCTTCAAAACTACAAAAAAAAAAAATAATATTTGAAAAACAAATGGAGATGCAGCTTTCAAACAAATTGCATTTAAAAGTACTCTTTTTTTTCCAATACGACGGTCTAAAAATCGAAAATGTGCGATGCTCAGAAGTTAAAAAAATTTCTATAGAGTATTTAATCGTACAGCTTTGCTTTATGGCTGGCTTCTGTAAGGTAACATTATTTTTTTGATGCGACACAAAATAAGCATACCGTACCGGTGACTAAAAATGCTACGATAAATGGGTTATTACTTTTTTAATACAAAACCAGGAAAACAGCTCTCCTAGGAGACCAATAAACAATGCTGAATATCTCTTCCTATATGATTTAGCCTATATGAGCTAATAGCAGGAGCTAATAGCAGGCTAATATCAGCTGCCTGATAGATCTGCTTGAGTGTGTAGATGGATTCAGCAGGTGGTGAACTTTGAAGCAAAGTTCGGGAAGTGGCAATGGCTTTGTCAAGCAAATACCAGGACTAGAGGTCTGCACGGACCGACATTTTCAGGCCCGGGCCCGGCTCGACTCAGAGAGAAAAAAATTCGGCCCGGCCCGTACAAAAAAAATATTGGCCTGGCCCGGTAAAAAAGTTAAAAGTTCGGCCCGAGCCCGTAGAAAAAAATTTATTGGCCCGCCCCGAACCGAGTGAATTTCTACAAAACATTCATTTTTACGTCGATTTGGTTAAAAATTTGTCTTGTACGAGGAATTCTGGCCAAAAATATTTATCTTAATTTTTCTTTTTAAGTTTATAATCTTCATTTTTATAGAAATTCCGCAAGCTGCGATATTTATTTTTTTAATGAATTTCTATTTCTTTTATTTTTAATTATGTTTCACTTATCCTTAATATTGTTAATCCATGTTCCATGTATTGAAGTGTTAAAAATCTGAAAAATGTTATACAGTAAAATCTAAGACGGAATTGCATAGAAAAAAAAAAAAAAAAATGCGTTATAGACAAGTTCCCTTCTTAGCAAGTGGTAAATGTATTATATATTCTTTTCTTACGTAGTAGTATATTTATTTTGCATGGATCAACACGTTTTTCAGTTTTAAACAAGATTCCGTCATAGGCAGGTTCTTTTTCACACGTTTTACTCTATTTTAATTTAACTATTTTTTAATAAGCGTAGAAATCTACTACTCTTTTAAAAGAATGAATTTGAATGTTTAATTGTAGAATAATGGCGATTTAAAAATGTATGCATTTTATGAAAAAAAATTTGTGCCAATCCTAATTTTACTGACCTTTGAACGGACCAGGCTACGCCGAGACAATGATTTTTCATACGGGCTGGGTCAAAACTAGGATTGAAAATCTTGGGCCGTGAAGATTAGGAATGAAACCAGTACCCAGTACCGGCTCTGAGCAGAAAAAATAAGTTAGGCCCGGCCCGAACCTTCAGGAAAAGAGTAAGGCCCGAGCCCGGCCCGGCCCGTAAAGAGTAGGGACTAGGCCCGGCCCAGCCCGAGTGTCGTGAATGAAAATAGGCCCGAGCCCGGCCCGTGCAGATCTCTAACAGGACTTATAGAGTAAGAAGGGCTGGCTCACGGGAGAGTAGAGACTCGATGACGTAACTGGGAACTTACCGTATACCGGAACTGGGAACTTACCGGAAGAGACGCCGCGGCGTTTACGAGTTTAAAAGTTAATTTTTTTCCAAGTGCGGCGTTTACGATTTTTTTAAAATACCAACTGAGTTTCCTTAATTTAAAAATTCATAAAAATATTTAGAATCGGATTTAAATATTTTAAATAAAACTTCAGACATCTGAGTTCTCACATCTTCCTACAAGATCAGAAAACTTTGATTAAAGTTAGGTCAATGTGGCGCTGTCAACAAAAGTAGCGTTCCGATGGATGCGGCGCTTACAACGGGTGCGGCGATTACGATATTTTTTAGCTTATTCAGGCCAATTTGAGGAGTGCGGCGTTTACGACGGGTGCGGCGTTTCTTCCATACGTTTCTTCCATACGTTTCTTCTATACGTTCTTCTATACGTTTCTTCCATAAAATACGGTACTTTGACTTGGAAATGAATTAATAGAGAGATATTTTTTTAAAAGAATTATCGATTTGAAAGTCGATATAATTTTTCTGGATCAAAATCATAGTGCTGTTACCCGCTATTTGTTGTTTTTAAGTTGTCTTAAATATTTTCATAAAAGCAGTTATAAAATTTTCCCCTCTAATTAATGAATTGATTTGTTTTTAATCTTTTTCATTGACCATAAGTTATTTTTGCGACATGTAGACATGTCTTGAATTATGTTTAGTATGTCGAGTTATATTTTAAAATACATTAATAAGAAAAATGGCATAATCACTCATTACATTTTTTTTAAATTGCACTATAAATTATGTTAATTGTAAAAAAAGGAAAAGGAAGAAACACTTTACCCACTTGATTGAAATTGCGCTATATTGCAATCGATGGGGAAGTAATATTTTTAATTTTACTATTTTTATGCGCATACGCATTGGCGCATCCGCGGGGGCTGAAGACCTAGATTCCGAGAGTACACTAATTATTTAAAGTTTTCTAAAATTATGAGCGGTTATTTTTATTATTAACCCTTTGGAAAAATGGTTATTATTCTCCGTCAGAGTAGGAAATCAAAAACATATCTGAAGCGTTTTATGGGTTGAATCCGCATTTTATTCGTTTTCTGATGGGTCTATACAGTCATCTGTATTGTCCCTTTACTTTCAACAGAGATGGATACTTCTGTTGCCAATATGGCAAAAAAGTAATAAAAACTACAAAAACAAAAATTAATAACTCAGATACAAATTGAGATACAGCTTTCAAACAAATTGCATTTAAAAGTAAATTTTTTTCTCTATACGGCGGTATAAAACCTAATAGTGTGGGATGTTTAGAAGTTTAAGAATGAAATTTCATTTAAAATGGGTCCAGGAATAGGGATGTTTAATCCATGGCGTACGTCATGTATGACCAGCTCCGTAGAAGTTTAAAAATTTACAGTAACGAAAAATGTAATCCACTGCGTACGTAATGTAGAGGATCCACTCCGTGCTATTTTTTATGTCTTAAATTTTAGTCTTTGAAAAAATCCTTTTCCAAATGGTCGTTGTAATTTGTTAAATTGCTTTTTTTTAATTATTATTTGTTTTTAGAGAAATGAAAAAAAAAAAAAATGTATGTCCATCTCTATCCAACTCTCAAATAGGCTAGTCCCTTTCAAAGCGCAATCCTGGGCACGCCGCGGCATATACATGTCTTGAACTATATTTAGAAACATTAATATTAATCAGAAAGATTGATATAATCACTAATTATATTTTTAAAAATTCACAAAAATAGGGTATTACCGTATTTTATGGAAGAGACGCCGCGGCGTTTACGAGTTTAATTTTTTTCCCAAGTGCGGCGTTTACGATTTTTTTTAAATACCAACTGAGTTTCCTTAATTTAAAAATTCACAAAAGTATTTAGAATCGGATTTAAATATTTTAAATAAAACTTCAGACATCTTAAGACATTAAAAACGAGACATCCTACACTGCTCAGAAAACTTTGATTAAAGTTAGGTCAATGTGGCGCTGTCAACAAAAGTAGCGTTCCGATTGATGCGGCGTTTACAACGGGTGCGGCGATTACGATAGTTTTTAGCTTATTCAGGCCAATTTGAGGAGTGCGGCGTTTACGACGGGTGCGGCGTTTCTTCCATAAAATACGGTAGTTAAAAACAAAGAAAAAATAAAATCCCTGATTTTTACAAGTAAATATCAATGTTTTAGTGCGAAAAATTAGACGCAGTCGTCAGAAACCTATTTATAACTCAGAAATTTGGTTTAGAAATGTTAACATACAGGGAAAAAATAATCAGTTCGAATTTAAAAAAAATTCCCATATATTCCATGTAACATCAGAAATATCTTAGTGCGAAAATGACACACAGGATTTGGATGGCAACGTTGAATCTCCCCCACCCCCTTTTCCCGTTATTTCGAGCTTTTTTACTGCTACATATCAGATTTTTTTCTTCTTTTTTTTGACACAGTCACCGGACACGTATTTTATATAAACATAAACAAATCTTTAAGAATTTGAATAATTATAGATTGAGATTTACAGACCTAGAAGTGACTTTCTTCGAAAATATTATAGGAAATATAGGAATTGTTTTTAAGAAAATATGGGAATTTTATAGGAATTTTTATTCATAAGTAAATACACCTACACATGTTTTAATACAGTTACATATGCAATATCATAAACATAAACAACGTAAAGACAGGATAAAACTATTTAAAGTTCACTCCTGACTCTTTCAGGAATTTTTAATTCTCTTCAGAAGTAAAATAGTATTAGCGTTTTAGTAGCACAATTTTTTCTTCAAGCTATATTTTTAAATTATTTTCTGAATCAAACTCTTATAGCATTTGCATATATCAATACAAACATAATTGAAATAAAGGTTACTTAATTTACTATTATTTTTAAGCATAAATGTTTTTTTTTTTTTTTTTTTTTTTTTTAGTAAATTGATATAAAATGAATCCTATGAATTTCCTATTTATCCCTATTAAGCAAAAATTTGGTATCTATACAATTGCGTGAAATTAACCAACCGATTGACTAAATTATGAGATTTTTTTCTTGCAACCGACTGGCAAAATTCGAGATTTTTATCAATGATCAATCGAGAAATTTCACAATTTTTTTGCCACGACTGAATAAAGAAATTTATGATTTTTTGCCACACGTTATTGACAAAATTCTTGATTTATTTATTTTTTCTCTGTCAACAACCAACAGGTAAAATCTGCATTTTTTGTTTTAATGACTGATTGACGTTCTTCTGGGATACATTGACGAAATTAGCGATTTTTTTTTTCTGCTACAAACCGACAAATTAGCTATTTTTTCTGCAACTGATTGACGAAATTCGCGAATTTTTGCCGCAACTGAATTACGAAGTCTACGATTGTTTGTCGTGAGTGAATTCTGAAATTTGCGATTTTTAAAAATGATTGATCGGCAAATTTCGTGATATATTACAGCAACAAATTGATGAAATCAGCTAATTTTTAATGTGACTTACTGAAGAAATTAATATTTGTTCCCACATTTGATAGAATAAGTTTGTGATTTTTATAAGCAACATCTTAACAAAATTTACAATTTTTTTAAATGATTGAAAGACGAAATCCAATTCCCCCCCTCCCCCCTCAATAATGAAGTTTTTAGTATCATGATAAACCTAAGAAATTTATGATTTTTTTTTGTACAGGATTGTCAAAATTCATGATTTTTTTTTTTTTTTTTTTTTTTTTTTTTTTTTTTTTTTTAAAGGCAGAATTCGGCCAACTTTAAAAAATATATTCTGGATTGCTGAACTTATCGGCCTAAATAAAAAATAATCACGTGGGTGGAGGACTTGAAAATATAGAAAAAAATAGAAACTATTTCAAATTTATAGGAATTATAGGAGGACTGCTAGGCCTGCATTTATCATATTTTTGTGACATTTATTATATTTTTGTGAAACATTAATAACATAACAAAAGGTAAGAAAGAGAGTAAAATTTTGTAAGAAAAGGTGAAGTCCTGTTACTCAAAAGAAAAATCTCCTGACGAGCGCCTTAAGCAGTAAAAATTAATATTTTCCGCGATTTTTTTTTTCATTTAAAATACAAATTCAGACAAAATCGGGTTAAAGGTATACAATTATACAAATAATATCCTTTAAGGTTATTATCGTTTATTTCAACTAGTATTGAAATAAAGATAAGATTTTTTTTACAGTAAGTTTTTCTGGTTAGAACTGTAAGCTGTCTGCAGCACCCAGTCTGAAAGTATGTTCCCAGTGACGTCACAGAACTCCCTAGAATGGGAACATGTCGGCATAAATAACCGCAAAGGGATGAACCAGCACCAGCCCTTCCTTATCTTCTATAGCCCTTATCTTTTTTTTTTTTTTTTTTTTTTTTTTTGGCGTCACCTTCGCTATCTGAGGACAAAGATAACACAGATTTTAGCTTCTGTTATCCGATACTTGACCAACGGTTATCGCATCCCGTCTGAAGGACCTCCCACACCCCCTGGATCAGGGCTGTTATCGGAGGTGCTTGTGATGCAGGTGTGGGAAGGGTCATTTCCGCTCAACACTTGGCAAATGCAATCAATTTTAAGTGGTTATTTTACAGGTGGCCTGTTCTGTTCAAATTTCTTTTCCCATGGAATCGTAAATTAAAACCCACAGACGCCCTCTATTTTGATTGATTCAATAAATGACAATTTTGTTTAGTAGTATTATACTGCAGAGGTCGAAAATTAGGTAAAAAAATAATCAATCACAATAAACGTTATTTCTAGGATCTAGGATTGTCAGATTGTGCTTTATTTCCTGTACTTGAGTTGTACTTTTTTCAGGATTATTGTACACGGTGTCCATAAATTAGGGTCGGGATTTCTATAACTTTTGTTTTATATTTTTCGATCCACAAATTCCCTGCTCAACAACCGCGAAATTTTCTGACATTGCCTCACTGAAATAAAAAAAAAAAAAAAAAAAAAAAAAAAAGGCTTCTCGTTGAATTGAATAAAAATTTTAACTCAATTTTAAATACGTCACCCACTTAACCCTTTCCGGCACGGGCAATTTTTGTTGTAAAATGATGAAAAGTTCCACTGACACCGGAATTTTAAAACGACTTTTGCAGAAATTAAAAACAAGTTACTTTAACATTGTAAAAGGAAAATTTTACTAAAATATTCTTGGTGCCGTTCGTAAGTTTGGAATTAAAATTAGGTATCCCGACCCGGGCACAGTGTGCCGGAAAGGGTTAAGGGGGTAGGATACCTTTAAACCATCAAAATTTTCGATTTTTTTAATACATATTTTGATCCCGTAATCATTTCTAAACGATTTGCAAAAAACCACATTAAAAAATTCCCTTTAGTTGACTAATTATGGCAATTGTATTATGACTACATATTAAGACTACATAGAATAATTAAACTTTGCGTTGTGTTTATTCAAAACAAAGAATTTTGATACTGCGCGCTGTGTTATTAACCCTCTGTCTACCAGAAGGGTCCAATGGACCCGGCATGTACATTCAAAATATTTATTCAAACCAGAAATTTCTTCAAAACAAACTAAATTTATAAATCAGACAATAATAAGTTAAATAAACAAATTAAATAGTTTTAAGTAAAAATTCTGGTGTAGAATGTTTTTATAAAACTTGAGTAAAATTTTCGGTAGTTCTAGGGTTAAAAAACTATGCATGGCAATCAAAAGAAATTTTTACCACATATTCATTTCTGTATTATCTACAACTTAAAATCAGAAAAATGTAACATTTTATTTATTTTTTTTTTTCTGTGTTTGTACTTTGAAAATATTTTTCAAAAAGTGGAAATTTTCAATTTTTTGTTAATTTTTTAATCTAATCAATATTTTTTACAAATGTTCTGGTTTTAGTATAAAAGTAACTTTATTATGTATTTATTTTCACCAAAATTTCCTCTTTATATGCATATTTTCAGATTTTATCATGCGCGCAAGATTTTTTTTCTCTTTTACACTTATCTTTTCAATGTTGGTTTATGAACTTACAAGTATATATATATATATATTTAAATATAAATTTAAATATGAGCTTTATATTTAAATGAAGTTTGATTTTTATTTTTGACTTATTACAAAAGTTTTGAAGCTTGGAACGTAGTGATATTTTTATATTTTTTCGACGTGTTCAAAAGTATCCAACCCTCTTAAAATAACTGTCCAAATGTACTCAAAATTGAGAAACACGTGAGCTCATTTTTGAGTCCATGGTTGCGTTCAAATAGGAATCGTTATGCGACCCCCCCCCTCCCACACACACACACACACACACCTGAATCTACAAATTAAAGTAAAAATGTACTGACATTTATTTTACGCTCAAAATTATTACATCTCAAATCCAAAAGGGCAACTTTATGACATGAGTTTTAATCTATTTTTGTTCGGAAATGTATGAAACTAGCAGGTGTTGTTGTTCAGAAACTATGTCATTGAATTGTTTTTCTGTTGCTGTTGTTTTTGCAAACGCAATACATTTTTCAGAAAAGAGTGTCAAAGTGGGCGTTTTGAATCGAATTTCCGCGCGAAAGAAGAATAACCACACAAGAAAGATTAAAATACATCTTTCTCACGTGATCAAAATCGCTTCTAAATCAATATGTAATTTATGGATAAAAAAATGGAAAACACAGTTCGATTCCAAATCGCTTCCCCAGACAGACCTTCCAATTTTATATCTTACAATTAGAAAATGAATTTGTAAAAGTGTCAAAACGTTTTGCGCTTGTTGAGCAGAGCAGTTGAGAACAGCCTTACCAAGAATTGTTTAATTGACTATTTATTAAGAAAAATAGCAAATTTATTATCAAGATACCCAAATCGAATATTTTTATGACAAGAGTAGTAAGCACTTTTAAATTATTTTAAAATACTGTGCATAATTTAATACTTACACTAATAAACACCTTTTATGCCGCCATGAATGAAATAAACCATTACAGAGTACAAAATTATTGTTTTGTTTGGGTTTGATAACATGTAATGTTTCAAAATTGAGAAAGCATAGGTTCATTTTTGATCCAAACTTACTTAATTCGATATGAGTAGTATATCGAATTACTCATTTTTGTGAGTACTTCAATTTTTTTTTTTTTTTTTTTTTTTTTTTTTTTTTTTTTTTTTTCAGTGCTGACTCATTTTTACTTTCTTTTATTTTTACAAGAAGAAAGTATTGGATTCATGAAAATTTTCGACTTCCGGTTTTCGACAGATTTACACGTTTTAGGGGTCAGAGATCCCGAAAAACATGCTTTTACAAAATGTCTGTCTGTATGTGACACAGATTTTGTGGGCGCTATCTCAAGAACTAATGGACGGAATTTAATAAAAAAATATAATCAGGTAGTCCCTAATATAAATGGGTGCTGATTAGTTTTTGGTGTCAATTGCCCGACAGGTGACGCTGCTATGCAGCGTTTTTCGCGATTTCTGCAATAGCTCTATCTCAAGAGCTAATGCACGGATTTTCATCAAACTTCAGATTCAGCGAGTCCTTGATATGAATGGGTGTTGGTGTCAATCGCTCAACAGGTGGCGCTGCTGTGCTGCCTTTTTCACGATTCCCGCAATAGTTCTGTCTCAAGAACTAATGGACAAATTTTCACCAAACTTTAGATTTAATTAGACTTTGACACAAGTTGTTGCTGTTTAGGTTTTGGTACTAATTGCCCAATAGATGGCGCTGTTAGGTTGCATTTTGCTGGATTTACACGATTTCAACGATAATCCTACAGTCCTCCTCACTTAATCGGGTGACGGATAATCGAATACACCGCTTATTCGTCTAGAATCCTCCGGAACCGAATTTATTCCTATTGGTTCTATGATGTTTTCCCCCGCTTAAACCAAATACCTTTTACGAAGGTCCCGCTTAATCGAATAATAAGTGTGTGACCGATGTTTGAAAATAGGCGCGGAGAGCACATTTCAGCTGGAATTTTCTTCCGCCTTTTGTCATTTTTGGTTCCTTTACGCTGAAAACAAATTTTCAGTTCTTCCTACAATGATTACGGCTGGCAGGTGTATAATGGACAGGTCAAATGATTTCCCCACTATCACTTCTTGCTGTTAACCAGGTTTTAATGACAATGCGCCATCACTTCGGGACTCGAGATAAAAAATGTGATACTTTGCACTCATTCGAAAAATAACTCGCTATTGACTCCTTTAAATTTCCACTTTATACGATTTTTTTAAGGCAGTATAAGTAACGTAAATTAGAAGTAGCAAAGTTTTGATTCTATTCAAGCGAGCTGCATTAAATGTGATGTAAACCCTATAAATGTATGTATTGACATTAAATGAATACGTAATTACTTTATATTAGCATTTGTATTTATTTTAGTTTATGTTATTCTATTAACGATTTATTATGCTGTTAATTAAATATACCATAGATAGTTATTTTGCCTTTTTATTACGCATTAAATATTACAGTTATAATTCCCGTTTAATTAAATAAACCGCTTAATCGAATATTATTTCTGGAACAGTCTATATTCGTTTAAACGGGGACGATTGTATCTCAAAAACTAATGCACGGAATGTCATATCCTTTAGAATACTCATGATGGACACAGATTGAAGTATTAACCTGTATGAGATAGAAGAAAATTTTGGGGTTGGTACACCCGACAAGCATAAAATGAGCAAGGCGTGGAAATGGAAATCGTGGAAATGAATTGGAATCGAATGATGTTTTCTAGTTTCGAAAAATAAATTAGTTATTGAGTTATAAGCGATTTTTGTCGCGCGTGACGACTGGTTTTTCTCCTTTCCAGCACAGTTGCGAGCGGAAATTTGGTTCAAAATGCCCACTTTGGCATTATTTCTTGAAATATATTTTGTTTTCACAAAAAAATGGAAGTCGTTATTCGATTACATAGTTTCTGACTAGGAACATCTGCCAGTTTGATGCATTTCCGAAAAAAATATTAATCCAGAAATGTATCTGAAAGTTGATCCCTTGGATTTGAGAACATACGTAAGAACATGACGAAAAATATTATTACATATTCGTAAAATAAAAATGAAAAAGTTTTTTTTAATAACACAAACTTATATATTGCACATGAGTGAGGTTTTATCAAAGAATAGTTAATAATGAAATAATTTCGGATTCATAATTCATTAATAAATTTTTAATCTATTTAACTTTTACCATTGTTTTATTTATATAAGTAATACGGGGAACTACGTTAAAGAAAATTGCTAGAGAATCGAGTCTTTTTGAAAGGAGCCGCACCAAGGGCCGCAAGAAGGAGATTAATATTTAAAATTGTTGGTAGCTGAAGTATGAGAAATTTTTTTGTCGCTATGTATGTTGGAGAACCTAAGAAGTTGTCTGGAAATACAGCCAGTGAATCGGAAAATTTCTAAGACTGTTATCAAATACAAAAGGGCAACTTTATGAAATGAGTTTTAATTTATTTTTGTTCGGAAATGCATGAAACTAGCAGGTGTTGTTGTTCAGAAACTATGTCATCGAACTGTTTTTTCCGTTTTTTTTTTTTTTTTTTTGTAAACGCAATACGATTTTTCAGAAAATAGTGTTAAAGTGGGCGTTTTGAACAGAATTTCCGCGCGAAAGAAGAGGTTAACTAGGCATAGAGTACGCCGAACCTGTCATTATGCATGACCAAACTGTCCGTAACTTTAAGGTAGGGATGCACAACCTGTGGCCCGCGATGGGTTAACGTGTGACCCGCGAATTTTGTCAATTTATTACTGGAAAAAAAATTGCATTTTTTTTCCATAGGTCGCAAGAAGAAAATCGTGAATTTCGTCAGTTTGCCGCGGGAAAAACTGAAAATTTCGTCAGTCAGTTAAAAATCGCGAATTTCGTTGATCGAATGCGGAAAACTAGCGAATTTTGTCGATTAGGAGCGGAAAAATCGCAAATTTCTTTGATGGGCACGAAAAAATTTTCAATTTTTTGATGATGCGCGTAAAATTGCAAATTTTGTCGATTGGCTGCTGAAAAATCCTAAGTTTCGTCAGTTGCGAGAAAAAATCGCAAATTTCATGAATTTGCCACGGGAAAAATTTGCAAATTTCGCCAATTTACCGCGGGAAAAAAATATAAATTTCGTCAAACAATTAAGAGTCATGAATTTTGTCGATCGTGTGCGGAAAAATCGCGAATTTTGTCTATTAGGAGCAGAAACATCTCAAATTTCGTTGATCGGCTGCGGAAAAGTCGCCTGTTTCGTCTGTTTATCACGAATTTCGCCAATTTGCCACTGGAAAAATCGCAAATTTCGTCCGAGTCAGTTAAGAGTCACGAATTTCGTTGATCAGGCGTGAAAAAATCGCAAATTTCGTCGATCGGGCACGGAAAATTGAAAATTTCGTTGATCGGCTGCGGAAAAAGCGCGAGTTTTTTCAGTTTATCGCAAGTAAAAAGCGCGAATTTCGTCAATTTACCGCGAGAGGAAATTACAAATTTCGTCAGAGTTAGTTAAGAATCGCGAAATTCGTTGATCGGACGCAGAAAAATCGCGAATATCGTCGATCAGAGGCTGACAAGTTAAAAATTTCATCGATCGGACTCCGAAAAATCGCGAATTTCGTTGGCGGAGCACGAAAAAATTGCGAATTTCGCCGATCAGGTACGGAAAAATCGCAAATTTCGTTGATCGGCTCCTCCTCCCCCCTTCGTTCCTGAAGTTCACGGTTTTTTTTGGCTCTAGACACTTTCATGCCTATGTTTGTTTTTTAGAACTTTCAATAAAACAAAATTTACTCCCCCAAATAAAGTCAAGGAATATTACCTTCTAAATAATCCTTGCTAGATCTCTGTTATATATACAAACGTAAACTGTTGAAATATTCTTGCCAACTAAATTGGATATGTTGACTGGGTAGGGGAACTTAGAGCGTGATACCCCCTCTGTAATCATAATTTTTATCTGATTATAGGCCACAGATCACCTCCCCAAAATAGAATTATCTCCGTGTTATTGATGTGGCCCTCGACAACACAAAAATTTTTGCAAGTGGCCCTTCTCTTAAAAAGGTTGTGCACCCCTACTTTAAGAGTTAATATCTCAGCTAATTATGGACGATTTTTTTCAAAAATCATTATCACAGTGCTTTTATACTTCTGCTACACCACTTTCCAGCGGTGCTCAACACTTTTGCTGAATGCTCGTGAATCGAAATTTGTGTGTATAAAAAAAATGAGATTTTCTCAAAAACTATGTAACCTAAGGCAATCGCTACAATTTTCCTTCAAGGTTTAAATTAACGTCTATTACCTCTGACTTTTTCATAATTTTAGTTTCAGTAGATTCGGAATTTAGAAGGGTGGGGGGCATATTTTTGCGCTATATTTTCGACGATAGCTTTCAAAATATAATACCTAAAATTAAAAGAAATGTATTGTTCTAGTGAAAAATGTAGTTTTCATCTAGTTGCTTCTTATTTTGGAGCTTCAAATGAGTAGAGGTAAGTACCTTTTATTGTAACATTAGGTACTTAAGATAATATTATCCGTAATCCACATGCATTCGCAGACATTTTGATGCAATTTGTTGAACAAGTTCGGTTCTTTGTTTAGCTTTGCTGGGGGATTTCCGCTATAGTGTCCTCTCGGGGTAACGCCGCCACCATGGTAAACAGCGACTTTTCCAATTTGAGTTAAATTGTAAGCTTAGCACATTAATAAATCTAGTTTAAGGAACATCGTAATTATTCATTATTTTGATAAAATATTGCATTCTAAATATTTTCAGTAGGTTATGTGTCTCCTAGTATCCATTTTATGTATTTACTAGGTCATTAAAGAGTGGCGTCATTACCCCGATACAGTGGCGGAATTACCCCAGTGTCCTGGGTAATGCCGCCACTGTACAGAGGATGAAAGAAATTTTTTTATGTGTGCTTATTTTACAGTTATGATTACGGTTAAATTTATACATATACTAGAGATAATGATTCAGCTTTGGAATTTTTACTATTAAAAAATAAACATTTTTTGAGGTGAAAAAATTTAAATTCCCTTAAGGTGTCGCCATTCCCCCGGTCTCCCCTATAATAATAATTGTAGTGCTAAGCTTAACAGCATGATATTCTAAAACTTCATAGAGGGTATATGGGGCACCTTGGGACAGGTGGAGGTGATACATTTTGGGATACAAGATATGGCTAGCTAACTTTTATTCGAAATATTTTAACAAAAAGATATTGTGTTTAAAACATTTTTTATTTAATCTACATAACATGTATTTATTAATAATTATTTCTTCTTTTAAGAAGTCATTAGGCTTATCATTGGCAAAGATTAGAAATTTAGAATACAAAACAAATGCTGCAATTCATGCTGGCAATATTCAGAAAGCTGCTACGAAAATTTTATCAGCTGAAATGTCTTTTCAGTTTAAATCAATTTCTTTTCCTGAACAAACAACTCCATGTATATTGTAATTCAATTATTGAGCTTTTCAGATCTATTTTTAACTGTCCCAAGGTGCACCACAAGGTGGTATATCTTGGGACAAAGCACAAGTTTAATAACTATTAAAAAAAAAATCTATAATGGATATAAGAACAAAAGTTATTTAATAATGTAGGCAAAGGTTAAAAGAATGAATACCAGTAAAATTTTGACAATTGATCAATATAAAAAAAAAAAAAAGAAAAAAAGAAAAAAAAAGTGTCTCAAGGTGAGCCACTCTCCCCTAATTTTTTTTTTTTTTTTTTTTTTTTTTTTACAAATGGGAAAAAAAAAAAAAAAAGAATGACGAAGAGAGTAAAAAATTCTCCGGAAAATGCTTTACGGCCAAAAAATAAAACCGAAGTTAGCAGTAAAATGTGGCGCCTCCTCAATTTCCGCTCCCGGGCGACCGCTCGATTCCGCTCTCCTCCTTCTGCACGGGGCTGTCAAAAGTTTTAGAAGTAAACTATCATGATTGTTACAACCCTTAAATGAATGTTCTATAATGAGCAAAAATGAAATCTGCTGAAATTAAATAGCAACAAAATTGAAAAGCTAAGTGGGAGAACATGTTAAGTAACAAAAATTATATTTGAAGAAATTTGATGTGAAAGTTTTTGTTCTCAATTTTAATGATTTATTTTCTGTTCGATACCATGTGTTTAAAATATTAACAAGTGTGGTTCTAAACTCTATCAAAAAAAGTTATTCATATTTAATTTTTAAATATTAAAAAATATTGTTATTATTTGGATTATTAAATATTAATGAATAATGTCTTAAATTTTCAAGGCTAAATAGAATTTTGGTATTTTACTTTACTATGTGATAGACTACCTGATAACACCTTCGTCCAAAAGATAAAATCATTTTAAAGAAAATGTAGCATAACATGTTCTTCCACTCAGCTCTTCAATTATAAGTAAATATTTTCTTTAATTGCCATTTTCCCAGTAATTGATCAGTTGAAAAAATCAGTCGAAAATTAAAAAAATAATCTTTAAAATACCATGTTTAAGTTGTGATTAACAATAATTCATGTAAAACTATTATTTGAAATAAGCAATATGGAAGTGGATTATTTTAACTTACCGTAATTGTGTCCGACTAATCAAAAACTAAATTTTTACTTTTCGTAACAAAAAAATGGAATCGCCCAAATGGATCGATTGAATGCCAATAATGCATGCATTTACATTTCAACGGCTCACATTCATCCTTATATTTCTATAACCGAAAAAAAAAATAGTGCATAGGGGAAAGTAGGGTAATGACGCTCACTTAAGGGAAAACAGCTAGTCAAATTTACACAAAAAATCAATATTTTATTAACGAAATATAATTTCAAAGCATAAAGAACAGTTTTCAATCAACTAATCCGCATAAAAGTTTTAGAAATTTTTTTTATCGTTTTATTTAATTAAGAATGGATTGAGCGGTAATTCCCGACATGGTAGGGTAATTACCCTCAAAGTTTGAATACAATATTTAATTTGGAGTTATTTATAGTTGGTGTAACAAAGCACTGCAAAAATAAATAAAATAATGAACGTACAGCTAAATGTATATATTTTTAGAAATAATGAGTAAATTAACATTGGAAAATAAGAGTGTACTCGTACTAACTTGAAGTGTAACTATTTATCCTTATATTTCTATAACCGAAAAAAAAGTGTATAAAGGAAAGTAGGGTAATGACGCTCACTTAAGGGAAAACAGCTAGTCAAATTTACACAAAAAATCAATATTTTATAAACTACATATCTACACGTTCTAGAACATCTACCTTCAAGTTAGATGTTCTAGAATTTTATTCTGAAACAACTTCAAACTAATAATGTGAGGACACAAAAATACTTTCCTCCCGACGGGCACTTTATCCTTACTGGGTACTTAGGATGAAGTTCTCTTAGTTTTTTAAAGTTATTTTTCTTGTGCTATTTTGTATACAGATGTGAATAGTACTGGCGTAACTACAGATTTTTTTTTTTTTGGTGGTGGTGGTGGTGGTGGGGGGGGGGGGGGAGAATTTAAAAATTTCCCAACTTAAAAAAAAATTGCTCTAAATTCCAACTCAAATGATGCGTGCAATGTGTATATAATGATAATGATACTTATGCACAAAAGAAATTCCTTTCCAAAAAATAAATAAATAAATAAATAAAAAATAAAAACATAAAAATACTTATTATTGGTTCGTTTAATAGAAGTTTAAATACATCTTTTTCATTTAAATAATTAAAATAAAAAATACATTAATTTCTATTTTCCCATCTTGGTCTCATTCAGCATGAAAATAAAGATTAGAAGATAAGATACCCATTTGCAAATAATTAAGGAAACAATTTCAAACAATGCAATAAATGTAAGATTTAAAGGTAAAAACGTTACATACATTTAGAGAAAATTACATAAATATATGAAATACGAAGAGAAAAATGTTACATAGAGAAAATATTGCTAATGCACTTACATTGTAACATTTTTTCATTTAACATTAATTCTTCTGGCCTTTAAAGAAGCCCACCTAATGATCACATCGTCCAGTTTAACAAAGTCCCCTATTTCACTTTCACACTTTAAAAGCATTAAGCTGTCAAGTCTTTCATCGCTCATAGTAGTTCGTAATACATTTTTTATAATTTTTAATTGGCTAAAAGTTCTTTCATTAGATGCAACACCATAAGCTGCTGTGAATGCTAAAATACATAGTTTAAAGGCTTGACCCAAATAATCTTTGAATTTCTTGGCATGAATGAAAAGTTCATTAAGTGAGTTAACATTGTTGCTCGAACATAAATCAAATATTATTTCCATTTGACTCTGTAAGTCATGTACATCAGGTTTCTCAGATCCAGGAGGAAACATATTGATAACTTTTCTAGATTAGTTATACTCTCATTTGCCTTGCTAAATGGTAATTTAAATATGGAATGTATTGGTTCAATATTATCTTGGATATATGAAACATTGTCACTGAAGCCCATTATTAAAGTGTCCAAAATTTCTTTAAATTCTTTCCTGTAAAATGTATGTATATCAATGTCCATTGCTGTGCTATTGTTTTCATCAATTTTCTTTGGTGGAACCCTTTTTCTATGGTGCTTTCGGAAGTCAGCTTCAGCATCTATTCCCATTTTTTCAGCGAACACAATTGAACTTTTTATCAGATTATCCATCCCAGTGGAATCATCAACTGATTGCTTTTAAGGTTTGGAATGTATTTTTGAGTTCAGCGTTACAAAAGCTTTCACACGATACGCCACACGAGATAAAAAGAAAAGATATTTTTTTTCTCGTAGCATAATTAGCTCCACTACATTTTTACTAAATATATTTATGAATGTGATGAATTTATGAACAAATCAGAAACTAGAAGAAAACTAATAATCAGAAGCAACTAGATGAAAACTACATTTTTCATTACAATATGCGAACGACGTACAACAAAATCATTCTCACTCTAGGCACTGTTTCTATTGTTGGCCGCTATAGTGCAGGCGTATTCACTATTTCAAACTGACGTTAGTTTTTATACTAGGCGGGGTGGCGCATAACCCCAAGTGGCGCCATTTCCCCGGTCTCCCCTATTTGTAAATGTTTAATAATCTGTAAATATGTGGGTCAATAGTCTTTATTACTTCCCCCAATTTGAACTTTCTACGTTCCATAGTTTACGAGTAAAATGGCTGTGACAGACAGACACAGGAGTGATCTTATAATGGTTCTGTTTTTACTTTTTAAATACGGAACCCTAATAATAAATATTATTTTTCAGTTCGCGAAAATCCAACTCTAAGATTATTAAGGCTCTCAACTGCTCTGCTGTGTCCACGTTTTGACACATTTACGAATTCCTTTTTTAACGGAAAAATATAAAATTGGAAGGCCTGACTATGGAAGCGATTTAGAATCGAACTGGGTTTTCAATTTTTTTTATAAATAAATTACCTATTGAGTTATAAGCGATTTTGATCACGTGACAAACACATTTTTCACCCTTTCTTGAGTGGTTGTTCTTCTTTAGCGCGTAAATTCGGTTCAAAACGCCCACTTTGACAATATTTTCTGAAAGATCTATTACGTTTGCAAAAAGAAAAAAAAAAAGGAAAAACAGTTTTGTTAGATAGTTATATTATTCTGTTCCGAAAATTTTACAAAATCGGTCATCAATCCGAAAATTCGGATATATAAAAAATCCCGAATTTCGACAAATGGTTGCCGTAAAAAATAAATTTTGTCAATCTTTTCCAGAAAAATCGACAATTTAGTCAAAGAGGATCGCGGGAAAAACGCAAATTTCGTCAAAGAATTGCAGAAAAAACTCAAATTTCGTCCAAGAATTGCAAAAAAAATCCACAAAAATCTGTCAAAAAATAGTTCCGTTAGATTTGACAAAAGCCAATGATAAAGAAATATTTTCACAACTCTACTTTTTATTATACAGCTTCAAAATTTAGTTAGTAAATGTTTTTAACCCTCCTTTTTTTTCTTTTACACTAAACTAAATTAATTTTTAAAGGAATCCTTATTTGAATAAGACTGTGTAAGTAATCATTAACATTGCTATTTTGTATTTTCTGTCTTGCGAATAGAGAGTAATTTAAAAATATACTGTAAAATTATCCCATAAATATGTATGCAGTATTCTTAAAAGAATCTCAATTATATGTCAAGAAAAAATCTGAATTTTTTGTAGAAATTGTGTCGGGGCGGATTGGGCCTGATTTAAATGATTTTGCCCCGGGCCGGGTGGAGAATGTTTCAACTGATTTTTCTACGGCCCGAGCCGGGGCGGATGGGACCCGCGCCTGGTAGTTCCAGTCCTGCACGGGCTGGAGACCTCTAGCGTAGAATTAAAGGAATTCCGTCACGTGACTATAAGTTCCGTTTTACAATTCTATTTTTATTGTTACTTACCCATCATACGTAGTTACAGGGTAAGTCTTGTAAGGCAGTTCTCAAATCCAAAAGGGCAACTTTATGACATAAGTTTTAATTTATTTTTGTTCCGAAATGCATGAAACTAGCAGGTGTTGTTGTTCAGAAACTATGTAGCTGTTTTCCTTTCCAGCTTTCATCCAGCTGTTTTTTTTTTTTTTTTTTTTTTTTTTTTTTTTTTTTTTTTCCAAACGCAATAGATTTTTCAGAAATTAGTGTCAAGTGGGCGTTTTCAACCGAATTTCCACGCGAAAGAAGAATAACCACTCAAGAAAGGGTGAGAAATGTGTTTGTACGCGATCAAAATCGCTTATAAATCGATAGGTATTTATTTATCAAAGACCGGAAAACACAGTTCGTTTCCAAATCGCTTCCATGGTCAGGCTTTCTGGTACAAAATGAATTTGTAAATGCGTCAAAATGTTTTCCGCTTGTTGAGCAGAGCGGTTGAGAACAGTCTTAAAAAGATTATCCGGTTAGGGACTAGAGGTCTGCACGGACCGAAATTCCCGGGACCGGACCGGCCCGTACAAAAATCAGTGAAAACAGGCCCGGCCCGGTCCGACTCAATTTCTACAAAAACAAATCCGTTTTTTCTCGACATACAATTAATATTCTTTTAATGAATACTACTTACATATTTATGGGAACATTTTACAGTATATTTTCGATTACTACGTGTTCGCAAAACAGAAAACACACAATAGTAAACATTAACGATTACACAGTGTTTTAGTCATCGTCTCTACAGACGTTTCAAAATTCCACTTTTGAAGCTGTATAATGGAAAGTAGATTTGTGAAAATATTTCCTCATTTTTAAGGATTTTCTCAAATCCAAAGGAGCTACGTTTCGACATATTTATGAATTCATTTCTTTTCGGAAACGCGTAAGATTGGCAGGTATTCTTATTCAGAAAGTACGTAAATGTCGTTTTTTCATAGATCAAAGCAATATATCTTTCACTGAAAACACTGCCAAAGTTAGCGTTTTTAATCGAATTGCCTGAAGCGATAGCACAGGAAAGGAGAAAAACGTACAGTCACGTGACAAGAATCTCTGTAAGTAATTTATCAAATATGGAGAAAGCTATTAGTTCCCAAATGCCTTCAATAGTCAGGCCTGTCAATTTTATGCCTTTATAGTTAAAAATGAGTCAGAAAATGTGTCTGAAAGTTTCGCATTGTTGAGCAGTGAATATGAGAACTACTTTAAGGTATATTTCCAAAATACTGTTAACAGAAGTTCATTATCACTATTAATACTTTTACAAAACACAATGTCTGTCCTACACATTCTCAGATCGATTAAGACCAGTTCCGTCCGGCACGAGTCTGCTGAAAAAAATTTAACCCGGAATCAGACATCTTGTAACTGTACGATGCCGATCTCTACGATGGACATGTTACATATCTGTATTGATGTTGTTAAACTCGCATCGGCTCGTGATGCACATTTATAGTTCTTCAGAAAATCATATTCATTGAAAATGGCTCGTATTTTATCTGCTTCGCTTGAACTCTTATATCGGGCCGATAGGTCCGATTAATTTTTTTATCGCCCCAGCCCGACCCTGCAGGGCCGTTCAAATTTTTGTCGGCCCGGCCCGTTGGAAAAATTGTCCTAATTCTGCCGGCCTGGCCCGATGGAAAATTCGCCTTCATTCCGCCGGACCGGGCCGGGCCGTGTTCGGGCCTCGGGCCAAGCTCGGCACCTATATTAGGGACTATACATATATAACGTTAACAACTTTTTGGTAATTTTAGACTCAATCCCCCGTTCTTACGATATCATATGTTATCATTCCTCGACACCCCCCCCCCCCCCACCCTGATTACAGTGGAACCTCCCTGTGCGACCACCTCCATTAAGCAACAACCTCCCTGAACGACCTTTTTTTTTCATGGTACGAAATTTATTCCCATAAGCTCGATACTAATTTTACCTCCATTCAGAGACCATCCCAGCTGAACTCCCTCCATGAGCGACCCACTTCTTTGAAGAAAATGAAACAAATTCCGTTTTTCCTCGTCGCTTGAAGAAGGTTTTATTAGAAAATAAATCCGGAGAGCGCATTATTCATCAAACTTCTAAACTAAGTTTAGAATTTTCTTTTCTTTTTTTTTATATCGGTAACTTTTAAGTTTAAAACCCCTTTTTGCGTTTTAGACAATGAATTTAACTCTGATGACAAATTAAGAATGACGGCCAATGAACTCCCCTGCCCTATTCTGCCAGGAAACTCTCAAAGAAATAGATAAATTAATGAAATCAAATCGTCAATATTTGTTCCAGTCCAAAAAAAAATTACATTTATTGACTGAACATCGAAAAGACTTGGAAATAAAAGTTATAAAAGATAAAACCGTAAAATCGAAGCAAACGCCAATGTATTCATTTTTTAAACACTATAGTAATTAACTTATGTAATTAACTTCTGTTTTGATACTTAAATTTTCATATATTTTCTTAATGTGAAAAATAAATTTTAGTAACGTTAATTGCTACATTTTCCACAATTAAAATCTAGATTTAAACATGACCACCTCTCAGAACGCCCCATATTTATTGGAACGGAAGGTGGTCACTTTAGGGAGGTTTTACTGCATATCGTTATCAATGTTTAAAATTCTTTTTATTGTTGCTATTGAGCTATTTTTATTAAAAGATACACATGAAAAAAAAAATAAAAAATCACGCTTTGTACACGAAATTTGGTATCTGTTAGTAAATTTAAGAGGTATTGCAAATATTTTGTTAAAAATCCATGATTAAAATCATAAATTGTCCAATTGTTTAAAATTACATAAAGACGCATTCAAATCTAAGGTGAACATAATTTGAAAAGTTTCGATTGGTATATCTTATGAATAAGAAAAAAATCCCTGCCGGCCCGGCCTACAGGCAGAGGTAGATTTCGAAGTTAAGTATACTAATTTCACCAACAAAAACTAAATCATTATTAGATATAAATCCACTTTAAAAGTTTTATCTGCCTGCTTTTGACGAGTTTTTATTTCTTTTTTATAAAATAGCTGGTTTTATCAGAATCATGTTAAGGCGATATTTAAAAAATTATTTTTCCATGCTCAACAACTCTAAATTTTCTGGCACATTTTCAGATTCATTTTTAATAAAAAAAATATTATATGAAACATGCTGACGTGATTTTTGAAAAGATTTATAAGCAACCTGTGTTTTTATTTTTCTTTCAATTAATTAAAACTTGATTAATAAACAATTATTTTCTCAGTACGGCAATATTTTTCGTTTCTCACACAATCGCTTCGTGAAATTCTGTTCAAAATGCCCACTTTGACATCATTTTTTGAAATATATTCTGCCTCTATCAAAAAATCGATCATTACTGTACGTTATATAGTTTCTGAATAAGAGAATCTAGCAATTGGATGCGTTTGAGAGCAAAAATGAATTTAAAAATGAGTAAGAAAATGGTCAGTTTGGATTTGAATGCACCCTTACTTAGATGATTTTTTTCTTCAACCGCTATGTATTTTTAATTTGTTTTTGCTGTAAGAATTGGCCCTATCAAAAATTTGTCTATATAAATGTTGAAGACAATATTAAGAAGATATATGATAAATTCATGGAGATTTTATATCTTGTGAATTGACGGAGTTAGGAAAATTTTTCTTCTTCAACCCCCCTTTTTTTGTTTTCGTTTTTAATTTTTTTTTTTTTTTGTACGAATTGGTCCTATCAAAAACTTGTGAAAGTAAAAGTGTTAGATAGTATTAAGGAGATGTATAATAAAATTAATTGGATTTGATATCTTGAGAATTGACGAAGTAAGGAATTCTTTTTCATAAAAACCCTATTTTTTGCGCCCCTTGAGCCTATTTTTAATTTTATCAAAAATCTGTAATGCATGAATTTTTGGCGCTATTTTTAGAAGTAATAAAAACTTTAAACTGATTTGATATGTACAAAAATTAAGAAGTTATGGGTTTTTTTCGGTTTTCAAAAAACCCCTCCCTATTTCCATCCCCTATGTCCGCTTTTGCCCATTAACGAACTTGACCGATATTTTATGTCCCTTGATTTTATGTATCAGTTTGGAAGAGATTTGTGCAGAATTGCGGAAGTTAACGTGTCCAGAAGAAAGTGATAACACAATTGCTTCGGGAAATTCCGTTCAAAATGCCCACTTCGACATCATTTTTTGAAATATATTCTGCCTCTATCAAAAAATCGATCACTGCGGTACATTATATAGTTTCTGAATAAGCGAATCTACCAATTAAATGCGTTTGAGAGCAAAAACGAATTTAAAAATGAGTCAGAAAATAAGCAGTTTGGATTTGAGTGCATCTTTAATGCAATGATTTTTCCAACACAATCCGCTTCGGGAAATTCGGTTCAAAATGCCCACTTTAACAGCATTTTCTTAAATATATTCTGCCTCTAACAAAAAATCGACCATTACGGTACATTATATAGTCTCTGAGTAAGAAAACGTACCAATTGGAAGCCTTTGAGAGCAAAAAAGAATTATAAAATGAGTCAGAAAATAAGAAAATTTGGATTTGAATACACTCTTACTTAGATGATTTTTTTCTTCAACCGCTATGTATTTTTAATTTGTTTTTGCTCTAAGAATTGGTCCTATCTAAAACTTGTCTATATAGATGTTGTAGACAATATTAAGAAGATATATGATAAATTCATGGGGATTTTATATCTTTTGAATTGACGGAGTTATGGATTTTTTACTTCTTCAAAACCACTTTTTGTTTTCGTTTTTAATTTTTTTTTTTTTTTTTTTTTCGGTACGAATAGGTCCTATCAAATACTTGTGAATATAAAAGTTGTAGATAATATTAAGGAGATTTATAATAAAATTAATTGGAATTGATATCTTGAGAATTGACGAAGTTATGAATTTTTTTCTCCCAAAAACCCTATTTTTGCGCCCCTTGATCCCATTTTTAACTTTATCAAAAATCTGTGATGCATAAAATTTTGGCCCTATTTTTAGAAGTAATAAAAACTTTAAACTGATTTGATATGTACAAAAATTAAGAAGTTATGGGGTGGGGGGGGGTCTTCGGTTTTCACAAAACCCCTCCCTATTTCAATCCCCTTGGTCCGATTTTGCCCATTCACGAACTTGACCGAGATTTTATGCGCATTGATTTTATGTATCAGTTTGGAAGAGATTGGTGCAGAATTACGAAAGTTATCGTGTCCAGAAGAAAGTAATATGTATATATATATATATATATATATATATATAAAGTTTTTTACTGAGGGTGGTTTTGGGTTCTAGGGGCATGATCGGTGTAGATCGGCAAAAATTTTTCAGAAACTCCAACATAGGAACGATCCCAATAGGTAGTATTTCATACGAAATCTACCTAAAAAAAAGGCGATAAATAATTGTTTCGAATCTTAGACTATTCCTTAGGCATAAAAAATTGAGTACATTAAATTTGTAAAAAGCAAGATTTTAACAGCCATAAAAAGCATTTCATTTAAAAATGATATTTAAATCTAATATACGTAATTTGCAATGACATTACTTCCTTTAACTAATCAAATAATTCATTCATTTCTATAACATAAGCATAGCAGTATAATAAATTTCTGCATAAAAGAATAAATAACCAGTATGTTATTTTCTCACTCTATTTTTGCAATAATAAATTTATAGCAAATTGGAGCTAAAGAAGAATGATACCTGCTCAACAACTATTATGAAAGAATGTATGAGAGAAAAAGGAGCTAATTGGTATAAAAATGTTAAGTCGGAAAGAGCTTGTTTGGTAGAGTTTGAATAAATGTTTTTATTTTTTTTACTTTTGAACTCGTATCCACAAAAAAAAAAAAAAAAAAAAAAAAAATAGAAATTGAAATGGGTGATTTTTTTTTCTTTTTTCTTTTTTGAAGCACTAAAGGCTAATAATCCCTACAGAGTGGTAACAATGCTGTTATTTAATATTTTGATGATTTTAGGTTTCATTTGTTATTCTTATATTTATTTTGTATATGTAACTAATTTTCATAATTCTTTCGGTTAACATAGATATACATGTAAGTAAATTTAGATTTAGGTAATTATTAGTAATTTTCCGAAGTACAAATTCAAAATGAGCTGCAAATCATTTTTTCCTTTTTTGTTATTTGTGCTACTAATTAATGAAATTACACATATTTGAAGTTTTTTTAAATTCTGAAATTACTGTTCTCACTAGGCCATTTTTTAAGATTGCAGCACCCTGCTCTTTTTAAAATTGGCGAAATACACTCCTTTTAATAAAAATTAGTGAAATTCATCTTTAGTTGTAACCAGAGATTTCTTGGGAAAAACTTCCCCATTTCTGAATCAGTGTGTCCAGGAACTTGCAAAAATTATTGAACTTTATTTCTTTTGAAGAAAAAAAAAGTTATTTTTAAATTATGTTGTTATTTAATTGTATTTTTCAATTTGCAATTCATAAAATCCTTAAAAATTAATGTCACTTTATTTATTATATTAACTCTTTATGTATATACGAATTATGGATTCATGAAATTTTTATCTTCTAAAGAATTTTTCGTGAATTGCTTAAACTACATTAGAAGATTTACATAATCATTTAATAAGTTTTAGAAGGATTTTAGAAGGATTCATTAAATTTGAATTTATAGGGATTTTGTGCTATATTTATAACCCCCAATCAAATCTTTTATTTTAAATATTTTTCTTATTATTTAGTAGAATTAAATAATGTACAAATGTAATGTTCTCACAATAGAAATATTTCCGAATTGAAAAATCCCCCCCCCCCCCCCACACACACACATACCCCTACCGCCAAGAAAACTGATAAGATGCAAAGGCAAAAGAAATCATCCTTTGAAAACTATTTTTGTTTTGTGTAACCCAAAATGCTTTCGGAACAAGATAAAGTAATGTACGTACCAATAACTCATTTTAAACTGTATTACAACGAATCGATGTATTAAATGAATTTTATAACAAGTTATTTTAATTATACTTATAAGTACCGTCAGTAGGTAAAGGGTTAACAAATTATATACTTTTTTCTTATATCGTTACTAAACACATTACTATACTAATATATTTACTCATGAAGTGATGCTTTCTCTTTTCTGAACTAGTGCCTTTTTTGGGAACTAGCAATCCCCCCCCCCCCCTTTTTTTAGAATGAATACTAAACTGTCATATTAGAAATTAAAACATAAAGATGTAATATTTTTCCTAATTAGAAAGTTAATTGCTAAATAATTATTAATTTCAAGTGTTGTTAACAATTTAATATTAAAAGCAGTGATTAATAATTTTAATAACTCTAAATATAAATAGTATTTAGTATAGTTTTAGATTATTATTACAAAATGTTAATGTATGTAACGTAATTGTATACTACTAATGAAAATGAATGCAGTTTTTATAATTACTCTAACTAATAATTATAATTAAAGCCTAAAAATATATATTACGTAAGCAATTAGATGTTTAACTCGGGAGAACTCGCTAGTGAGAATGCCCAATTGCTTTTCTTTTCCTTTACATTCATATAATGTCAACTTTTTTTGGTTGGCTTAGTACTTTTATTCAAAAAATAGGTAAAATAATTGAAAACATTTTGAAATTTTAATTAAAATGAAAAATGATTTAAATAAGAGTCTTAAAAAAGTACGATTGTGAGAGAAAATCTCATTTTCATCAAACCTAAAATCATCAAACCTAAAATTATTGGTAGCTATTCCGTATTTTAATGCTTGGAAAAAAATCATAAAAATCCGATTTAAATAAATAATAAAAAAAATAATCATAATTTTTTTACACCCTTTTCGTAATGTTTGCTAATATGAATTGAAAAAAAAGTGAAAAATATTGAATAGATTTCGTTATACAGTCGAACCTCATTAACATGAATCTCAAGGGGAATCAAAATTTTGTTCATTTTAACTAGGGATGCACCGAATATTCGGTATCTATTCAGTATTCGGCCTATTCGGCCATGTTACCGAATATTCGGTTTGGCCGAATATCAAACTATTCGCTATACCGAATATTCGGCTTGGCCGAATAGCAAACTATTCGTCATGCCGAACATTCGGTTTGGCCGAATGTCGAAATATTCGGCCAAACCGAATATTTAAAAAAAGCTTTTAAAACATATTTTTAAAAACATTATACAACTTCCACCTTTAACAGTCAACTTATAAAGATATTCAGAATAATTAGAAACAGAAGCTAGTATGCATTTAAAAACTTCCTCGCTTAATCAAAGGGAGTAGAACAGTTATTCTTGCTAAGTTGCTACCCTATAAAATTTGAATAGGGTATTATTTATTTACTTTTACTTTAGTCTCTTCCTGCCAAACAAATAATATAGGATCCAGTACAATTTTTTCACAATTTCTCTTTGATTTTAAAATTTTTTAGAATTTAAGAAAATTTTATTCATTTGTTTTAATTCACAGAAGAAACCATGAAATTTAAATTTTTATTAATTAAAAAATATCCTCTTCTTAAATAACTCAAAGCAGATTTTTTGCAGCATAAAGTTTACTTGAAAAAAGCTCTTGTTTATTAGAATAAAAGTTTCTGTTTTAAATATTATGTAAAATTGTTTTAAAATCTAACATTTTAATGCATTAAACTTTGAAATATAAAAGTATTCGACATGCCGAATATTCGGTATTCGGTTCCCCTGTTGGCCGAATGGGGACTGTGAAAACAATTCATGTTAAAAGTAATTCACTTGAAGCGAGTTCGTGTTAAACGAAGTTTGACTGTAAGAAGGTTTGGCATAAACGCAATTCCTTACTAAAATTTGACTCAATATTTCCTACATTTGAAAAGTTAATTAAAATTCCATTAAAAATTTATATGAATTCACAGTTTTATTCCCTGTTTTAATTAAAAACACATATGTTTGATAAAATCCGCCCCCTGTGAGTTATGCTCGCCAACACTCGTTCAGACTTCGGCAGCCTCTAAAAACATGGTAATGTGCGTTGTTTTAAGGCTGTTCTCAAATCCAAAATGGTAACTTTATGACATAAGTTTTAATTTATTTTTGTAGGTTTTAAGGCTGTTCTCAAATCCAAAAGGGTAACTTCATGACGTAAGTTTTAATTTATTTTTGTTCGGAAATGCATGAAACTAGCAGGTGTACTAGGTCATCGAACTGTGTATTCCGTTTTCTTTTCTTTTCTTTTCTTTTCTTTTTTTTCCGGAAACACAATAGATCTTTCAGAAAATAGTGTCAAAGAGGGCATTTTGAACCCAATTTCCGCGCGAAGGAAAAACAATCACTCACGAAAGGGTGAAAAACGTGTTTGTCACGTGATCAAATCGCTTATGACACAATAGGTAATTTATGGATCCAAAAATGGAAAACGCAGTTCGGTTCCAAGTCGCTTCCCTAGTCAGACTCTTCAATTTTATATCTTTCCGTTAAAAAATGAATTTGTAAATGTACCAAAACCTTTTGCGCTTGTTGAACAGAGCAGTTGAGAACAGCCTTAAAAAGATTTTCCAGTTAGGAACTATACATATATAACGTTAACAACTTTTTTGTAATTTTAGACACCCCCTCCCCGCCCTAATGATATCTAAAAATTCTTTTGATTTTTGCAATTTTTCTTTTGTTTGTTTGTTTGCAGTGATATACAGGTATAGTTATACATTTATTATTTGCATACTTTATTGATTCAAATGAAAAGAAGGCAATAAAATATCACTATTATATATGAAATAATTTTATATCAAAGAAAACTTAAAAAAGAAAGAAATAGTTATACTATTTAAAAGTATTTAATAATACATTTTTGTTACCTAATGCATTCAACAGTAATGCCTTCTTGCATTTGCCACCGCAAGGGAAAGGGGGGTGGGGGGTGGGGGGTGGAGGGGGCAGGCAGAACTTTTCATCAACAAAACAGATGCACTACATTCCTTCTCTTTATTTTACTGGCAAACAAATGTACCATTTCAATCATATTTCGTACCTGGTTTCTCAAAGAGCGGATTATATATGCATACACATATGCACTGTAAACTGAAATGTCTGAAATTCAGACATTTAAGTGTCTGAAACGCAGTGTTCAATTTTCAGACGTTTTAAAATGTCTTAAAATTTTCAGACACTTCTTGTGTCTGAATTTCAGACACTTAAGTGCCTGAAACAAGAGTGTTCAATTTTAAGACGTTTTAAAATGTCTTAAATTTTTCAGACACTTCTTACGTCTGAATTTCAGACATTTCAAATGTCTTAATTGAGGCCATCTTTGAACCCTCCCCCTTTTTTTTTTGGCCAATATGAAGCCATCTTTGACCACTTTTCTTTCTAAGCCATATACGCAACCATGTTTGACCACATTGAATCATTTTTTATAAATGGGAATACTTTGTTACCATAAAGCAGAGCTGATTGCAGCGTGGGAAAAATGGGGTGCTTCTCTAGCCCCTGATTTTAGGGTACCCCAAATTGGATATGAAATTTTCATAAAGCTGATATTTTAAATCAGTTTTGACCTTATGAGGATTGTAATCAGTATTTTGTAGTTTTAGAATAGGATAATTATATGTATATATATATATATATATATGTGTGTATTTATGTGATATATATGCCCTACGGCATCAAAAATGTTTATTACTTTTAGTGAACTTCAGATTAATTCTAGTCCGAAGACCTAGTATTCATTCGCCCCCTTCCCCCACTGCCTTCGTATACTGTTACAAAAAAAAAAAAAAAAAAAAAAAAAAAAAAAAAATTAAGCCTATTCGATGCCGTCAAATACATATTTGGATAAATATATCATTTTCTTTAACCTAATCATGTTCTAAAAGTACAAAATATTTATTAAAATAAGTATAAGATCAAAACAAATTTAAAATATCAGCTTTATGGAAATTTCATACAGAATTTAGGGGCCCGTAAAGCTAAAGGCCCATAGAAACAGCCCAGTTTGCCCATGCTGTAATCAGCTCCGCTTTATGGTAACAAATTATTCCCATTTATAAAAAAGAATTCACTCCTTCAGAAAGAATTCCATCCCTGCTTTGTAGTTCAATTTTTTCTATTTAAATAACATATTCCCAGTGCAATTCTCAGTTTAAGCATTTTTTGCATTTTTATTTCCGTGTTAAATAAAATCTAATACTAGATTCCCCAAAATTTGCAGTATATGATAACCCAATATTTAAGAAAAAATGAGTATGAAACTCTTCATTTAAAGAGTAAATTCGATTTTTTTTTTTTTTTTTTTTTTTTTTTTTTTTTTTTTTTTTTTTAAGAGGGGTTTATTTACCATAAGAAAAGTTGAGAATTTAATTATAAAATATTCAGAATTTCACGATAGCTTCATTCTAATGCTTCTATGATTTGTTTTCATGTTCACACACACAAACATATATAATAACATACAGGAAAAATCACTTCTAGTTTCAAAACCTATTTTGTCTAAATATACATTTTTTTTGGCCTTGTTTGTATAAATGAACTTTGAGGAAAACCGCAATTTTTTGTGCGAAATGTAGTTATGCATGGAAATATACAAAACTCTAGCTGTTTTCTAATTTCCATTTTAAACTTGTAATAACCTTTTAACTTAAAGCTGTTCTCAACTACTCTGCTCAACAAGCACAAAACGTTTTGACACATTTACAAATTCATTTTTTAACGGAAAGGTATAAAATTGGAAAGCCTGAGCATGGAATCGAACTGTGTTTTCCATTTTTTGATCCATAAATTACCTATTGAGTTATAAGCGATTTTGATCGCATGACAAACACGTTTTTCGCCCTTTCTTGGGTGGTTATTCTTCTTTCACGCAGAAATTCGGTTCAAAACGCCCACTTGGACACTATTTTCTGAAAGACCTGTTGCGTTTGAAGGAAAAAAAAAAAAAAAAAAAAAAAAAACGGAGAAAACAGTTCGATAACATAGTTTCTGAACAACAACACCAGCCAGTTTCATTCATTTCCCAACAAAAATAAATTAAAACTTGCGTCATAAAGTTGCCCTTTTGGATTTGAGAACAGCCTTAAAATAAAATAAGCTTAGTTTTCAATTTCTCATGTTTTGCAAATCCAAAATTTAAAATTTTGAACAAAAAAATCAAAGTAAATAATGATTTTTTTTTTTTTTTTTTTTTTTTTTTTTTTTTTTTTTGAGGAAATGGAATTATAGCTGTAAATAATTTATATTCTATACAATGTGCTATTAAAAAATTAAAATTTCGAAAACTGATTTTACATATAATAATCACAAAATTGCAGTATTTTTTTTCCTTTCAACTGTATAGTTTAGAGAATATACGGGTGTGCCATATAATTAAAAATTGCTTTGAAACCAAATAATATCATGCAGAATATATATCTATATATATATTTAAGGTGACACAAAAAGGTTTTGACAAATCGGATTTCAAAACACAAATCAATTTTGCCAAAAACAGATTTTTGGTTAAAAAGGTTTTCCTCGAAAATTATACATCTCTAATTATAAAATACAAAAAATAAATCACGATAGATGTTTGTTAATTTTCCAATTTTTATCCAATATTAAACTTCGAGTGAATTGCATATCCTTCATAGTGAACAAACAATTAAATTAAACGTAAGTTTAAAATAAAATTTGGTAACTGCGATAGAAAACGTTACAAGGAATTCAACATGTTCATCAAAATGCTAAATTAACCTTTTAAAAAACAACCTTTTTTTTTTTTTACTTCTTTTAAATCCAAACAAAGTATTTCTTCTTCAAGAAAAGTTTCGACAATTTTACGTTTTTGTTTTATTTTTATAGACATTCTAAGTTAACCAATTTTTTACATAATATTACTGATGTTTTTACATAATCAAATTAGCCTACACACAAAAAATATAATATATAATTCTGGAGCAGCAGCTCTAGAATTACAAGTATGTAAAAATATATATTTCTAGAATTAGCTGTTTTTTTTTTCGCAAACAAATTCAAACCTAAGTTATATTTCATGCAACATTTTATGTGGTACTATAAACAAAATATCAAAAACACTTACTGATATCGATATGACTTGATTTAAAATAACTGTCATAGTGGATGAGAGACAAAAACTTGCTTCTTTTTTGAAGAAAACCCCTTCCTATATCCTGCTAGCCCAGTTAAAATAATGGAAATTTTTCATTCTGAAAACAGAGCCCGCGGGACTAGTTTGTAGGTCTGGGGTTAGTTTTCTTGTTTAACGAGATGAATAACTATATTCTTGACGAAAAGCAATGAAAAGTAATACTGTCTCTGTTGGGATCTATTTGTAGAGTCATCCGGATGTAATTTCAGTCGTTATATCCATATACACTGTAAAAAAAAAATCTGTTAAGTTACTAAAGTTTTTCTAGGAAACTTGGATTCCTAGAACTTTTCATGTAACGGCAACAACAAAATTTCATGTAACAGACACACTTTTGTGCCAAAAATCAAAAAATCTGTAAGGTTAATAAGAATTTTTTTGGAAACTGGGATTCCGAGAACTTTTCATGTAACTGCAGCCAGGGTTACAAATAAAAGTTTAGTAAGATTACTGAAATTTTAGGAGATTCATTTGTAAAGTTACAGATTTTTGTAGCTTTACAAAAACTAGTTTTGTAGATTTGCAGCTTTTTTCGTACAGTTACAGGTGAAAATTTAGTAAGCATGTAACTTTAGATCTGTAGAACTACAGATTTTTTTTACAGTGTATGAAGCACATAAGATCCCTTCAGCCATCCAGAATGCAAGAAACTTCTAAATATAACGCTTCCACTAATAACGCAGCCGCAGTAATAACATAATGACAAGATTTTTCACAGTAAAAAATTCGGACCGGTCAAAGATGCGAACCGTTGAAGAACGTTTAAATTTGAATACGACAACGGACTCCCGACTCACAACACAGATTCGCTTCACAAAGAAAAAAAAGCTGCGAGTCAGCATTTCCATTGGAAACAGATGGCTTTATTCATTACGTCAGTCTACGGGTTACAGTATGATAAGTTGTTAAAACTTTTTTTACCAGCGGGAAAAGTGGAACGTTGTATAAAAAGAAATCAGAAGCATTTTATTTTCTTTATTTGGCGTTTTTCGTAATGTTTGCACTTATAAATTATATGAATATAATTATTACAGTTTTTATTCTTTCAGTAAGAGGGTAAAAAACATATTATAAATTAAAAAAATCGTCGTAACGCTAGTTAAAAAAATAACATTTATTCTTCGAAATTATTACATAATTGAACACTAAGAGAAAAAAGAACTAAGAAATTTTCGTAAGAGGAGCACCGCCCCCCCCCCCCCCTCTCTCTTCCTAAACCACTAATAGAAATCAATTTTTAAATATTTCCTTTTGACGTTCGTATATTTAAAATTTATCTTAGATAAGGGGTGTTCAGAAAGGCAAAACCTTCCACTAGAGGGAAAGAAATGTTCTGCATTTTGAAAAATATTGTTAGAAATTTATTTTTATATATCTATTTAATATTTAATACTTCTTACTTGTTAATTTTTTTATATTCCTTTTATATAAAAATTATCTTGTACAAGGTGTTCTCACAAAATATTCTTGGTTTAGCTTATTTCATATTTATATTTTGCGTTTTAGTTAGGCGAACTAAGTAGGGGACTCCAGACACATCTGTCCATCCTCTCCCCTTTCTACATTTTTTTCTAAGAGCAATCATATCTCTTTGTATTTAGGGAACGGCCTATGAGTGAGCCATGAGCATACCTATGAGTGGAAGTAGTTTTTGAGAAATTTATATTTTGGGAAAAGTTTCTTTAGCTTGTACTTTTGCACTAAAAATAATTTAGTTCGAAAGTTAGTAAACGGGCATTTACAATTTTGGCAGACGTCCCCATGGTCAAATTAAGTTGCTTATTTTATACACTAATACCAAATTTAGTGGATGGCAAAGCATTTCATCCATTCGAAAACGTTTTCTGGCGGTGCTGCCAGATATATTACGATACAATTGCATATGAGGACACCAGAAGCGAAAGGCTATAAGTGACAAAATTGAAAAAACTGAGATCAGTATACAGGCTATCTGGAAATAAGGCTATTTCTTTTATGATTGCTCTCAGAAGAAAAATATAGGGAGGGAAAACGTTGGACAGATGTGCCTGAAGTCCCCTGCCTTGTTTGCTAAACTAAAACGCAAAATATAAGAGACTTCCTAATTATGTGTTGCATTCTGGAGGTCAACTACTTAAGCTCTATAAACTACTTAACCTCTTTAACCTGTACTTAAAATTTAAAAAATATATTGTACTTCACTTTCCTTCCACAGTTATTGAAATAAGAATTGAAAGACCGCTATGAAATTAGCAACAGCTTCATATTTTAAGTCAGTCACTTACTATTGATGTTAATCGTTAAATTCAATTTATTCCAAATCTAAATTTTTTCACTTATATCCTTTGGCCGCAGGGGTCCTCATATACAATCGTCGTTTTATCATACATATAATACAATTGTATTACATTCAGGCATATAAGTGTCTGAATTTCTACATGTCTTAATTTCAGACACATGATCATTATTAAGACATTTTTTTCAGTTCATTTATACCATGATCACAGTAAGACACTTAAGGGTCTTAAAATCAGACACTTATGATGTCTGAAATTTCATATTCAGACACTTAAGTGTCTGAATTTCTTTTTCAGTCACATATGTGTCTGAATTTAAGACGTCTCTATTTGCAGTGTGGCAAAAAAATAGAAATGTCAAACGTTTGAGGTATTCGAAATTTTGGAATTACCGTATATACTTGTGTATAAGTTGAAGAATTTTAGACAAAATTTGGGAGTTGAAAATGGGGGGTCGCCTTACACACACACACACACACACACAAAAAAAAAAAAAAAAAAAAAAAAAAAAGATCGCATATAACACTGGACAACAATGGTTTTGCCATATAACTAAAATTAGTTGATTCTAGATCAGTTTTTAGCGCTGATTCCGAATATGCTTTCCGTTTATCTCTAGGTGGTCCAGGTTTTGAGAAATTTGCATATTTATATATTTATGCAAATTTAAGCTTTTTTGTGCAAGTCACTATCAACTTTGAAATAGTTGCCACAAAATTGACGTAATGTTTTTCTAGACTAGCTTTTTATGCTGATTTCAAATCTGCAGTCTCTTTTCTTATGTCATGTCTAGTTTTTGAGTAAGATGAATTTCTACTTTTACACGGCATTAACACAGGTTTGATATAAGATACTTTTTAGGGGTGTGTAATTCATTGACAAGAAGGTGAACAGGGTCAGATTCATAGCAGAGACATAAACAAAAATTTATATAATCGAAAAAAAAAATAAGTAGTAGAATCTATCCTAACTAGTTGAAGTTTATCATACAAAGTGTCATAAAAAACTATTTCTGGCTTTTTTGACCCAAAACTAAAATTTCACTTTTTTCCAAAAATTAGAATATATACAGAAGAAAACAGATACAAGATTTGAAATCAGCTCAAAATACTGGTTTAGAAGCATATTAGCGTACTCGTGCGGCAGAAATATTTGAACGTCAAGAAACATTATTAGAAAAACATGAAAAATATGCAAATTAGGTACACTATTTCACAGTCACATGTCAGTATAATCTCAGAAACAACGTTTTTGTGAAGTAAATTAGGTAGTAAACATAACATAAAACAAAAAACCCTGTCTGATATTGCTTTATACCTTAAATTTGCAAATAATTGTATGAAATTTACTAAATTTGTATAAATTGAAATATGCAAATATCTCTCAAACTTGACGTGCTGGAGTCAATCTAAAACTAGATTCGGAATCAGCACAAAAAACCGCATAAAAAACAACTAATTTCTGTTTTAGGACAGAGCAAAAGTTCAAATTTGTTGACCAGTGCAATCGGTGAATGGGCAAGTCTTTTAAGTAATCACATGAGAGATAAAAGCGGACAATGCTCATTTCCCGGTGATTGACAAAAAAAGCTCTACAATAATGTCCTTCTAATTGTTCTGCACCCATTTTCTCTTGGGACAGAGTTCCCTTCCATACAGGTTCTTTCCTTTCAACATTTTAATCCCCTTTTTTAAAAAGTTCAACTGGAGAATGCTTCTAGATATCTCTCCCAAAAGCCCTACAATACAAAGAAGTACTCTATTTTAACAGTCTAAGAAGTTGTTGACCCTTGTCAATAAGGCTTGAATAGATTTTTCAAAGAATTTTTTCTAAGTACCATTGAATGGATGGGAATAGGTTTCAAAATAGTTTAAGCTTCTCCGGTTTTACATCATTATACAGTTTTAAGAGGTTGAATTTAAAAAAAAAAAAAAAAAAAATCTGATTAGAAACATAAAAAGTTTACTAATTTAATGAAAATGTATTATTATTATTTTTTTTTTATCCTCGATTACAAATCATTTTTCAACAGACTACCAGAAATGGGGTTCGACTTTTACACAAAAATTAAATTTTTTTCAAAATTTTGCTTAAGAATTGGGGAGGAGGGGGGGGGGGTTCGACTTATACACGAGTCTATACGGTAAATATGATTTTAATAACAACTATTAATAATAACATTTAATGATTTTAATAACAACTTTGTATTTTCATTCAATTAATACATTAATTTTAAGGCATTTTGCCATTAGTCTGCCACAGGTGATAAATCGCCAAATATTCGCTGTAACTCGTACAATTGTGTAAGAGTTAAACAAATAAGCAAACAATGGATTTAATTATGCGCTGTGAAACGGTAACAATAAAAAGTAATTAATATACATAATTGTTTTTATGACTGTATTTAGAACCAGAATTTAATGAAACAAAATAGTTACTTTCAAATTAATTAACAATTATTATACAAGTAATTAATAAAATATTTGTGATAATGATTCACTGTTTGCATCAATATTGTAATTATCAAAAGATCGGTATTTTAATGATTTTAGATGGATATTTTAAAATGCTAAATATAAGGCAATTACAGCTATCAATTTATTGAGACAGTGGGATATTTAAAAGGTAATAATAATAATAATAATAATAATAATAATAATAATAATAATAAAAGTGTTGGAATATTAGTGTATAGTTTCGTCTCACTATTTTTAACAATTAAACTTCCAGAGATTACTTGACATATTACTTCTAATAACAATATTACAAATAGGAAAGAAATCATACCGTGAGTTCGGTATTTTAAATACTAATGAAATAATTTCAAAATAAAACTGGGGTGTTTGAGGCCACTGATCTGCAGATTTACTAGTTTCATGATTACTATAACTTTCATTAATTTTGATATATATATTTTTTTTTGTCAGGGATGAATAAGCAAACATTTTAAGACAAAAAATAGTTTTTTAACAACTTCTGTAACTTAGTTGACTTTATTTAAATGGGGAGGGATTAAGCCGTATCAGCCCTAGAGATCTGCCAGCCCGAAGCCCGAGCACGGCCCGGGCCTATTTTCATTCACGGCACTCGGGCCGGGCCATACTTTTTTCTGAAGGCTCGGACCTTACTTTTTCCCTGAAGGTTCGGGCCGGGCCGGGCTTAACTTATTTTTTCTGCACAGACCCGGGTACTGGTTTCATTCCTAATCTTCACGGCCCAAAATTTCATTCCTAGTTTTGACTCAGCCCGTATGAAAATCATTGTCTCGGCGTGGCCTGGTCCGTTCAAAGGTCAGTAAAATTAGGCTTGGCACAATTTTTTTTTCAAAAAAATGTATACATTTTTAAATAGCCATTATTCTACAATTAAACATTCAAATTCATTTTTTTAAAAGAATAGTAGATTTCTATACACATATGAAAATATAGTAAAAAGTGTGAAAAAAAACCCTGTGTATGACGGAATCTTGTTTTAAACTGAAAAACGTGTTGATCCATGCAGAATTAATATACTACTACGTAAGAAAAGAATATATAATACATTTACACTTGCTAAGAAGGGAACCTGTCTATAACGCATTTTTTTTTCTATGCAATTCAGTCTTAGATTTTACTGTGTAGCATTTTTAACATTTCAATACATGGAATATGGATTAACAATATTAATGATAACTGAACCATTTACATACAAGAAATAGAGATTCATTAAAAAAATAAATATCGCACCCTGCGGCACTTCTATAAAAATGAAGATTAAAAACATGAAAAGAAAAGTCAAGATAAATATTTTTGGCTTGAACTCCTCGTACGAGACAAACTTTTAACCAAATCGACGTAAAAATCAATGTTTTGAAAAAATTCACTCGAGCCGAACTTTTAACTTTTTTACCGGGTCGGACCGAATTTTTTGTTTCGGCTTAGATGCGTTTATTATCCCTCCATCCGCCATCTTGGATTTTTTTCTTGGGTGATAACTCCTTTTCCGCCAAGTAGTAAATGTCGCCAATGGTTAAATATTGTTGACAGATTAATATAATATTAAAAAAAACTGGAATATAATAATTATAACTATTAATTAAAAAACGGTTTTTAATTCACGCCCAAAAACGATCCAAGATGGCGGATGGAGGGATAATAACACATCTGTTCCTTTTTTTCTCTGAGTCAGGCCGGGCCCGGGCCTGGAAATGTCGGCACGTGCAGACCTCTAATCAGCTCTTCTTTGACCGTGTCCTTAAACAATATTTTCTTCTGCCTGGCTGGTTTGATTGCCAGATTATAAAATATGCAAGGCAGAGTTATATACATTAAAAAAAAAAAAAAAAAGAATAAAGTATTGAAATTTTATTAACCACCTTAAAAGCAGCTATTTATAAAAGTTTTGGTGTTATTAAATTTCGGTAAGTGTAATTTAAAAATTAAATTTGATTATTTAGGTTTTCAGTTAAGACAAAATATGTTATGCACTATAAACATGACTGAAATTACATTTTTAGCAATGTCTACATGGAGTGTCCGTTACTGGAAAGTGACTCATTAAGCATCCCAGTAACGATACACCTCTTAAAACCTTAAAATAAATGAAAGGTTATAAATGGCTATTAGTAAATCAAATTTAAAGATTTCTATTTACTAACAAAACAAAAAGCTGAAAATGTTGCAAGAAAATAAAGAATAAAGAATAATATAAATTTATTAAATGAAATTATCATGGTCATCTTAATGAACATGCTATGTGGTGGACTGTTTTAGCACAGTTTCACCTTTAGAAACATATATGGCTTAATAAAGCATAAATTGAATTGTTCCAACACATAAAATGATCAAAATTTTACAGTGACTTTAACAAAAAAAAAAAAAAAAAAAAAAAAAAAAAAACTATATCTCTTTCACTTGAACTCAAACCTTAAGGAAGATAACAGAAGGAGTGACTATGTAAATTTTGACAAAATTATGTGTACCTTATAACTATATGTTGAACACACGCCCAATAGAAAAGAGGGAGGATATCCCTATTGGTCAAGAAACACAGGGCTTTCTCCCCCTTTACTCTTTCAGAAAATATTTTTTTTTCTCTCTCTCTTCCCTGCCTGAATGAAGAGGAGTCAGATATTCAGTGATGAACGAACAGCATCTTAAAAAGGAAATGCATTTTTGACAATTCTGTGATCCCACGTGCAGATAATTGGCCGACATAAATACAACCAACCAACCCGGGCTGTAGAATCCCGAAAATCGGCTTAAAACACAAACTTGGAAGGCATATTCCGCAATATTTTTGTCTTTATAAAAAGATGAAAAATGCTGTTCGATTTCTTAGTTTATGAAGAACAATTTTTGCATTAACACAAACTACACACTAATACACTTGATTTACACTAATACTAATAATCACTAATGCATTTGTTGCATTAACGATAACTTTGTGAATATATCAGAAAGCAGCCAGTTTGGATTACAATGTTTCAGTAATTTTTCATTTTTTAAAATATTTTTTCCCCATAAAATATGTTTACTCTCTCTACTTTCTTTTAAAAACCTTAGAAAAGTGAAAATATTGCAATAAAGTTTGGAAGAGATTGATCTTGCTTTATAAGAAATGAAATAAGATCGAGGCAAGTTCCAGAAATTTTCACTTTTCGCGCTCAAACAACAAGAACATGCACTGCACATTGAATATGGTTGCTGTTGCTATTATGTTTTAACACTGATTTACTGCATTCTTCTGCATTTTTCTTGATGTTGTATTTCAAATAATGTGAGGCTAAGTTCACATTTTTAGTACAATATTTTTACTGTTATTATCTATTTAACAGAAATGACAATTTGACACATTTGCAAATTCATTTTTTAACTGAAAGATATAAAATTGAAAGGCCTGACCATGGAAGCGATTTGGAATCGAACTGTTTTTTCCATTTTTTGATCCATCAATTACCTATTGAGTTATAAGCCATTTTGATCACGTGACACGGCATTTTTCTCCCCTTACTGACTGGATTTTCTTCTTTCGTTCGGAAGTTCGATTCAAAATGCCCACTTTGACAGTATTTTCTGAAAATTCTACGCGTCTACAAGAAAACGGAAAAACAGTTCGATGACATAGTTTCTGAATAACAACACCTTCTAGTTTCATGCGTTTCCGAACAAACATGAATTAAAACTTATGTCAGAAAGTTGACCCTTTGGATTTGAGAACAGCCTTAAGGAATTTAAAATAGTGTACACTATGTGCCGTTTATACAAATTACTGTTTAAAAGAACAAAGCACTTGCACATCAAATAAGCCAAATGAACAACTTTACATCATTTTTGCTTTCAATTCAATCAATACAATTCAAATTCAATCAATACAATTGATTTTTACATTATTTATTTATAAACAGTAGACATTTTATAACAGTGTTTATTGATAACAGCCGCGTATGTCAACTTCCCTAATTTTCTGTTTTATTCTAATTTTATCATTTTATTATAATTTTGGAACTTCCCTTCCTTCATGCATTTTTGTACTTGGGTGCTTACTATTCTGTTGCAAAATTTCAGTTTTATTTCTTTGTGATGTTACGATACTCCATCTTGGGCGAGGTTAGGCTTGCCTTCCTCGCTCCAGTCCGCCCTTGGGGTGTTTGCTCACTGCACCCCGGCCAATTTTATTCATTCTACCCCATGTTTGGACTTTTCGACCAGGAGTTAGAAAAAAAAAAAAAAAAAAAAAAAAAAAAAAAATTACCCGGTCGCAAAATTTCATTTCCCAGTTTATAGTTATATTTTTATTAGTTGTTTTCAGCTTTTTAAATTTTTAACTTGTCCCCATTTTCGACCTTTGTCAGTGCCGAAGTGTTAATTGCACTAGCGGTGTTTTTCACTCTTGCTCAGACGTAGCCGAACTGGCTGTCCGAAATGTTAGTATTCTCTCACGGGGATCTAAATCCAGGCCTTTTTCAAGGCTTTACCGTTGGTGCATGAGGAATGCGTTTTGAACCGTGATGAGATGCTAGCACTAGGCTGTCAGTGAAACTGCTGAAGAGTTTGCAGCTGGGAGACCCACGAAATGTGATGCGCACCAGGCCTGACACTCAAAATTAGTGAGCTATATGGCCCGCCTTTTTTTTTTTTATAGGTTTTAGAGTTAGTTAGGCTTGGCTACCTTATGCTATGATTTTTCTGTGCTCGTTGGTACCCTACTGTCTTTGCATTCTCCGATCTTTACCTACGCCAGTAAGTGAAATGACATCGAAGTGTAGGGCAACCAAATTCATTTGGATGCCTTATGCGCCCCCCTTTTGGTGGTTATATTTAACCCCGTGCTTCCAACTCTGGAATGGCCCTCGGGACTCCTCCAGAGTATCCAAATTATACTTTTAGGCCGTGCATTGTTTCGAAATTCATCTCTAGTTCCCTTTCTCATTTTTAGTTGGAGGTTACGCGCGGCGGCGTTTCACGCCGCGTTGGCACTCCTTAAGCACCGCGATGTCATGTCAGTAGACATATAGTAAATGAATAAATATATTTCAATAGCGGATTGAACACTTCATTTTTATTTATTTATTTAGATTACGCAGAATGCTGAACCCCGGACGCAGAATAGGCGCAACGTTGCGACGCACGTCGCAGACTCTTGAGAAGGTCTGCAGACTATTTTTCAACTGTTAAAATTTAGAAAAAAAAGTTTATTAGAAATTATTTGCCATGTGCCATAATAATACGATCCATGCCACATGCGATTAACGAAGCTCCGATTCCCTTCAAAATATAAATAATTCACGGCGAAAACTAGACACGCGATCATGAAACGCCCATTATTAAACGAGTCAATCCTCGTTGGGTTGATTTCTTTAGAAATTAAAAAAAAATCGTAATTAGTCCGAAAATCCGGACGTAAATATCACCAATTTCGACAAATGTTCGAGGAAAAAACAATTTCGTCAATCGTTTGCAGTTAAAATAGCTAATTTCGTCAAAGGATCGCGAAAATAACGAGAATTTCGTCAAAAGATCGCGAAGAAAACTCGGAATTTTGTCATAAGATCAAAAGGGAAACGTTTCGTCAAAAGGCTGCGGCAAAATAGCAACTTTCGTCAAAAGGCTGCGGAAAAATAGCAACTTTCGTCAAAGGCTGGTGGGAAAATGCAGTTTCTATCAAAAGATCGCGGAAAAAACACGAACTTCGTCAAAGGGCTACGGAAAAATAGCAACTTTTGTCAAAGGATTGCAGAAAAGCGCAAATTTCATCAAAGGATCGCGGAAAAAACAGTAATTTCGAAAAAGGATCGCGGAAAGAACGCGGATTTTATCGAAGGATCGCTAAAAAATGAGATTTTCGTCAGAAGATCGTGGAAAATAGGCGAATTTCGTCAAAAGATGGCGAAAAGTTTGTCACAAGATCGGAAAAAAGCCCCTTTCGCCAAAGAGCTGCTGAAAAATAGCAACTTTTCACAAAGGATGGCGGGAAAACGCGAGTTTCGTCAAATGATCGGGAAAAAACGTTAATTTTGACAAATGATCGCGGGAAAAGCGCGAATTCTGTCAAAGGATTGCGGAAAAACAGCGAATTTCGTCAAAGGATCGCGGAAGAAACGCGAATTTCGTCGAAAAATCGTGGGAAAACGCGAATTTCGCGCAAAGATCGCTAAAAAAGCGGATTTCGCTAAAAGAACGCGAAAAAACACATATATCTTCAAAAGATCGTATAGAAAACGCAATTTTTTTTCAAAGGATCGGCAGAAAAAACGTGAATTTCGTCAAAAGATCGCGAAAAAAACACGAACATCGTCGAAAGATCGCGAAAAAACGTGAATATCGTCGATAGATCGCGAAAAAAAAGTGAACATCGTCGATAGATCGCGAAAAAACGTGAACATTGCCGATAGATCGCGAAAAAAAAACGCGAACATCGTCGAAAGATCGCGATAAAAAAGCCGGACATCGTCAAAAGATCGCGATAAAAAAGGCGGACATCGTCGAAAAGTCGCGAAGAAAAACGCGAACATCGTCGAAAAATCGTGCATTTCGTCAAAGGATCGAGGAAAAAAGGTGAATTCCGTCAAAGAATCGCGGTAAATTTGCTGAAAAATTGATGTTTTTACGAGATTTTTTACAGCTGAGTGGCAGGTTAAAAATTAGTTAGCCATGTTTTGAGTGAAAGCATGTTAAATTTTGAATTACACAACTAGCTAAGATTGATAAATAAAACATTGCAATAGAATTACTTATATATTTGCATGAATTACTCAAATTTGATTTTCTAAGAATTTCATTCTGCACCAATAACAGCTTTTATTGCTAAAAGATTCGATTTTTGCTGCTACAAAAATGGATTTTACTGATACAAAATTAGATTTTTGCTGCTTCAAAGTGGCTTTAGTGCACTTTCATCCCTGTATCTATATATAATTTTTGGATATTATCACATTGTGTCAATCTTTTCAAAAATTTTTAAAATTGCTGTTCGTATGTTACTTTTACTGTTATTCTGTTTCAGACATTTTGACAAATTTTATAAAAGATTTTTCCGATAGTGGTGTTAAAAATTTTGAGGACAAAGATAAATTATTTAAAAAAATACTTTCCTTTTATGTTAATTACAAATACTGGGGGGGGGGGGGGGTGAATGCATGAGGGACTGGAAAGAGGGCGTTTGTCTTTAAGTTCTGCAGACTGTTTTTAAAGTTTCTACTTGCGTTGCAGACTGCAGATAAAAATTCTGCTGCTGGGGCTGTAACCAAAAGACAAGAAAAAAAAAATTAAGCGGCGCGTACCGGGCAGATTTTCAATGCAGTTAAAAAAGATATTTTAGCTATAACCACCCAATATTCTAAAATTTGTTTCCACTGTAACACTGATAGTATAACTAAAATCGAACTTACACCAATCATCATTCATAATCGGCAATGTGTCCAATTTCTCTAGGGAAGGCTTGAATATGAATTTAATTTATATGTTCTATTAACATTCCTTAGAATGTAATTAGGGCCGACGCTAGACTTTTTCTTCCTGAGGTGAGCATTATTTTCCCGCCCTTATGACGTAATTGTTTTTTCACCACAACTCAAACTTAAAAAAAAAAATAAGTAATTTAATATAACTATAATTTATTTAGAAGAAATCAAATGTATATAAAATCTATTCACATTTGAATTTAAATTAATCAAACTAGATATTTAAGATAAGGTAAGATATTATGCATCTTTTAAAAACAAATAAGAGCTAACTTGGAATTAAATGAATAAAAATATCTTCATATTCTACTACTATTTTCAAAAATACAATTATCAACAATGAAATAGTTAACTCGATAATAAATTCGCCTTGAATTTTCTTCGTCAGCGTCACTTTTTATATTGCCCTAATCAATATAAAAATAATTACATTTTCATTTGCAAAAATAATTTAATTTAGCTGCAGCTGACCCGACCGGCGCAACGTTACCCGGCCTCGTCAAAAGATAGCACATAACACGAAATCGCAATAAACATAGCGAAAACGTTAAAAATCATTCCATAAATTTTGAATAAACTTTATTGCAAAGAAAACAAAATTTACTATATTGGTCAAGAAGATTGAAAAAGGATTCATTTTACGAATGAGGAAAAATCGGTGCAAATCGTGAAAAAAAAAAAAAAAAAAAAGAAAGAAAGAAAAAAGAAATCTAAAAGTCGTATGTAAAGAATCGCTAAAATTTCAAAAATTGATGAGGAAAAAATTAATTTAACCCCTTCGCGACGGGAGCCTTTTACGAAATGTTTATTACTTTGCTACCGGTTTTAAAAAACAGAAGTTCGTGCCTATTCAAATCGGGAAAATGCTCGGATTAAATAAGGCAAATTTTACAGTAAAATTTTACTGGTGAGGATAAACGAGGATCCTTAGGCCTATTTCCGGCACGTATACGTGTCGCTCGTCCCCAAGGGGTTAAGATTAAAACACGATTTCTTTTATGAAAGTCGAAAAAAAGACGCAAAGCACAAACAAAAATAAAAATCGCAAAAAAATTCACAAAAATTCGAAAATTAATAATTCCGAATAAATTTTATTGAAAAGAGGGGGGGGGGGGAAATAGTATATTAGGTTAAAAGATTAAAACCAGATTTCTTTTACTAATGTGGAAAAATTGCCGCGAAAAGAAAAAAAAAAAGCACCACTAAAAATCGCTAAAGATTCAAAAATCGCAGAGGGGCAAAATTTACTAACACCATGGGTTGAAAAATTCTAAGAGGAATTCTTTTCCAAATGATGTCGCGGTTGAAATTCGAAACAAAATTCCTTTTACGAATGTCAAAAAATTGTGTTGAAAATCGCATTAAAAATCATGAAAAAAACCGCTAAAAATCACATTGAAAATCGTGGGTTTCTCTCTATCTCTCTATTCTAAAAAAAAATCCCTGACGGCCCGGCCTACAGGCACAGGTAGATTTCGAAGTTAAGTATACTAATTTCACCAACAAAAACTAAATCATTATTAGATATACATCTACTTTAACAGTTTTATCTGTCTGCTTTTGACGAGTTTATATTTCCTTTTTTATAAAATAGCTGTTTTTATCAGAATCATGTTAAGGCGATATTAAAAAAATATTTTTCCATACTCAACAACTCGAAATTTTCTGGCACATTTTCAGATTAATTTTTAATAAAAAAAAAAAATATGAAACATGCTGACGTGACTTTTGAAAAGATTTATAAGCGACCTGTGTTTTTATTTTACTTTCAATTAATTAAAACTTGATTAATAAACCATTATTTTCTCAGTAGGGCAATATTTTTCGTTTCTAACATAATCGCTTCGGGAAATTCTGTTCAAAATGCCCACTTTGACATCATTTTTTGAAATACATTCTCCCTCTATAAAAAAAATCGATCATTACTGTACATTATATAGTTTCTGAATAAGAGAATCTAGCCATTGGATGCGTTTGAGAGCAAAAATGAATTTAAAAATGAGTAAGATAATAGACAGTTTGGATTTGAATGCACCCTTAATAAGATGATTTTTTTCTTTAACCGCTATGTATTTTTAATTTGTTTTTGCTTTAAGAATTGGCCCTATCAAAAACTTGTCTATATAAATGTTGACGACAATATTAAGAAGATATATGATAAATTGATGGAGATTTTATATCTTGTGAATTGACGGAGTTATGGAAAATTTTCTTCTTCAACCTTCTTTTTTTTTCGTATTTTTTCGGTGCGAATTGGTCCTATCAAAAACTTGTGAATATAAAAGTTGTAGATAATATTAAAGAGATGTATAATAAAATTATTGGATTTGATATCTTGATAATTGACGAAGTAAGGACTTTTTTTCTCCCCAAAACACTATTTTTGCGCCCCTTGAGCCTACTTTAAATTTTATCAAAAATCTGTGATACATGAATTTTTGGCGCTATTTTTAGAAGTAATAAAAACTTTAAACTGATTTGATATGTACAAAAATTAAGAAGTTATGGGGTTTTTTCGGTTTTCACAAAACCCCTCCCTATTTCCATCCCCTTTGTCCGCTTTTGCCCATTAACGAACTTGACCGAGATTTTATGTCCCTTGATTTTATGTATCAGTTTGGAAGAGATTTGTGCAGAATTGCGGAAGTTATCGTGTCCAGAAGAAAGTGATAACACAATTGCTTCGGGAAATTCCGTTCAAAATGCCCACTTTGACATAATTTTTTGAAATATATTCTGCCTCTATCAAAAACTCGATCATTGCGGTACATTATATAGTTTCTGAATAAGCGAATCTACCAATTAAATGCATTTGAGAGCAAAAATGAATTTAAAAATGAGTCAGAAAGTAAGCAGTTTGGATTTGAGTGCATCCTTAATGCAATGATTTTTCCAACACAATCCGCTTCGGGAAATTTGGTTCAAAATGCCCACTTTCACAGCATTTTTTTAAATATATTCTGCCTCTATCAAAAAATCGACCATTACGGTACACTATATAGTTTCTGAGTAAGAAAGCGTATTAATTGGGAGCCTTTGAGAGCAAAAATGAATTGTAAAATGAGTACGAAAATACGCAGTTTGGATTTGAATACACCCTTACTTAGATGGTTTTTTTCTTCAAGCGCTATGTATTTTTAATTTGTTTTTGCTGTAAGAATTGGTCCTATCCAAAACTTGTCTATATAGATGTTGTAGACAATATTAAGAAGATATATGATAAATTCATGGGGATTTTATATCTTATGAATTGACGGAGTTATGGATTTTTTACTTCTTCAAACCCCCTTTTTGTTTTCATTTTTCATTTTTTTTGCGGTACGAATTGGTCCTATCAAAAACTTGAGAATATAAAAGTTGTAGATAATATTAAGGAGATTTATAATAAAATTAATTGGAATTGATATCTTGAGAATTGACGAAGTTATGAATTTTTTTCTCCCAAAAACCCTATTTTTTTGCGCCCCTTGAGCCCATTTTTAACATTATCAAAAATCTGTGATACATAAAATTTTGGCCCTATTTTTAGAAGTAATAAAAACTTTAAACTGATTTGATATGTACAAAAATTAAGAAGTTATGGGGGGTTTTCGGTTTTCACAAAACCCCTCCCTATTTCCATCCCCTTGGGCCGATTTTGCCCATTAACGAACTTGACCGAGATTTTATGCCCTTTGATTTTATGTATCAGTTTGGAAGAGATTGGTGCAGAATTAGGAAAGTTATCGTGTCCAGATGAAAGTGATATATATATATAGATAGATAGATAGATAGATAGATAGATAGATAGACAGATAGACATATATATATATAAAGTTTTTTACTGAGGGTGGTTTTGGGTTCTAGGAGTCATGATCGGTGTAGATCTGCAAAATTTTTTCAGAAATTCCAACATAGGAACGATCCCAATAGGTAGTATTTCATACGAAATCTACCTAAAAAAGTAACTACCGCTGTCACCGCCGCCGGGTTTGAATTGTTTATGACCGGAGGTCTTTCTTCGTTAATATTAAGAAAAATAATGCATACAAAAATATGAAAATCGGTAGTATTATACAGAAATGTTTGATAAACACGCTGATGCAGACAGTTTTCAAATCGAAGAATTATTTTAAGAGAGATTTAATGCTAAAGTTGGACAAAATCGTTCCACTAAAAAAGTTTTATAGGAGCAAAAACTATACATCGCAATTTAATAATTTTTAGATCATTTTATACGTTATAATTTCACGGTGTGCAGAATTCATTTTTTTTTTTTTTTATTTGACTGATTTTTCAAGGTTTTATTTCTATTTTAAATTCAAATTTTCAGCATTTCGAGAGATATTTTTTACTTATTTTAGAAAATTGTACTAATTTAACCTGTTGCCAACTGTAAAACAACGGAAACAATAATGTTTGCGTCAAATTAAAAATTTATTTACACGTGACTATTATAAATAGAAAAGATACTTTCAAATTAAAATTAAATTATTGCGTATAAAAAGCAGGAACTTATTGAAAATTACGTCATAAAAAGTATACACGTGAATTTTAAAAGAGAACGGATATTGTAAAATAATAAAATCATTAACATGCGTTAGAAGTCTTAGAGAAATTACGTCATATTTACGTCACATTACAGTTATTACATAAAATGAACACAAAATAATATTGCAAAACAGTTTAAATTTAGAAATTGTGCCAGACATTTATTTGATATTTTGCGAGGATCTTTTCAACTATTTTTGTTAGGAAAGCGCAAATTATATTTCATTTCTAACAAAAGTATTTTCACGTGAATATTTAAAAGAGAAAGAATAGCTTGGTCAAAATTACGTCAGATTAAAAACGACTAATTTAAAATGTCTCATTTAAAAGAACTTTCTTTTCGCTTTGTTAAAAAATACCAGGAGACAAAGACTGTTTACTTAATTCCTCTTATATTAGCTTATTTTGAAAGGTTGTTACACGTGTCTACGTCATCAAGTTATTTTGATTTCGACGTTTTATTTGTATTTTTATTAATGTTGTACTAATTTATTTGTTCTTTCGTTGTTTAAAATAAAAATTATGTCAATTTGTATAATTTGGCGAAATTGGTCGACTGGATAATCAAGTAGTACCGCAGCGGATTTGGCGTTAAAACTCCCCCAATCAAAGAGAAATGAATAGAAATCCGTTTATAGGGAGATCGCCACTGTTTTTTAAATTATGATCCGATCTTTCGAAATCTTTTTAAAGCCGATCAAATTAGCATGCATTTAGAGTCTGCGGTGCCTGGACGGGGGTTGGCGAGCGTAGCTCGTAGGAGGCCGAGCCCCCTAGTTCTAAAAAAAAGTAACTACCGCTGTCACCGCCGCCGCCGCCGGTTTTGAGTTTTTTGTGACGGGAGGTCTTTCTTCGTTAATATTAAGCAAAATATTGCATACAAAAATATGAAAATTGGTGGAATTATAGAGAAATGTTTGATAAACACGTTGATGCAGACAGTTTTCAAATCGAAGAAACATTTAAAGAGATATTTAATGCTAAAGTTGAGCAAAATCGTTCCATTAAAAAAGTTTTATAGGAGCAAAAACTGTACAACGGAATTTAATCATTTTTAGATCATTTTATGCGTCAGAATCTCCCGGTGTGCAGACTGCACTCAGTTTATTAATTTGACTCATTTTTTGAGGTTTTATTTCTATTTTAAATTCAAATTTTCGGCATTTCGAGAGATATTTTTTTACGCATTTTAGAAAATGGTATTAATTTAAACTGTTGCCAACTGTATAAACAGCGCATATAATAATATTTGCTTCAAATTAAAAATTTACTTTACACGTGACTATTATAAACAAGAAAATATAAAAAGCAGGAACTCATTGAAAATTATCATAAAAACCATATTACACGTGAATTTTAAAAGTAAAAGAAGTTGTAAAATAATAAATTCATTAACATGCGTTAGAAGTCTTAAATAGGAGAAATTACGCCACATTTACGTCACATTACACATTACGTAAAATGAACAAAAAATAATATTGCAAAACAGTTTAAATTTAAAAATTGCGCGAGACATTTATGTAATATTTTAAGATGATACTTTCAACTATTTTTATTAGGATTGCGCAAATAATATTTCATTTCTAACAAAATTATTTTCACGTGAATAGTAAAAGGAGAAAATAAAGTGAAAATTATGTCAGATTAAAAACGATACATTTAAAGTGTCATTAAAAAAAACTTTCTTTTCGCTTTGCTAAAAAATACCGGGAGGCAAAGACTGTTTATTTAATTCATTTTATATTAGCTTATTTTGAAATGTCAACTGATTTTATTTAATTAAAGACGGAAACAGCCATTGTATCATTTAACAGCCGCTGATTTGGCTTTAAAATTCCCCAATCAAAGAGAAATGAATAGAAACCCGTTCATAGGGAGATCGCCGCTGTTTTTAAACTTATAATTCAATCTTCCGAAATATTTTTTAAGCCGATCAAATTAGCGTGCTTTTAGAGTCTGCGGTGTCTGAACGGGGGTTGACGAGCGTAGCTCGTGGGGGGCAGCGCCCCCTAGTAGTATAAATGTTTGAAACCAAATACCTGTTATGGATGCAAAAAAAAAAAAAAAAAAAAAAAAAAACGCCGCGGAACGCAAAAGAAAGATATAAATTACATTGAAAATCGGATTGAAAACCGCATTAAAAATCGCAAAACTTTGAAAATCGCGTAGTAGAAAATTTGTTATATTAGGCTAAAAGTTTGAAACTGATTTTTTTAAATTTTTTTCGAATGTAAAACAACAGAACGGAAAAAATCCCCGCTAAGAATCGCATGGAAAATCTTATTAAATGTCGGTAAAAATTTTAAAAACGTAGAGAATAAAGTTTACTATATTAGTCTAAAAGTTTAAAACATAATTCCTTTTACGAATGCCGAAAAATAGCCACGGTACGCGAAAAAAGCTAAAAATTCAAATATCGCAGAGAAAAAAACTTTCGATGGTGTATAAAAATATAGTAACCGGAATTGTTTCACTCTGTTTATATACAATTTCTACCTCTGTAATTATATGTAACTTCTATATGTCTGGAATTATACGTAATGTACTCCATAGTTTTATTCTAAAAGAAGAAGAAGAAAATTCTTTCTCTTTATTTTTTCTTAAGCTTCCACACACATATAATGGATTGTATGTTCAATATATAGTACAGATAAAATAGGGGTTTTTTTATTAGACAACTGACGGTCATTCACGAAAATTTGAGAACTTCGTTTTGGCGCAAGATCCGATGAGTCCCTCCAAAATAAAGATGTTTTACCATGTTTTTTTTTTTTTTTTTTTTTTTTTTTTTTTTTTTTTTTTTTTGCGGGGGGGGGGAGCAAAAGGGGAGGGGTGAATTTTCAAAATTAACCCCTTTTGCTTCTTTTTTAAAATTTGGAAATTCAAAAATTTTCAAATCGGTCACGTGGGGTGTCGTTTCTTATATATTTTTAATTCTGAATCGAATGGCATCGTCTTGCGGATGATGTCCTTCGATTCAAAATTATTAAAATGCATAACAAACGATATCTCATTTGACCTAATTGAAAAAAAAATTGAATTCCCCTCCCCTCCCGAGTTATAGTCGAGTCGCCCTCTTTCTCCCCACAAAACACAGTAAAACAATTTTCAAAAAATAATAATTCATCGGACCTTGATTTCTAGTGCCTAAACAAAGTTTCCCCCAAATTTGCGTCATTAGCCATGTTGTATTTTACTCAATTTTTGATCTATTTTATTTGTACTAATATGCGAGTCAAATACCGCCCCTCTACGGTGCGCCCTGGGGTGGCTGCCTCATCTACCTCATCTGCCTCATCAGTCCTGCTTCGTCTGAAACTAGATCTCGCACTTGAGAGTTGTAAATGGTGCGTGTTTCGAATGTTTCTGGAATAAAGTTTAGTATGTTTGTTTCGCTTGCATAAAAACTGCTGAGCGCAAATGTTAGACTGCGTGTTTTGATAACACCCTGTATATAAAGGAGTATCAAAAGCAGCCAAAATCATTCGACTTTTGTGCTTATTGAGTATGCATGATTTTGTCTTTCCCCTGGGTTTTCTTTTCTCAGGTTAATCCCTCGGAGCCTATATTTATCCCTGCAAAGCATTCGTACATAATTTATTCCGACGATTACACTGAAAATGGAACATGTTTTATAACTGGACTTGTAATATTTAAGTAATTACAAGCCATTTCTGACTGCATAGCATAGTATCCCGAAGCAGTTTTTGACAAAGCCTGCAACTCGAGCGATTTTTATGCTCGAATGATCAAAGAAGACCGAGTCTTCGTGGAGCAAAAATCCATACCTGCGACAAATGTTGACGAGTTGTCTGACTACTTCAGTAGAATGTCTTTAGCTTGAAAAAGACATAATTTTTTAAATTCATGCAGTTAATTTAAAGAATATTGTAAATTTTAATAAAAACTTAAATTTATTATTAAATTTAATTCATTAGTGGTTCTGATTTTTTATAACTTGTTATATTATGTCTGCATAATTTTCAGAACCAATACTCAGCCTGCTGAAAATTTTGATATGCAATTATTAAATATTCTGAATCTCGCATACAAAACCAACTGATGTTTTAACATACTCTACTATTGACCTTGCATACACTACCCCACTAATGTTCTAACATATGAAACAACTGATCTCGCATACACAAAATCAGTGATGTTACACTATTTCAAAATGCCTGCATTATATATCCCTTTTATTTGTATTCTAGTTCCCCTTTTATTTTTATTCTAGTAATACAAACCTAAGTAGAATTTTTTTCAATATTTGTTTAATCTGTAGAAAATACTATTACTACTACTACTACTAATAATAATAATAATGTAATAATAATTATTATATAATAATTATTATTACATAATAATTATTATATATTACTATTATTGCGAGTCGACACACTAATAACTTGGCGGATTCGACGAATGAAAATGTTTAAAAGACAGTGATTGACTGAATTTATAAAAAGCTAAGAAAAATAATTACAATAATTAATCAATATTATATTGGCTAATCTAACTCTTAAAACAAATATTATTTTTAACTAAAGTTTAACACTAGAAAGACCGGAATTTTTACTCCAGTTTCACAAAAATATTTAATACCAGAATTTTTATTTAAAACTGTTTGCGTTATTTAATTAACCCTTTTTTTTGTATCATTTAAACTTAATTTTTAAAGAAATTTCTGAATCGAAACAAAGTATATTCGTTTGGTAGGGGCCAAAATGGCCCCTCACCACCATTCTAGTGTTAATTTCAACTTTTATAATTATTGAGACATTAAACTTTATTTGTATACGTTAAAATTAACATGCAATTAAGACAAAGATATTATGAAGTTACTAATTATTATTATTACTATTATTATCATCCATGCATTAAATATTCGCGATAAAGACATTTCTTAATTATTTTTAGCAAAGATTGTTACAAATTCATTTCTAATTGTCCGAAAACCATACGAATTTCTCACTCGTATTTCAGACGAAGCATATAAAATGCAAGTATTAAAATTTAATAATTTAGTACTTATACAAAATAACCATATTTGTTTCTAGCTGAAAAAAATAAAATTTGATGGAATTTTTCAAGTTGAACTGTTAAGAAAGATAATCAACAGGAAACGATTAATGGTTTTCAGAAGTGCAATCTTGAGAATAACCATCACCCAGAACCTCGTTGAGTATTTGTAATTAGCGACCACCTGGATCGATGTTTGGGGGAGAAGATTTTTCTGAAAAAGGAACGAAATGTCGCATTTGTGAAGATCAGCATTTGCGTTTTTTGTGTTGTGTTTTTAACTTTTTTTTTTCGTTTCGTACGTGTCATCGCCGTTCGTTAATAGGACCTACCAAGAAACTGCAGGGGGTTCTGGGGAGATTTTTCGGCGGATCTGGAATAAATCCTTTTATACAGATATGAATAGTAGTACCAAAGGAAATGAAGCGTGAAGAAGGGAAACTTTCATAGACGCAATGTAAATCCCCGATCCTCAGCGAAACAGTGCAAATAGCTAAGCGGTAGAAGCCGCATAAAGGGGCGAAAGGTAACTCGGGGTTTACTTGGCGCGCTTTTGCGTGATCGCCAGTAGCGGTAATTATCAAAATGAGGAGTAACACTGTGCTCACCCAACATCTACTTGTCAAGTATGTGTTGGCTCACCACTGTCCCCTGTCCGCGCGAAAGCAGTGCGCTCCCCTCCCCCCCATCCTTTCGTAGCCGTCAGATCGACACCAAGCCGGGTGGATGGGGGGGGGGGGGGGGGAGAGTAAATTTTCCAATGATTTTCAAATATCTGGAGTTTAAATAAACTTACGCGAATTTTTTTATTTGTATCAAGAGATCAGAACGTACACTTTCTTACGCTCTTTTCAAAATTTTAAAACTCCAAATAGTTTTGAAGTTATATAATGTTAAACACGTTTCGCTTACTTCTTAAGACTTCAGCATTAAATTAAAAAAGAAGTATATATTTTAAAATTATTCTGTCAAGTTAAACGGAAAGCGACACCCTTTAAGAAGAGCACAGAGAAAAAATAAGTTAAAAATATTAATTTTCCGACGAGTTATTTGATAAATATGAATGCATTCCACGGCCATTCGTTTAACATGGGAGAGGGAAATTCTCAAATGTTACTGATCAGGGCCCTTAACCAACGAGCCTCCAAATGTTATCGCGGAAGCGCCTTATTGAAATAAACCGGTATACCAAATATGAAGCAAATCGGATAGAAAAACCCGTTTATCTAAATTAAGGGGGTATTAGCCCCCGGTATCCTCTTTATATTTAACTAATGAACTTACAAATCTAATTAGGGAAGCGCCTTATCAGAATGAACCGGTATACCAAATTTGAAGCAAATCCGATAGAAAAACACATTTCTCTAAATTAGGGGGGTATTACCCCCCCCCCCTATCCCCCCTTTACACTTAAACAATGAGCCTTCAAATCTAATCAGGGAAGTGACTTATCAGAATGAACAGGTATACCAAATTTGAAGAAAATCTGATAATTCTGCACGAAAAACCAACAATATCTAAGTTACGGGGGGATTAGTCCCCGTTCCCCCCTTTATACTTAACCAATGAAGCCCCAAAACTAATCAGGGAAGCGCCTTAGCATAATGAACCTAGAAAAAAATTCGAAAAAAAATCGAATATTTCTATCAAGATTTATCGAGTTACGTACGTACGTACATACAAAACCTGCGGGCACATTAGCTCCTTAACTGCTCTGCTCAACAAGCGCAAAACGTTTTGACACATTTAGAAATTCATTTTTTAACGGAAAGATATAAAATTGGAAGGCCTGACTGCGGAAGCAGTTTGGAATCGAACTGGGTTTTCCATTTTTGATAAATAAATTACCTTTTGAGTTATAAGCGATTTTGATCACATGACAAAGACTTTTTCACCCTTCCTTGAGTGGTTATTCTTCTTTCACGAGGAAATTCGGTTCAAGACGCCCACTTTGATGCTATTTCTCAAAGATCCATTGCGTGTGCAAAAAAAAAAAAAAAAAAAAAAAAAAATGCAGTTCGATTACTTAAGTTTCTGAACAACAATATATTCTAGTTTCATTCATTTCCGAACAAAAATAAATTAAAACTTATGTCATAAAGTTCCCTTTTTAGATTTGAGTTTTATAAAGTAAGTTTTATAATTAAGTTTAATAAAGTTTAAGTTAACCTTAAGTTTTATATTGTGTCCAAATAAATCAATAATAAAAAAGTCCTTCCGGCCAGTGCCGGGAGGAAGAGGTAGCTTTCATATTCCTTATTTTAAAAAAGCCAACTTATATTATTCAAACACACGAAGCTCAATTTAGTGGAAACCGAATATAGGAGATCCAATACTAATTTTTATCAATACTAAATCATTATGAACGAGAATTTCGCGAAATTAGTCAGCTTTATTCAAGCTGCTTTTATTTAAAGTAACTTATATTTGGCTGCCAAATTCGGCGATTTCTTAAAGTGCCTGCTATTTTAAGACAACATGGTGGATGAGGCTAACCAGTGAACTTGGTCGAGACCTTAGTAATTGCTGTGCATATGCTCACTCACATCGGAATCGATTGATATATACGAGTGCTGTCGCAGGCAAAAAATCAGATTTTTCAAAATGTCACCCACATTAGATATTGAAATTGCTATATCTGAGCCATTTTTTTAAGATAAAGACAAACAAAAAATGCCCCTGAATCCTTGTATCAAGGTCAAATACTTAAGAAAGAAACCTTTTTCAATTTCTAATTTTTTTGCACCTCACTTTAAATATAATTTTTTTTAATTTAATGGCCGCCATTTTGAAACAAGATGGCTGATGAAGCTGGCCAGCGAACTTGGTCGAGATATTGATGTATACTATCCACATGCCTTCTTACATCGAAATAGGCGAATACGTGTGTTATCGCGTGACAAATACAAGATCGTTTCAAAATGTTAGCCATGCTAGAAATTCAAAGTGATATAATTCAACCATTTTTTTAAGATATAAACAAAAGAACAAATTTTCAGAAACAAAAACTGCTCCGAAATCTTTGTATCAAGGCCAAAAACATAAAAAAAATCTTTTTTCATTTTCCAATTTTTTAATACCTCATTTTAAATTTAAAATTTATTTTTTATTAAATGGCAACCCTTTTGAAACAACATGGCGAATGAAGCTGGCCAACAAACTCGGTCGAGACATTGGTATGTACTATGTACAGACCAAGTTACATCCAAATCGGTTCATAAATACGCCTGTTATCGTGTGACAAATATCAGGTCGTTTGAAAATGTCAGCCACAATAGAAATTCAAAATGCTATAACTCAACCATTTTTTTAGATATAGACGAAACAAAAACTGTTCCGGAATCTTTGTATTAAGGTCAAACACATACGAAAAAAATCTTTTTCATTTTCCAATTTTTTGGTATCTCATTTTAAATTTAAAGTTTTTTAAAATTTTTTAAATGGCCGCCATTTTGAAACAAGATGGCGGATGAAGCTGGACAACGAACTCGGTCGAGATATTTGTATGTACTATGTACACACCGAGGTACATCCAAATCGGTTCATAAATACGCCCGTTATCACGTGACAATAATCAAGGCGTTTCAAAATGTCAGCCACGCTAGAAATTCAAAATGCTATAACTCAGCCATTTTTTTAAGATATAGACGAAATAAAAACTGCTCCCGAATCTTTTTATCAAGGTCAAACACATAAGAGAAAAGATATTTTTTCAATTTTCAACTTTTTGGTACCACATTTCAAATTTAAATTTTTCTTAAAATTTTAAATGGCCGCCATTTTTAAACAAGATGGCGGATAATGCTGGCCAACAAACTCGGTCGAGACATTGGTATGTACTATGTATAAACGAAGTTACATCCAAATCGGTTCATAAATACGCCTTTTATCGCGTGACAAACTCCAGACGTTATAAAATGTCAGCCACGCTAGAAATTCAAAATGCTATAACTCAGCCATTTTTTAAGATACAGACGAAACAAAAACTGCTCCGGAATCTTTGTATAAAGGTCAAATACATAAGGAAGAAATATTTTTCCAGTTTCAATTTTTTGGTACCACATTTCAAATTTTAATTTTTTTTTAATTTAAATGGCCGCCATTTTGAAACAAAATGGCGGATGAAGCTGGCCAACAAACTCGGTCGAGACATTGATATGTACTATGTACACACCGAATTGCATCCAAATCGGTTCATAAATACGAGAGTTACAGTGTGACAAAGGTCATATATATATATATATATATATATATATATACAGCCAAACCTCGTTAACACGAACACTCTTAACGCGAATTATTTTTAGCACGAACAGTTTCCGATTGCCCCATCCATTTGTATGTAATGTATTTAAGTTCGGATAACACGAACTACTTTTATCACGAACAAAAAAAGTTTCCCCTTGAGTGTTCGCGTTAACGAGGTTCGACTGTATATATATATATGTCAATTTTTAACGGAGGGTGGTTTCGGGGTCTGGGGGGTCATGATCGATGAAAATATACCAAAATGTTTTGAAATCGCTTTCCTCCGAACGGCTGCAATAGGTAGCTTTTTGTAATGAGAGCTACCTAATTACCTTGAAACTTCTCTATATAAATAAAACTGTAATTGGATAGGCGCGCGTACAGCCAATACCCTCGATTTTCTGACATGATGTCCTCAAAACATAGAGAAACATAATATTCATTAATGATAATATTTCTTTGATTCCCTTATTCCGCTGAACTAAATGGTACCTAAATGTTCAATGAATATATACATTTGAATCAAAGGAACAGTCCGGCTAAATAATTCTGCATTTATAATGAGGCATTTGCCTAAATATGCTGAATGATTTTCGTGGTAAAAGATAATCTATGAAAAATAATTAATAACGTTAAATCAAAAGCATTATAACCTTACATTAAATAAGGTTAAGAGGCTACTTCAGTCAAGTGAAAAGACCCATTCGCTAATGCTAATCCTATGGAAGAAATTTATAACGATATCTCGGTTGCATTTTAGTATTTTTAAATGATTTTTTTGCATTGGATAACTGAGATCTATCTGTATGCAGGCCGTTTTTTCCTTTTTCGATTTCGATTGCAGATTTTTTTAATGAGGATGCTTTCAGTTTCGAAACCGGTTCCCAAAATGAAAGTGTCCTCACTAAAAATATCTGTAAACAAAATAGAAAAGGTAAAAAACGCCCTTTGTACAGATCGATCTCAGCTATCCAATGCAAAAAAAAAATCATTTAAAAATATTAAAATGCAACCGAGATATCGTTATACATTTCTTCCATAGGATTAGCATTAGCGAACGGGTCTTTTCACTTGACTCAAGTAGCCTCTTAATGACAAAGAAAAAAACACTCATCTATATGTAATTAAATTGAGAAAATATGGAATGAATCCAACGGTGCATCATTCTATTTTCATTATAGGGATTTCCAGGAATGTCCCACGAAAATATATTTATAAAATTATCATCTGAAATAACTGTAATTTTTCGACTAATAATGAGCTCGAAGCCGCTGCGGTCGCCCGGTAGCTTTAATGCTCCGAACCCAACCCTTTCCGATTTTCCATGTCTTTAACTTAATCAATTTCCCTTTTAAATTTGTCCGGGTTTCAATATTTCATTTTTTCTTTTTTCTTATTCTTCCTGGCTAAGGAAAAAACAATGGTTAAATTAATGTTTTCTTTTTTTTTGGGGGGGGGGGGGACATTGTTGTATAAACTTTCCAAAGAATTTTGAGCTGAAAGCCGAAACTGGGAGGACATTTATTGCCAGGTGTGTCATTTTTAAGCGTAACTGAACCTCGAATACGGAGAGGGAAGAAGAATGATATCCTTTGTCCATTAGCGAATAATATACAAATTTCAGGAAATTTCGCGATGCAAATTATTGTATAGTCGAGGGGGGAAGGGGGGAACCAGCCCATAAAATTTTATCGCCAAATTATTGCAGAGAGATGCGAGAGGTTCTGTTCGACTGACAATTGTGCATTCTTTTCAAAAATGAGTACAATTTTTGAAATGGGGTCATCTATATACTTTAAATAGTAAAAGCTATTACTTTTCAAAAATTTAACACTTTATTTGAATTTATTCGATAAAAGCAGCAAGGGGGTTTATATATTTTATTACATTATTGCACAAAGCTTCATAAAGTTAGAAATGTCAAAGTTTGAGGAAGGTTAAATTCACTTGAAGAACCTAATTTATATCTTTTTAAAAAATCATGCAATAAAAAAATTTCTTTTTCAATGCTATACGTTAAATGCACGCAGACATAATCTAAGCATTTTTTCGATTCAAAACACATTTTTAATTATGAAAATTATAAAAATAAAGTTCATCAAAAAAATTAAGAATAACCTACATTATTTTAAATAATTATTAACAAAAAAGAAAGTTGTCGTAAACATGGTTATGTGCCTTTACAACTCATTTCTACAAATAGTTTTTGAGATAGAGAAAAAATTTAATTTGCGGTGATCTATGGGAAGCCAGGTAAATTCCATAACATTTTCTCTTATCTTTAGTTGTTCTTCATTTATTTTTTCTCCTGGTTATAATTGAATATTTTCTGTAGATTTCCTTAAAATATCTTAATTTTGTTTTGCTAAATTTCTGCGTAAATACTTCATAGAGTTACATTTTCTTCTGCAAATCTATGAAGATTTAAGGCTGTTCTTAACTGCTCTGCTCAACAAGCGGAAAATGTTTTGACACATTTACAAATTCATTTTTGAACGGAAAGATATAAAATTGGAAAACCTGTCCATGGAAGCGATTTCGAATCGAACTGTTTTTTCCATTTTTGGATCCATCAATTACCTACTGAGTTATAAGCGTTTTTGCCCACGTGACAAACACGTTTTTCGCCCGCTCTTGAGTGCTTATTCACCATTCGCGCTGAAAATCGGTTCAAAACTTCCAATTAGACATTATTTTCTGAAAGATCTATAGCGTGTGCAAAAGAATGGAAAAACAGCTCGATGACATAGTTTCTGAATAACAACACCAGCTAGTTTCATGCATTTTCGATAAAAAATAAACTAAAACTTATGTCAGACATTTGCCATTTTGAATTTGAGAACACCCTTAAAGTAGTTCCTCTACCTTCTTTGGTTAGGGAAACAAAAGCATAAATCTTGCAACCATAATTCCTTTACTGATTCTAATGTTTACTTGTTGAATCCAAGAACACCATGAAGCCAGTGTACTACCCATATGCTCCCACCCCACACGTGCAATTGGCATTAGTACGAAAACCTAAAATTCCTCATATATCTGTTCCCGAAATATCATTCACACGTGTAGATCGAGAACAGCAGAAAACATAAATCTATCAGGGATCGTTTCTGTATGTTACCCGAAAAAATGCATCAAGCGTACCGTAAGTGGTAATAGGATCTTTTTACGCACCGGCCTCTCGAGAGAAAAATCGTTCGGCTTGTATCATAGCATTCCGACAAATTCATAAATTCAGAAAGTAAAGACCGTTGCAACTTCCCCTGAATAAGTGTGAAACGCAAGGTTATCATCTGACCTAACCCAGTACTTTATAGGGAAAGCTTTATAAGCAAAACGTTTTTTTTTTTTTTTTTTTTTTTTTTTTTTTTTTTTTTTTTTTACAAACTGACAAATTCCTGGCGCAATTATTAATTAATTATTGTCAGAAAACGCACTAAATTGTTAGGTGCTCTTATGCAAAACTCGAATAGATTCTTCTATTTTTCGGTAAGGCAGCAGCAGTGTTGAATTCAGGGGCTTGCTCAGGGGTACAATTGCCACGGAGCATTGAAATGCCCCCCCCCCTCCACTCCTCAAGGTTTCAGATGTTATGCTTTTTAGTGAACAAAAGTGAAATTTCCCCCGCCGAAACTCTAAAATATCCCCCCCGGATCCGCAGAAATCCCTCCCGGAAAAAAATGCCTGAATTCATCACTGGGCAAATCTTTTGGAAAATGCTGTGAAAATGGGCGCTTTGTACAAAATTTCCCATCGTAAAGAGTTGGAAAGAGAAAAACAAAAAAAAAAAAAAAAAAAAAAAAAAAACAGCGTCATGAGACAAAAATCATTTGCAACTCAAAAGTGAAAAAAAAAAAAAGACTGTGCGATTACGAATTACAATAATCATGCCTGCAAGTATCATGGTTTTACGTATAAAAATGAGCTCGTAAATATGTCAGAAAATGTATGGTTGTTGAGCAAGGATTTTTTTTTTCCCGAGAATCGCCTTAAGGCTATTCTTATTCTTAACTGCTGTACTCAACAAGCTCAAAATGTTTTGATACATTTACAAATTCATTTTTTAACGTAAGATATAAAAATGGAAAGCCTGGCCATGGAAGCGATTTGGAATTGAACTGTGGTTTCCATTTTTGGATCAATCAATTATCTATTGAGTTATAAGCGTTTCTGATCACGTAATAAACACGTTTTTCGCCCGCTCTTGAGTGCTTATTCTCCGTTCGCGCGAAAACTCGGTTTAAAACGCCCACTTTGACACTATTTTTGGAAAGATCTATTACGTTTGTAAAAAAATGGGAAAAACAGCTCGATGACTTAGTTTCTGAACAACAACACCGGCTAGTTTCATGCATTTTCGAACAAAAATAAATTAAAACTTATGTCAGAAAATTGCCCCAAATCAAACCCATTCTCAAACTCAATTGTTTGTATAACATTTGTCAATTTGTCCGCGCTCTAATTACTTGAATTACTACCTAATTGGTATATCTTATTGGGGTTTACTTTAGAACGTTCAGTATTGAAAATGTGGAGTGTAACATTTATAGTTTGTCTACTGGGACATACAAAAGAATTCTGTTAAATTATGGTTTATGAGGCGCAGTTGTTTGCAATGTGTTTTGATGATATTACACTACTTGAAGCATAAGGAAATTAATAAGAATTTCTGAGGTGCACTACAACATGTTAACTGTAGAATATGGCAGAGCCGAAACTAGAGGGGGCGCGTGCCCCAGGCGCCAGAACGGAAAAGGTACGGGGCGCCAAATTAAGATTGGTTTTTGAGTTCTTAAGAAGCTACACAAGTCACGCGAAGAAATTCCCAAGCTAATGTTAAATGTATGGAAGCGTTCTTTTAAAATTTTTTGCTTGCATTTTAATATTTTAAAATTATTTTTGGATTGCGTACTGTACGTGCCCCGTAAAAGCGGATGAAATCTTTCTTCCTCTATCCCTAATTCCGATTTTTCTGCCGCAAACATTTGTTTCTTCTTTTGAAGCCAGGAGGGGCGATAAATAGGCCAAATGAAAACAGTTGGCGACTGCAAAGTGAACCGCTCTCCCTCTATTATATTTCATTTAATCGGGGATTCTTCACAAATTTAAGCAGGATAGATTTATGCATTGCAGGACTTTTGTCGATAAGTTTGTAAGAAATATATGACCTGTATTATTATAATTATTTTATAACGATAGCTGATAAATTATGATGCATGGTAAATTTTTTATTACAAATACTAATACCAGGGTTTGTACGGGTACATTTATTTTCAAGGCTAAATATGAGTAATTTTTTTTACAGAAAAATAAATCTAGTTTAAATGCGCGAAATTTCGTTTTATTTAAGGAAAGATTTTCTATAAGAAAATACTAGTACCGAAGAATTTCTTAGTCTGGAAATTCAAGGACCCGTACGTACAAGGACGAATTCTTTTGTGCAGCCCTGTATACGAAGTATAGAATTTATATACAACGAGTGACATGCAAAAAATTCGTTAAATTGAAAAGCGCATACCGAAACTGTAAACGCACTTCCAACAATTATCGCACAAAGACAGTACTGTAACCGATTTATTTTGTGTGTCCCTCTAAATGAACGATAAATGCTATAAATGCCCTATTCTACAGTAATCATCTTGTAGTAAAATCAATGATTTATATAAATTTCAATACATTTGAAATAGCGTAATGTCATTAAAATGCACTGCAACTGATTTTTCTCCTATTACCTTAATATAACGGAATTCTTTTGAGTGCACCTGTAAATGAACTATTAATACTACACAGTTCATATTCAATATCAAACATAATTGCATGAAAATCCTAGTATATTTAAGCCAGTTAGAGCGTGTTCAGACAGTAATGTGTATAAATGACTAATGTGTATAAATTTAACTGAACAATATGATTGTTTTGTTTACAATATCATTGTTACAATTTTGTTTCAACATTATTGTTTCAATTTTAATAAAGAAAAATAGTCTTGAACAGTTCGAACATTTTAAAAGCGTTAAAATTTAAATTTTTCATGCTGTTTGATGCCGAGTAATAAAAAAAAACTATTCATAATCTATTATAGTTGTTCATCAGGAGTGAAAACAGCCAAAAAGGAAAAATAGAAAAAATTATCTGGCTATTTTTATTTCCTTTTAAATTAGTGATGTATATAAATAATTAATAATAATAAAAAAAAACTACAAATAGAATAAAACAATAATCTGTATTATCAATTCATTAATTTATAAGTACTGATTTGTGTATTCACGAGATATTTGCGAGTTATTTTATTTTTATTAAACACTTTTTTTTTTTAAATTCAAAACAATATTTTTGTTTGCAGTGACAGAAGTACTTTTCGTATTACCACGTTTATACTTTTTAGCGCACAGGACTGCCATGGGCGACTTTTTTTTAATTCTATTTTGCACCACTTTTTCAAAACAAATTATATATATATATATACGCTTTGACAACATTTGCAAGAAAAATATACTACAAAATGTATTTTTTTTTTAAATAGTGGTGCGAACAGAATATAAAAATAGTCGCCTGTGGACGTCTGTGGCAGGCCTGCTGTCAAAGCCTGAGAGCTAATGTGTCCACAGGCTCTGTATGTACGTAACGCGATAACTCTTGATAGCAATATCCAATTTGCTTCAAATTTTGTAAATAGGTTCATTTTCATAAGGCGCGTCCCAGATTAATTTTAGGGGTTCATTGGTTAAGTATAAAGGTTTAACCTTAATTTAGAATGCCCCCCCCCCCCTTAATTTAGATAAACGGGTTTTTCATGCAGAATTATCAGATTAGCTTCAAATAATTTGGTATACCAGTTTATTCTGATAAGGGGCTTCCCTGATTAGATTTGGATGTTCATTGGTTAAGTAGGAAGGGGGGAACGGAGGTCTAATCCCCCCTTAATTTAGATAAATGGGTTTTTCATGCAGATTTATTCGATTTACTTCAAATTTGGTATACTGGTTAATTTTAATAAGACGCTTCCCTGATTAGATTTGGAAATTCATTGGTCAAGTATAAAGGTGTGTGTGTGTGTGTGTGGGGGGGTAATCCCTCCCTGAATTCAGCTAAATGTTTTTTTTTTTTTTTTTTTTTTGTCGATTTCTTTATTTTTTGAGGGGCATTATTCTTTGAAATAAGAGTGTAATATATAATTAGTGTCAATAGCCTGTGAGCTCAATGCCATCAGTTTGACTGGTCACTTTTCTTTTCTCATAAGCATTCAATGTTCATTTTAAACTCGTGGTATCAGAGTATTGCAAAAGATTTCCCCGAATACATTTTTTTAAAATTATTACGTTAGATTTAAATTTCTTAATAATATTCTGTTAGTATTGCAAATTGTTTCATAACCTATGCGTGATACATAATTTTTCGTTTTTGTTACTTTTATAATAGCCCTCATGCCATCAAAGTCTGAGAGATAATATGCCCGAAGGTTCTGTATGTATGTAACGCGATAACACTTGATAGAAATATCGGATTTGCTTCAAATTTTGGATATAGGTTCATCTGATAAGGCGCTTTCCTGATTAGTTTTGGGGGTTCATTGGTTAAGTGTAAAGGGGGAAAACGGTGGACTAATCACCCCCCCCCCCCTTAATTTAGAAAAAAACGAGTTTTTCATGCAGAATTATCCGATTTTCTTCAAATAATTTGGTATGCCAGTTAATTCTGATAAAGCGCTTCCCTGAATAGATTTGGAGGTTGATTTGTTAAGTATATAGAGGGGGGGGGGGGGGGTAGAAATGGAGGAGCTAATGGCCCCCTTAATTTACTTTCTTTCTTTTTTTCCCAGTGTGGTTGCACCTTACTATCCGGAAACGCGATATTGGTGACCGTCTTATGGAGTACCTTTTCCGTAGAAAAATGAGATTGGAAAACCTGGATACTTTCGAAGAGATGCTTCGCCTAATACGAGAGAATTTTCCAATTCATTGAGTGATCCCCCCCCCCCCCCTCTCTTTTGGAATATGCCTGCTGCCCTTTTCTTATTCATACCTACTAACATCTAAGGCGATAATTGGGAAAAACAGCATCAGATGAAACATCATCAAAAAAAAATATCACGATTATTCGTGGGAGGCGAGTGTTGAAAAACGCTCGCTCATATTTAAAAAAATAGATTACATCATAACACAATATAAGTTATCATAAATTACTGATAACAATCCACAATAAGTTAATTTCAAAGAAAGGTAGAATACTTGATTTTGCAATTAACTTTGTTAGATTACAATACATACTCTCCTACCGCCTTTCCCTTTTCAGTTGCATCGTTATATAAGGGTGCAGCTAAAGGGACGCGGAAAAAAAAACCAGCACCGCAGCAACTCTAATCGACTCTTGGTGTAAATACGTTGTAAATCTTTCTATCATGGATCGGCGCCTCAGCAATAATAAATGACAGCGTCGATGAAGCCTTATGAAGTAATGGCTTGAAGCCATTACTTTAACCGAAGGTGCCTGGTGCCTGCACCATTCTTGCTGCGGCTCTGAAGAACCCTGTTTGACAAAAATCTTACTTTATAAAATTCGCTTACAGAAAGGATTATTAAACATTTGTGATACATTCCTGAATTCATTTTTGTTTGGAAACGCATTTCAGTACAGCTTTTTTTTTAAAAAAAGGATTAGACAAAAATGGGAACTAGAATTTTTTGTCCCTGTTAAATTTATTGATACCTTTATAAACAATAAAAAGGTTAAGTGCGAGTATTACTCGCGTACAGCGGGTGTCACACAATAAATAAGTTAATTAATAACTGTATTCTTACAAAAAAAAAAAAAAAAAAAAAAAAACCGTTGCTAAAAGAATAATAAGATTTTTTTTTAAATGTAAATCTTAGGGTTGAGTATAACTATATATAATAAAAGCGTAAAGAATAGCAACGTTAAAAGCACCAAAATTTTAAATTTTGAGCATACCGGTTTCGTATGCTTAGAATTTAAAATTTTGGTGCTTTTAACGTTGCCGTTCTTTACGCTTTTATTATATTGCACTAAGCTCCTACTTGATAATTATAACTGTATATACTAGAAAAGTATAAATGGATATACCATGAAAGCTCAGAGAAATATTAAGCCTAAATAGTATCAAATATTGCTATTGTGTATAACTCTTTTTTTCAGTGCGTTCGTAGTTATATAAATACGTAGCACCTAAGGCGTCGTCTGGTCTGTCCGTCTGTCCGCATAGAACAGCACAAAAAATACCCAACCGAATGTTTTGAAATTTAATATATAGAATCGTTGCAGAATTTTGTCGGGCCATTTCAAATTATATGACTACATGCCCGCCCTTCTGCGAGTTTCAAGGTTAAGTTGCCACTATTTAATTTACAACCCTCGTATAAGTTTAACTCTTCTCTTAGAAGTTGATATTTCCATGTTACATCTGAAAAAAATCATAAGAAATTACCTTTTATCTCTTAAAAATTCATATTTTCCACTGTTCTGCTTAATTATTAATAATCATTAAGGTAATGATTTTTAAAAACTAAAATATAAGTCTATATCTTTCACGTAACAACTGAAAAGAAGCGTAAAAATTGATGTTTTTCCTGAATGTAAACAATTTTCGATATGCTTTTGTGACATCAAAACTCTATTGTTGCGGACCCCCCAAGTTTAGGGAATGTGAGGGGTTGACGGTGGTAAATAGGAGTTGGAATTATTTTCTTATACTAGTCTCGTCGAAAAAATCCTATTCAATCTGCTAAAAGATAAGAAAATTAGAATAAAAAATCGTATTTTTATATGCGTTTACGTGAAAATATTTTTTTATGTGACATTTCAAGTTTTGAATTTATTTTGTTCAAATATACTATATTTTGTAGTGCTGTAGTCTAAAGTTTTATATCTTACATAACTAGTGTTTAAATATATGTTAAAATCTCAAACTAGTATAAAAGTTAGTAAAATTCGTTTAAATTCGTCTTTTTCATTAAAAAATTCATATTTTCCTTTGTTTTTAAAATTGGTTAAGGTAATGGTTGTTGAAAAACTTAAATATATGTTTAAATTTCCCTTTTAAGATGACATTCTCATCTTATAGCTGGAAAAATCTAAAGAAATCAGTTTTTTTTTTCTTGAAAATCGTTATTTTCAATTGTTTTGTTTTATTAATAATACTCATTAAGATGTTAATCATTTAAAATTTAAATATATGTTTACCTTTCCTCATTTAAGTTGATATTCTGATCTTGTAGGTGAAAAAAAAATATAGAAAGCAGCTTTTTTCCTTAAAAATTGTTATTTTCAATTATTTTGTTTAAGTCTCAAATGCAAAAGGGCGACTTTCTGACATAAGTTTTAATTTATTTTTGTTCGAAAATGCATGAAACTAGCTGGTGTTGTTGTTCAGAAACTATGTCACTGAGCTTTTTTTCCCATTTTTTTACAAACGCAATAGATCATTCAGAAAAGAATGTCAAAGTGGGCGTTTTGAACCGAATTTCCGCGCGAAGGAAGAAAGGGACTCAAGAGCGAGCGAAAAACGTGTTTGTCACGTGATCGAAATTCCTTATAACTCAATAGGTAATTGATTGATCAAAAAATGGAAAAAACAGTTCAATTCCAAATTGCCTCCATGGCCAGGCTTTCTACTTTTATATCTTTCCGTTAAAAAATGAACTTTTAAATGTGTCAAAACTTTTTGCGCTTGTTGAGCAGAGCGGTTAAGAACAACCTTAATTAATAATACTCATTAAGACGTTAATCATACAGAATTCAAATGTATGTTTAACTTACCCCATTTAAGTTGCTATTCTGATCTTGTAGCTGAAGAAAAATCTAGTAAAATCAGCTTTTTCAACAAAAATTGTTATTTTCCATTGTTTTGCTTAAGGATGTTCTCAGCTGCTCTGCTCAACAAGCGAAAACGTTCAGACACATTTTCAAATTTATTTTTTAACGGAAAGATATGAAATTCGAAAGCCTGAGCATGGAAGAGTTTTGGAATCCAACTGTGTTTTCCATTTTTGGATCCATCATTTAACTATTGTGTTAGAAGCGATTTTGTTCACGTGACACGGTATTTTTCTCCCCTTACTGGCTGTATTTTCTTCTTTCGTTCGGAAGTTCGGTTCAAAATGCCAACTTTGACAGTATTTTCTGAAAGATCTATTGCGTTTACAAGAAAACGGAAAAAACAGTTCGATGGCATAGTTTCTGAATGACAACACTTTCTAGTTTCATGCGTTTCCGAATAAAAAGGAATTAAAACTTATGTCAGAAAGTTGACCCTTTGGATTTGGAACAGCCTTAAGGTAAAAGGTTGTTCAAAATTCAAATGTGATCCTTAGACGAAATTTGCGCCTTTTTTCTGTTGGCGATTGAGAAAATTGATTTTTTGCGGCGACTAACTGTCGAAATTCTCGATATTTTTCCGTGATATTTTTTTTATTTCCAAATTTTCGGAAAATTCGGAACAGAATCTCCCATGTAATAGTCTGTGATAAAAAATTTTTTAAAGATAATTTTTCTTGTGTGTTATTGAAAATGTTTGAATTGTATTGTGATGTTTATAGTGCAAAATAATGTCACATTCACATTTTTTTAAAATATTTACTCTTGTGTGACAAAATGAAAATAAGAAATATTGTTTTTCTAATATTCCCCACTACCATGATTGCTTAGCTTATTCTTATACATATATTTTGTTTAACCTCTATCTTGGCCAATTTAATCTTCTGACTGCAGATAACTAAAGATTTATATTATACTTAATTTAGATCCGAATTAAAAGAATTATGTGATTAAATGAAGTATAAACATTTGATGTAGTCTGTGTTTCTTTTGTACATGTGTAAGTTATTTTTCACTTTGAATTCCTCATCCCCCCCCCCCCCCGTATAAACGCTATTGCTTTTATACATTTCTTTTATAATGTGGCGACTGGATTATTTGGGTTTAGGAGCCACTGGCTCCTTTAAAATTTTTGGAATCTGCCCCTATACTCTTAATCATATCTTCATTGAATCCTTTTTCCATTTAGTTATTCTATTCTTCCGTTTCTAGATTCCAGTTAAAATCCTGGGGCACCCTAGAAACACATAGGACACTAGAATCAGCGCAAAAAATTCTGACTCATTTTTTAACACAAATGCATGATACTTGCAGAAAAGATTATTAAACCGATTTGTAATCAACGTAAAATTTTAAACAAACTCTGACTTTACATATTTCCAAAGTGGAATCCCTTTAAAGACCCAAATAAAAGTATTTCAGTTTTTTACTTTTTTCTATCTTTACAAGAAGAAAGTATTGGCTTCGTAAAAGTTTTCGAAATCCGATTTTCGACGGACTTACACGTTTTAGGGGTCAGAGATCACGAAAAAATGCTTTTACAAAATGTCTGTCTGTGTGTGACACAAATTTTGTGGGACCTCTATCTCAAGAACTAAAGAACGAAATTTAATAAAACTTTATATTCCGTTAGTGCCTGATATAAACTGGTGCTGATCACTTTTTGGTGTGAATCGTCTATAAGTGGTGCTGCCATGCTGCATTATTCACGATTTCCACAATAGCTCTATCTCAAAAACTAATGCACGGATTTTCATCAAACTTCAAATTCAATTAGAAATTAACATAAGTTGTTGCTGATTAGATTTTAGTGTAAATCACCTAACCGGCGACGCTGTTATATTGCATTTTTCATGAAATATTAACATGAATGAGGTAGAAGAAAGTTTTGGGATTGTCACATCCGACTAGTTTATATTAGTAGGGGAAAAAGGACAGTTCAGCCCCATAAGGCGGTGGCGGTGGGTGGATGTGGGTGGAATCCACCTTGTGGATGGAGGAGGAGGGTGGAATCCACCTGTTGGGAGACTTATCCTATAGTAGGAGGGGTTAAATGTTGGAGGGGGCTTAATTTTTGAGGGGGCTTAATTTTTGAGAGGGGCTTATTATTTTTTTTTTTTCGAATCAACTTAGAGTAGAGATGGAAATATCATACTATAACATAGGTCTTTTCGAGAGGAAGTATGAAGACACTAAATTTTTCGATGGGCTTAATTTTTGAGAGGGGCTTAATTTTTGAGGGGGCTTAATATTTTTTTTTTAATTGATTTAGTATTAGAATGGAAATATAATACTATAACATAGTGAGTTAGGTGTTTTCGGAAGGGAGTTTGAGGGGGTCTAAATATTTTAGTGGGGCTTATTTTTAGGGGGGCTTATTTTTTTTTCTTCGAATCGACATAGAGTAGAAATGGAAATGTCATACTATAACATAGAGATGTAGGTATTTTCGAAAGAGAGTTTGAGGAGCCTAAATTTTTTAGAGGGGCTTATTTTTTTTAGGGGGGGGCTTAATTTTTAAGGGTGATTTTTTTTTTTTTTTTTTTTTTTTTCCTGAATTGTCTTAGAATTTGAATGAAGATAAAAATGTCATATGTTTTCTGAAAAAAATTTTTGATGCTGCCATCTGTATGCGGTAGTGCGAATTTATTATTGAAAATAGTATTTTATTTTTGAAAAGTTTTGAGGAAGGTTTGAACCTGCAAAATAGTCTCTTGGCTCGATGATATGTTCAAGACTTAACTAATCGAGCCAAGAAACTATGTCTATATGTTTAGAATTTAGATATTTCAAAACAAAAAATTGTATTCCCCCTTCTGTATGCGCAAAGAGAGGTTGGTTTCTTAAGATAACTCATTAATACCTATTTCAACTGCTCACTATGCGAATTTTTTTTTTAATGTGTATGATTTTTATTTTTAGTTTAACTGATTTTATCGATTTTGTGAATGAGAGTTTGATTATTTTACCAACCTAAGGTTTCGAACCTGCGAACTCCCATTCAAATTTCATTTTTTGTAACTGATAAGCTATCCACTATTCAAACCGCGCCCCGACAATTACTGAATTACTTTTGAACACTATATATTTTTTAAAAATACCTACCTCTTCCTCTTTCTTATACTAGGGAAGTTAATACAATTTATGTTTAAATTGAAGAAATGATTAATTTTTTATATTTCTTTAATAAGCAACTCATTTTTTAGATCGATTAGAAGGCTACCAAACGATTTGAATTAAACATTGTTTTCACCAGTATTAATCCACCTAAGTTTAGAATTGTACTTTTTCTTGTGAACCATATCATATTCATTTAATCGTCTGAAATACACTTCCTAAACCTTCTTATCAACGTTACTCACTATCTATCACAAACATCCGATAAGTCTAATCAGCTTTTTTCAACAGAAAATAGCTAATATGTAAATAATGATTTTAGAAGAGATTATTTCATTTGTTTACAGATTTTAAATGAAAGTTTGAAATATTTTTCAGATTTTCTATTTATCAATTATTATAAATTGAATCAACTTATAGTTTGTTATTGCAATAGATAATTATTTGATGATTCTACACTAGTTCTAATGAATTTTAAAACTACTGCTTCACTTCAATTTTAAATGAAAGTTTGAAATATTTTTCAGATTTTCTATTTATCAATTATTATAAATTGAATCAACTCATAGTTTGTTATTGCAATAGATAATTATTTGATGATTCTACACTAGTTCTAATGAATTTTAAAACTACTGCTTCACTTCAACTCATTCTTTTATACAGTTTAAATAAATTTAGTTTGAATTAAACCATTGGTTTGTCATATATTTCACTGAAATAATAAAATTAATGTGTAAAACCTTAGAATGACGAATTCAAAAACGTAACATGATGAATCATATACTTTTTAAACATTACATAAATACATTTGGATTGATTCACTTCCTGTGAACTTTCTACACATACTTTTTTATGCCACGTGTTTTTCTGAAATTTTTGCACCAATCATATTACATGATTTGCACTATCATAATAATTTTTTAACATGCGCCCCCTATGATTATATATAAAATTGAATGAAACGAGACTTTTTCATTAGTGTTTGCTATTTTTTGAGTGTGTGAAGACGCTTTTTTTCACTTAAGATAATATGGCTAGTTTTCAAGATGGACATTCTACTATGTTAAGCGATGATGTATCACGTTTGAATAATCAATATTTTTCATCAAGATTAAATGATCAAGGCATGGGATTAATAGTACAACCTAAAGTAGAACCCGTTTCAGATAATGAAGCGGAATTCTCCTCATCAGAACTGAAGAAACAGAAGCCACCTTTTTTGTGTACTGTTTGCAGCAAATCTTTTTCACGAAAAGGCAATTTAAAACAACATTTGATGATTCATTCAGAAGAAAGACCATTTATATGTGACATCTGCCAAAAAGCATTCTCTAGAAAGGCTATTTTGAATCGTCATAAACTATCCCATTTAAAGATTCCTTCCCAACATAAATGTGAATCGTGCGGTGAAGCGTACTCAAGAAAGTATGACTTATTAAAACACATGAAGATCCACAAGTCCTCCAAAAACGATAAATGTATTCAGCGTAGTGAAATATTCAATCCCAACTCCGATTTTTTATATCATTTGAAAACTTCACAGAGAGTTAGATGCAAAATTGATAATTCATCCTCTTTAAAAGATATGTTTTTTGAGAAGGTTAAGCATTTTAAAAGGCGAAATGCGTTAAACATATTTACTAAAACTGTAATCAACTCTAACGAGGAGAATGTTACAGACTTTAACACATTTTTTAATAGTATTCATTCGGACGTTTTAAACGAATTAAACTACCAGATTCAAGTTAAAAGATCGATGAAATGGTATGCAAGTGTGCAAGCTGTTGTATATCGTGTAACACAGGAGGGTGTATTAGAGATTGCCACACCCTATTTCCTTTCAAAAACTATACTTGAATTAACGAAACAAAACTTATCTGAACATGTTGAGGATACCTTTGCAAAAATTATTAAGTCCTATGAGAAGTCCACCAGACGTGGTTTTAATTGGACATTAGATAAAATATTGAATTTAGAACTATCTACCTTTAAAATATAACATGATTTGAAATGTTTATACCTTTTTGAAATATGTGTACTCATGTTTTCACTATTGTAACTATTGAAAACGACGAATAAATAATGTGTAAATGAAAAAGCTGTTGTCTGTTTATTTTTGTTAGAACAACTTGTGATTTTTAATAACTTGTGATTTTTAATAACTCATGAAGTCGTAACGACTTTACTTACTATTTCTTTTTTTCAATTTCTTATCAAATGAATAATGAGTTAACTATCTTTTATTAATTTCATATTGAAAGTCTGAAATTATCCATTGAAATAGTTATTTTGCAATATTTCTAATTTATCATAATTATTTGTAAAGTTTAATATATCACTCGTTGTTTGGATAAACAACTGTTATTGCTCAATAATAATAATAATATTATCATTTATTACCATACAATTCTTTAAAAAAAGCATAGAACCATTAACATAATATATCATTAACCACTTTTTAAAAACTGTTACCTTGTGTTGCCATTGAATTCTTCAAAGCAAAAAAGAATAAAACTAAAATCATTATCATTAAATATCATACACCACTTATATAAAAATTGTTACTTTGTGTTGCCATACAATTCTTCAAAAAAAGAATAAAACTAAAACTATTAACATTAAATATCATATACTGTAAATATAAAAATTGTTACCTTGTGTTGCCATACTATTCTTCAAAAAAGGATAAAACCATTGACATAATATATTATTCACCACTTAAATAAACTGTTTATATATATATTTTTTTAGACTTAAACTAAAATTAATGACATTACAAATACTTTTAAGTGTTTATCTGTAACCGACACTGATTTTTAACGTATATTAAGGGATGTGCTGTTTCTAAACATTCAGTTTCCAACTGATTTTTGTTCTAACTTCATCTAATGTTACCTTTATTTTTTGAAAATGGGTTCTGTAGTAAATATGTTAAAAAGATCTTCCGACAAAGTGGCTTCTTCTTCAAAGTATCAACGTTTAGAAGAACCTAATGATCCCACTTCCGCAAGTGAATTAAATATACCAAGATTGGAAACTCCTAATTTATTAAACACTGACTGTGGGACAATATCACGTGATTTATCCACTACTGATTACTCACCGAATGTGAAATCTGAAATCGATATGAATTTTTTTAGCCCTAACTTTGGTGATGATACTACATCTTCCGAGAATTCATGCCAAGAGTCAATTTCTATCGAGGACTATTTGAATATATTTTTCAAAGACATGAATTTTGAATCCGCTTTAACCTCGACCCCAGCTAGTAACATAATTTCACAAGACGAATCCTTTCATCCTTTCGAAACCTTTCCTATAATTTATACTAGTATATACTAGTACTTAGTAAAAACTAGTATATATTCTAGTATAAAGAGTTTATAAAAGTTTAAAAAACTTGGTTAATATTCAAACTTGAATTCTATGAATGATGCAATAAATACTTCCGTTTTTATAAGAAATTTAAGTTACTTCTAAAAAATATTATTATCCAGTTAAATAATCAATGATTATACTTAAACAATATGAAAATTAATCTTTGTTCACAATTGCGAGAAAGATTTTAATAGGATTTTATTTGCAAATATCTGATGTCATGTTGCTGAAGATTCCATAAAATAAAAGACTTTCAAAAAAATATACGACCTACATATTCGATGACTGAAGTGAAAATGGCTAGTGTCTTGGTATAGACTCATATCAGTTAGATCACGTGATTGATAATACAATCTGATTGTAGATAAGACAATCAAAAGGCACGAGGAAGGCACGTGATATCTAATTGATTACGTCACAATCTACCACGTGATAAGCTCATCATCTCTTTTCTGAGTTCAAACATGGTGAGTTCATTATTTTTATATAAATGTTTAAGTATGTATGTATTAAAATTTTAAATTGAAGAATTTAATAATAGATTGTTTATTTTTTGTTTTTTCGTTTCGATGTGTATAACTATAAAATAAAATGTGGGTAGGATGTTAACATAAAGAAGATTTATCTTATGAAACGCATATATATCGATAGATAAATTCACTTTTAATAAATTACAAAATAATTTTTGATATCTTATAATATTAAAAAAATTGCTGATTTTTTAAACTTTTTAATAACTAAAGAATATTTTAATTTAATGTTTTATATATACTATATATATTTTAAGTGTATACTACAAAACATAATTAAAAGGAGGAATCCGTATACATATACTCAAATACAAATAGAAAGGAAATATAGGACATGCAAATACAAAGGAAATATAGGACAACTCATTCTTGTTAAATTGTAGGTTTTAGCAGCTTGTAATGTTTTTAACATTTTTGGAAAATAATTTTATTAACTTTCAAGAGCATTTTAAATATTTTTTGTAACTAAAATATTTATTCATACATTGCTTTTGTAAAAGTGCTGTTACAAAATGTTGATAGTTAATCATTGTATTAATTCAAAACTTTCTTATAATGTTATTATACTAACTTGTAATACTTGAACTGCAATTGATGTGATTTATTTGTATGAATATTTGTATTCAGTATCTTGATTAATCGATTGATATGATTAATATGAATCATTGATTAATATGAATGATTGGTTGACTGATATGAATGATTGGTTGATATGATTGATATGATAGCTTGATATGATTAATATGATTTATTGATCGATATGATTAATTGATATTATTGTTTGGTTGATTAATATGATTGATTGGTTTGATTTATTGATCGATATGACTAATTGATATTATTGTTTGGTTGATTAATATGATTGATTGGTTTGATTTATTGATCGATATGACTGATTGATATTATTGTTTGGTTGATTAATATGATTGATTGGTTTGATTTATTGATCGATATGACTGATTGATATTATTGCTTGGTTGATTAATATGATTGATTGATTGGTTTGATTTATTGATTGATATCATTGATTGGTTAATTGCTATGACTGATTGATATATGATTGATTGTATACTTGTATTTGCAATCAAATTCAACTTTTTGATAACTTTTTTAATTATGAAAGTCAGATACATATACAGTTAGGTGAACTGACTTTTGATAACATAATTTATTAAGTTTTTTTTTTTTTTTTAATTTTGATAACTTAATTTTGAAAACTTTTTACAAAGTTTTTTTTTAAAACTTTTAAATTTTATAAACTTTTTAATATATATTTTTTTTATTTACAAATTATTTTTTTTTTAATTTTGAAAACTTTTTTCTTTTTACTTACATTTTTTTTTTTAATTTTGAAAATATTTTTTATAAAAAAAGTTTTTTTTTTGTAAAGCTTTTAATATTTTTTTTTATTTACAAAGTATTTTTTTTTAATTTTGAAAACTTTTTTTTTATTTACATTTTTTTTTTAATTTTGAAAACATTTTTTATTTAAAAAGTTTTTTTTTTAATTTTGAAAACTTTTTATTTAGAAAGATTTTGTTTTTTTTTAATTTTTTAAACATTTTTTTTTATAAGTTACTTTTTTTTAAATTTAACTTACAAATATTTTTATAAGTATATATTAATCTAACACTTTTATAGGATAAAAAGAAGTATTAAACTGAAACATAATGAAAGTCACATGCATGTATACATATATGAATAGGTAAACTCACTTTTGAAAACTAAATGTATTAAGTTTTTATAATTTTTTTTTTAATTTTGATAACTTAATTTTTTTTTGAGTTTTTTTTTTTTCCCAAGGTTTTTTTTTTTAACTTTTGTAAACTTTTTAATATTTTTTTTTTAACTTTTGTAAACTTTTTAATTTTTTTTTTAATTATTTTTATTTTTTATAAAGATTTTTTAATTTTGAAAACTTTATTTTTTTTTTAACTCAAAATAATCATTGATTATTTAACTGGATAATAATATTTTTTAGAAGTAACTTAAATTTCTTATAAAAACGGAAGTATTTATTGCATCATTCATAGAATTCAAGTTTGAATATTAACCAAGTTTTTTAAACTTTTATAAACTCTTTATACTAGAATATATACTAGTTTTTACTAAGTACTAGTATATACTAGTATAAATTATAGGAAAGGTTTCGAAAGGATGAAAGGATTCGTCTTGTGAAATTATGTTACTAGCTGGGTTCGAGGTTAAAGCGGATTCAAAATTCATGTCTTTGAAAAATATATTCAAATAGTCCTCGATAGAAATTGACTCTTGGCATGAATTCTCGGAAGATGTAGTATCATCACCAAAGTTAGGGCTAAAAAAATTCATATCGATTTCAGATTTCACATTCGGTGAGTAATCAGTAGTGGATAAATCACGTGATATTGTCCCACAGTCAGTGTTTAATAAATTAGGAGTTTCCAATCTTGGTATATTTAATTCACTTGCGGAAGTGGGATCATTAGGTTCTTCTAAACGTTGATACTTTGAAGAAGAAGCCACTTTGTCGGAAGATCTTTTTAACATATTTACTACAGAACCCATTTTCAAAAAATAAAGGTAACATTAGATGAAGTTAGAACAAAAATCAGTTGGAAACTGAATGTTTAGAAACAGCACATCCCTTAATATACGTTAAAAATCAGTGTCGGTTACAGATAAACACTTAAAAGTATTTGTAATGTCATTAATTTTAGTTTAAGTCTAAAAAAATATATATATAAACAGTTTATTTAAGTGGTGAATAATATATTATGTCAATGGTTTTATCCTTTTTTGAAGAATAGTATGGCAACACAAGGTAACAATTTTTATATTTACAGTATATGATATTTAATGTTAATAGTTTTAGTTTTATTCTTTTTTTGAAGAATTGTATGGCAACACAAAGTAACAATTTTTATATAAGTGGTGTATGATATTTAATGATAATGATTTTAGTTTTATTCTTTTTTGCTTTGAAGAATTCAATGGCAACACAAGGTAACAGTTTTTAAAAAGTGGTTAATGATATATTATGTTAATGGTTCTATGCTTTTTTTAAAGAATTGTATGGTAATAAATGATAATATTATTATTATTATTGAGCAATAACAGTTGTTTATCCAAACAACGAGTGATATATTAAACTTTACAAATAATTATGATAAATTAGAAATATTGCAAAATAACTATTTCAATGGATAATTTCAGACTTTCAATATGAAATTAATAAAAGATAGTTAACTCATTATTCATTTGATAAGAAATTGAAAAAAAGAAATAGTAAGTAAAGTCGTTACGACTTCATGAGTTATTAAAAATCACAAGTTATTAAAAATCACAAGTTGTTCTAACAAAAATAAACAGACAACAGCTTTTTCATTTACACATTATTTATTCGTCGTTTTCAATAGTTACAATAGTGAAAACATGAGTACACATATTTCAAAAAGGTATAAACATTTCAAATCATGTTATATTTTAAAGGTAGATAGTTCTAAATTCAATATTTTATCTAATGTCCAATTAAAACCACGTCTGGTGGACTTCTCATAGGACTTAATAATTTTTGCAAAGGTATCCTCAACATGTTCAGATAAGTTTTGTTTCGTTAATTCAAGTATAGTTTTTGAAAGGAAATAGGGTGTGGCAATCTCTAATACACCCTCCTGTGTTACACGATATACAACAACTTGCACACTTGCATACCATTTCATCGATCTTTTAACTTGAATCTGGTAGTTTAATTCGTTTAAAACGTCCGAATGAATACTATTAAAAAATGTGTTAAAGTCTGTAACATTCTCCTCGTTAGAGTTGATTACAGTTTTAGTAAATATGTTTAACGCATTTTGCCTTTTAAAATGCTTAACCTTCTCAAAAAACATATCTTTTAAAGAGGATGAATTATCAATTTTGCATCTAACTCTCTGTGAAGTTTTCAAATGATATAAAAAATCGGAGTTGGGATTGAATATTTCACTACGCTGAATACATTTATCGTTTTTGGAGGACTTGTGGATCTTCATGTGTTTTAATAAGTCATACTTTCTTGAGTACGCTTCACCGCACGATTCACATTTATGTTGGGAAGGAATCTTTAAATGGGATAGTTTATGACGATTCAAAATAGCCTTTCTAGAGAATGCTTTTTGGCAGATGTCACATATAAATGGTCTTTCTTCTGAATGAATCATCAAATGTTGTTTTAAATTGCCTTTTCGTGAAAAAGATTTGCTGCAAACAGTACACAAAAAAGGTGGCTTCTGTTTCTTCAGTTCTGATGAGGAGAATTCCGCTTCATTATCTGAAACGGGTTCTACTTTAGGTTGTACTATTAATCCCATGCCTTGATCATTTAATCTTGATGAAAAATATTGATTATTCAAACGTGATACATCATCGCTTAACATAGTAGAATGTCCATCTTGAAAACTAGCCATATTATCTTAAGTGAAAAAAAGCGTCTTCACACACTCAAAAAATAGCAAACACTAATGAAAAAGTCTCGTTTCATTCAATTTTATATATAATCATAGGGGGCGCATGTTAAAAAATTATTATGATAGTGCAAATCATGTAATATGATTGGTGCAAAAATTTCAGAAAAACACGTGGCATAAAAAAGTATGTGTAGAAAGTTCACAGGAAGTGAATCAATCCAAATGTATTTATGTAATGTTTAAAAAGTATATGATTCATCATGTTACGTTTTTGAATTCGTCATTCTAAGGTTTTACACATTAATTTTATTATTTCAGTGAAATATATGACAAACCAATGGTTTAATTCAAACTAAATTTATTAAACTGTATAAAAGAATGAGTTGAAGTGAAGCAGTAGTTTTAAAATTCATTAGAACTAGTGTAGAATCATCAAATAATTATCTATTGCAATAACAAACTATGAGTTGATTCAATTTATAATAATTGATAAATAGAAAATCTGAAAAATATTTCAAACTTTCATTTAAAATTGAAGTGAAGCAGTAGTTTTAAAATTCATTAGAACTAGTGTAGAATCATCAAATAATTATCTATTGCAATAACAAACTATGAGTTTATTCAATTTATAATAATTGATAAATAGAAAATCTGAAAAATATTTCAAACTTTCATTTAAAATCTGTAAACAAATGAAATAATCTCTTCTAAAATCATTATTTACATATTAGCTATTTTCTGTTGAAAAAAGCTGATTAGACTTATCGGATGTTTGTGATAGATAGTGAGTAACGTTGATAAGAAGGTTTAGGAAGTGTATTTCAGACGATTAAATGAATATGATATGGTTCACAAGAAAAAGTACAATTCTAAACTTAGGTGGATTAATACTGGTGAAAACAATGTTTAATTCAAATCGTTTGGTAGCCTTCTAATCGATCTAAAAAATGAGTTGCTTATTAAAGAAATATAAAAAATTAATCATTTCTTCAATTTAAACATAAATTGTATTAACTTCCCTAGTATAAGAAAGAGGAAGAGGTAGGTATTTTTTAAAAATATATAGTGTTCAAAAGTAATTCAGTAATTGTCGGGGCGCGGTTTGAATAGTGGATAGCTTATCAGTTACAAAAAATGAAATTTGAATGGGAGTTCGCAGGTTCGAAACCTTAGGTTGGTAAAATAATCAAACTCTCATTCACAAAATCGATAAAATCAGTTAAACTAAAAATAAAAATCATACACATTAAAAAAAAAATTCGCATAGTGAGCAGTTGAAATAGGTATTAATGAGTTATCTTAAGAAACCAACCTCTCTTTGCGCATACAGAAGGGGGAATACAATTTTTTGTTTTGAAATATCTAAATTCTAAACATATAGACATAGTTTCTTGGCTCGATTAGTTAAGTCTTCAACATATCATCGAGCCAAGAGACTATTTTGCAGGTTCAAACCTTCCTCAAAACTTTTCAAAAATAAAATACTATTTTCAATAACAAATTCGCACTACCGCATACAGATGGCAGCATCAAAAATTTTTTTCAGAAAACATATGACATTTTTATCTTCATTCAAATTCTAAGACAATTCAGGAAAAAAAAAAAAAAAAAAAAAAAAAAAAAAAAATCACCCTTAAAAATTAAGCCCCCCCTAAAAAAAATAAGCCCCTCTAAAAAATTTAGGCTCCTCAAACTCTCTTTCGAAAATACCTACATCTCTATGTTATAGTATGACATTTCCATTTCTACTCTATGTCGATTCGAAGAAAAAAAAAATAAGCCCCACTAAAATATTTAGACCCCCTCAAACTCCCTTTCGAAAACACCTAACTCACTATGTTATAGTATTATATTTCCATTCTAATACTAAATCAATTAAAAAAAAAATATTAAGCCCCCTCAAAAATTAAGCCCCTCTCAAAAGTTAAGCCCATCGAAAAATTTAGTGTCTTCATACTTCCTCTCGAAAAGACCTATGTTATAGTATGATATTTCCATCTCTACTCTAAGTTGATTCGAAAAAAAAAAAAATAATAATAAGCCCCTCTCAAAAATTAAGCCCCCTCAAAAATTAAGCCCCCTCCAACATTTAACCCCTCCTACAATAGGATAAGTCTCCCAACAGGTGGATTCCACCCTCCTCCTCCATCCACAAGGTGGATTCCACCCACATCCACCCACCGCCACCGCCTTATGGGGCTGAACTGTCCTTTTTCCCCTACTTATATTGTCTTTAATTTTAAAATATTAAATCCAAAATTGATGAAAACTAGTCGGATGTGGCAATCCCAAAACTTTCTTCTATCTCATGCATGTTAATACTTCCTTAAAAATACAGCCGGTTAGATGATTTACACCAAAATCTAATCAGCAACAACTTATGTCAACTTCTAACGGAATCTGAAGTTTCGTGAAAATCCGTGCATTAGTTTTTGAGTAGAGATATGGCGGAAATCGTGAAATATTCTGCATAGCAGCGCCACCTGTCGGGCGATATATACCAAAACCTAATAAGACAACTTAAGTCAACTTGATAACTGAAGTTGAAGTTTGATTAAAATCCGTGATCTTCTTGAGATAAAACTATTGCGGGAGTCAGGAAAAATGCAGCATAGCAGCGTCAGCTGTTGGGCGATTTACACAAAAACGTAGTCAGCGGCAACTCATATCAAGGACTAGCTGAATCTGAAGTTTGATGACAGTCCACGCATTAGTTCTTGAGATAGAGACATTGTGGAAATAAGGAAAAATGATGTATAACAGTGCCACCTTTTGGGCGATTTATACCTAAACGTAGTAAACATAAACTCATATCAAGGACTAACTGAATCTGAAGTTTCACAAAAATCCGTACATTATTTCTTGAGATAGAGCCATTAAGGAAATCGTAAAAAATGCAACATAGCAGCGCCAACTGTTGAAAGATTTGCTCCAAAAACTAATCAGCACCAATTTATATCAGGGACTAACTGAATATAAATTTTTATTAAATTCCGTGCATTAGTTCTTGAGATAGTGCGCCCACAAAATTTGTCTCACACACAGACATACAGACAGACAGACAGACTCACAGACATTCTCACAAACAAAAATTTTCTAAAAACATATTTTTTCGGGATCTCTGACCCCTAAAACGTGTAAATCCATCGAAAACCGGAATTCGAAAATTCTCACGAATCCAATACTTTCTTCTTGTAAATACAGAAGAAAGTAAACTAGTCGGATGTACAAATCCCAAAACTTTCTTCTATCTCATACATGTCAATACTTCAAAATTCGTTATCACTTTACCAAAATTAAATGGCAACCTATGCTCATCATAATGATTCTAAAAAGATGAAATTCCATGCTTTAGTTCTTGAGATATGACTATCGCTGATATCGTGTAAATGCAGCAAAATTCAGCATAGCAGCACCACTTATAGGGTGATTTACACCAGAACCTAATCATCATCAACTTATGTCAACGTCTAACTGAATATGAAATTTGGGGAAAATTCGTGCATTAGTTCTTGAGATAGAGCTGTTGTGCAAATCATGACAAATGCAGCATAAAAGCGCCACCTGTTGAGCGATTTGCACCAACACATAATCAGCAGCAATATTAATCTAGGTGTACTTGAATCTGAAGTTTGATGAAAATTCGTGCATTAGTTCTTGAGATAGAGCTATTGAGGAAATCGTTCTAAATGCAGCACAGCAGCGCCACCTATTGGGCGATTTACACCAACACGTAGTCAGCATAATTTCATATAAAGGACTAACTAAATCCGATGTTTGATGAAAATGTGTGTATTAGTTCTTGAGATAGAGCTACTGCGAAAATAGTGTAAATCCTGCAAAATGCAGCATAGCAACGCCACCTGCTGGGCAATTTAAACCAAAACGTAAACAGCACCAACTCATATCAAGGAATAACTGAATCTGACGTTTTATAAAAATCCGTGGAGTAGTTCATGAGATAGAGCTATTGCGGAAATCCTGCAAAATGCAGCATAGCAGCGCCACCTGCGGGGCGATATACACCCAAAACTAATCAGCACATATCTATATCAGGGACTACCCGAATATAAATTTTTATTAAATTCCGTGTATTAGTTCTTGAGATAGAGTGCCCACAAAATTTGTGTCACATACAGACAGACAGACAGACTCACATACAGACATTTTGTAAAAACATGTTTTTTGGAATCTCTGACCCCTAAAACGTGTAAATCCGTCAAAAACCGGAAGTCGAAAATTTTCATGAATCCAATACTTCTTGTAAAGATAGAAGAAAGTAAAAAGCGACAAGACACAAGAGTCGAACTTCTGTCTTGATTTATCTAAAGCAAACCCCCCCCCCCCCCTCATTTTTAATTGTATTTAAATTAAAATGCAAACAATATTTATAAATATGTTTTATGTTTACATATGTTTTTATGAAATTTGGAATGACACAATCAAAAGCGAATACTGAAATATAAATAAGATGGTAGATTTTTCTATTGCTTTGAAACTAACTGCATTACAACTACATTAAAATTTTTAGCTCAATACATAGAGAACTAACTATGTAAGAATTTCTTCTGGAAAAGGAACGTGTTCCCAGAAGCATTTGATGGATACTGTGAATTATTAATATGTGAATGTGACTGGATCTAAACTAGATCTTTTATAACAATTGTCAACTATGTTATTTATTTTATTTTATTTATTTATTTTTTTTTTTTTTTTAGAGAGAGCAGAAAGTTGAGCCTATATTATCCCAAGGTTACTTTACAGCATCCTTCAAAGTCAATTGATAACGATCAAGTGGGGTGTTTATCTTTAGCAGAAGGGAACGTTTAGGGAAGGTGTGGGAGGGATTTGAGGGGCTCCTCCTCGTCTCTAACTTTCTAATTACGTCCGCTTGACCACATATTTCCTGGGAAAAAAAGACCTTTCTTCTGGGTCTCTCCTTCTTCTGGACCATCTCTTTTGGCGAGCACTTTGCAAAGGTCACCTTTATCAGCTTTTATTTGAAAAATAAGGATCGAAATTTTAGTGATGAAAAAAGTTATGATAAAAAAGGTTTTAACTGTATCTTATAGTTGTTAATTATAGTTTATCCTGTGTTGAAAACTGGTATTTTTATTTATTTATGTAAAAAGTAAATGCAAACTTCTTATTATTGAATGCAATTGTTAATTTTTATTTATAATTGAAAACTGGATTTTTATTCATAATTTTATTAATTGAAATGTAACACAAAAACATAGATTATGTTAGCATTCAGGAAGTTAATTGTTTTAGAAATTTGGAATTCTTGATAGCTATTCAGGTATTTTAACACGGGGAAAACAAAATCATATAAATCAGAATTAAATAAAAAAAAATCTGTTTTTCAGAAATATAGGACATAGTCTTTCTTTTTTAGCTTATTTATAAAATATTGCAAAACACAACGCAGAAACATAAATCACATGTTTTAATGCAAACAACTGTTGATGATATATTTTTAAAATATGAAAATCAATAAATTATTTTCGTAAATACTTATAACTCATATGTTTAAATTTATTTATTTTTAAGAATTAATAATCTGCATTTGTACAAAATATGAATTAAAACGAGAAAGAAAAATTATGCATCAAGCATCGAAGAAATAGTTCCACTGTTTAATAAGATAACAAAGATACCAACGTAAACAATTTGGAAAACGCACAATACATTTGAAAAAACAATTTCAGCAATTAGCATGAATAGTCGGGTAAATTTCCGAATTACTGTGTGTAGCCCTGTATATAATCTATAAGATTTGTATGTATACTACATATTAAAATGTAGTTCAGTTAGGAAACATACGGCACAATTGAAAATTATCCTTCAGCAATTTCCATCAATAAGCGATAAATTGGAAATGTGCTCGAGATCTTTTGTGCATCCCTGTATATGAGCTATAATATGATCTTAGTAAAGGTTATATTTACCAAGTTTTGTGTAAAAAATAGCGCGACATATTAAAAATGCGTACCACAACTGAAAACGCACTTACAGCAATTATTCCTCATAGACATACACAATATGTTCCTGTAAATAAAAGATGAATGCATCACACACTATATTTCGTTTTAAGCATGCCGTGGTGCACTTCAGCGATATTTATTAATTTCAGTATGTTTGAAATAGTGTAACATCATTAAAATTCACCGCAAACGATTTTCCCTCATAGACCGTAATGTAACAGAATTCTTTTGTGTGTCCCCTTAAACAAACTATACATGCTATATTTTCTATTTTTAATAGGAGACATGCTATAAGTAAACCCCAATAGCTTATACCAATTTCGCAAGTTAATTAGCTAAAGTCAGAGCAAGCACAGAAAAATATTTATTTTGAAATATATACATAGTTAAAAAATACCAAATTAATCCAGAAACTGTATCACATATAATTATGTATATATTTCAAATATAATATGAGTATATAAATTTAATACATAGGGGAGATGGGGGATGAATAAAACATTTTCACAAAAATATTTATTTTTATTTTTTTTTTACTTAAGTTATTATCAATATTATATATCACATTTCATACATTAGGTATTTGACAACATATATGAACAATATTTATTCTAGATTATGATTTATTCAGAAAAATATTATGAATTTAAAAAAACGTTCCTCCCTGTCCCAATCATCTCCACAGCAGGGATGAATGGGACACTAATGGGGATGGATGGGACACGAAGATTTTTCTCCCTGTATTCAATTTCACCAAATTAAAATTTATAATTATTACCTTATATGTAATTATATTTGTAATATATGATTTTACAGCACGAATCTATATGTTTTTTTGTTTTTTTTCAAAAATTTCTTTTATTGCAGTTTTAACTTTTAATGCAGACTTCAGCTATCAATCTGTTCTTTTTTCCTACTTATGAGACATTTTAGATTTGAAATAAAAGTGCAAAATGTCTTTTAAATATGGCATAGCTAATAATTTTCAATCATAGCTTATTAATTAATATTAATTAAATGTATAATGCAGAACGGAAATTATTGGGTCGATGGGAAAGTCGTGTCGTGTTGGGAAAATCAATTCGCACCAGAAAATTCTGCCCAGTAATTATTAGACATTAGATATCGGAATCAATGTCTAATAATTAAATGATAGAATTTTCCGGTACGAATTAATTTTCCCAACACAACACGACTTTCCAATCGACCCAATATGTTAGGGGTGGGGATTTATTTGTGCAACATTTCAAAATTCAATATAATTTCCCCCATTTGATCAATAAACATAAATTTATATAAAACGTATACTATTTTTAACAATTTTATCTATTTTGATTAAGTTTTAGTACCAATTTTTTGATAATCCATTAATAATTATTACAATACAATAAATAACACTCAGAAATTTTAAACAATAACAACTCATATAATGCTATTTAATACTATTAATTAACGTAAATTATTAATTTATCAACCTATATAATACTATTTAGTTAATAAATAAAATTTTCACCATCTCTAGGGATAAATGAGAATGTCCCACTCATCCCCATGATGCATATATTCCCTTCTCAGCCATTTTACCTCAAAAATTATTTTGTCACAATGGTTACTATTCATTCAGTTTAATTATCGATATTGAACCTTAAAATAAATAGCTACAACATAGCTTAATTTTTTATATTGTATAAGATATTTCACATCTTCAAATGTAAAAAAAACTTACTTTTAAGCAGAGATTTCAGAAAATGCAACTTTGAAGGAAAATGAAAACCGCAATGTGGTCATACTTTTAGTTCTGAAGCACACTGTGGTAGAGCCTTATATGGGGTTAGGAAGCAATTTAAAATAAATGTTTATTGCCGGAAATATTGAGAATGTCCCATCCATCCCCTGTCCCATTCATCCCCTAGCTCCCCTACTCATCATTCATATTGAAAATTTGTATTTATTCCTAAAGTGTTAAAAAAAAGAAAAAGAAGAAAATAAATATATACAATAAAAGACACAAGAAATGGTTTCAAATGCAATAAATAGATGAAACATTAAACATGCTGTCTAAGTAATCACGTTGCATTACTATAAGTACTTTTTTAGAAGTAAATTTTTAAAATGAAAAAAAATTATTTTTTACATTTACTTAAAAAAAAAAAAGTGTATATATATATATATATATATATATTTACCATACTTTAGTATTGAGCTGGTGACATGAATTAATAGCCGAAGAAATCGCCAAAAATCGCTATTTATAGGAGTTTTTTTAATTTATTTATTCTGATAATTTAAGTGGTTCAAAGCGCGTAATTTGATTAAATGTCTTAGATTTTTGTTTTATTGATATTTTTATTTATTTAACATACCGGGTGTCTCAAAAAGGACTGACTGATTTTAAAATTCAATAACTTCCAAACGGTGACAGATATTAAAAAAATTCTTGCAGGAGGGTTATGCATAAAGTCAAAAGTTTTATTACAGTGATTTTCGATTTTAGTTCGAATTACAAACAATAGATGGCGCTGCAAGCAATAGTCGCTAAATTCAGGCTCGATTTTTGGTACTTCGTGGCCCGGATAATACATATCCATCTCCTTTTTCTGCATGGAACAACAGAAAGGAGCAAAAATCTTACATACTTCCAACTACTACCTGATATATTTTGTTTTATTGAACCGTGATGCTGTTTTGAGAAAAGACTAATTGAAATGCTGCATATTTTGAAATTTTTGAATATTTAACAGACTATTCCTGCTAACAGCAGCAATATTCCGGTAAAGTTTTATATTAATTAGCCTGTCCTAGTAGTACACTTTGATATTCTATAAGAAAAAGCTTGGGGTACTATTGCTTAAATAAGAAAATACGAGCGGAAAACGGACAAAAACGTCATTTTCATTGCATTTTGAGGCAACATAACAATGTAAAATAACAATGCCCCATGGAAACGAATACAGTCTATTAAGCAGGTAGTGTTATACTAATATTTCCTCACAAAAGAATTTTGGGATGCCGTTGCTTTCCCAAGCTTTAGCACTGCAAACATACTCGCATTTCACTTTTCATGAAAAATGACGGTCACAAACTTGAACTTTGACATTTTCTACAGGGAAGGGAAAATTTTTTCAAGGCTTCAAATTTGCACATTATTCATTAAATGTGATCTACTTCAACATAAAAAAATATCAAGCAAAACAAAAAATACAACAATCGCACTTGTCTGATTTTCAAAATAATGGCTCTTAAATACTTACTTTGCAATCGCAATGGTAGGTTGGTCGTAGCTCAGTTGGTATAGCGTTTGCCGGCTGATACGCGGACCCGGGTTCGGCAACTGAATGCGCTAAATTTGTTTTTCTCATTTTTTGTTTTATAAATATACTTGTAAGTATAATTAATAAATCTCATTATCAATTAAAATTTATAATATTGTATATCAATTATAATTTTAACCTATTAAATTTTTTACTTTTAACAAAATAGTTGTATAAAACATCATAAAACTGTTAATTTTTTAAAAATCACTTTTAAAATGTATTTCATATATTCTTTATCGATGCAATGATATTGAGCAATTGTGTCAATTCGTGATTTTAAAGAAACATCATTTACGCATTGCTTTAACAAAAGAAGTCAATGCGATAATACTATTATTCTGTTTTTAAAGTAACAAGCATAATTATATTAAAAATTAGCATCAGAATTAAATTACAACCGATTTTTGCATAGTAAAGTTTTTTTTAATTTGTAATACGTATGCTTGCGCTTTCAATTATTTTGCTTTCACCTTTATCTTCTTTCTGCTTTTATTTTTATTTTATTTGAATACTTTTTTATTTTATCATAACTAGGTGGCACCACAACAGATTTTGTCACGATTTTGGAATTTTTATCATTCAATAATAGATCCAATTTCTTTTTAAACCTCTTTAAAGGATGAGAAATAACAGTTTAAAAATAAAAAAAGGATAAATTGAAGTTTGTTAACATTATAATTAATGTATGATATTAAAATTTGTAATTGAAATTATTAAATTATAATTATAAGTATATATTTAAGTTGTGTACTATATTAGACCCCCGGTTTCTCAAGAACTAAGGAGCGTTGTATAAAATCCGTTGAACCTGACACTAAGGGGTCTCTACCCTACAACATATATTAAAATAATCAAAATCTGTTATTAACAAGGTTGGCCCTCTCCTTGTAAGATTTCCTCAAGAAAAATTCTCACCTCCAAAAAACATGCCAGAATACTAGGTACTAAAACCATTTAAGGATGAAAGAACTGTTTGCTATTAATTGTTAAATGTTTTTTTTTTTACGTTCAACAACGGGAAACCTTCTAACACATTAGGGGGCTCATTAATAAACGCCAAAGCATGACATATGCAGGAATTATTTTTGAGGCGATTTGTAGTAGTGATGGGCGATAACGAGATGATTTTCTCGATTTTCTCGATTTTCTCGATTGTATGGACATCTCGATATTTTTCGATTGTATAAATTTTTTCTCGATGACTACAGTTTGCAAATTTCTTTTATAAATCATATATTATGTATTATATACGTCATACATTTATCAAGAATCGTCTGCGGGTGAACTGGAATGAGTCGATGTTAATAAAGACTAGGTGACTTCGACCGCTAGCGGGCCCCTCCTTTAATCGGGGCCCCTAATTTATACGTAATCTTGTAATATGAAATCACGAACAGGTTACCCGCTATATACGGCACTGATATATGATAGCAGGCGGGTGTGGTGTGCACGCACTACAAAATCTTGTAAAAAATATAATATCGAAACGAATGAACGTCGGACCAGATCTCTTGGGGGAGGGGTCAAAGCGAGCGGAGGGGCACAGCAGCTGCATAATATGATTAAGTCGTCACAGGTCTTTAGACCTTTCCAACCATATGTCACATGAGAAGTCTGGATCTGAATCCCCGTGGGGGAAAGGGGGGGAGGAGTGCGGGAGGTGGATAACATGAGTAAGTGGTCATAAGCCTTTCCAACAATATGCCCCATGAGGGGTCTCGGCTGAATTTAGAAAAACACCCCCGTGGGGGAAAAGTGGGGGGGGGCGGTCACCGGAGGTGCATTACATCAATAAGTAGTCACAGACCTTTCCAACGATATCTCACATGTGGGGTCTTGGCTAAATTTGGAAAAGTGTCCCCGGGGGGGGGGGGTCAAAATGGGGGGGATGGACACCGGAGGAGCATAACATCAATAAGTAGTGACAGACCTTTCCAACGATATCTCACATGAGGGGTCTTGGCTAAATTTGAAAAAGTGTCCCCCGGGAGGGGCAAAGTGGTGGTGGGGACACCGTAGGTACATAACATCAATAAGTAGTCACAGACCTTTCCAACGATATCTCACACGAGGGGTCTTGACTAAATTAAAAAAAGTGTCCCCACGGGGGGGGGGCAAAGAGTGGGGGGACTGTCACCGGAAATGCATAACATCAATAAGTAGTCACAGACCTTTTCAACGATATCTCATAAGAGGGGTATTGACTAAATTTCGAAAAGTGTCCTCCGGGGGGGGGGCGGCCACCGGAAGTGCATAGCGTCAATAAGTAGTCACAAACCTTTCTAACGATATGTCACATGAGGGGTCGTGGCTAAATTTGGAAAAGTGTCCTGAAATTTCATATATTATAAATAATATTTAGCGGAGGGCTCCATAAAAAAATCCGATCTAAAATGATAAAAGCGGAAAAAACTACCCTCGCAGTGGGGGCCAAATTGGGGAGGGGAAGAAGAAAGTCTCATAATATGAAAGAGTCATCCGAGAGCTTACCGATGACATATCACATGACTGGTCCAAAAAAATTTGAAAATTGCTCCCCCTCTCTCTCCCCGTGGGCCCACTCTTTCACACCGGAATTCACACAGCCGCCACTTTAAAATTTTTATGTTCAATAAATAATATTTACCGGAAGACTGCATAAAAAACCCATATCTAAAGTGATATTTAAATTTATTATAGAAATCGGCTACGGTTTTAAAAATTTGTTCGCCCCTTCCCCACCCTCCTTTGGGCGAAGAAAGGTTCATAGTATGAAAGAGTGGTCAAAGGGCTTTTCGATTATATGCCACAGGAAGGGTTCGGTAAAATTTTTAAAATTGCACCCCATGAGTCCACTCTCACGTCCTCCTCCCTCGAAATCACCTGACCCACCTTCCTCTTTGAAAATTTTATATTTAATAAATAATTTTTATCGGAGGGTTCCGTTCCAGGTATGTGACATCTTGGTAGGGCTAAAATAAGAGAAACTTTGAAAATTAGGGCTTCATTTCACAGCACATTGTCATGCCTTTTTCTCTATCTCGTCCCTTGGTACTCTCGATAAATTTTCTTACTTTTCTTCTCTGCCGAGGACGAGAGAAATCCTCGAAAAGCTTCTCATAGCGAAATGTTGAAAAGCGCGAGAGAAATCCTCGAAAGGCTTTTCATTGGGAGATTTCGAAAAGGACGAGAGTAACAAGCGAGAGGCTTCCCATCGGGAAAGGTTGAAAAGGGCGAGAGGAAACTCTCGAGAGACTTCCCACCCCGAAAGGTTCAAAACCGCGAGAGAACCAACCATCGAGCATCTTCCCATATGGAAGCGTCGAAATGCTGGAAAAATCATCGAGATGAGATTTGCCGAAATGCGAGATGGAAAGGAAGCTTTCAGAGTCAAACTTGCCGCATTTCTGGTTTAAGTCATAATTTCTCAAAGGAGTCCATATGCTTATCCAATCTCTTTCTTTTTAGCTCACAGGCTATCTAAGCCTGAGAGCTAATGTACCCGTCGGTTCTGTGTGTATGCATGTACTGTACGTACGTACGTATGTACGTAACGCGATAACTCTTGATTAAAATGTACGATTTGCTTCATTTTTTTATGTTCATTCTGATAAGGCGTTCCGCTGATTAGTTTTGACGGTTCATTGGTTAAGGATAAAGGGAGAGAAGGGGGGCTGGTCCCCCCCCCCCTCCTTAATTTAGATAAATAGGTTTTTCATGCAGAATTCTTCGATTTGCTCCAAATTTCGTATACCAGTTTATTATGTTAAGGAGCTTCCCAGATTAAACTTGGAGGTTCATTAGTTAAGTATGAAGGGGGGAAAGGGGGGTAGACCCCCTCCTTAATTTAGATAAATGGGTTTTTCATGCAGAATTATTCGATTTGCTCCAAATTTGGGATGCCGGTTTATTATGTTAAGAAGCTGCCTTGATTAGATTTGGAGGTTTATGGGTTAAGTATAAAGGGGAGGGGCTAGTCTCCCCTTAATTTAGATAAAAGGGTTTTTCATGCAGAATTATTGGATTTGCTTCAAATTTAATATACCGATTTATTCCGATATGGCGCTTCCTTCATTAGATTTGGAGGTTCATTGGTTAAGTATACAAGGGCGAAAAGGGGGCAAGTCCCCTCCCCTTAATTTAGATAAATGGATTTTCATGGAGAATTATTCAATTTACTTTAATTTTTTTTCTATGTTCGTTCTGATAAGGAGCTTTCCTGATTAGATTTGGAGGTTCATTAGTTAAGTATAAAAGGGTTAAACGGGGGATATTTCCCTTCATTTATTTTTTGAGGGACATTATTCTTTGAAATAAGAGTATAATATACAGTTAGTGTTAATAACCTGTGAGCTCAATGCCATCAGTTTAACTGGCACTTATCTTTTTATTGCTATTAACCGATGTGGGTTATGAAGCATAGTGGTTTATGTATTCAGTTCTGTTTAGTCCTAGTTTCAAACTTTACTGTTAAATTTAGTGTCATTTTGCCCCGAATTTTCAATGTTTCTGTTATTTTAGCTCTGCCAAGCTGCCCCATACCTGGAGACTCAGATAAATACTATTTATTAAATATAAAAAGTTCAAAGAGGAAGGTGAGTGAATTCTGGGGGGCGCGAGAGTGCACAAAGGGAGGGGGGGGCGGGTAATTTTCAAACTTTTACCAAACCTCTCCTTGACATGTCATCGGAAAGTCCTTTCACCACTCTTTCATATTATGAACCTTTCTCCTCCCAGAGTTGAATTCCGGAAGGGGGCGGGGGGGGGAGGGGAGCGGTGCGGGGGTGACTTTTTTTTTAATTGTAGAGATTTCTACAATAAATATCATTAAATGAGGTTTTTTAATGAGCTCTCCGATAAATATTATTTATTAAATATAAAATTTTAAAAGTGGGGCTGCGTGATTTCAGGGTATATTCTAGGATAAAAGAAAGAACCCACGTGGGAGGGGTAGATTTCAAACTTTTTTTGGACCAGTCATTTGATGTATCATCGGAAAGTTTTCGGTTATCATCGCAAAGTTACTCTTTCATATTATGAACCTTTCTTTTTCCCTCCTTAGTTTGCGCCCCGAGAGAGGTACTTTTCGAACTTTTTTGAAATCGTAGCGTTTTTAAACATTTTAGATCGGATTTTTTTACGGAGCCCTCCGATAAATAATTTTTAATATATGAAAATTTCAAAGAGAAGGATGGGCAGGGTATATTTCGTGGGGGGCACGATAATTGGAATCCTGGGAGTTCTATATTTTGCTGACACCCCTCATGTGATATATCATTGGAAAGCTCTGTGACTACTATTTCATTTTATATATCGCCCGCGCCCTTCCCCTTACTTTGCCCCCGAGCGGGGGCACTTTACTAAATTTAGCCGACACCCCTCATGTGCCATATCGTTGGAAAGTCCTGTGACCACTTATTCATATTATGCACTTTCCTTGCCTCTCCCTCCTACTTTGCTCCCCGCGGGAGTTCGTTTAATGTATTCCAGTCGAAGACTTTATAAAAATGGGGAAATTAGAGATCCAATCTCAAATGACGTAGAAAAATCAATAAAAAATTTTGATCCCTTTTATCATCCTTTAGTTCATATTTTTGCCACTAGGGGGTGCTTTTGATTCTTATTTCTTTGGCCATTTTGGTGCTAATTGCCGAAAATTTCTAATTTTTTATACCTAAACTCCCCTTACCGCTTCATAGCTACTCGCGTTTTTTCAGCTTTTTTCAACCAGGGGGCACCCTTACAAGACTTTTCCAGTCTTATGGTTCCTTTATAGTTTCCCTTTGGTTTGTTGTTTTTTTATTCCATCTGTTTTCAGTTACCCTATATTTAATAAAATCTGCCTTATATATATGTAAAAACAATGATTTCAATAATCGATTCTAGAACATCTGCTTTGTAGATTCTCGAAAGTAATCGATGACTGTATCGATTGTGTATTTTACGATAACGATTTTTTTTCGATTGGTAAATTTTCGAGAATCGCCCATCACTAAGCCCTATCACTACTATGAAATTGTCGGCCTGAATAATAGCTAAGTTTTCCAATAACTGTTTTTAGCTTTTCTCGTTATAATCGATTGTAAAACATCTCGATTGTAGATTGTATGAATTAATCGATGGCTGAATCGATTGTGATTTTTTACGATGACGATTTTTCTCGATTGTCGAATTCTCGAGAATCGCCCATCACTAATTTGTAGTCAAACAGTGTATTTTTTTATCGACTTGCTGCTTCACTCAAGCGAAAACACTTGTTCGCTAACCTTAAACGTATAGAAGACATTTTTTAAGATAGTTCGCTTGCATTTGAATATTTTTATACATTTTTTTTTTTTTTTTTTTTTTTTTTTTTTTGCATTGAGTAGTTTAGGTCGATCTGTACAAAGGCCGTTTTTTACTTTTTCGATTACCTTTGCAGGTTGTTTAAAATAAAGTATTCTCTTTCGAAACCAGTTCCGGAAGTAAAAGTATCCTAATAATAAAAAAAGAAAGTAAACAAAATCGAATAAATATAAACAAAATCGAATAAATTCATTTTTGTTCTGAAAGGCATCCAATTGGCAGACTTTCTTATTCAGAAACTATGTAATGTGCCGTGTGTGTCAATTTTTTGATAAAGACAGAATATATTGCAAAAACCACTCTCAAATTTGGCGTTTTGAACCGAATTTCCCGAAGCGAGAGAGATGGGAACGAAAATTATGGTCATACTGAGAAAATAATTGATAATAAATCAAGTTCTAATTAATTGAGCGAAAAATGAAAACACACGACCGCTTATACATCTCTTCAAAAATCACGTCAGCAAGTTTCATGTTTTATTTTTAAAAATGAGTCTCAAATTTTCCTATTGAAAGATTGTCTGAAAGATCCTACTTTTTTTTAGTTACACCCTAAATTATAAGTAAAAAACCTATTGTCACATAAACATATGAGCTTCTTGTGTGTTCCTTTTGATAGAAGAAAATCTTTCCCTTCAATCCCTTATCTGGATGCTCTACCAAAGAAAAGGAAGTTATACGTTTTTATGCGCTACTGTACCCTCTGGCAACGTCCTCTTGATGAGCGGATAAAATGCTATCTCATTTCTGTCACAGCAAATGGTTTTAACTTTTATGGTGATTGATGTCGTAGTAACGCTACGCATGCTGCCCACGTTCGACACGTAACGAGTTGTCAACAGGACTATAAAGATAAGAGAGATAATCTAATATTGCATCGTTCTGGTTGTTGACAAGTTAAAGGGTCACAAAACTGATCGTTTCCCTATCTGTTCTTTCCACTGCAAACAAAATCAAAGACCCCTCAAATCCCCTTACGCCCCGGGTTATACATGAAACAATCTTTCAACACTTCTAGCATATTGTTAGGAAACTATAGTTTCCTAACAACTTCCTACATCTTTTACAAAAGGTGAAAGGAAATATAAAAATTCAAAAAAATGTTCTTTGTTTTGTAGTCGAAAACAAATTTTCAATAAATGATAAAACATAATTAGATTAATTATCAGGTACAAGTACGGAAGTCATAAAGAAGTATTCCGGCATATTTCTGCATTCATTTTTGTTCGGAACGGAAACGCATGGTATTAGTACACTGTAAAATAATCCGACCAAGTTTCCTGTAGGAGACGGAAAAATAGTTGCCCTTCTCGTGAAGGAAAATTTCCCGACCGAGCTCGGAATAAAATCCGAAAAATACCATTTTAGTTACTATTTCCTTTTTTTTTTTTTTACGGATTTTATTCCGAGCTGGGTCGGAAAAATTTCCGTCCCGAGAAGGGCAGTTATTTTTCCGTCTCTTACAGGAAACCTGGTAGGATTTTTTTACAGTGTAGGTGTTCTTGTTTAGAAATTACGTAATCGAAGGACGGTTTCCATTTATTGGTAAAGATAAAAGTTGGCGTTTTGAACCGAATTTCCGGACGCGATAGTGCGGGAAAAAGGGAAAAAATTTGCCATCACATGGCAAAAATCGCTTATAAATCAATACCTAATTTATTTATCGAAAAATGCAAAACTTCATTCAATTCCAAATCTCTTCAATAGTGAGCTCTGCCATCTTTATGCCTTTACGTTGAAAAATGTGTCAGAAAGTTTCGCGATATTAAGCAGGGGATTTCAGAACTACCTTCGCAAGCTCATATAACAAAAATGACCGACTTTCTAATTTAAAGATGACATATAATAATATTTTACCTTAATTATTATAATAAAAAATAAATATATGGGAAATATCTTAATAGGATTCCACTGCACCAGTTACGGGTCAAACCAAACAATGAGAATCCAATTCCTAATTTTCCGGCAGCTCCTAACTCCGATGGGGAGAAAAATATTTTATTTTTTCGTAATTTTTGGTCACCCTTCCCGTTGTCCAAATCATGACCGAAACTAGCCGTTTTTGCGCCAGGGGCAAACATGGATTTTGGCGCCCGAACACCCTTTCCTCCTCAATCACAATAAAAGTTATCGACCGCAGGTACTCTATGCAAAAAATTAAAAAAAATCCTTAAAACATAAAAATCATTTAATAATAATTAAAATGCTAGCAAGAAATATGGAAACAACACTCCCATAGGATTAACATTAGCTTGAGCGTTAAGAGCCTACACTGGTCACGCGAAGAAATTGGATCGCTAATGTTAAACCTATGGGAGCGTTCTTTTTAAAATTTCTTACTTGCATATTAATAGTTTTAAATGTTTTTTTCCCTTAGAATAGCTCATATTGAATGCTAATCGGGTTGGTGTTTACTTATTTGGTTTTGGCTGTAGGTTTTTCTTTTTTATAAAGTTACTTTAATTTTCAAAAATTGGAAAAGAACGCTCTCATAAGTTTAACATTAGCTTGTGAGTTTCTTTGTATTTCATATATTCATACATTTTTGTATGAAACGACAAACAAAATCTTCGTTTGGTGACCCTCTTCGCCTTTCGTTCTGGCATCCGGGGGACATGCCCCCTCTGCGCCCCCTCCCCCCTAGTTTAGGCCGTGGTCCAAATGCATCACTGCGTACGAGGTTTATTCCAACAGAGTGCAGGAATAAACCTCAGCTGTACTACACCAACTATGAATATGATTTATCCAATTGAAAAAAAACATCCTTTTGTTGATTATAAATCTACACGGTTACTTTTTTTCTTTTCGACGAAACATGTCTCGCTAGTTTCTGACACCGTAATTTTTGTCCCACCATAAAACAGCGATAACAACCTTACAGATAGGGATATAGATCAGTAAGGTGGGGGTCACGGTCAGAAAAAGCAGGAAAAAAAGACCAAAAAAAAAAAAAAAAAAAAAAGGGACAAGCTCTTCTAATTCGGGACATAAAAATACTGTAAATCCTATGAAAACGGCGAATCACAGAAAAAACTGCCCCGGAAAAAAGCGCACCTTGAATTAAATGCATCTACACACACACACAAAAAAAGGTTCCCTCCGAAAAAAATCACACTGTAATTAAAATATAAATTATTTTAATTAAGATGAAAAAATCCCTCATAATTTTTGGGAATTTTTAGGTCAAGCATAAGGTGTTAGGGGCAACCCCCTGATTTAGTTAATAGTATTGCTATAGCTTTTTTGAGAAACAGGGGGGTATACGGTGTTCTATCTACAAGATAACTTATTTCCTTGTTTTTTTTTGTTTGGAAGGTAGGGTTCCCCTCCAAGGGGAACCCTACCTCCCCTTGCTTTCCCCATTTGAAACAGGAGGGAGAAAGGCTCCTTTCTCTTTCTCTGCCATTTCCTGGAAAAAGATAAGGCCAAAAATGACCTTGATTACCTCTGACCCCTTAGATTTTTGGGGATGGACAATGAAACTGAATCGAAACACTGGATAACAATAAATAATAATAACGATTTTTCATTGTTTATTTTTTTAATTAAATGATTGAAAAAATTATGATAGGTTTTAACTGTTTCTTATTAACTGTAATTTGTTTTGCGTTGAAAATTGGTTAATTTATTTATTTATGTAAAAAGAAATGTGCTAAATTTCAATTAGTTCCTGTTATTGTTCATCTTAATTTACACTAAATATTTATTTCTGAAAACTAGATTTTTGATAATTAATGTCCCAAGTTACAGACCATGAAATGTATTTAAAAATAATTATTAGAAAAATTATTAGAAAATATTAATGTGCAAAACTCTATTGCCTGTTAACTAATGACATTACTAATTTGTACTTTTTATAATATCTGTAATTATTACTCATAATTTTACTAATTAAAGCATAAAAGCGTAGCTTATGTTGGTAATTAGAGTATTGTTTTAGAAACCTGCAATTCTTGATAGCTATTCAGTATTTTAACACAGGTGAAAATTATAAAAAAATGGATTTACTTAAAAAAAAAAAACGGATTTTAATAAAAATAAAATGATATATTTTTTACTTTGTTAGGCTATTTTTAGAAGATTGCAAAACACAATGCAGAAACATAAATTACATGTTGTAATGCTTAAACCTTAGTCATTGAGGATATATTTAAAAATATGAAAATCAATAAATTAATTTTGTAAACAATTATTTTTCCTTCACATGTTTAAGCGTGTAATTTATTTATTTTTAAGCATTAATTATCTAAATTTGACCAAATTAAACACAAATTTTATGCACACAAATTTTATGGGCGCTCTATTTTCAGAACTAATGCACGGAATTTAATAAAAATTTATATTCATGTAGTCCCTGATCATGAGAAAATTAAGGCTGAAATCCTGTGGCTTCTAAAATGAAAAAATTCATTTCAAATTTACTACTACTAATAATAATAAATCTAAAAATAGGGATCATTAGTTAAATCTGAAAATTTTTATCAAAATAACAATTATGAAAATTAACTGGGATTAAAATGTACTGTTTTAGGTAGATTTCGTATGAAATACTACCTATTGGATTCGTTCATAAGTTGGAATTTTTGAAAAATTTTTGCAGATCTACATCGATCATGACCCCTAGAACCCAAAACCACCCTCAGTAAAAAACTGTATCTATCTATCTATCTATCTATCTATGTATCTATCTATATATATCACTTTCTTCTGGACACGATAACTTCCACAATTCTGCGCAAATCTCTTCCAAACTTATACATAAAATCAAGGGGCATAAAATCTCCATCAAGTTCGCTAATGGGCAAAATCGGGCTAAGGGGCTGGAAATAGGGAGGGGTTTTGTGAAAATAGAAAAAACCCCATAACTTCTTAAATTTTGTACATATCAAATCAGTTTAAAGTTTTTATTACTCCTAAAAATAGGGCCAAAAATTTATGCATCACAAATTTTTGATAAAATTAAAAATGGGCTCAAGGAGCGCAAAAATAGGGTTTTTGGGAGAAAAAAATTTGTAACTTCGTCAATTCTCAAGATATCAAATTCAATTAATTTTATTATACATCTCCTTAATATTATCTACAACTTTTATATTCACAAGTTTTTGATAGGACCAATTCGTACCGCAAAAAAAAATTAAAAACGAATACAAAAAAGGGGGGTGAAGAAGAAAAATTTCCATAACCCTGTCAATTCACAAGATATAAAATCCCCATGAATTTATCATATTTCTTCTTAATATTGTCTTCTACATTTATATAGATAAGTTTTTGATAGGACCAATTCTTACAGCAAAAACAAATTAAAAATACATAGCGATTGAAGAAAAAAAGTCATCTTATTAGGGGTGTATTCAAATCCAAACTGCTTATTTTCTGACTCATTTTTAAATTCATTTTTGCCTTCAAACGCATTCAATTGATAGATTCTCTTCTTCAGAAACTATATAATGTACCGTAATGATCAATTTTTTTTTATAGAAACAGAATATATTTCAAAAAATGATGTCAAAGTGGGCATTTTGAACAGAAATTCCCGAAGCGATTGTGTTAGAAAGGAAAAATATTGCCCTACTGAGAAAATAATTGTTTATTAATCAAGTTTAAATTAATTGAAAGAAAAACAAGAACACAGGCCGCTTATAAATCTTTTCAAAAATCACGTCAGCAAGTTTCGTATTTTTTCTATTAAAAATGAATCTGAAAATGTGCCCGAAAATTTCGAGTTGTTGAGCATGGAAAAGTATTTTTTTTAATACCACCTTAACATGATTCTGATAAAACCAGCTATTATATAAAAATGAAATAAAAACTCGTCAAAAGCGGCCAGATAAAACTGTTAAAGTAGATTTATATCTAATCATGATTTAGTTTTTGTTGGAGCAATTAATATTCTTAACTTCGAAATCTACTTCCGCTTGTAGACCGAGCCGGCAGGGATTTTTTTGTTATGTTATGAACAAATCACAGCCGCAGCAAGATGTTGCGAGTAGTGTCCCCGCACCAGGCGCCGTTAATTAACAACGCCGCCATTTCAAAATTTCTTTTTGGGGGGGCGGTGGACAAGGTTTGTTTAGGGAACAGCAAATATTTAATTTGATCTTATATATACCAACTTACACATTTATATATGTATGTGTGTGTGTGTGTTAATCATTTTAAATTTATTTCTAAGACAATTTCGTTTTCGTCCGAAACAAGGAAGGTAGTAAAATTCTGTTTCGTTCTTAAAAACTTGTTTTAGTCTACTTTTTTATTCATGCGGGGATGAAAATTTTACCTGAATGTTACCATAAAGTTTACCAAAGATCTAGATTTCGAAATAAAAATTCACAAAGACAAGTGTCAAACGTACTTCAACGTGAAAGCTGTCAAAATTTAAAAAAAAGGAGATCTATATGTTGGTATGCTACAACATTTTCTAAATATTATTGCATTTCTTTTCTTTCTATTTTATATTTCAAGTAAGTAAAAAGCTAACTGGAAATATCAAGAAATGTATTACAGTTACTATACTCATTTTATATAAAAGGATGAATAACTTGACTACTTAAAAAAAATGGTCGCGATGCAAATTATATTAGATTTAATTAAGGTGTTCTCAAATCCCAAAGGGCAACTTTCTGACATAAGTTTTAATTTAATTTTGTTTGAAAATGCATGAAACTAGCCGGTGTTGTTGTTCAAAAACTATGTAATTGAACTGTTTTTTCCATTTTTTTTTTTTTTTTTTTTTTTTTTTGCAAACGCAATAGATCTTTCAGGAAATAGTGTCAAAGTGGGCGTTTTGAACCGAATTTCCGAGCGAAGGAAGAAAGAACACTCAAAAAAGGTCAAAAACGTGTTTGTCACGTGATCAAAATCGCTTATAACTCAATAGATAATCGATTGATCAAAAAAAAAAGGAAAAAACAGTTTAATTCCAAATCGCTTCCATAACCAGGCTTTCCAATTTTATACCTTTCCGTTAAAAAATGAATTTGTAAATGTGTCAAAACGTTTTGCGCTTGTTGAGGAGAGCAGTTAAGAACAGCCTCAAATATCCCTTTTTAAATTACCTGATTTTTATGCCCGATAACAACTTGTTATTGTTTTAACTTACTGAATTTATTTTTTTTACAGGCCTAATGAATTAAGTTTAGAAATAATTTTTTACGTTAGGCAAAACTCCTAAGGTTTTCAAATAATTTTCATCTTAGACTTTAACACTTCTTTACATATTTTTTAATATAGAAAATTTGTGTACAACCACAATCCCAACCACCATTCTAATTGAAGTACCCCCCGCCCGCCCCCTGGGAGGAGGGAAAGGGCAAATTAAAAGAAACTCATCCGATCTGATGCCTATATACTTAGAAAACATCCTGCCAAAATTTTATCGTTTAAATCCGTGTATACGGAGTTTGTGGACCCCCCTCCCCACCCCCCAGCCGCACCTTAGAAGAACAAGAGAGACTAAATTTAAAAATATATGACAAGTACCTGATGTTTATATTCTGATTCTCCGTACCTTACAAAATTTTATCATTGGAAAATGCAGGTTTTGAGATACCTTTTAAAGCCCCCCCCCCCCCCCCCCAACATCTCCGTCCCGAGAGAGCAAGGACGCCAGATCTCAAAAGATCATCTCAATCTGGTGTTTATATTCTGAGGTTAATAAAGGTAGATAAAATTGTGTGAGGTAAAAATAAGTGTTTGCAAAAGCTTGGAGATTGGAAGGAAAGGAAAAGTAATTTAGGCTTCGGTTTTTCGGAAGCATTTATTGCACTGGGCTCCGGGGCCCTGTATTTATGAGCTCCGGTGAATTCCGACCAATATTCAAAAATATACTAAAAGCAGAGAAGTAATGGAGCTGGGCTCCGGCGCAAATTAACCCCTGATTTACAGATAACAAGACACAATTTACAATTAAGAACTCGGATATAGGAGATCCGGTCCAACATTAAATTAGATACAGTAAATACTTGCTGTGTACTGTTAAACTCCTTTATATTCCTCTCACCCTACGCTAGTTAAATTAGATTTATCGGAGATCAATATTAATCTCCCAACACCTTAGCTCTATACTCCAAGAGCTTCACCGCCTAATCACGCTCTATCCAAGAGCTACTCTCGAACAACTCACATCTTGAGTTCCAGGCATCAACTGTGCTCTGCGAGAAAGTGACCACCCACTTTCAGCTATACGCCTTAACTGATCACCCTCAGCTATATCACTCCTCTCCCAAAAACATAAACGGGGTTTTTCTTCTGCCATCAGGGTCCCCTTCCCTTACTCCAATCCATCGAACCTCCCCTATCACCTTCCGTGTCGTCCGTTATTTCGTTATCTGGTGAAATCCTTTTGTCTGCCTTATCTCAGGTATGCATTTTAATAGACGAGAACCCACTCTATTCATAAACTACATTCCTTCAACTACCCTATCTAACTCACTAGCTCGGATTAAATTTCAGATAAGAAAAAAATGTTACTTTAAAATTCCCAGTACACAGACAATATTACAAGCAAGAAAATAATGTGTAACCATAGATCTAATAGTATATGTTCCTCAGAACCCGACAAAGTCAATTGACATAGGTATTTATATGTGTCGCGCGCAGGACATTTTGTCAGTTTTTCATGTAATGGCCCTTGAAACGGGCAGATTACTTAGATCTTAGGATTTAAAATGTGGAGATTTTTATTACTATTATTTTTATTATTTATTTATTCTTAAAAACGAGCAGCTTTCTGGCCCGTGTGGAACAGCTTTTCTACAAATTACGAGGGTGTATCAATAAGTTTTTGCCCTCACACAGAAATAAGTGTGTGAAATGTATGAAATTGCTACATTGTATGAGTCCTTTTCTATATAGTCACCGTGCACAGTAACACATTTCTGCAAACGGTATTTCAAAGAGAGGGGAGAGGATGTATTCCAGGAGGCGTGGTAGTAGACTCAAAAGGGGTCATTTTTCTAACTTTTGCCGACCCACACATGTGACATATTGTTGGAAATGCCTGTGACCACTTATTCGTGCTCTGTACCTCCTGAGCCCCTCCCCCACCCCGTATTTTCCCCCGGGGAGATGAATGATATCCGCAAAATTTAAAAAGTGCCCCCGGAGGGCAAATTTTGCGGGGGGAGGGGGGCTTGGGAGGTGCATAGCATGAATAAATGGTCACAAGACTTTCCAACAATATGTCACATGCGGGAGTCATTATAAATTAGAAAAATGCCCCCCTTTGGGTCTACTATCGCACCTCCTGGAATACATCCTCCCCCCTCTCTTTGAAATACCGGTTGCACAAATGTGTTATTGTGCACACTGACTATATATAAAAGGACTCATAAAATGTAGCAATTTCATAAATTTCCCTCAATTATTTCTATTTGAGGGTAAAAACTGATTGATACACCCTCGTACTGCTATTTTAACAATGCTATTGTATCCTAAATTTAAAATATCTATGCTAATATGAAATTATAAGTTTTTTGTTAATTTTAATGTATAGTTTATATTTTAACAACTTATAAGTTAATAGGTATATGTGTAAGCGTTACGTGCGGGACATTTTGTTCGTTTCTTCATGGAATGGCCCAAAGCCCTTTTTTTTTTTTTATTTCTCTAGGTAAAATGTTAAATTCGGATATTGGTGGATAAATTTGAAATTTCCACCTCATACATTTTCTGTTACCCTGTTACCCTTGCTTCTTTAATCAGAAAAGGACAAGTAATGAAAATTTCTACATTTTTTGCTTATGCAACAAGCATCATTATTCCATCATTAGCATTAAGACGGTTCTTAAATTCCCTGCTCAACAACGCGAATTTTTCTGACATATTTTCGGATTCCATTTTTAATGCAAAGGATAAAATGGGCAGTTCTGACTACTAAAGCTATTTGGGATCGAAAGGCGTTTTCTATTTTGTCATAAATAAATTACCGTATATACTTGTGTATAAGTCGACACCCCAATTCTTAAGCAAAATTTTGAAAAAAATTGAATTTTCGTGAAAAGTCGAACCACATTTCTGGTAGTATGTTGAAAAATGATTTGTAATCGAGGATAAAAAAAATTAATCAATTTTCATTAAATTAGTAAACTTTTTTACGTTTCTAATCAGACATTTTTTTTTTTTTTTTTACAATTCAACGTTTTAAAACTGTAAAACTATGTAAAACCGAAGAAGCTTAAACTATTTTGAAACCTATTCACATCAATTCAGTAATACTTAAAATGATTTTTTTTTCAAAAATCTATTCAAGCCTTATTTACAATGGTACAGTCAAACCTCGTTAACATGAATCTCAAGGGGAATGAAATTTTTGTTCATGTTATCCGTAGTTCATGCTATCAGTAACAAAAATTCCTCATTAAAAAAAAATTTTGAGAAAAATACATATAGGGGAGACTGGGGGCTAACGGGACAACAGGGTTTTCTCGTAAAATATAACAGTCAAAATTTATCAGTAAATGTCATTTCTAGTATTACACAAGAAACATGCATTGAACCATTTTTTTTTTCATTAGCTATTTGCAAAGCACGAAACAAGATATATTTAAACATCAAGATGATTTTTTTTTTATATTTAATAAATATTTGTTTTGATCAACGCTTAAATCAGTTTTTAATAATAATACTTTTTATAATGAAGTTTTTATACAATGTTCATTTTTAATCATATTTCGTACCAGAGATAAAAAATTAATTTACAATAAGCTTAATTGGGGTGGAAAAGAATTCATGGACAAATGTGGATTTTACATAGGGTCTAATGGGAGAAAACTTTGTTTTAGAATTGAGACTTATTTTTATTTTAATAATTAAACTATTATATTTCTTTATTCATTAATAGAACACATGCTAGATTTCATTTGAAAGTTGCAATACTAAACTGTAAATTTTAGACGTGTGAAGAAAGAAACAATATATAAAAATACTTCCTTTAGGTAGCAACTTTCCCTAATACTGGTGATATGTAGCTGGTGACACGTATTGTATTGTCCAAAATTGAGAAAATTCTAATGGCAATTGTACAAGTTTCCATCGCTCTAAAGAATAATTCTTTTCATGAAACTCTAAAGTACAACCCATTATTCCCCAGGGAAAAGGAAGCTTTTACACTTTTCTAGGAATTTTCGTTCATGTTAAGCGTCAAAATTTGTCATGGGACATCGAGAATTGTTCATATTAAGCGAAATTTCACGTTAACCGTGTTCATCTTAAAAGGAGAAAAGACACTAGAATCCGTATTCATTTTGACGGGGACAGTGGGAACTGTTCATGTTAAAAGTAATTCACGTTAAGCGTGTTCACGTTAACGAGGTTCGACTGTATAAGCAACTTCTTATACTACTAAAATATAGTACTTCTTTGTATTGTAGGACTTTTAGGAGAGATACCTAGAACCATTCTCATGTTGAACTATTTTTAAAAAGGGGATTAAACTGTTCAAAGAATGCCCCTGTATTGAAGGGAATTCTGTTCCAAGAGAAAATGGGTGCAGAACAATTACAGGGACATTATTGTTGAGCTATTTTAGTCAATCACAGGGAAATAAACATTGTCCACTTTTATCTCTCATGTGATTACTTAAAAGACTTACCCATTCGCCGATTATCTGCTTTTTTTTTTTTAACTACCTCGTCCTCGTGTATAAGTCGACCCCCTATTTTCAACTCCCAAATTTTGTCTAAAATTCTTCGACATATACGCGAGTATATACGGTACTTATCGAGTTATTAACGATTGTGGTCACTTGACTACCGGATTTTCTCCTTTATCACGTTCAGAAATCGGTTCAAAGCGGCCGCTTTGACAGTACTTTCTGAAAAATCTTCTACATTTACCAAAAAATGGAAAGCACGATTCGATCACATAGTTTCTGTCTCTGAATAAGAACACCTGACAATTTCATGGGTTTTCGAACGAAAATGAAATGTTTCAAAAAGTAGAACATTTGGGTTTAAGAACAATCTTAATACTTTTTCAAGCAGAATGACTATCGACGAGGATAAAAATTTTTGGTTTTAGTATTGCCTGGTAATTCATTGAAAGTTTGCACCAATAAACAAAAAACAAGAGTTATTTTATTTAGCAAATCTGGCAAATGGTAAATTTGGTATGGAGACTTACTAATAAACTCCTTGCGAATAAATACATTTCCTTGATTATTATTAGATATTTATCATAAAAATGAATATATGTTAAGCTCAGTCGATTTTGATTAAGGAGTCAATCATTTTTCATATGAAAATGTGAAAAAAAAAGAGATTTAATATGCAATTTCTTTCAGATTCAGTACAGAACTATTTATTGTCGCAGACTTACACTCCTCTCTAGTATAATCTCCATTGACAACTAAGGTTTCTCCAAGAGCATACGCCGTATTATGCTGCGAACGGACCATCCTTCTAACTGTTATCAGTGTCGGCGTCTTTTCTTGTGGCCACGCGGTTTTTTTTTTTTTATCATTAATTACTTTAAAAGGAAAGGGTCTGATGTACTGCAAAAGAGAAACTTTTCCTTCAAGTACAGTTGAGCTCCTTATCTCCTTACCCTTTGTAGATTCCCCTCATTCTTTTGTGAATAACCCGCAGAAGCGTCCAGAATAAAAGATTTTCCACGAAAACAGTAGAAGGATGGAAAACAAGCGCGTGTATGCAGTCTTAGAGCATACGCTGAATATCTTCCTCTTTTCAAGTAAAATCTCATTACCTCAATCGTAGAAACGCTTTCATTATAGACCACACGGAGAGAAAATCTCCAAAATTCCAATTTCTTAGATTCCTTGGAAATCTAGCTATAATTCTTTCTCTGACTGTTTATTTATCTGCGTTTTTAGTGATTTTCTACTTCCTCCTTCGACCCCCACCAACTTGGTTTCCCACTTCAGCAGCGGTATGCTCTTTTCTGGTAATCCAATCTTACCGAAGGCTGTAACGGGACCTTTCCTTCCGATCTTTGGAACTCCGAACTGAAATATTTATTACTATTTGCACTATCCTACACGATGACTACTGTAATCCAGAAACCAGAAGTCATAAATTAGACTATACTTCACTATACATTATCCCAGTGATTCCCGAAAGACTTTTTCGGGGTTGTGGGTTGATACTTTATTCTTATAAATAACAGGGCGAAAATATTTCAGCTTTCTTTAGAGACATTTGAAACGAATCAAGGCTGTTCTCAAAACCAAAAGGGAAACTTTATGTCATAAGTTTTAATTTATTTTTTGTTCGGAAATGCATGAAACTAGCAGGTTTTCAAAAACTATGTAATCGAGCTGTTTTTCGGATTTTTTGCAAACATAATAGATCGTTCAGAAAATGATGTCAAAGTGGGCGTTTTGAACCAAATTTCCGGGCGAAAAAAGAATAACTACTCAAGGAAGGGTAAAAAACGTCTTTGTGTCGTGATCAAAATCGCTTATAACTCAATATCAAAAAATGGAAAACACAGTTCGATTGCAAATCGCTTCCATAGACAAAGCCTTCCAATTTTATATCTTTCCGTTAAAAAGGGAATTTGTAAATGTGTCAAAATGTTTTGCGCTTGTTGAGCAGAGCAGTTGAGAACAGCCTTATTAGCGAGTTACAAGCTATTTTGGTTTATTTGACAACAGGTGTTTCTCCTTTTCACCGCTTTCACGACCGGAAATTTGGTTCAAAACACCAACTTTGTTAGTATTCACTGAAAAATTTTCTGCCTTCACCAAAAAATTTAAAACGCTATTCAATCACATAGTTTCTGAATAGAAAATCTGTCACTTTCATGCGTTTCTGTTTAAAAGTGAATTCCGAAATGTGAAAGAAAGTATGAATTTCAGAACTGTCTTAAATTCGTAAGTACTCTTATTCAGATTTAATGTAATCGAATCAACTGCTCTGCTCAACAAGAGCAAAACGTTTTGACACATTTACAAATTTATTTTTTAACGAAAGATATACAGTCGTCCCCGTTTAAACAAATATCGACGGTTCCAAAAATAATAGTCGATTAAACGGGTAATCATAACTGTAATATTTAATGCATGATAAAAATGTAAAAGAACCATCTACGGTATATTTCATTAACAGCATAATAAATCGTCAATAGAATAACTTAAACTAAAATAAATACAAATGCTAATATAAAGTAAATACTTATTAATTTAATGTCAGTACATACATTTATATGGTTTACATCACAATGCAACTCGTTTGAATTTGGTCAAAACTTTGATACTTCTAATTTAAGTTACTTATACCGCCTTAAAAAAAATCATTTAAAGGGGTTTGTTTAAGTGGAATCTTAAAGAAGTAAATATCGAGTTAATTTTCGAATGAGTGCAAAATATCACAATTTCCATCTCGAATCTCGAATTGACCGCGCATTGCCTGGTTAACAGCAAGAAGTGATGTGAGGGGATCAAGTTGGGGAAATCATTTGACCTGTCCATTATACGCCCGCCGGCCGAAATCGTTGTAGGAAGAACTGAAAATTTGTTTTCAGCGTAAAGGAACTAAAAATGACAAAAGGTGAAAGGAAATTCCAGCTTTCCAGAAAGGAAAAGGGCTTTCCGCGCCTATTTTAAAACATCGGTCACACAGTTGTTATTCGATTAAGCGGGGACGTTCGTAAAATGTATTTGGTTTAAGCGGGGGAAAATAGCATAGAACCATTAGGCATAAATTCGGTTCCGGAGGATTCTATTCGAATAAGCGGGGTATTCGATTATCCGTGACCCGATTAAGTGGGGAGGACTGTAAAATGCGATTTGGAATCGAACTGTGTTTTTCATTTTCTGATAAATATTTTATCTATTGAGTTATAAGCGATTTTGATCACGTGACAAAGACGTTTTTAATCTTCCTTGAATGGTTATCCTTTTTTCGAAGCGGTTCAAAACGCCCACTTTGGCACTACTTTCTGAATGATCTATTGCGCTTGCAAAAAATGGAAAAAACAGCTCTATTACATAGTTTCTGAACAACAACACTTGCTGGTTTCATGCATTTCCGAACAAAAATAAATTAAAACGTATGTCATTAAGTTGCCCTTTTGGATTTCAGAAGAGTCTCAATTGCAGACGGATTTATATTTCACAATCGTCTGCAGATGATAGAGATGGATTTGAAAAAAAAAAATTCATACTTGAAAATTATTTTTTAAACAATGAAAATTGAGTAAATGGCGATATAGTCCAGTCATTTGGTAGAAAATAGGGGAAAGTTTTGGTGTAGTTTTGATATTTGGTGCCTTTATGTTTTTTGGGTCGCTGAACACGAATCTGAAGTTTGCCAACAAAATTTATCCCGGAAAACACGTTTTTTTGGCAAAAAACTGGAAAAAAAACGGGATTTTCTTTGTTTTTTCAAAATAACTTCAAAATTATGCATTTTACGCAAAAGTCCTCAATACATAAATTAAAGAGGATAAAATTTCCTACATTTTACGTACTAAAAGTTTTTTCTCTGATCAATGGTTTAGCCGTGACAGCGCCGCAAAAATGGGTGTGAAAATAAAAAAATTCTGAAAAAACGGGAATTATACGACAGTGCACGGTGGGTGATTTACCGATTCTAGCTGGCCAAAATAATTTTTGGCGTCAATATAGTCGCAACCCGATGAAATTGAAAAATGTTATTGATATTCACTATTGAATGTTAGGTATTGTAAAATGTTGCCTGTAGCAGTCATAATTTCATTACAGGAACATTCAAAAGTATTTCATTATATTACGGCCTATGGGGAAAAATCGTTTATGGTGGTTTTTAATAATGCTTCATAATTTCAAACACTTTGAAATTTATATACATTAGGGTGGGTCGAAAAAAACCGAAATTTTTATAATCGAAATGTAATAGGGCGGAAAAGTTGCCTTTTGTAATACAGAATAAATTTCTAAAATATTACATCGATCAGTTAATATCTTTTACCGCCGCAAGGGGGCCAAAGTTTCAAAAAATCGCAAAAAACATGTTTTTTTTAATCATTTTTTTTAAATTATCCAAACATACCAATACAATTTCTAGTAGAACGCAATAGCTACATGAAGATATGAGAAATGTCCCGGTAAATGTTCATTATGATGAAATCATATCTTTATTTGCAGCAAAAAGACCATATTTTTTGTAAAAATTTCAAAAATTTCAATTTTTGATTTTTTTTTCAAAATTTTTATAATTTCTATAATATGTCTAGAAATAAATAATTTTACTTTATATCTATTAATATATCATATTTTTTTTATAACTATTTGTAATAGACTTGAAAATAAAGTTAATCATTCATTTTTCTTGACGATCGCTTCATCTAATGATAACAGCCAATTCGTGCCACAAAAATTATATAAAATGAGCAAAATGTTTTAGTATTTTATTAATTAAAATACAGAGATGTTTAACCGAAACGGGTTAAATAAACTTAAAATGAAGAAGAATTTAATGTAAATGAATTTTATAATATAACTTGCTTTCACATGAAGCCATGATTTCTCGAGAGGCCAAAACTGATCAGATGTGATCCTCCCTCTCTTCTAGTAAACAAACTTTGTCAGCGCTTCAATCAATAATTTCATGCATCTTTCTAGTGATTGAGTGGGACAAGGAAAGTTATAATAGCTGGTATCTTTAATCGAAAATTTTAAACTCACCAGCGTTGTTTGTTAGTCGATAAAGAAACCATAACAGGTGGTTCCGTTAGTTTTCAGTTTTGTCAGTAGACTAAAGCCATACAATTTTAAGCTTCAGTGTTGAAGTCTGCTATGATAAAGTTACGGATGGCACTATTCTAGTCCACAGAACTTCGTGCTTTTGCAATTTTCTTCATGGCTGGGGCCTTGATGTTCTCCTCTTCATATGCTATTATTCAAAAGAGGCTGTTTGTATGATTTGCGAAATTGTCATTTCGTGAAAATACAGGAACTATAACCTTTCGTAGATTATCTGTCAAGTAACGTAAGTTACTAACTATAGTGCACAGATTCTGGAAAACATGAGTGATTCCTTTTAATTGTGAACCAACTGATGCAGTACATTTTCAGGATGTACTCAAAGTGTATGAGAAGTTAAGAAGAGGGTTTCTTTGTTCCAACGTAGAGTCTCAAAATTCGAATAGCAGTAATGATCCACCTTGCGTGAAATATTTGTCCAGGGACTCAGCAAAAAAGGTCAATTGTATACACGCGTGTTGAAAGAGCTTGCAATATTTCAGACATATACTTCTGGTCAGTTGACAAATCATCTTTATCAACAGCTAGGTCATCAGATTAAATTGGCTTAAATTTTGCAATCGGTAATAATTCGCAAATCGCAAGAGATCAACCAATTGGGCCAAAATATGATAGAAAACCTGTTTTTTGTCATCAAGATGTTTGAAAAAATGTCTCAGCGGAAGCTCATTGAAGTGAGGTCAGGGAAGCCAATAAAGTGTTTTTTAAAAAGTTGTTCTAAACTAATCCTACTATAACACCTCCTTTGCATCCTGATTTGAAGACAGTTCCGCGAAATAAAACTGCAATTATTATTACAGTCTGGATTTCATTTTTCTTCAAAAAATCTATAATGTCATTGCATATAGAAGTCGCCTTGCCAGACGATGGGGTCAAATGACGAAAATAGCTGAGACCTGGTTCTAGTATCAAAGAGATATGTTCCTCCTTGATTTCGCAAAGATGAAACTTTGCCACTTCTTTAACCTGGCAGATATTTCTATCTTTAAGGCCTTCAAAGTATAGAGTAAAAGGAGTACATTACAAAAAAAAAAAAACGAACAAAGTGAAACGTGGCCCTCTAGCAGCGATAAATTAATTTTACGTGCAGGCAGCTGCAGGTGTTTCTATCATTGAGCAATTTTTTTTAATAGAATTACAGTGATCATGGTTAACAATGTGCATGAAATTAACAACATAAAATGCCTTGCCCAGCCTATTAGAAATGTAAAAAATCTGAAAACATTACAAAAGTTATGAAAATTGAAAAAATGAAAAACTTTAATTTTTAATATTTTTTAGAAATTTTGGCCCTGTTGTGGCGGTAAAAGCAACGATGTCACAAAAATGAAATGTCAATGTTACATTACTAATATCTTGGCATGGCTATTGCGTTCTATTAGAAATTGAATAAGTATGTTTGGAAAATTTAAAAAAAAAATTGCTAAAAGTATGTTTTTTGCGATTTTTTCGAAATTTGGACCCCTTGCGGCGGTAAAAGATATTAACCAATCAGTGTAATATTTTACGTATTTTATCTTTTTTACAAAAGGCAACTTTTCCGCGCTATTACGTTTCGATTATAAATATTTCGGTTTTTTCGACCCACCCTAATATACATATCTATGAAGTGTACTAGAAGATGATTTCTTATAGAATATGGTATGGGTAGTATTAATCGATCATTTACAGGGACACTAAAAAGAATTATGTCACATTACGGTCTATGGAGAAAAATTGTTTGTGGTGTATTTTGTTCATGTTACACCTTTTCAAAAGCATTTAAATTGATATATATCTCCGAGGTGCTCTATAAGATGCTTACTATTGAATATGATGTGCCATTGATCTTTCATATACAGGGACACACAAAATAAATCAGTTATATTTTTCTCTGTATGAACAATAATTGATGGAAGTACGTTTTCAGTTGTGGAACTCTTTTTAAAATTTTAAAAATTGCATACTATTTAGCGTGTATAAATTCTATAAATCATATATAGGGCTGCACAAGACATCTATATACCCGCTTATTGCCGGAAATTGCTAACGAGGAATTTTCAACTGTGCTATGCGTTCACTAACAGTTCTAAATTTTAGCATATTGTGAATTATATGATAAATCTATAGTTCATATACAGGAATGTACAAAATTTTCCGCTATGTTTTCGATTTTGGTTGAAATTGTGTTTTCAAACGTGTTATATGTTTTACAAATTATTGCTTAGACATCGTTTTTCACGTTATTAAACTATGAAGTTTTATTATAGTAGTCCGAATGCGTTCAAAAATGTTCCATAATCTGATTGACGCATGATTTTACGTTCTTCTTGATAATTTTAATGATACTTTCTTAACGGCATGGAAGCTAAAATGATAAAACTATTTTTGTATTATTATAACAAATTCTAAAATTTATTTTTCTAAAATTTAAGGTACGGGACAAACAATCGATAGCATTAATGAAAATTGCTGTGTTGCATGTTCTGTTGTATATTCATATTTATTTCTGCACAAACCTTACAGAAAACCTAACAGGAACCTTATGTAAAGATAGGGAATCCTAAGATATCATGATTAATATATCTTGAGAAAATGCCTACATTATGTTTTGCATTGTATCAAATCTGAAATTGGAGAATTTGTCTGGATCAATTTTGTAAACACTCAGAATTTGTAGCCAAGTAATATACTTTAAATGATTTTGTCCCGATATATCTACATACAACTGGCAATTTTTGTCCAAATTTGGTCATAAATTTAAACATTTCGCTCTTGCAAAACTTCATGTGCTCTTCATTGTAATTTTCTTCTGTAAACAAAATATTTTCAACCAAATTCACATTTTCGTTACATTTTAAATCTTGATGCCGTTGCTTAATGGTGCAAAAGTTTATTTATGTGACTAACTTAAATTCTGCTGTCTTTGATTTTAAAAAAATGGTACTTGAACTAAAATGTCAAGAAAAAGTCATGCCAGAAGGTATCAAATATTTTTTATTAAAAAAACATTTATTTTATACTGTTGGTAGTAATAAAAACACCCACTAATTCCATGCGTCTATTTTCTATGCTGTAGATGTCGGTGAAAAGCAGGGACCCTCAAGTAAAAGAAAGCGGAAATAATATTTTTTTGTTTTCTAAATAAATGTAGTTACTAATGTACATGTTTATTTATAATTAAATAATGATTCATAATGAGTCGTCTTATTTATTATCAGCAACTTCATTGTAAAATATAGTCATTTATATAATCTTTAGTATACTTTATAGTCAATGCTTGTGTAAAATGGTCAGTTTTCAAGTTAAATCTACGTACAGCAGCGTAATTCCCGTTTTCTCTGAATTGTTTGGTTTTCACTCCCATTTTTGTGGCGTTGTCACGGCTAAACCATTGATCAGAGAAAAAAACTTTTAATACATAAAATGTAGGAAATTCTATCTTCTTTAATTTATGCACTGAGGACTTTTACGTAAAATGTATAATTTTGAAGTGATTTGGAAAAATACAAAGAAAATACCGTTTTTTTCCCGTTTTTTGCTAAAAAAACGTGTTTCCCGAGATAAATTTTGTTGGCAAACTTCAGATTCGTGTTCAGCGACCCACAAAACATAAAGGCACCAAATATCAAAACTACACCAAAACTTTCCCCTATTTGTCCTTTTTTAGCACCTAATGCCTGGACTGCAGTATACGCGAAAATTGATCGTCTGCTCTCGCCATTCGTAAAATGAGGTCAGTGTTATGCACAGACACGTTTGTCCTTTATAATATAGATATAGATGAGGAGATTCTCGAAAAATATATTTTTCCAAGATCAACAACGCGGAACGTTCTGGGAAATTTCCAGGCTCATTCTTAAACATAAATGCATAATACTTGCAGTCTTTGTTATTAAAGTGATTTGAAATCGAAAGAATTTTCATTTTCCAATAAATTAATTATATTTTCAGTTATAAGCAATTTTTGTCTCGAAAAACATTTTCGATTACAAAGTTTCTTAATAAAAGCACCTACCAATTTCATAGGTTTGTGAACAAAAATGAATATTATAAATGTGTTAGAAAGTTTGTATTGGAGTAATGAAAAGTCTTTTGTATAAAATCTTTCAATATATGTTTATTATGCTTATTCTAATCATTCTCCTTAATAGTATTATTCACAACACTGCATAAACATGAACAGTAAATTAAGGCTGTTCACAAATCCAAAAGGGCAACTTTATGACATTTTAAATTTATTTTTGTTCGGAAATGCATATGAAACTATCACGTGTTGTTGTTCAAAAACTATGTAATCGAACTGTGTTTTCCGTTTTCTTTTTTGAAAACGCAATAGATTTTTCAGAAAACAGCGTCAAAGTAGGCGTTTTGAACCGAATTTCCGCACCACATCGTAATTGCGCCCTATTTAAAATGGAGTCCTATTATTTCCGTGTTACTGAATTTAATACATAGAATCGTAATAAATTTTGTATTCATGCATTTTTGCATAAGAGTGCAACAGCTATTGCACCAAGATCTGAATATTTATAAAACTAGTTTTAGTACGAACGCACCTCATTTGCCACGTTTGACGTATAATTTTCGACTTGTTTAGTAATCGAATAAGGATATATCTGTTCGTATAGCGCAAATATATCGCTTTCGATTGTTTATTTTCCTGCGACATTTTAAAGCAACTGATATTTTTCATGATGCAGACGATAATTAAACTCTATTCCGAATTGATGCCATAAAAGTTTTGTTTATTTTTCCATTTAAATTTAAATCATAGAGAAAGTTAAAATCGTTATAAAAATGCGTGAACGCTCTCTGTATATTTACAACTCTCATTCAAATTCAACAGTATTTACTCTGACTTGGTGCGACCACCTTGATAAAAATATTTTTTGCACATTTTTGCTTCGGCTATAAACAGTACACATTACATTACAGAGAGAAACGAAAGAAGGAAAAAAAAATGAATGTGAAAGATTTCCCAACTGCTTGCTATAATTATTTCAGCAACAGGAACTAAATCTTTTGAACTTAATCCCCTATCGATCATTATGGTTTACTGGAATTTTGTATCAGACATAAACAGTAACCACTTTCTTGAAACATCTTTTGCAACCACCCTCATTTAGTTATATTCAGCGTAGCCTACGAAAAGAAATTCGCTACCAGGCTGTCACTGGGTTGTGTTTAATGGCTGAATTGACACATTTATGGTCCGCAGGGGAGTTTCGAAGTCATATTTTGTAGGGGACCGTCCCAAACCTTTCACATTTTTTCTTTTTTATCTTTGCAATACTGTTGACTGGGTCAGATAGGTCTTTCCATAATTCTGATTTCACCTCGGGCCTCTGGGACTTATTTCCGCAAAATGTATTGTTGAGAGATCACAGTTTAGTGGGTTTTCGTCAACTTTGAAGCGATGGAACATTTCTATAACATATTGTTATGAAACATCACTCTTTATATTCTACAAATTAGCTATGCAATTTGAAATGTGCTATATTGGTTACAATAAATAATTCAGATAATATGATGAAATTTTTATTATTAATATCTAATAAACAATAAATTTGATTATGAGTTTATTCCCCAATGTGTTAATTTATCTATGAATTTGTTACAGTAAAGCAGCGTTTATTCGTTTATCCGTTTCTCATTTATACGACTGTTGCATTTATACGTCGTTTCAGTGCGGTCCCGACTCCTCTCTATCCATTTTAACTCTTGACCGAAAACGTGAAAATCCCGTGCACAAACAGAACAGTTAATAATTTACCAAATAGTGAACTTAAAAATTTAATCTTTAATAGTGCATAGTGCATTAACAGGACCAATTTTTTACTATAACAGCATAAAAATAAGCTTGGAATGTAGGAGAGAAAAAATATTAAGGGCAGATATGTAGACGCAAACATCCCACAGACGTACGTTTCCGGTTAAGTGTTAATGTTATAATGTTACGTTTATAGGACGCATAACGTCGGTTACACGTCGTTTCTTTCATGCCGTAAACGATTTTCTCCGATTTTTTCTCCTGAACTTTTCCCCGTTTGTAATGCGACATTTTCTGAAGCAAAAACATGTAACTTTCTGACCTGAATATTGAAGGCGTTCGGAATCGAATGGCGTTTTCCATTTTTCTATAAATAAAGTACTTAGCGATGTTATGTAACACAAAATTTGACAGTATTTTATGAAAAATCTTCTGCCTTCACCAAAAAAATTATAACGCTATTCAATCACATAGTTTCTCAATAGAACACCTGTCAATTTCATGTGCTTCCGTTTAAAAATAAATTCCGAAATCTGTAAGAAAGTAGCTCTTTGGATTTCAGAACTGCTTTAAGGCTGCGCTCAAATCGAAAAGGGCAACATTATGACATAAGTTTTAATTTATTTTTGTTCGGAAATACATGAAACTAGCAGGTGTTGTTGTTCAGAAACTATGATATCAAACCGTGCTTCCAGGTTTTTTTTTTTTTTTTTTTTTTTTCAAACGAAATAGATCTTTCAGAAATTAATATCAAAGTGGGCGTTTTAAACTGCATTTCCAGGTGAAAGAAGAATAACCACTCAAAGAAGGGTTAAAAATGTCCTTGTCACGTGATCAAAATCGCTTTTAACTCAATAAGTAATTTATTTATCAAAAATGGAAAACACAGTTCGATTCCAAATCGCTTTCATAGTCAGGCCTTCCAATTTTATACGTTTCTGTTAAAAAAGGAATTTGTAAATGTGTCAAAACGTTTTGCGGTTGTTTAGCAGAGCAGTAGAGAACAGCCTTAAGAAGATCTTTTACAAAATGCTGCTGAAGTTGACACATTGCACCAAATTTTCGCACTCGAAAGTAGAGAAAAAAAAACTGAGGGCTTGAGTCGACAATCGCTTTTTAAGTAGATTTCGTAAGAAATACTATGTACAGTCGAACCTCGTTAACGTGAACGCGCTTAACATGAATTACTTTTAACGTGAACACGAACAGCTCCCACTGTCCCCGTCAAAATGAATACGGATTCTAGTGTTTTCTCTCCTTTTAAGATGAACGCGTTTAACGTGAAATTTCGCTTAATATGAACAATTCTCGATGTCCCCATGAGAGATTTTGACGTGAACAAAAATGCCTAGAAAAGTGTGAAAGCTTTCTTTTGCATAGGGGATCAATGGGTTATTCTTTAGAGATTCATGAAAAGGATTATTCTTTAGAGCAATGAAAACGAGTAGTGCCATTAAAATGTTTTCACTTTTTGGACAATACAATACGTGTCATCAACTACATGCCACTAGGATTGGAGAAGGTTGCTACCTAAACGGAATATTTTTATGCATTGTATACGCCTTCACACGTGGGAAATTGACAGTTTAGTATTGCAACTTTATGTGAAAGGTAAGTATGCTTTCAGTCTTTTAATCTTTATTATTTACTTCTTTTACCCGTATGAATTTATAAGGGCATTCACTTCACACGTAGTGTAAGTTTTTTTTTTTTTTTTTTTTTTTTTTTTGCAATGACTTTTAACAGTTTTCTATTAATGGATTAAAAAATATAGCTTAAAGTTTAATTATTAAAGTAGAAAATAAGTGTTAAGTGTTCTTGTGTAACACTGGAAATGACATTTACTGATAAATTTTGACTGTTATATTTTACGAGAAAACCCTGTTGTCCCATTAACTCCCATGTTCCATTAGCCCCCAGTCTCACATATATGTATTTTTCGCACTATTTTTTATCTGGACTTTTTGTTACTGGTAGCATGAACTACTGATAACATGAACAAAAATTTAATTCCCCTTGAGGTTCATGTTAACGAGGTTTGACTGTATTACATTCTCCCCTAGGCTGAAATTTCTGAAATTGCTTTGGAGATCTACACCGATCATGACCCCTAGAACCCCAAAACACCCCCAGTTCAAAATTTTATATATATATATATATATAATAAATTTGAAATCACAAATATATGAGGAAATTGATAAAGTTCTAAAGATGATTTAGAAATGAACATATGAAACCAGTATGTAAAATAAGAGACTCTGAATGACTCACAGAATCATCAGAGGAGCTTGTGAGTTCATTCATAGAAGATGCGTTATTTCATCCAATTTTGTCGGTATTAAGCCTAAAATGACAAAATATAGCTCCTTATAACGCAAACATTACAGAAAATAGATTGGAACTGGATTAATAAATTGGAATTGGATTAATAACAATAATGTTTAAAGTTGCCATCTTAAGTCCAAAAAATAAATAAATAAATAAATAAATAAATAAATAAATAAAAAATAAAAGGAATGAAAATGATTGAAGAAATCAAGAAAAGACTTAGATTAACTTTTAGTTAAACTAGAATGAAAAAATAGGAATAAACTTAATAAGTACTGAGTGAATACAAATTAAAATAAAGAAAAGGAATAAATTAATACAAATAAAGAAATAAAGAATTATATAAAAATAAATAAAAGGGCAATTGATTAAATTAATGTTTTAAAGACAAAAAATTATAATATAAAAAAAAAAATGAGAATATAAATAACGTTTAAAAAAGATGATGAATATTTGAGATAGTAAAATTTAGCCTTGTATTATGTAAATAAATGTGAAAATTTAAAAAGCAATGAGGAAGATTGAGATAGTAAAATATATCCTTAAATGATGATGCAATATGTGAAAATTTATTATGTTAAATGCATGATACCCCATTTTTTTTTTATTATACGTCCATACAAAATATAAGCATATATACATACACTTATACACGCTCACACACATAAAAACATATAAGGTTTTAAACTTTTTTTAGCATTCCCGACCTCAACCCTCCATAATGGTATTTTTATTTTTTATGTTTTTTATGTTTTTAGTGTATAATGTATGAAAAAACATAATACACAAAACTTTTTTTATATATAAGAATATATATATATATATATATGTATATATATTATATATACATACATATAATTTTTTGTGTGTATGATTTTTATAATTTTTTCAGCAATACACATCCCACCCACCATAATAGTGTTTTCGATTTTATAGTTTTTTTAAACATATTAAATGCGTATACTGGTAAGAAGTAGAAAAAAATGAATATTAAGATTTGAGCCATGCAGCTATAAAAGAGATGGGATAATTATAAGACAATGCTAATTGCTTTAATTTAAAAATGTTAGGCTGTAAGAATTCGGAGGAACATAAACGTTTGATACGAAGACTATGATTAAGCAGAATATTCCTATATACTGAAATATGCAAGCAGGAATTAAAGTTCGTAAAATTAATTACATTAAATGAAAATTCATTGCGTTTATCCTAAATGTTGAATGTTAGGGTGATATTAGGGAGAATATTAATTTTAACATCCATAAAATTGATACTAGAATTATTTGAATAGGTAGTAGGTACTAAGTTCTAGATTAGAAGGGTACTTTACAGAAAGAGATATAGAATTATTATATGTAACAGAAAGAATAATTAGATCATCTATGTATCTGTAGAGCAATAAATTTTTATTAATAAATTTACGTTCATAAAAGTAAAGATATAAATCAGATAACATGCTTGATGAAGCAGCTCCTTGAGATTTTGCCCTGTATTTGAATAAAAAAAGCACTGTCTTGGAAAATAAAATTATGAAATAGTAGAAAATTAGTCAAAGATGTGAAGTAGTCAGTATCAGTGTTATCAAGTAAATTTAATAAAGGAAGATATTCTATAAATAATGAATTGATAATAGAATGCAAGTCTTTTAGAATGATATTATTAAATAGGTCTTTGAAATCTAAAGTAATAATATTATTGACATTTGTTGATGGCTTTATTTTATCCACCAATTCAAAACTGTTTTTAATGCAGTGAGTGTTGTCTTTTTTAACTGATAACTCAAAAATGTGTGTAAGAATATTTAAAAAGAGTGTATTAGCACGAGTATTATATGTATTACATCCTACAGTGACAGTGCGGAATTTAAGAGGATTTTTGTGAAATTTTGGAATCATGACTACATAACGATAATTGAGGTTGTTATTTTTAATGCCTAATAATTTGTGATAACTTAATATATGATTGTTATTCTCCTTTAAAGTGACATGATGAAGTTTGAAAATATTATTAGAAGTGACTGCTTTAGTTAGGAGGTGATGATAGTAATAGTTGCATATGATAGCATAGTTGTTAGCAGCCTTATCTACATACGTAATGATGAAATTATTTTGAAGTTCTGCACTATGTGGTTTAAGGGTGGAGAAAGAAACTGAATGTTTGGCAATATGCAGTTTTAATAATTCTTGTTTCAAAAGAAAGATGACATGATACTTCCAATCTACAAAATATTCAGTAGGTTTATTTAGTTGATAGCAATTTTGTAAATGAAGAAATCTAAATCATATGTGAGTTGTTTAATGATAGACTGTATATTACACTGTGAAGGAATACGATATTTAGTGCCATGACGCATCAAGGATCTTAAATGAATATTATTGACAATGTCTAAATTACCAGTTATAACATGTCCATGATGGGCATTTACATGTAAAAGTACCATTGTGTGTGAAATTTTTAGAAAACTTATTATAATTGAAAATTTTACGACCTAAACTAATAGGATATTTAAAACAGCTTTTCAGATTAACACTTTGAAGTGGGAATTTACATTGCTCGTTGTAAAATAATTGATTAAGTTTAATTTTATTAAAAACAGGATTGGTAAAGGTAACGATTAAATGTGAATTACATTTATTTAATTTTTGTGGTTGTTTGTTAATATTGACATTAAGAGCAGTTAGCCTATAATGGAGTAAATCAAAAAATGTATCACTAAAATGAGAATTGAATGTATTTGATGTAAAAACTTTGTAATATGGATTAATATGATATTTAGGAATTGCAAATATAAATTTACGAAGAGACATCGAGTTGTAATTACTACTGAAAGAAGATTGTAGGCGTATTAATGATTTTTTAATATGAGTATTAGTTAATTTAGATGATGAATGTTTAGTAGTAGATTCCCCTCTTTGTGTATGTGTGGTTTGCTTATATATATGTGTTATGTAAACGATAACTTGCATAATTCTGCAGAAATCTCTTCCAAACTGATACATAAAATCAAGGGGTAGAAATTAGAAAATCTCGGCAAAGTTCATTAATGGGCAAAATCGGATCGGGGGGGGGGGGGGGGGGGGGGGGGGGGGGGAAATAGGGAGATGTTTTGTGAAAACCGAAAAAATGCCATAACTTCTTAATTATAATACATATCAAATCAGTTTAAAATTATTATTACTTCTAGTAAAAGGGCCAAAAATTTACGTATCACAGATTTTTGATAAAATTAAAAATTGGCTCAAAGGGCGCAAAAAATAGGGTTTTAGGGAGAAAAAAATTCATAACTTGGTCAATACTTAAGGATGTTCTCAACTGCTCTGCTCAAAAACCGGAAAACGTGTTGACACATTTACAAATTCATTTTTTAACGGAAAGATATATAATTGGAAGTTCTGACTATTGAAACGATTTAGAATTGACCTGTATTTTCAATTTTTTTTTTTTTATAAATATGCATTACCTATTGAGATATAAGCGATTTTAATCACGTGACACAGACGTTTTTTACCCTTTCTTGAGTGGCTATTCTTCTTTCGTACTGAAATTCGGTTCAAAACGCCCACTTTGACACTATTTTCTGGAAGATCTATTGAATTTGCAAAAAAAAACGGAAAAAACAGTTCGAAGACATACAGCACCTGCTAGTTTCCAGCATTTCCGAACAAAAATAAATTAAAACGTATGTCATAAATTTGCCCTTTTGGATTTCAGAACAGCCGCAAGATATCAAATTCACTTAAATTTATTATAAGTCTTCTTAATATTATCTACGACATTTATATTGACAAGTTTTTGATAGGACCAACTTTTACCGAATGAAAAAAAAAATGTGTGTTTTGTGTGTGTGTGTGTGGGGGGGGGGGGAATTCGTAACTTCATCAATTCACAAGATATCCTATCCGCTTAAATTTATTATACATCTTCTCAATATTATAGACAACTTTCGTGTTGACAACTTTTTGATAGGATAGACTCGTATAGCAAAAACAAATTAACCTTTAACTGATGTTACAGAACCAAATTATCATATAAGTACTGCGAAGCGGTCTGTCAGACCGCTCTATTGAACTATGAATATAAGGCACGATTAACTCATAGGATGGTGTTTTTGTACTAAACTGTTTGTACAGTTCTATTATAATTAAAATTCACTCATTCAAAAGTCTCTTGATAAAAGTCTAAAGTTTCAAACGAAACAGTATTTGGGTAGTGATTGTATGTTAAACTGTAAGTTACAGGTTAAACTAAAAAAATTGAAAAAAGCAGCGGTCAGTGAGACCGGTAAAATCAGTTAAAGGTTAAACAAAAATAGGGGTTGACGAAAAAATTATCGAATTAAAGGTGTACTCAAATCCAAACGACTTTGTTTCTGACTCATTTTTAAATTCATCTTTGCTCTCCAACGCATCCATTGGGCAGGTTCTCTAATTCAGAAGCCATGTAACGTAATGTATTGGTCGATTTTTTGATAAAGGCAGAATATATTTCTAAAAATGCTGTCAAAGTGGGCATTTTTAAACGAATTTCCCGAAGCTACAGTGCTGGATACGAAAAAAATGTTGGTCGTACTGAGAAATTATTTGTTTGTAAATCAAGTTCTAATTAATTGAACAAAAAATAAAAACACAGGTCGCTTATAAATCTCTTTAAAAAATCACGTCAGCTAGTTTAAATTTTTTACTTTTAAAAAATGAGTCTAAAAATGTGTCTGAAAATTTCGAGTTGTTGAGCGTGGAAAAATATTTTTTTGACTACTGCTTTAATATGATTCTGATAAAGCCAGCTCTTACAGAAAAATGAAATTAAAAATTCGCCAAAAGTAGCCAGATAAAATTGTTAAACTCGGTTTATCTCTAATCCTGATTTAGTTTTTGTTGGTGGAATTAATATATAACTTCAAAACCTACTTCCGCATATAGGCCGAGCTCTCAGGGGTGTTTTAGCTCAAGAATTAATTCGTTTAATGAAAAGTGAAAAATACTATTAAAATATAAATAACTAAGGCGTCCCCCCCTAAAAAATATTGTTCCATGCTCAAAAACGCGAAAATTTCTGCCCCATTTTAAACGCAAGAGTGATACCTAAAGGCTTGATTGTTGAAATAATTTGTGATGTAACTTTTATTTCCATTTTTCAATAAACTAAATACATCTTGAGTTTTAAAAGCTATTGTTGTGTCATGGCGGTCGTCTTCTCTCTTTTGTGTGCTGTAGCGTACAGAAATACTGTTTACAACGACAACTTTGGCAGCATTTTCTGAAAAATCTAAGGCTGTTTTCAAATCCCAAAGGGCAAATTTATGACATAAGTTTTAATCTATTTTTGTTCGGAAATGCATGAAACTAGCAAGTATTGTTGTCCAGAAACTATGTAAACGAACTGTTTTTCCATTTTTTTTTTTTTTTTTTTTTTTTTGCAAACACAATAGATCTTTCTGAAAATAGTGGAAAATGGGCGTTTTGAACCGAATTTCCACGCGAAAGAAGAATAACCACTCAAAAACTGGTGGACAACGTCTTTGTCACTTGATCAAAATCAATTATAATTCAATAGGTAATTTATTTATCAAAAAATGGAAAACACAGTTAGACTCCAAATCGCTTCCATAGTCAGGCCTTCCAATTTTATATATTTCCGTTGAAAAATGAATTTGTAAATGTGTTAAAACGTTTTGCGCTTGTTGAACAGAGCAGTTGAGAACCGCCCTAACTTTCCCCGAAAAATAGAAAAAATCGTTCGATTATAATTTCCTAATAAGAGTACTTGGCACTTTCAACTGTTTGCGAATTTGCAAAAAAAATGAATATTGAAATGCGTCGGAAAGTAACCAGTTTTGGGATCCAGAACTGTCTTAATTCCTTTCGAGACACTCGAAAGAATATCAAAATGTCTTTACGATCTCCTTATAAGAATAGACAGATAATTACAATCAAGAATAAGGTAGAAGTAAAATGCTGATAAAATCCAAAATAAAAATGCTTTGTATTTTTGAAATTACGGCATCTGATCTAATAGCGAAATTATGCAATGTAACCATCTTTTTTTCCTTTTTTGTGGTACTCAATAAAGTGAGTGTATGTCTTTGGTGGTGGTGCATTTTTAATTGTTTCCAAGGAATATATTTTGAAACTTTGAATGATATCCTGATAGATGAAGGTTATAAAATATCGTTAAAACAATATATATATTTTGGCTTTTACTGCAAAATTTTCATGGTAATTAGATTATAAGGATCGACCAAAACAGGTTTTTAAGGCCGAAACCGAAACCGAATTTCAGTTATCTTCTTATTTTCCGCCGAAAACGAAAATGTCCATTTTTTAAGTAATTAAAGTAATTAATACATACATAAGTATACATAATTATTAATTAATTATACATATTTATTAAATATGCATAATTATTAATTAATTATGAGCATTTATTAAATATACATAATTATTAATTAATTATACGTGTCGCCCAAATTGGTTCTCCGTGCCTTTGACCCAAAACTTTTATTTTCATATAAAATAAATCTAATTAATTCATCAATAACACAAAGATTTTTCTAATTATACGAATTTCATTTAATTAAAAAATATTTTAGTTTTATGTATACACACCTGGATTAATCTTTTATAATGATTTCTGTAAATGATCATCTAGATACTTCTAATCTCGTATCTCAACTAAAAGTCTCAAATCTAGATAATTCGAATTTATAAAAATAGTCACGAATTTATAAGAAATGGTCATAGGCACAAATGCTTTGCAAGATTTTTTACTTTTTAGCATAACACTTCTTTTTTTTTTTTCTAAAATTACACCGCTTTTCTGGACAAGGAAAAACATTCCAATATTAAAACGTACAGTCGTGGAAAAGAAAAAGTAAGCACCCACTACTAACTCCTCAACAAATTATTGTAGAAGAAAGTTGCTGGTACCGAACGATTGTTACTAAAGTTTTCTTTTAAATGATGTATAGTTTGAAATTTGCTTAGAGGGCCATCTACATATTAAAACGAACCCAAACTTCATTTTTTTTTCGATGGCAATACCTAGTATGGCTGAGAGGTTCTGCTCTCGAAGCTGGAAGACGGGAGGTGCTGGGTTCGAACCCAATCGCGCCCGTCGGCCTAATCGTTCGGAGTTTTCGTGGTTTTCTTCGAACCGTGGATTCCCATGCGTTAACACGGATTAGGTTCCCTTAGAAAGACCTCCACGGTAGGCACTCCCCCTCGGGTCTATATCCCTCGTGTAGATAATTGGCCGTCAACAATCAACCCAACCCAACTCGATGGCAATCCCCAATTTTAACAAGATATTTCAAATCTTCGGTTCAAACTATGCCTAGACACCAAATTTCAAGTCATTTGAATGATAAATCTTTGAATTATAAACATTCAAAATTTAGTGCTCCTAATGTTAAATTACATTTTCATATTTTTATTTATATCTCCTGAAATTATACCCCTAATGTTCTAAATTTTTGTGTAAGCAATAATACTACTGTTCCCGAACATAAATACGTTGAATTTGCAATTTTTATAATTTTATGATATGAATTATGAAAATTATATTCGAAAAAATTATGAATTGCAACTTACAATTTTTTTTTTATGGATTTAGATTTATTAAACTTTATGGAAATCCAAATTTTCACATTTTTCTTCCAAGTAGTTTTCAAATTATGCTTAAAAAATTGCAAAATGATGATTTAAGGGACCGTCTATGATAGAAGTGACTAGATATTTTGAAATTTCTTCTGCTATCCTGTAACCTAGCAATCTTCAATGACTGCTTAAGGCTCCTGTCCCTGCCGACGAAGACGCTCACGAGCTAATGATAAACCTATTATATAATATCTTAATGCTAATCCTATTATTTGTATAATATCTCGTTTGCACTTCGACATTTTAAAAAATATATATATATATATATATATTTTTACATTGGATAGCTGTGGTCCGTCTCTACATCGCACCTTTTTCACTTTTTCGATTTTGATCGCAGATATTTTTTATAAAGTTACTTTCACTTTCAAAACTGGTTCTGAAAATGAAAGTGTCATTCTGAAAAATATCTGCAACCACAATCGAAAAACCCAAAAAGGTGCGATGTAGAGACGGATCTCGGCTATCCAATGCAAAAACAGGTTATTTAAAAATGTTGAAATGCAAACGAGATATTAGAAAAATCCCTTCACATAGCATTAGCATTAGCTCGTGAGTTCATTCACCGGCAGGGACAGGAGCCTTAAGGGTGTTCTCAAATCCAAAAGGGCAACTTTCTGACACAAGATTTAATTTATTTTTGTTCGAAAATGCATGAAACTAGCTGGTGATGTTGTTCAGAAACTATGTAATTGAGCTGTTTTTTTTTTCATTTTTTTGCAATCGCAATAGATCTTTCAGAAAATAATCTCAAAGTGAGCGTTTTGAACCGAATTTCCGAGCGAAGGAAGAAAGAGACTCAAGAGCGGGCGAAAAACGTGTTTGTCACGTGGTCAAAATTCCTTATAACTCAATAGTTAATTGATTGAGCAAAAAATGGAAAAAACAGCTTAATTCCAAATCGCCTCCATGGCCAGGCTTTCCAATTTTATAATTTTCCGTTAAAAAATGAATTTGTAAATGTGTCAAAACTTTTTGCGCTTGTTGAGCAGAGCAGTTAAGAACAGCCTTAAGATGCCTTGATCAAGCAGGGGGCTCTCCCGCACAACAATCGAGTACCGAACTTCAATTTGGATACAGCCCCTAAAATACGTTCGTTTTAAAATAATTTCGCGGGAACTTTTCGTACGAATTGCATAAATATTTAAATATTTCTTTCTAGGCTAATTGAAGGGTGTAGAGTTCATTTATGCTGTCAGAATTTTGTACTGCTATTGAAAAAAACAAAGTTATGGTTCATTTTAATATGCAGATGGCCCCCTAAGCAAATTTTATATGCATCATTTAAAAGTGGGCTTTATTACCAATCATGTGGTACCAATAACTTTCTTGTAAGATAATTTTTTGCAGAGTTAGTAAGGGGTGTTTACTTTTTTTTTCACGACAGTACTTAGGAATGACTTCCCCAAAATCTTTGTTTTTATCTCAGGAAAGTCGGAAAGGACGTGAAGAGCTTAGGGGTTCAAGAGGGCACATTTGCTCTGAAACATTTGACATAAATATTGAGTGTTAGATGAAATGATCCATGAAACTAAAACACGTGTTGCAGCAAAAGATTGTTTATTTCTAACTCGTAGGGAAAGTTTTCAGATCTCAGTTGCAACTGTAATAAATAAATCAAAGAAGTTCCCCTCCTGTACCTTGTTCTGCACCACCCTCATCGAAGGCATGCGTTTATCTACAGAAGGGCATTGCCATTGCCACCTAGCATAGCATCCACAGAAACAAAGAAATAGCATCTGCTCGAGATGGCAATGACAGAGGGTGGTCTTTCGAATCGAATGCAAAAATAGATGATCCATCTTGTTGTTGAGAATTAAGGATCGACCGAAACAAATTTTTAAGGCCGAAACTGAAACCAAATTTCGGTGGTCTTCCTACTTTCGGCCGAAAACGAAAATGTCCAAAAATTTTTTTTTAAATAAATAAATTGTATGTATTAAAGGCTATTTCCATGGGTACTTGTAGTGTAAGTCACATGCTTCGAATTTTGGCTACCAGTATTTTAGAACGAAAAAATGTGACTTATTCTAAGGGAGATATCTCATTACTTGAATAAGGCCAAGCATACTTTTCGAAAATAACGGTGACCAACAAGAATAAGTGTTATCAGCTCCGTGACTTACACTACAAAAACCCATGGAAATAGCCTAAAGTAATACATACATAAACATACATAATTATTAATTAATTGTACATATTTATTAAATATGCATAATTATTAATTAATATTGCGTATTTATTAAATATACATAATTATTAATTAATTATACGTGCGGCCCAAATTGGCTCTTCGTGCCTTAGACCCAAAACTTTTTTTGTTTTCATATAAAATTGAACATCATTAATTCATCAACGACACAGAAAGATTTTCTAATGATACAAATTTCATTTAATAAAAAAATATTTTAGTTTTATGTATACATACCTCGATATGATGATCTGTTATACTAGATACTAGAGTCTTGTCCGAGCCCTCAAATTCCATTTTAAGTCAGCCCGACCCGAACCCGCAAAAGTAGTTTTCGGTAACCCGCAAAAATAATTTCCGGCAACCCGACTCGAACCCGAGGTATTTCAACCCGCAGCACGACCCGAACCTGCGGTGTAAGGAAAGTAAATCATGTTTTAATACCATTATGAAAAATAATCTACAATTGTATCTTTAATAGAGGTTTGCATCCGGCCCGGCTCGCGGACCGCGCCGGAGAGGCAAAATTCCAAACGGCCGCAGAATTAGGACTGTTTTTTCAACGGACCGAGCTGATAACCAAAATAAACGGTCCGGCAAAAAAATTGATTAGCCCTATCAGGCTGGGCCAATAACTGCAATTAAGCGGGTCTACCGGCCCGATATATCTATTTAGTCGAAGCCAATAAAATTATAAACGGCCGAACTTTTAAGTTTTACACGGGGCGGGCTGGTCCCGAACCTGGACATTCCGGCCCCTGAAGACCTCTAATTCTCTAATACCATTTTTATGTTTTACATAGAAGAATGAACAAATCTATCTTCTTTAATAATCAACTATATAGTAAAACCTCTGAGCAGACCGGGATCGTTGAATAGAGTCAAACGTCGGGTCGAGTTATTCCGAATTTTGTTATTGCGGCTTGGAATGAATGTAATTTTCTTTCTGCAGGTCGGGTTCACACTAAAGAATTCTTCCGGGTCATATATAGGTTTTTTACCACTCAGGTTTTTGGGAGTGTTACAAAAAGTTTTGAGCACAACTATGTTGCAGATGAAAATAAATACATGTTTGAATATCTAGGACTATATGTTCAATTTACTGCATCAGAAATAAAATGTATATAAGAAATGCAGTCATAGATTAGTCTTTCTTTAAAAACTATTTCTTTCGAAGTATGAAAACTGTTTTTAATATTTCGTTTATGATACGCACAAAAACAGAGGTATCATATTATTGATAGTTTATGTACACGTACACATACACATGTTACGTGTGTATATTATAGCTTGAAAGTTGCCCGCTTTTCAGAGATATGATATAAACGTTCAAATATATTTTAGAAATTGAAAAAGTGTCCGCTAAATAGAGGCGTCCATCTTTCGGGAGAAAGCCATTACGGAGGTTCTATTGTACATAGATTTTTAACCTGAAAAAGTATTTTGACCATTCTTTTGAAATTCGAGTGAACCCGAACCCGAGTCAAAACCCAACCTAGAACAATGAAATTCACCCCGACCCGCAACAAAAAATTCTAGAACCGGGTGCGAGTAACCCGACCCGTTGCTCAACTCTAAAGAGTATAAAACTAAAAATCTAGTCTTTAAATATGCTTTAAAATTAATTGCGGTTTCAAAAGTTCCACTTATAACGATACACCTTGTTTTACACAATTGGCCATCTGCCTTTAGTTTATCATCAGTTATTATTTTGAAAATTTTCCGGTCTAACACAGTGCATCGTGTATCATCATAATTAAATTATTCACTTGATACATTTTCACGGGAGCTCTAGAAGTATTGAATTCGTTTCTGGAAGTTAATATAAATATACTTTTTCAACTACGGGTACGATAAGGATTATAACAAATCGTGCTCTGCTAAAGCATTTTTGCTGAATTGTTAGATCTAATGTTCTATAAGTCTTGATACTTCCTACTTTGTTATGACAAACAACTATTATGTGAAAACAGGAAGGACCATTTAGCGTTTTGCTGCGTATTGTATTTTTAAAATACCATAAAAATATAATGCAGTTCGTTATTTCGAAGACTCGTAAAAGGATGACTAAAGACAAAACAGACAGGTACACATTTTGCTTTTGTGAAACTTTGATCTGCAGTTTATATAGGCTTTTAACGTGAAAAAATATTATCTACATTCTTTTAAAAAATCGGGTCAACCCGAACCCGACCCGCAAAATTAAAAAAGCCAACCCGAAACCGAATCGAAACAAAAAAAGTTAAAGTCAACCCGACCCGACCCGAATGGAAAGCGGTTTGCTGAGCCATTTATTATTGAGATTCATTTATTTTTATAAAAATAATGTATTTTGAAATAAAATACAAACCCTTTAACGCACTGAATATTTAATTTTAATGTTTTGTGAAATCTTCAGAAATTGTGTTTCAATTTTCTAATTATTATTATTGTTGCAATAAGTACTGCTGTTTGTTTTGTTCAATTGTTGAACTATTTCAGAAATTGAGTAAAAATTGAGTAAAAAAATATCCTCATCTTTTGTATTTGTAGAAATCATTTGTTATTTTTAAAATATACTTTTCTACAATACAAACCCTTCAGTAATAAAATCTTCATTCTGTTTGTGTGAAGTCTTATGAAAATGAAACACAGATCAACATTCTGTCATTTTTGACGGGGTTATATACTAGTTGTAAATAAGAATAGTAAGTTTAGTCAAAGCAAATGTTATCGTTCACTAAATCAAACAACTTCAATTATGTATTATTTTACATAATTAACAATTGTATTATAACTCCTTTGTCTGAATGACCCTATATTATATTTATCCCTTTTCTATCAAACCCAGGTTGGGCGTGGCTAAGGTCCCCATGTTGGTTGTCGCCTCCCCTGAACTAACATCGAATCTCCTTCTGGAAAAAAGAGGGGCTAGAAGATCAAACAGAACTGGAATATACTTTCTCTTTCAAAAGCACTTATTATTACGAATAAGAAATGTACTTTGCACAAAAGGTTAGGCACTATAAGTACATATTTTCTAACATTTTGAATATTTATGCGAAAGTTATGTAAATATATATACATATATATATATCGGCTGTACACATATAAACGTAAACTTATTAAGATTGTGATTACACATTTTTGAAATCATCTTTATGAAATTATAATAATCGTAATCAGGCATGAAAGCCCGAAATAGGAGAAAAGGTGGATTTTTGTTTTCATCAATGCAATGGTGAAAAATTCTAATTATTTTGACATATTTTAACATATATTTATATAATAAAATTAAATATAATTGTACATATGACCGTTATTTTCTTTCGTAACTTATAAAGTGTTAGAAGCAGATTTAAGCTAACAATAAATGTATAAGTTAATCGAATACTAATAATAATAAATACTTTGCTAAATCAGTAATAAAATGAATTTATGTGAAGTATAGGGATTAATTTTTCAAAGTAAATGTTATTCTGGATGATTTGGCCGGTTAAGATTCTTCTCCGTTTAAAAAAAAAATGATATTTGCTCCGGAAATACATCTCCAAAAATGTAACACTGAAATTACGCAAATGTGTTTTATAAAAGGGACAAAATATTCTATTTATTTAAAAAAAGAAACACTAAAATTTCCTTTCCCTGTGAAAGTCAAAAAAATTTTGTACTTTGGAAAGACACTGTACTCAAATCCAAACTGCTTATTTTCTGACTCAATTTAAAATTCATTTTTGCTCTCAAATGCATCCAATTAGCAGATTCTCTTATTCGGAAACTCTATAGTATAATGTGCCGTATAAGGTATAAGTTGATTTTTTGATAAAAGCAGAATATATTTCAAAAAACGCTGTCAAAGTTGGCGTTTTGAACGAATTTCCCGAAGCGATAAGTGCTGGGAAAAAAATGGTCGTACTCAGAAAATAATTGTTTATAAATCAAGTTCTAACGAAAGATAAAAACAGTTTCGCTTATAAATCTCTTCAAAAATCACGTCAGCAAGTTTCATGTTTTTACTTTTACAAATGAGTCTGAAAATGTGTCAGAAAATTTTGAGTTGTTGACCGTAGGAATAAATATATTTTTTAATACGGCCTTAAATAGCTCACATGACTTTTAGATTCTTATACTATAAGCTCGCCTTTGACTGATATCTTTTTTGTACAACAATCCAGAAACAAACTCGAAGGATTTAAGTAGACAAAATGTCTGATTATTAAATTTTCCAATCCTCTTTTTTTATGCGCTTGATTTTTTTTTTTCCTTTTGCATCATTTCAGAGAATGTCCAAAATGGCTTTAAAAAAAGTGGGGGAATACCTCCTTTAGGAGGAATCCTCTCATGCCTGTACAATATTAGCTGCAAATAAATTAATTTACCAATTATAACAATCCGAGAAATCATCCCTTTCTCCTTCCTCTTTTCTCAAGGCTGTTCTCAAATTCAAAGTGGACGTTTTGAACCGAATTTCCGCGCGAAAGGAGAAAAATCCTTCAAGAAAGGATAAAAAATGTGTTCGTCACATCCACGTGATCGAAATCGCTCATAACTCAATAGGTAATTGCTTGATCAAAAAATGGAAAACACAGTTCGATTCCAAATCGCTTCCATGGTCAGGCTTTCCAATTTTATATCTTTCCGTTTAAAAATGAATTTGTAAATGTGTCAAAATATTTTGCGCTTCTTGAGCAGAACAGTTGAGAACAGCCTTAATGAATTTTGTGTTCTGAAACGCGTGAATTTGACAGGTGTTCTAACTTCGAAAAATTGTAATCGAATGGCGTTTTCTCTTTTTTGGTAAAGGCAGATCTTTCAGAAAATACTGTGAAAGTGGGTGTTTTGAACAAAATTTCCTGACTCGATATCGCGAAACAGGAGTAAAAACGATCGTCGCATGAACATTACCAATTATAACTAAATAAATAATTTATTTATATGCGTATTTTTTTTATTAATAATTTTTCAATTAATTTTCAGCAGCAACGTATTTAATAATAATTACGTATTTAATATTCAGTAATTTATTTATCCGAAAATGGAAAAACTCGTTTCGATTCGAAATCGCTTCAATAGTCAGGTCTGCTAATTTTATACCTTTACATTTAAGACTGTTCTCAAATCCAAAGAGGCAACTGTGTGATATATGTTTGAATTCACTTTTGTTCGGAAGCGCATGAAACTGGTAGGTATTGTTATTCAGAAACTGTGTAATCGAAAGACGTTTTTTGTTTTTTTATAAACGCAAAAGATCTTTCAAAAAATACCGTCAAAGTTGGCGTTTTGAACCGAATTTCTGGACGAAAGCAGAAAAACCAGCCAAACGGAGAAAAACGTCTTATCACGTGATCAAAATCGCTTATAACTCGATATATAATTCATTTAACAAAAAAAAAAAAAAAAAAAAAAAAGAAAAAGAAAAGAAAAGAAAATGGAAAACTCATTTCGATTTCAAATTGCATGCCAATTTTATACTTTTACATTTAAAACTGAGACCGTCATTGTGTCAAAAATTTTTGCCCTTGTTGTGTAGTGAACTTGAGAACAAAAGAAAATGAATCTTCTACGTTCTTTGTTGAGAGCCCCGTTTTGAACCGAATTTCCGCGCGAAATAAGAATAACTACACAAGAAGGGGTGAACAACGTCTTTGTCACGTGATCAAAATCGCGATAACTCAATAGGTAATTTATTTATTAAAAAAAATGGAAAACACAGATCGATTCCAAATCGCTTCTTTAGTCAAGCCTTCCAATTTTATATCTTTCTATTAAAAAATGAATTTGTATATGTGTCAAAACGTTTTGCACTTGTTCAGCAGCAGAGCAGTTGAGAACAGCCTTAATATTCAGTGATTTATTTATCACAAAATGGAAACCACATTTAGATCAATAGAAGTCATGTAAACTCTTCAATAGTCAGTCAGGTCTCATAATTTTAAGTCATTACATTTAAAAATGGGTCAGGAAATGTAGCGTTGTTGCTGAGCAGGAGTTACCAGCCTTATCTCTATAGTATATTTATAGTCTTGTGTATGGACACTGGAACCGATAAGGAACCATCCCTTTTGTGACACAGCAAGATCAAAGAGACTCGCAATCCAGACAGGAACAGTATGGTGCCAGAAGAATGTCCTTGCACCCCAATTTAATTGCCAGAAGTTGTCATCCAGAGAAATTTACGACACCAGTACTCATATTGCACCAGAAAAGGGGACAGCACTCCCAGGGAATCTATTTCATTCAGAGGTCATTTTGACTTTTAGGCAATTAAAAAAAAAACATGTCCGACCGGAACTAGCCTCTTTTTGCACCTGGGGCTAACATGGATTTTATAGCAACCCCCCCCCCCCCCCCCCCCCCCCCGTCTTCCTCTGCTTAGTACATTTGCAAAGAGAATTTTCTACTTTTCTAATATCCGATTTATTTTTTAATTTCAAATATCTAATCATAAAATATATAATATGCTTTGCCAAATTTTGATTGATATTATACAGGGTGATTAAAAAAAAGTTGACAAAATGACATGGCAAATCAGGCATACAACAGGGATAAAAAATCGCATAGGAAAGGGTCGCAAACCACTTATTGAGTCACCAATACAGGGTGTTTCGTCCCAACTGAACTCGGGTCGACGGTCATTATTTCGAGAAAAATTAAAACCTTGCACTGAAAATGCAACGATATGGACCTTGTTTTGTGTGAAATGGGATAACATCACGAAACGTTCTGGAAAAACACGTTGCTCAAGCAATCTATGATATCGTATGAATGGATCATCACAGCCCAAAATGTGGGGCATCCAGTGCATACTGATGGCTCGTATATTGCAAACTTCTACTGCTTTTGTTTGGTGTTATCACATTTACAACAAAGGTGAGAATGTTAAATATTTTGTTAGGATGAGCGAAGCGAATCCTCTACTAGGCTACACAAATTACATTTTGTCGTACAATTTACAAAAAAACTATTCTGTATTTTGACTTGAAATTAAACATAAAAATAAATTGTGATCTGTAGATTTGCACAATATTATTATTTTATTTTTTTTTTACAGAATAACGTTTAAAAATTTATTATTTTAATTAATTTATTTTACATGTTTTTCTATTACGGACGCATTTTTGCAAATAAAAATGAAACACGTATATTTTCAGAAGAAAAAATAAACCACGGAGTTGCAATTTCTTTTATGAAATTTTTAAAATACCCTTTTTTATGAAAATTATAGCATATTTTTAATAATTAAAATTTGTGAAAATGCAATTATTTACATTCAATTATAAAACTATTTTTCAGTGTTATTCAAACACACAATTTATGGTATTTGAAATCATTTACGCAGACGATATACTTATGCATTTTAAAAGGATTATATTATGTTTTTTTCTTGTAAAGTGGCAACAAAAGAATTGTAAACAAATAAAATTAATTGTGAAATTTGTTATATAAATATTCTGTAAAATTTTGCTACGAAAATATTTTTATTTATACCAGTCTTATATCATAAATAAAAAATTCCGAGGAAATTCTTAGTTATTTGGCTGAATTTACATTTTTAAAATTAAAATGCGCCAAAACATAAAATAACGTTTTTGCTTAATACAGATGCAAGAATATAAAAAAAAATATTGTTACTTTCAAATATTTATCTTATTTAGTAATGCTTCGCGAATCCAAACAAAGCATGGCTTTTGCTAGTTATAATGTACTTCATTTTTCTGAAAGTTATGACCGCCAACGCAAATTGAGTTAGGATGAAACACCCTGTATTTGTGACTAAAGAAGTGATTTCCGACCCTATGTTCCTATGTGATTGTTTTTATCCTCGTTGTATGCCTGCCTGATTTCCATGTCATTTTGTCAACGTTTTTTTGAATCACCCTGTATATAACCTTGAAAACGGAATCGAAAATAATCGGAAAAAAATTCACTTTATGCAGGATCCTTATGCCATATCATCCTTAGATTCCTCTATGCTTTGGCATACCCCAGACAGGACATTTTTAACAATACCATGCTAAACATAGACGTGAGAATAAAATCTACGAACAAAATCTTCATTTGGCGCCCCCTTCGCCTTCTGTTCTGGCGCCCGGGGCCCAAGCCTCCTCCCCCCCCCCCCTGCCCTTAGTTTCTCGGCCGTCAAGCAGAGTTTAACCGGGCGAAATTTTCTAAAATGCCTAAAAATATTTAACTTTTACCAATGCTTCTTCCTTTTATCTTTTTCGTTGGAGAAAGGATGCAGCAAGGTTTTTTTTTTTTCAGGTTTCGCACTACAAAAATAAATAAAACTTTAAATAAGAGTTACATCTTTAATTCCGTACTAACTTTTGTTCCCAATAATCCAATGAATATAAGTCACTTAAAATAACAAAAAAATATTAAAAATTAAAAAAAGTTTTAAAAAACTTCAAATTTTTCAAAAATTTTTAAATTAAAAAAAAAAAAACGGTGATTGTTAAAATGATTTTTTTTTTTTTTTTTTTTTTTTTTTTTACCAGAATCAGTTTAATTTTATAATCTCAAACAAAGTCGTTAATCATATTTAATGTAACTGTCTCCAAAAATTTTTTTTGAAAAAGGGTACTGTGTAGCCTTAACACTAGTCAAACATTATTTAAAAAAATATATTTGTTTTGTATTTTTTTTTTTCACATTTCAATATTATGTATTCAATCTGTCTGCCTGTCCGTGCTCTAACTCGGATAAATATACTCCGAATTACATGCAAATTCATACGTCAATGGGTCACTTTTGGTTCGCTATATGAAAGGAAGTGTGTAGCATTTATAGTTCGTTTATAGGGACGCACAAAAAATAATTGTTTTGTTGTCTTTGGGAAACATCGTTTTCTGTGCATTTTATTTAAATTGCTTATTTATTATCTCTTTTCGTTGTATGAAACAAAAAAAAATTTAATGATATTCTGTTATTATTGGAAAGAAAGTGTTTCCTAATTTATGCCTGGTGCATGAATTTTCGTTCTTGTTATCTTTTAACTAAGCTGATTAAGTAAATTTTCCTACATTGTTTTGTTACGTTACTCTTTTAATTACCTTTAAAATATTATATTTTTTACATTGTTATATAATTACAGTGTTTTATATACGTTTGAGGTTCGCGAAAATTAAACAATTCGGAAATTGTACGTCAACCAAGGCAAATAAGGTGCGTTCGTACTATAACTAGTTTTATAAATATACAGATCGTGGTGCAGTAGTTGTTGCACTTTTATTCAAAAATGCACGAATACAAAATTTATTACGATTCTATATACGTATTAAATTCAGTAATATGGAAATAATAGGACTCCATCTGAAATAGGACGCCATCACCATGGCAATCTAGAATCATGACCTATCATGGATTATCATTGAAATCATGACATAGGATAGGATTTAATAGAATGTAGGAAACTCTCATTAATATATTTTAAGTTTTGATTCTATTTTCATAAAATTGGAAATGACTCGACAAAATTCTGCAACGATTCTATGTATTAAATTTCAAACCATTCGTTTGGGTCGTTTTTGTACTGTTATATGTGGACAGACGGACGGACCATATGACGACTATAGATGCTACATACTTATATAATTACGAACGCACCGAAAAAAAACTGACTGTGACTATTTTGAATGAATCAATGAAAAGATATGAATGCTATAAACCTGAAATAATAGTTAAGGCTCCTGTCCCTGCTAGCGAAGACACTCATGAGCTAATGCTAATCCTGTGGGGAGGGATTTCTCTCATATAGGCAAATAAATGGCTCTGAAAATTGAAGAAAATAAGCCAAAGTTCTGGAAAAAAATGCAGTATATCTTTTGAAATAAGAGTATAATACAATTAGTGTGAATAGCCTGTGAGCTCAATGCCATCAGTTTAACTGGGCACTTTTCAATTTATATTGCTTTAGCATGACAGTGTGCAATTTTGCTATTTAGCCTATTTAGAAAAAGTAAGAAAACTCTTTTCAAAAGAAAGGGGTCCGGAAATGACACTGTGCTTCCCGTGGTTTCAGAGGTTAACGGGCCCTACGCATTTATATAATTACGAACACACCTAAAAAGCTGACGGTGACTATTTTGAATGAATCAATGAAAAGATAGGAATGTTATAAACCTGAAACCAATAGCTAAAATGAAGTGTTTCTCAGAACCTCAATATTTCCTGATGTTTAGAAACAGCACGGTATAATTACTTTTTCCCGCGCTTTCCTCCCCAAAGGTCAAGTTGGAAGATAGTGAAGCGGGAGAGGGGACAATTGACGGGACACTCGCGTATGTTACTTGGCGTTGAGAGGAACAGATTTCGCCAAGCATTGAATTAAAGAATCAGGACAGTCTTTTAAACACCGGGCCTATATAAAAATTTAAATGAAGCCGATAACATATGAATCATTTTCAATGGATACGAGTTTCATGAGTAGTATATGGCTGTTCTCAAATCTAAAGGCGACTTTATATACAAGTTTTAATTCATTTTTTTCGAAAATGCATGAAATGGCAGGTGCTGTTTTTCAGAAATTATGTAATCGAAAGACGATTTCTGGTTTTTGGTAAACGTACACGATCTTTCAGAAAATACCATCAAATTGGACGTTTTGAACCGAATTTCCAGATGAAAAAAAATCAAAAACTAAACAAAAAAAAAAAAAAGAAAAAGAAAAAAAAAACAGCCAGAGAGAGGAGAAAAACCGGTTATCATTTGACCACAATTGCTTAGAATTCGATAATTAATTTATTTATCAAAGAATGTAAAACTCATTTCAATTCCAAACACTTCCATAGTCAAACCTGCCAATTTTGTACTTCTACTTTTAAAAGGGAGTTAGTACCGCATTTTATGGAAGAAACGCCGCACCCGTCGTAAACACCGCACTCCTGAAATTGGCCTGAATAAGCTTAAAAATATCGTAATCGCCGCACCCGTTGTAAACGCCGAATCCATCGGAATGCTAGTTTTGTCGACAGCGTCACATTGACCTAACTTTAATCGAAGTTTTCTGAGCAATGTAGGATGCCTCGTTTTTAATATCTTAAGATGTCTGAAGTTTTATTTAAAACATTTAAATCCGATTTTAAATATTTTTATGAATTTTTAAATTAATGAAACTCAGTTGGTATTTTAAAAAAATCGTAAACGCCGCACTTGGGAAAAAAATTAACTTTTAAACTCGTAAACGCCGCGGCGTTTCTTCCATAAAATACGGTACATGTGTCAAGCTTACATGGACATATCATGAACATGGATCATACCAGGATCAAATTTGTTTTTCTACATACTAGTAGTACTGGAATTAATTATTTGCAGGATGTGTCAAGCAAGAAGTATGTTTTGCAAAAATTGTAATAGTCATAATGAACTTCCGTTAATGGAATCATTGAAAATATACTTTAAGGGTGTTTGTTCTCAAATGCAAGGGCAACTTTATGATATAAGTTTTCATTTATTTTTGTTCGGAAATGCATAAAATTAACTGGCGCTGTCGTTCAGAAACTATCTAATCCAACTGTTTTTTCTGCTTTTTTTTTTCTTTTTGCAAACACAATACATTTTTCAGAAAGTGGGCGTTTTGAGCCGAATTTCCTCCCGAAAAGAGAATAACCACTCAAGAAAGGGTGAAAAACGTGTTTATCACGTGACCAAAATCGCTTATAACTCAATAAGTAATTTATTTAAGAAAAAAATGGAAAATACAGTTCGATTCCATATCGCTTTCATAGTCAGACCTTCCAATTTTACATCTTTTAGTTAAGAAATGAATTTGTAAATGTGTCAAAACGTTTTGCGCTTGTTGAGCACGCGAGTCTTTGTGACTCATTTTTAACTGTAAAGGCATAAAGTTGCCAAGTCGAACTCTTGAAATGGTTGAAAATGAATATTAAGTTTCATATTTTGATAAATAAGTTACTTATTTAGTTATAAGCGATTCTTGTCACGTGCCGGCCAGGGGCGCGCCAACCCAGTGTGCAAAGTGTGCCACGCACACAGGCGCCAGAATAGTAAAAGCGCCAAATAGTTTAGGCGAAGCTGAAAAATTTGAAAAACTTTTATCCAATTTAAATTTATTAAAGGGGTATTTAAAATCGAAAGTGCGTCATTTCTGATGACACATTTATGAGTTCATTTTTACTTTTAAGATATATGAAATTTGCAGATGCTCGTCAGCGGCGTAGCTTTAGGGTAGGGGGGGGGGGAGTCTCAAACCAAAAGGCGCCATGGTGTCGAAAGGTCACGGTCGTAAGGCGCCACGGAAGGCTTAAGGGCGCTGTCATGCGCCTAAAATAAATTTTAAAAAAGCGCTAGAAGCATAAAAAAATCGGAAGAGCGACCGCGAATGCCCCTTTTGACATCCCTGCTCTAGATCAGACCTGTCCAACTTTTCAGAAAACAGGGCGCACTACAGCTGGGGGCAAACATGGAAGGCTCCATTATTCAAATAATTGAAAATATATAACACTTCTATCTTACTGTAGTATTGGTAGTGATACACATTCTGACGACATAAAAACGAGTAGTATATTAAATGGCACAATGGTAAAGCAGCATAAGCCCCCGGGTTATGCACGGTTCCCATGTAAAAGTAAATTGCCGAAAAAAGCACAAATCAATCACAGCAATCGGCTACATTATAACAAAAACAATAAATAAATAAAACAGGATGGAGCTCAAAATACAATGCATAAAAAAAAAAGAAATGGAAAACGCCATTCGATTCCAACCCAATTTAATAGCTATGCCTAACATTGTATGCTTTTACGCATAAAAACGAGCCCATGAGCATGTAAGAAAGTTTCATGTCATTTACAGTAGGGAAACATGTTTTTGAGAACAACCTCAAAATGAATTACGTTTTATTGAAATTTTAATTGAATATTTTATAGATTTGTTTCGAACAAATTATAATAGATCAAGCGCTAGTTTCACTCGCATACAGAGAGATCATACAATAAATTTATAAATTTCTAGCTACAATCTTACAAAATATAGTTGTTAAACGAATAATAAGACTTTGCAAATAACGCGAATTACTTTATTAAATATTTTTCAATAATTGCCTTCAATAGTTGAATTCAATTGGAATGAAAAACACTGACTATTTATCATTGTGATCCGTCTTACCTAAAACAAAGGCCTTATACAAAGTTTAATATTGCCATTGTACCAAGTACGCTTTGAAAGGAGGTTACAAAGTTGCATGGCCACTTTGGTCTGTGCCACGTTTTTTTAGATAGGTTTTTAATTAATATCTCAGCTAATTACCGACAATTCTTTTGGAAAATCATTATAGACAGTCCTTGGATGATTTCGCGTCGATAGGTGCCTCGAACTCTCCTCAACTCCCCCACTGAGCGCCAGCAAGTTACAGTTTATGCATAAAGGAAAAATGCGATTTTCTGAAAAATTGCATGACCTAGGATAATCTCTATAGTTTTCCTGATAGGTTTAAATAAATTCCTACTACTTCTAATTTTTTCGTAATTTTATTTTCAGTAGATTTGGAAAAAGTAGGGGAGACATAATTTTGCCATACATTTTCGACGAATTTCTGAAAATATAATTGTATCTATTATTATATATATTTTTGAGTTCTGTGTTACGAGATTTCTCGAACGATCCCCCCTCCCCATTTTGTCTTAAATACGTACCCGTTCCCTGTGTGAAAATAGAGGAAAAGCTGCTAATTGTTGAGATTTGTTATGTAAATGTTTTTCTTAATTTTTGGAAAATTGTATGGGATAGTAATGAACAAATTAAAACTTTAAAATAATCTCTACTGATAAAAAAATGAGTTAAGAGGAGAGGAGTGAGTGCTTAGTAATATCCAGGCCAAAATCTTTAAAACAATATGTCACATGAAAAAATTAATTTTCTGGGGTCTGGGGTAAAGTCCTGCATCGGGTCGGGTTACCCACTTTTACCCGAACCCGACCCTCGGCGCTATATTTTCTCGTTGCGGGTCGGGTCGGGTTGACTTTAATTATTATTGTTGCCGGTCGGGTTGGATTTCATTTTTTCGGGTTCGGGTTGGCTTTCATTTTTTCGGGTTCGGGTTGGCTTTTTGACTCTTGCGGGTTGGGTTCAGGTTGACCCGATTTTTTAAAAGAATGCGGAAAAAAAAATTTCACGTTAAAAGCCTATATAAAAACGCAGATCAAAATTTCACAAAAGCAAAATGCGTGCCTGTCTGCTTTGTCTTTAGTCGTCCTTTCACGAGTCTTCGAAATAACAAATTGCATTATATTTTTATGGAATTTAAAAATACAATACGCAGCAAAGCGTTAAATGGTCCTTCGTGTCTATCACACAATAGTTGTCAAAGTACGAAGTATCAAGAATTATAGAACATTAGCAATCAGAATCTGTTTTGCAATGATTAAAAATAAATTTAACATTTGGCGATTCAAATTTTAAATCTCCACAATTCCTAAACTACTTGGCTAAATGCCTTTCTGTTTAGTTTTCTCAAGTAAAAATTATTGCGTTTGTATTGAAAATTTCAGAGTTCGGTACAATTTTAGAAGTATGAAGATGAGCCTTGAGATTTTTTTTATATAATTTGAAAGAATAGATAATTTCCTATCGAATGTTTATTTAATTGTTTTCAGGAAAAATTTTGGTGAGTAAAATGCATGGGGTCATTATTTCATTTGACCGACTGCACCTTAAAACCGTCAGATACAAATGATATTTATTCATGAAATTGGCCATCATATGAAATTAGAGAGCACTCATCTTAGACTGATGTAGTTATTTGCACAAAAAAGGAGTATCAGGGAAAGAAAAATCTTCTGAGGAAAAATTAGAGAATGTGTCCCCTTTAATGAAGAACTACCATCATAATACAGTATTACCGTGGTAGTGCTTGAAGTGACCTATGTAATACTAATATAAGCGGAATCAGAATTGCACATATATTAAGTGCACCTGTTACACAAATTTAATTAAAATTGATTTTTAATAAAATTCTTCTGAATTAATACATTATTTTTTTACACTCTTTATTATAATAAAAAAAAGACATTTAAATTCAATATTTCAATGTAAAATGTTGAGGTTCTTAAAAATTTAAGAGTTGTAGGAAGTCTAAAGTTCTAAATATTCATTCCTTTTCAGCAATCCATTATAAATTTTTTCACAGCTATATTTAACTGAAAAATAAATACCCAGAAAAATACCCAAAGTGGTTTTACACCACTTGGTGCACCAGGACAGGCTTTCGTCTATCCTCACAAAAATTTTGAGCCTCGTACGTGCCGTACATTCTGCTAGCCATCGCACACTGACAGAGCAAAACTTTGTTTTATTAGTATTGTGAGAATTTGACGATATCTCACATTGAAACTCTCAATTTATAGGGCAGAAGCCAGCATAGGCGAACTAATGTATTTTCACCTAGCCTCCAGATTTCTCCAGAGTCCTAGAAAATGTCGCTAAAGATGAAACAAATATATCAATTTCAATCCATCTTTACAAGTGACATTAGTGTGAAAGGTACTCCTTTATTTAGAGAGAGAAATATTCCTTTGATATTTGCGAGGATCTCTTTCCCGTGAGAAAATAGATAGTGAAACTAAAAATTGATCTGACGTCAGGTTCCTGACTGCAGCCTATAGAGAAAGGGCTTGTTTATGAGCTCATGGTCACGGATGGTGAGTGGCTAGTGGGAGTGGCTTTTGTCCTAGACGGAAAAACGAAACTGATAAAAGGGAATGCAGGAGCATTCTCGAGAGTTCTTGTTTTTGAGTTCTTTTTTGGAAGCTGAGGCTCCGAGTAGTCTTTAGCCGTGCAGAGGAAAAATCTCTCACGGGTTGGCTTCGGAACATTTTCCGAAGCACAGTAAAGAGGTAGCCAGGCGTGACGGTACAATTTCTCCACCCCGGAGAAAGACATCGGTAGTCCCTAGACCTTGATCGGACATTCACTAAAAGGGCTACATTCCTGTTGCGTATCACCGACTCTCATCTTCGAGAATTGTGAAATATATATAAATAGAGACATTCTCCCTGAAAGCAATTTGCCATTCGAGGACTGGACTTGATTCTACAAATACTTTATTGACAGCTGAACTCGAACCCATTTATGAAGAATGTTGTACATACGACTTATTTAATCTAGAAATCCTTGTTTAATTGTTTGTGATACAATAAAATATTTTTTCGATATTGATAAGACTCGGCCGTTGAAGTAGCCCGCTACCACACCACCTTACGACATCGGTTCCGTTACAACTTGGTGGCAGCGGTGGGATTTACAGCAAGAATAATTGTTATTAGAGGAAAGCCCAGGAGGAAACAGACGGCGAACACCCGGAGTTTCTGACAACAACTCGAGAGGCAGCCGAAAGAATCGAAACGACAGTTCCGAGGAAGACAGACGGACAGCCCATCTAGACATTGCCCATGAGACAGTTCATCTAGATAAACTAGACAGTGCTTCGAGACAGTGCAACGATGACCTTGGACGACAAACAGTGGAACGCAACATGCACGATACGAACCCTTGAGCTACAGTGGACGACACCCGCGGTGTGCCATAACAGACCATTCCCCAGACAAGATACTTCAAGCAACAACTGCAACAGGTAAGCTCATTTCATTTTGAGTGGCTCTTAAACTATTATTTATCATGCTGATAGGATTTTAAAATGTTGTTTAGATAAAAAAAAGAGAAACTTTTTGATTTTGAGGTAAATGAAAATATTAAGATGATAAATCGATGAGGTGTAGTTAATTGAAATCTAACGATTAAAGCAAATTTATATGTTATGTTATCTTTATCATTATTTTTAATGTTTGGACAGCAGAAAGTATTAGCTAGGCTAAATTCATAACTATTCAAAAAATAAAAAAAAAGCCCAGTAAAAGTTCTTTTTTTTATGTAATTTGTGTAAGAAATATATTTTGATGAGTATTTTATAAAGAGAAATTTTCATGCATGTTGTATTGCTAAATGACAAACAGAGTAAATTAACTTTTATCCTAAATAGTATAGATGCATTTTGGTAAAGGTTGCAGAGAGTGTTCAGTCCTTGAGAAATACAGGGAAGGTGGTTTGCCTATAGTATTTGAAAAATTACTTATTGTTTTCATATTGTGTGTATAGGGACTCTAAAGCTTTAAAACTTTGAATTTTATTTTTGCTTTACGATTGACACAAAAGTATAGAAAATCTGAAACTCTTTTGCAAAATCACAAAATTATTTTTACATATTGGTTAGGCATTTGAAATGTTTATATATATTGTGTGCTTAGGGATAAAATATTTCTTGTGAGGTGTAAGGTTCATACACTTTTAAATTGATAAACAAAACGAATAGTTTCCGTTTGTATTATTTCAAAATACCGTAGTCATGTCGAAGTTAAATTCACTGAAGTACTGCAGGAAAGCGGATTTACAGAATTTAGCGGAAGTTTTAGGTGTGGAAATAGATGAACAAGATAATATGGCAACGATAATCGAAAAAATTGAAGCAGCAGAAAAATACGACGAGGAACTAACTTTAGTGCAGGCAGCGTTTATCGTGAAAGATAGGGAAGACCGAATCGCGGCAGAAAAAGAGAAAGAGAGGGAAAAAAGAGAGAGAAGAGAGAGTTAGGGAAGAGAGAGAGAAAGAAAAAGAAAGGGCGTTTACTTTAGAACAGCTAAAATTAACGCAGAGTTCAGAAAGGTGAAATTCTACGGCTAGCAGCGGTTCCGAAAGATCCGTTAAATTACCTCTTAAAACTATTATGCATCGTTTTGATCCTGAACGATCCGATATAACATTATTCCTGAATTTGTTCGAACGGCAGGCAAATAGGTCCGGAATAGAGCCAGACGAATACGTCACACACCTGTTAGCATTATTGCCGGTAGAAATTGCGGAATTGATCTTACGCGAACCAACTCAAAAAATCGACAATTTTGAACATGTAAAATCGCTTTTATTACCCCGGTACAGACTGAGTGCGGAAGCGTACCGTCAAAAATTGAATAAACATGCACGTAATCCAGGAAACCCGTGGAGAGATCTCATATTCGAATTGAATAGTTTTCTTGAAGGATGGATAAGCGGTTTGGGGATTACGCAATTTTCTGAATTAAAAGACTTGTTGATCACTGATCAGATCAAACGACGCGCGTCGGTAGATTTGAAAGAGCATTTCATTTATTCGTGGGTGAATTATAAAGACCCCTTGGTGCTCGCTACAGCACTAGACGAATATGAGGCGATAAAAGGCGAGTCAAAAAAATCGTGGAATACGAAACCAAAATTTGAAGGAATTTCGCGGGATAGGAGAATGGAAAAAACGGAAAATGAGGACGAAACGAGAGATTGGCATTCGGAAACCAAAACTAATTGGAGAGAGAAAAACGCTGAAAGAGAAAGAGAAAAGATCTTCGAACGTAAAAATTGGAATAAGTGTTTTATTTGCTCCAAAATTGGGCATTTAAAAGCCAATTGTCCGGAAAACAAAAGGAATTTAGAACCTATTACTAGCGTTCACCACATTAGCGTAGGTACGAACTTTGAGGAAAATTTCAAACCTTATCTTAGCCGTGCTCTAATTAACGGAAAGGAATGCACGAATTTAAGAGACTCAGGAACGCGATTTGATTTGACACCCAGGCAATTCATTAACTCCAATCAGTTAGACGGTGGTGCCATACGAGTTAGGCAGCCGTTGACGAATAATACACGTCGTTTACCGACCACCCACGTTGTCTTAGAAATTGAAGGAGTGAGGAATATAAAAAAATTATGCAACCATAGTAGAACCACTCACGCGCGCTTTAAAAAGAAAAACAAAAAGGGAGAAGTAGATTGGAGCGACGAAATGGAAAAGGCGTTCAAACTCTTAAAAACCAAACTCACCGAAGAACCCATTTTGTATGCCCCTGATTACGATTCCGAATTCGTAATACAAACCGATGCGTCTGAAGTGGGTATTGGGGTTATTTTGGCGCAGAGGAAGGGCTCAGAAGAACACCCAATAATTTTTCTTAGCCGAAAATTCACAGAACTAGAGCGGAGTTTCAGTGCCTCCGAGCGTGAATGTGCCGCAATAATTTTCGCAATAAAGAATCTTAGGCACTATATTGATGGGCAAAAGTTTTCCATAGAAACGGACCACAACCCATTAATTTTCTTGAAAAACAATGCAGGTAACAATCTCAGACTACTCAGGAGGGCACTGATACTGCACTGATACTGCAGCCTTATCATTATGCAAGTGGCCGCCCCTCCGGGTGGTTCCGACCCGACCCCTTGAGTGGGGGAGGTGACCGGAAGCTCGGCAGAGTTCGTTGTGTACGAAAGCGAGGGGGCCGGATGGGGACGATTCGCCACCTCCTCGAGAGGCTCATCTCCGACAGGCGTTGAGCACGGTGGCCACGGTTAACGGACGTTGTGCATAGGGCCGCAGCCCGCCTCGGTGGGTACCATAGGTGCGGTCCTCCGGCACCCGGGTTCTCTGGGCAAGCCGGGTAGCGACGCTCCATAGGTCGATCCCGGTGCCGGTCTTCGGGCCGGACGGTGTCGCCGGGCAAAGACTAGCTAAGGCGATAGGACCCCATCCACCTATTGACTAAGAGGGAGCCTGAAGTATGAGTGAGGGCTTTGTAGTGGAAAGTCCTCGGTGCTCGCTAGTGACGACGGGGCTCGCGGGAACGCCATGCAGGGACTCCCGGAGCAACCGAAGGGCGAGGGTTACGGACAGCGCCCAGGTTACTTTATGACTTGGGTGGCTCAACCCTCCGAGGACCTCAGCTGGAGCAGTTGGAAGCCGACCCTAAGGGTGGTGGGGTTTGGCGGTGCCCCCGTTGACCAAGGAGCGGTCGCGTGGGGAGGCCAGTATGGTTCTGGTTGCTCCACGTCGTGCCGTGCCCCATGGGAGGGGGTCGGCCGGCAGGTCCACCATCGAACACTACTCCTGCAGGGAAACGGGCCGGAGGCTCGCCGGTAACGCGGCGGCTCATCGTGCCTTGGGTGAACTCTTGGTCCGATCCAGGTCCTCCGTGTCTATGCGGTACCGGAGTTTGCCTCGCCTGGTGATGAGGACCTAGAGGTGTCTCCACCTAACTTTCGAACGCACTAACAAAGGTAGCGGTCGGTCACTGCACGGGGTCGGGGGCCTTCGGGCCTGGGTACCCTCGACGGCCGTGAGGTAAGGTAGTGGCGGGCGGGCTTTTGTCGGCCTCCACTGGCTTCTCTGTCCTAGGATGGAGTCGAGTCGGTGGGGGCTGGCGGGACTCCGTTCCGTGTGACCCCCTAGCGAGGCAGAGTCTATTCCGTCTAGGTGGAGCTTTCCGTGCCCGCCTGGGGTCGCTAACGGCACCTAGTCTGGGCCAACTGGCTCCCGGCGTGATCCGCGAGGGGTTCCGTCGGTTGAGCCGGGTGGTTTGGGCGAAAAGCCAGGAGCTGGGTCGCTTTACGGCCGGAGGGATTTTCCCCGTCCTCCCTGGTTTTCAAGCTAGGGGCTCCTCATTAACTTTCCTATCGGCTGGCCCACAAAAATGCCTCTGCCGGAAAATGGTATCTGATCCTGGGGGCCTGTCCGTAAATTAAATTCGGGTCGGGAAGCCTCGGTTCAGTCCGTGGGCCCAGCGTCTTTATAGGCGTCTGGTTCCTGCGATGGCTTGCGGGGTCTACCGGCTCGAGTAACCAAGTTTAGGGACCACTTGGTTTTTCTAGCTGGGTGGTGAGGACTGTCGTAGCGGCCGTTCGTCTCTTCTTGGGAATAGCCGTCGCCGTGTGCGCTGGGCAGCGGCGTCGGTTTGACCGGAGTTTGCGTGAGGTTCCGCTCTGCTGGAGCTTGTCTGGCGGCGACCTTCGGGACGCGTCGCGGGGCTTGCTTCGCGGGTGGTTCCTTGCGTCGACAAATGGGCCTGAAAAGGGCCTGGGACCGGAAGATGAACCCCTCATCTTATCATTATGCAATTACACATCGACCAGGCAAAGATATACCTCACGTGGATTACTTGAGCCGAGTAGAGTAAGTCGGTCGTTAAACCCGACTATATGTATATATTAATATTCATTTTATCTTGTGTAAATGTAATCGTGCAAAATATAAATGTGTTTTGTCTGTTAAAGAGAAATTTCGTAACCAAATGTATCCAGCATTTGCAAGCTAAGTATAAAGTGCAGGAAAAGGTTTTTTTTAAGGAATTGATATAAATTAAATGTGGGCCACTTAAAATGTATGAGCTAACCATTTCCCTTACAGAATATTGCGTCTTGTAGCCGAAATATGATTTGAGGGAGGAGTGTTGTGAGAATTCGATGATATCTCACATTGAAACTCTCAATTTACAAGGCAGAATCCAGCATAGGGGAACTAATATATTTTCACCTAGCCTCCAGATTTCTTCAGAGTCCTAGAAAATGTCGCTAAAGATGAAACAAATATATCAATTTCAATCCATCTTTACAAGTGACATTAGTGTGAAAGGTACTCCTTTATTTAGCGAGAGAAATATTCCTTTGATATTTACGAGGATCTCTTTCCCGTGAGAAAATAGATAGTGAAACTAAAAATCGACCTGACGTCAGGTTCCTGACTGCAGCCTATAGAGAAAGGGCTTGTTTATGAGCTCATGGTCACGGATGGTGAGTGGCTAATGGGAGTGGCTTTTGTCCTAGACGGAAAAACGAAACTGATAAAAGGGGATGCAGGAGCATTTTCGAGAGTTCTTGTTTTTGAGGGTTTTTTGGAAGCTGAGGCTCAGAGTAGTCTTTAGCCGTGCAGAGGAGAAATCTCTCACGAGTTGGCTTCGGAACATATTCCGAAGCACAGTAAAGAGGTAGCCAGGCGTGGCGGTAAAATTTCTCCACCCCGGAGAAAGACATCGGAGGTCCCTAGACCTTGATCGGACATTCACTAAAAGGGCGACATTCCTGTCGCGTATAACCGACTCTCATCTTCGAGAATTGTGAAATATATATAAATAGAGACATTCTCCCTGAAAGCAATTTGCCATTCGAGGACTGGACTTTATTCTACAAATACTTTATTGACAGCTGAACTCGAACCCATTTATGAAGAATGTTGTACATACGACTTATTTAATCTAGAAATCCTTATTTAATTGTTTCTCTCTATTCTAAAAAAGTAACTACCGCTGTCACCGCCGCCGGTTTTGAATTTTTTGTGACCGGAGGTTTTTCTTCGGCAATATTAAGCAAAATATTGCATACAAAAATATGAAAATCGGTGGAATTATAGAGAAATGTTCAATAAACACGCTGATGCAGACAGTTTTCAAATAGAAGAAATATTTAAAGAGATATTTAATGCTAAAGTTGGAAAAAGTCGTTCCATTAAAAAAGTTTTATATGAGCAAAAACTGTATATCGGAATTTAATCATTTTTAGATCATTTTATGCGTCAGAATGTCCCGGTGTGCAGACTGCACTCAGTTTATTAATTTGACTCATTTTTTGAGGTTTTATTTCTATTTTAAATTGAAATTTTCAGCATTTCGAGAGATATTTTTTTACACATTTCAGAAAATGGTATTAATTTAAACTGTTGCCAACTGTATAAACAGCGCAAATAATAATATTTGCTTAGAATTAAAAATTTATTTTACACGTGACTATTATAAACAAGAAAATATAAAAAGCAGGAACTCATTGAAAATTATCATAAAAACCATATTACACGTGAATTTTAAAAGTGAAAGAATGTTGTAAAATAATAAATTCATTAACATGCGTTAGAAGTCGTAAATAGGAGAAATTACGTCCCATTACACATTACGTAAAATGAACAAAAAATAATGTTGCAAAACAGTTCAAATTTAAAAATTGCGCGAGACATTTATGTAATATTTTAAGATGATATTTTTAACTATTTTTATTAGGATAGCGCAAATAATATTTCATTTCTAACAAAATTATTTTCACGTGAATAGTAAAAGGAGAAAGAAAAGTTTAGTGAAAATTACGTCAGATTAAAAACGATACATTTAAAGTGTCATTAAAAAAAAACTTTCTTTTCGCTTTGCTAAAAAATACCGGGAGGCAAAGACTCTGTTTATTTAATTCATTTTATATTAGCTTATTTTGAAATGTCAACTGATTTTATTTAATCAAAGACGGAAACAGCCATTGTATCATTTAACAGCCACTGATTTAACTTTAAAATTCCCCAATCAAAGAGAAATGAATAGAAACCCGTTTATAGGGAGATCGCCACTGTTTTTAAACTTATAATTCAATCTTCCGAAATATTTTTGAAGCCGATCACATTAGCGTGCTTTTAGAGTCTGCGGTGTGTGAACGGGGGTTGACGAGCGTAGCTCGTAGGGGGCAGCGCCCCTAGTGTGATACAATAAAATATTTTTTCGATACTGATAAGACTCGACCGTTGAATTAGCCCGCTACCACACCACCTTACTTCATCGGCTCCGTTACAGTATTTTTAATTTAGAACTTGGATTCATTGCACGAAAATTGGGAATTCGAAAAATAAAAAAAATCTGACAGAGAAGGAAGGGTTAAGAGTGTGACAAGGTTAAGGTACGCTTAGCTTCTCAGCAATATAAACGTCAAAATGAAAATGCATTTTTCATAACAATTGTTATATAGCCAGTATAGGGGTTCTGTATTTGCTAATATAAAATCATATGTTCCGGGACTGGAACATTTTCGAATGCACCCCTGATTATAATCTACATGTGGTAATTGTTTAAGGCTCATCTTAATTGATGTTAGATTATTTTAAAAGAAATAAAAGCAGTATAACAAGCTCCGATGTAATACGGACACGACATAATTAATTTGAGAATATATTTTTCTACTTTTATGAGTATTTACCGTATTACGAGCACTCCTTTCTTTGTGTCATAGTGCTACCATTGATTAATTCAAAACAGTTATATTTCCAAATTAAAGTTTATTTGAACTGTTTTAAGTTCTAAGTATAAATATAAATAAAGATCAGATCTTAAAAATTCCGGGAGTAATGGAGGTAAAAGAAGCTAATTTATGTAGGAGGTATGCCATTTGTGGGGATGGGGAGCAAACAGCTGAAGCACCCACTTCTTAGGGATGTCCGTTATTTGTATAGCTGCCAACACTCCTTATTTTTAAAGTCAAACAACAATATTTTTAACCAGAAATTTAATTTAATAAATGAAATAAAAAAGAATCCTGTAGAAACAAGACACATTTCATTAAATAAATTTTCTGGTTCAAATTCCTTTATTTGATCTGGAGAAAACCACCGGAAGGTTCGCTTAGCAGCTATGCATTTATACTCATTGAAAAAAAAAGTATATATTTATTTCCTTTTTGGGGGGGGGGGGCAGGGGGTGTTTAGGAATATGGGGCGCCAATTGAAGTTCTGCACACAGGCGCCGGATACTTCTGGCGCGCCCCTGGTGCCGGCTGGTTTTTTCTCCTCGGGTTTCGTGTGCGGAAATTCGGTTCAAAACGTTCACTTTGACAGTATTTTTTGATAGATCTTTTGCTTTATCAAAAAATGGGCAACACCATTCCAGTACGAAGTTTCTGAATACGAACATAGGCCCATTTTATACATTTCTGGACAAGAATTAATTCAGAAATGTGTCAGAAAGTAGTTCCTTTGGATTTGAGAACAGCCATAATAAATTACAAAGAAATATTTTCAAAAATATACTTTTATTATACAACTTCAAAAGTTATTATATTTTAACCTTCTTTTGTTCTAAGTTACATCAACTTTTTTAATGAATCTTTATTTGAATGTTGAAAAATCTTTAGTTTTTAAGTAATAATTAAGGTTGCTGTTGTGTAATTCGTCTTGAAGAGACATAATCTATAATATACTGAAAATTTTTGCTATAAATATGTACGCTGTAGTCTTGACCCGACCGAGCATATTTAATAGTTTATTTCATGCGCCGGAGCAGATCTGTTTTTACTTAGTTTTGTACGGGCTGGCCCTGAACTGTGAAAATATAAAAGAATCGGGTCCGGTCCGAACTTGTAATTTTACACTGAACGGGTCAGGAGAATTTCCGTGCGTTCCGGGCTGGACTGAACCCGGTCCTGGAAATTTGACACGTGCAGACTTCCAGCTCTGACCCGAATTTTCTTTCTGCTGATTGTAAGCGTGACAGCGTCAAAATATGTTGCGACAAAAAATGTTAATAAATGAAAACAATAAAATATGTGTATAGAATATAATTAGCTTTTATTGTAAAGTTTTTATTTCATTAAAACTGCACAAACAATAATAAATAAATACAATATGTAATTATTTGTCCCTGGATATATATAATTGGATAATTTTTATGACTAAAATTTTAAGTGAAAACTTTCTATTACCTGTTACATAATATTTTATAAATATATATTTATGAAAGAAATAATGTTATAAAAAGAACAAAAGTTCATTTTTCTGCAATATAGTATAGTGTTTAGCTACATTGTATATATCAGTGAAGTTAGGTTTCATTATTTAAATGTAAATAATGTAACTAAATTTAAATATTGATACTTAAAGTAGTAATCTATTATTTTATTTTATTAAATTACTATTCTCATTAGATTATTAATGTTCATTGCTTATATAACTTAATATTTTCAAATTAAATTAATTTTAAATTATATGAAAACTACTCTTGTATTCTGTGATATTAGAAATTTTTCCTACCTCTTCTCCCTTTCCTTTTTGTTTGTTTGCTTGTTTAATTTATTTATGTTTATTATTTTTGACTTAATAATCTGAAAATAAATTAATTTTAGAGCAAATAAAAGTTACTCTTTTTGAAAGACAAAATAAAAAATTTAAATGAAGGTGAATGTCTTATATGATAGAATACGAATAAAAGCAATTTTGTTCAAACAAGTATTATTTTAATTTCGGAATATTTTTATGAGCAAAAGTTTTTATGATTCAGCCAAGAATAATTTTTATCATTTCATTTAGTAAAATTAAGTGTTATCACATATACCTAGAATAAGGCCTTATTAAATAGTGAAAGGCTATTACATAAAGTAAACCTGCCTTTTCATAACAAGCATATCTTAAAAATTAGTTTTAATCATCCATTTTGTCACAATTTTTTTGAAGATTTCTTGCAACCTCAATAAAATTATCTTGATAAATAAGTTTTTTAAAACTGGGATACTTTATTTTAGTAATAATTGTTACTTTTAAACCTGATGAAATAAATGAAAATTATGCTGTTTTTCTAAAATCTAAAATAAGAGTCCTTATAAAATATATTCCTATACAACTGATAAAAAGAATATATTTATATAAACTGATATATTGAACAATCAATAATACGGCACAGACAAACATAATCGAGTACATGTAAAATTTACAGCCGCCTTATCCCCCCCCCCCCCCCCCACGCACACACACACATTTTTATTAATCATTATTTTTGGAAAGGTATGAGACATACCAGGGTTAAAAAATATGCATTTGCTTTAAATCCAAATTTCTACTAAATAATCGTTCCTAATATGTCAAATATAAATTAAAAATGTAACAGTCATCTTCACAAGTCCCACTCCCACAGGAAAACTTGGATTGCTGTAATCTAACTTTTTGGCTGTTTTATTATAGATCATAGTAATTTATTTGTTTCCTTGATGTAAAGGATATTTTAAAAAATGTTTCAAAACAAAAATGCTCAATATTAAATTCAGGAGATAGCCTTGGTGTGTGCGTGTGTGTAGGAGGGGGGATTCTAGTTGGAAGTTTTTGAATTTAATGCTTATTAACCCTTTCCGGAGCAGTGGTCCCACGCCTAGACCACCTAATTTTAATTCCAAACTTACAAACGGCATCAAGAATATTTCAATAAAATTTTGCTTTTACAATGAAAGTTTAAAATAATAAGTTTTTAATTTCTAAAAAAGTCGTTTGTAAATTCCGGTGTCAGTGAATCATATTTCATCATTTTATGAAAAAAAAAATTTCTGTGACCGCCGGAAAGAGTTAATGTAGTTAAAGTGCAAATTCTCCTTGCAGCCATCGGACCTTTAAAAATTCCAGGAGAAAAATGCCCGATTTTAACACTAGAAATATTAAAGCATTATTAAAATTTCTAAATTACTTAACGCACTTAGTTTTTACTTATACCCGTACTAAATGAGGAAAAAAAGTTCACATAATATATTCACATTAATATTTAAAAACAAAATTGCTAAAAAGTTATTAAAATTTACAAATTATTTGACATTTTCAAATTTTACGTATAATTAATTCTCTTAACAACTATGCACAAAAGTCTATATAACTATAAGTTACAAAAACCAGACGTTGAAATTTTTGCTCAAAAACAAAACGAATAAAAAGTTATGTTTACTAAATAATTTATGTATATTTTTTCTATTATCTTCTCAATTGTAAATACACACACACATACACACATATATATACATATTATAAATTTGAAATGTATCAAATTTTCAAAACAGAAAACTATAATATTAATTTTAATAAAATCATAATCAATAAATATACACTTGTATTTTACTAGTTGCGTACGATTCTATATCATGTAACCCCAAGTACATCTAAACAATAATATTTTTTAACTGCAGACAGTGGTCGATCCAGACAAAATTTTGGGCCTTTTTAGGGCCCCTTCACAAAAATAAATTTAATAAAATGGGCCCCTTCACAAAAATAACTTTAATAAAATGCGCCCCTTCACAAAAATAAACTTAATAAAACAGGCCCCTTCACAAAATTCCTTTTAATAAAATAGACTCTCTACATAATTCTTTTTCGTAAAAACTGTTTTAAAATGTGTAATTTGTAAATAAAACCACATCACGAAAAACAAAAACTTTATCAAAGGGATTTAAAGAATGTTTTTGTTCATAAATTTTTGGTTCGAATTTTAGAACTGGATTTTAACTTTTGTTACAAAATGTTATTTTTCACAAAAATAACTTCTACTTTTCACAAAATGGGCCCCAAGAATAAAAATCTGCATCGACCCCTGGCAGATTATCTTAAATATAACTTCTTTGGAACTTGTTTTTGCTCAGTATATTAATAATGATGAAATATTTATTAATAGAGAGAAAGTACAATTTTTAAAATAAATATTTATTTTCTATGCGATTTTTTTTTCTTTTTGTGTTCATCCACAACCAATTCTACAAGGTGCTTATTTTTACCCGACTGAAAAGAAGGGTTATGTGTTTCACGCTTATCTGTGTATGTGGATTTCTTTATACCCTCGAAACACCACAACGGCTGGATGGATTTTAATGAATGAGATCTCTATCGATTCGTCTTAACCGTCCAATGGTTATAGGCTAGGTTTTGTTTTTATAAATTTAAAATGGCGGTCGTAAAATACAAAATGGCGATAGAGACGAAAAAATTTTTTTTACGCGCCATATTGAGTGGCATATATAGGTCTTTCAAAATGAAGACGATGTTTCATTGACTATTTTACAGTCAGAAACTCCGTTTAAATATTACGCAACCTGGAAGTTGTGTAGGTAGGATCTCTAGCTTTACTGCAATTCTAACCTTCATAGACATCTATAGGCCTCATCAAAACAGTGTTTATAGATAGGAACTAACTATTAAACACAACTTAAAAGTCATCAATACAAGTAAATAATTAAAAAAAATAGGTCAGTAATATAAAAAATAGTTTCACATTGATGAGAAATAATTAATTAGTTCGCTTTTTAAGCAGTCGGGTTTTTTGATTTTTTAAATTTAATTTGATTATCTATATAGTAAATAATATTCAGTTAGCCAAACGAGGGATAAACTGCTTAATACAGTAACCCTACTCATGCGCTTACAGCTTAGGGGGAGTTTAGAGATGGAGAGATTTCTATTGTCCGTGTGACCTGTGCGGTGCCCGTCGTTGTCTCACCTTTTTCAACTCTTTTGAGATCCCCTGCGGTTTACAGGTTTACATTCATTGCCAGGCTGGAAAGAGGCACAAAAGCATTTTATTGGAAAGATGCTACCCTCATCAATCCATTTTGACATATCTAACCAGTGGCAGACTTCCTGTAGGTTTTCATCTTTTTTTATTCCCAGTAATAGGATACTATTCTCTTATATAGGCAAATAATTGGCTCTGAAAATTGGAAAAATAAGGCAAAGTTCTGGGGGAAAAATGCAGATCTTTTGTTATGCATGTTAAAAAGCCGACGGAAAAGTACTCAGCTGGAATTATTCATTTTCTGTTTTCAACTCAGAGTAAAGATAAGAAATTATATGAGAAATCTGTGGTTTTCAATTATACATTAATGTTTTTAATTTTAACATGGGCTGTGTTTGTTTGTTTTTTTACAGTTAGTTTCATACTAATTTATCTATTATAAATTAAGGACTATTAAATTAAGTTAGTTCGTTAAATACCGAATTTATTTTATTTGTTAATTTAAATGCAAATTTAATTAGTTAAAAAAGCTAATTTGGATTATTATTTTATTTTAAATATAGTTTATTTTTTATGATATTCTTCTGTAATGCCCTATACAAAATAACAATAAAATTATAAATTCAAATGTGGATATCTACATTTATATAATAAAATAATAATATGCGTAACATGAAATTCTAGTAGAATAATATTTTATTCTATAAATTAAGATTACTCAGATAAATCGAGTTTACTAAATATGCAGGAATGAGTTACTGGATCAATGAATATTGAATATAAACTATAAAAAGTAAGCTATATACATTTTTTAAATACACATGGAAAAAATAACTCACTAATAATATAATTAAATAAACCACTTTAGATGTCTAAAAAAATTTATATTATTTTTGAAACAAAAGATTGCAACTCTTGAAACAGGACGCCCCTGCTGGGAAAATCACCCGAATTTAATGGTGTATTTTGGGAAAAATCAATTACATAATTTATCCTTTCCTATTCTGCATGTAACAGTAGTAATCTAACCATAGTATGTAACAGTATCCAGTAAGCTACTCCTTAAATTAATTAATAATAATTTTTTTAAAATACGATCTATTTTACGTCAAGTGATATTCAGCGTATAACCAATTTTCGAAATTTCAATTTGCAAAATGTACCAACTAAACAAAATAAGATAGCAATGAAGATAAAAAAAGAAATAAGATATCATTCAAACGTTTTTATAATATTTTCTAGTGACAATGTCTCTACTTATGTAAAAATGACATCGGTAAAAAAAGCAACTAAAGTAATGGCATCAGTAAGAAAAAAAGAAAAAAAAACATTTTTTTAATTATTATTTCACAGCGGCAAACTTGAATATGCAATTACGGCTGTTCTCAAATCCAAAGGGTCTACTTTCTAACACATTTTTTAATTCATTTTTGTTCAGAACTGCATGAAATTGGCAAGTATTTTTGAGAAACTTTGTAATCGAAAGACTTCTCCTTTTTTTTGGTAAGCGTAAAATATCTTTCAGAAAATACTGTCAAATTTGATGTTTTGAAACGAATTTCCGCATGCGACTCCACAAGAAAGTCGAAAAGCTGGTTGTGACGTGATCACAATTGCTTATAACTCGATAAGTAATTTATTTATCGCAAAGTGGAAAACTCATTTCGATCCCAAATTGCTTCAATCGTGAGGCCTGCCAATTTTATGCCTTTACGTTTAAGGGGACCTTCTATATTAGGAGACAAAAAAAAAGCACTTTTTTATGATTTTTTTGTAAGAAAACTGCATAATGGATCTTTTTGAAATTTTCACAGTTTATTGCACATATCTTAAGGTATACACAAGAATTTTTTTTATTTGATTTTGTTGCTTCTACTCTAAGTTATAAACAAATATGTTCAACCCCATTTTTGACATGGTGGGCAAGATTTAAAAAAAAAAAAACTACTCAATGAATCATCTTGTTTTTTTTTTTAATTAAAGCTTATTTAATTGCATTCGATATGAATTAAAGCTTTTACTAAAATTATTTTTTTAAAAAGTTATCTACAAATAAGAACGAATGCTTTTAACAACAACAACAACAACAAAAAATGTTTAAATCAGAAATTACATAACTTTTCTAAAATAAATTTATGGGTTCCTTTAATTTTTTACTAGAAGCTATACTCACGAAGTTAACGAAAAAAAAATTTTGTGTTTCATATAATTCTACAAGGCGCTATCATGCCCACCGTCCAGACGAAATTTTCCAAAGCAGTTGAACATATTTGTTTATAACTGAGAGTAGAAGCAACAAAATCTTATTAAAAAAATTCTTGTGTATACCTTAAGATATGTACAATAAACTGTTAAAATTTCAAAAAGATCCATCATGCAGTTTTCTTACAAAAAATCCTAAAAAAGTGCTTTTTTTTTTGTCTCCTAATGTAGAAGGTCCCCTTAAAAATGATTGAGAAATTGTGTCAGAAAGTTTTGCTTTGCTGACCAGGGGATTTCAGAACTGCCTTAATTTCCAAGTAAGTAAATATATATTGTGAACACTATATTTATGTTATCCTTTTGTATTGCCGCGTTGCATATCTGCAACATACCTAACAGTCAATATGACTTATCCAGTGGTCTTTAAAAGACGATTTTATTTATTGCTGCTATCTCCCAACGCAGCAGTTATTGTTCATAAAATTCTTACCAGACGGCGATATTGAGTTAAATATTCATGCCACTTTTATATTTATCATTTGAGCTGTTTTACATCGCTATTGCTAAAATGAACTTCGTATTTTTTTTTTAATTAAAAAGGTTGCAGTTGTTCAAAAATAGATTTTTTACAAAGTTAATTTAGTATACATAACAACTTTGTATTGACAATATTTATGAGAAGTGCGTAATTTTCTGCTTATTGCAGATGTGAAAAAAGTACATTTTAGTCAATAATTTTTATGTTTTATTTATTTTTTAGTATTTTTATATGCTTGAGGCTGTTAGACCGTTCTCAACTGCTCTGTTCAACAACAGGGGCGTAGCTTGAAAATTTTATTGCGGGAGGACCTGACTTTGGCGCCCTTTTATAATTTTCATTTTTCGCATCCCCCCCCCCCCTCCCCCGAAACGCCGTCTCTATCCGTGCTAAGGTTCCTACAATTCATCTTATAGTAGCCCTAATCCTCGCTATCATCATGTATTTTATGTATAATTAATCTTCTGTGATACTTTACACAACAATTATCTTGATTAATAGCTTCACCTTTCAAAACACATTTTGCACTGTCGATTGATATATGCAGATATATCAGTGTATCGCTATACATATCTACCTAATGTAGATACATATTGTGCGGGGATGTAAAGACTCCAAGCGATAAGATTGTTCATAAATGATTACATTTTGTATTTGTATTATTAGTTAAATATTCAAAAATTCGGAAGAAAAGAGCTCAGAAACTAGGTTCACAGGCGATTTTTACAATATCTATCTTCAATAGAAGAAAGTATTGTAAGCTGAATTTTTTTTTTACGTCTGGTTTTCGGCGGATTTACACGTTTTAGGGGTCAGAGATCCCAAAAAACATGTTTATGCAAAATGTCTGTCTGTCCGTGTGTCGCCATTGTACCATCGAAAAGAATGAAGTTATTCATAGAATTGAGCCAATTTTTTGTGTATGTTTTTGGCCATGGCAAGCAGGTCCTCCTTCAATATGGAAATATTCTTACGGAAGGGGGCGCTGTAACAGCAATTTTTGTGCCATTTTCATTGTACCATCGAAAAGTGTATGAAGTTATGCATAGAATTGAACCTAATTTATTGTGTAATGGTCAGCAGGTCCTCCCTGAATTTGAAAAAAATCTGCTAGTATGGGGCGCTGCAATAGCGCTTTTTGTCCATTTTCCTTATTGCACCACCGAAAAGTGTATAAAGTTATCTATAGAATTGAACCAATTTTTTTACCTCCCTAAACAGGTCCTCTCTGAATTTAAAAATATTCCGCCGAAAAGGGGTTCTGTGATTGCGATTGTTGTATAATTTTCTTGTTTTTTTTTTGTTTTTTTTTTTTTTGGTAGTTCTATTGTCCATCGGCGACTCGTGCAGCGACGGGAACTCGCGTCCTGCTAAGCTGGCTATTCGCAAACAGCAGATGTACAAAAGAATAACGAATAACTATTCATTTTAATAAATATCATGATCGAGATTAACTCGTTTTTACTCCGATTAATTGAATGAAGTACAAATTTAAGACGAAAATCTAAGTTGGTAAAGTATTGAACTAACAATATGGAAGTTTTAACATATGTAGCTACTTTTTGAAATTTAAGCTGTATGAGATAGAAGAAAGTTTTGGGATTGGCACATCCAACTAATTTGGTAGTATATGTAGACATTCCTCATTAACAGTATTGTAAATAATCTATTATTGCTACGATATACCGTAAATCTTAGAAAGTTTACCGTCCGCCACATTTGGCAGACATTAATCCATTTGAATACATTTATGCAACAAAGACAAAAACTTTTCAACAAAGTTAAAAAGTGTTAAATGAGTTTTGTTCTAAAAAAATTTTGTTCAAAAAAGGATTTTTTAAGATTCCCCCCCCACCCCTCTCGAAAATGCAAAAATGTTTGATGCAACACAGTTAGAATGTTGATTTCATGTCTACATGCATCAAACTTTCAAATTTTCATATTCAAACACAAACGAACCGACGAACCGAGAAAGCTTTCTTTTCTTTTTAAATATGTGGAACACGCACTGAATTGTGGGTTGATTATTACCTGGTGATCACTTCTCTTACCATTAAATCTCGAAGGCATGTTTAAAATATCAGTTTTGATTTTCACAGAAAAATTCCAGTGTGGTTTGATTCTTAAATAACTTAAAAATACGTGAAATTTTATATGCGAACAGATAATGACGATTTTAAGAATATGTCAAAAGTAATATTTTGGAAGGAATTTCAGCTTTAACTAAAGTAAACAACTGTAAATGTTCTTACATTCTGCTCAGTCATCAACAATTTAAAACAAATTTTTCATAAATTAAGTTACATAATCTGCTTCCATTGCAAATTTTTTTATTGTTTTCATTTTTGTAAAAAGGCACCTAGTTTATTTCTTCCGTTTATTTACTCTTGAGGCATTCGTGCCTGAAACACCAGTTTATATATATATATATACATATATATATATATATATATATATATATATACATATATATATATATATATATATATATATATATACATAGTGAAATTGAACAGCTAAAACTAAGCTATAATAATTTACCAAGCTAAAATTACCTTTTACTTGATAAAGATAGTACCATTGAAAATGCTGAAATAATAAGGTTGTACGACTAAACTAAAAATAACATACTTAATAACATGCGCATTTGCAGCAATGCCATTAGAATGCTGAAATAATAAATTTGAAATCACAAATATATGAATAAATTGGTAAAGTTCTAAAGATGAATTAGATATGAACATAGGAAACCAGTATGTAAAATAAGAAACTATGAATAACCCACAGAATCTTCAGAGGAGCTTGTGAGTTCATTCATAGAAGATGCGTTATTTCATCCAATTTTTTTGGCATTAAGCCTAATATGACCTTTACCAATTTATTCATATATTTGTGATTTCAAATTTATTATATATATACATACATTCACTTCAAGAAACACTTATCTCCAATCCTCCAAATGACCGGAATGCATTCCGGTCATGCACTGTTGTCACATTTTGCACAAGAGGGAAATTCAAAGAATTCAAAATTTAGGTGGAGGAAATTTTTATTCAGAGGATTCTTTCACGAGAATTGCTATAAGACAACCTTAAAGGTCTGCATCTGCACGGCCGGAGTCCGGTACAGGACGAAATAAAGTCAAAGTTTCAAACGGGCCGGGCAGATAAAAAAAAAAAATTAAGAGGACCTCGATGTACCAAGTTTTAAAGAAATGGGCCTGTGCCTATCTCTGTAGACATTCACGTTCAGAAGCTATTGGTAAAGCAGTAGCATATCTTGGAAACCTGGGGCCGGCGGCCGAGGGCCCGGCGCTCGGGGGACTCAGGGGTTTGATCCCCGAACTACGCCGCTTAATCCTCGAGTACTTAGGTTTTACTGTCGTTGCGACCATGTCGTCCAATGGTGTTTGGGGAGCAGGGAAAGTGACGTGCGTTCGGCGGTGGCCTTCTTTGGCCAGTAGAATGTGTCATGTTGGCATCACTGGCTTACGCCAATCCCTCTTGACACGATGCACATAAGGGCTCCCCAGAGCTTAGACTGGCGAGGTGACTTGCGTAAGGCATGTTCATTATATACCAAATTTAAAAGGATCGGACTAAGACGACGAAATATGAACAATTTTCAATGGACTTGGTTGGACCAAAAATAGGTTGTAAATGTGTTGCACGAACCGATGCTAGTTTGACAGCACAATACAGAAATTTAACATGCCCAATGTAGAGATCGGCATTGTGTCTTAGCCCGAACCTACTTTTTCCTGTCGACTCGGGCCAGTCTCAGGCGTACATTTTTTCTACATATTTGTGCTGGGCTGGACTTTGACTTAATTGTTACTAGGAAGTGTCGGGCAGGACATTTTTTTTCTGTAAAAAGAATAGTGATAATGGAATCTTTGGAAATATACTTTAATGAATTACGAAGAAATAATCTCAAAAATCTATTATTTTACAATACAGCTTCAAAATGTATGTTTTTTTTTTACCATTTGTTATATTTATTCTAAATTAATTTTTTTAATGAGTCTTTATTTGAATGTAAAAGTCTAAGAGTTTAGGTGTTCCTTAATGTTGCTATTCTGTATTCTATGGATTGCGTACTTATAGTCTGAAATATAAGGTAAAGTGGAGCAAAAGTGCGCGGTGTACAAAAGTACGCAAAGCAATTATCTCGATGTAAATGATGTAATGACAGTCATTAATGTAGGTAAATGCAAAACTCTGCTTTGGGATTAGATAATCGCTCTGCGTACTTTTGTACCTCGTGCACTCTTGTACTACCTTACCTTACTATAAAAAATTCCCATAAATATGTATACAGCTTCCTTTAAAAGAAAATCTTAATTATATGTTAAGAAAAATCGGATTTTTTTATAGAAATTGAGCCGTTCTGGGTTTTTAATTTTTTAAAGGCCCCAGGTTTAGGCTTTTAGTTTTTAAAACCAACCAAGATAGCTTTGTTTTGTATTGGGGCGTGTCCGGCATTAGAAATTTCGGCCCGTGCCGTCCTTTAGACAACCTCCACCTTCTCTGAGCTGTCTCTGAGCTGTCGCCAGTCTATAACGGAATCTTCTCTTAAGGCTCTTCTCACCTGCTCTGCTCAACAAGCGCAAAAGTGTTGACACATTTACAAAATCATTTTTTAACGGAAAGATATAATATTGGAATTCCTGTTTATGGAAGCGATTTGGAATCGAACTGTGTTTACCATTTTTTGATCAATCAATAACCCATTGAGTTATAAGTGATTTTGATCACGTGACAAAGACGTTTTCCTCCCTTCCTTGAGTAGTTATTCTTCTTTCGCGTGGAAATTCGATTCAAAACGCCCATTTCGACACTATTTTCTGAAAGATCTATTGCGTTTGCAAAAAGAAACGGAAAAAACAGTTCGATTACGGAGTTTCTGAACAACAACATCTGCTAGTTTCATGCCTTTTCGAACAAAAATATATCAAAACTTATGTCATAAAGTTGCCTTTTTGGATTTGAGAACAGCCTTAATTTGTTTGTTTAGGGGCACTCTGTACACTTGGGTGGTACGTGGAACTTAAGGGGGCTGGTCACTCAGCTTCCGATTTCCCCTCACTAATGTAAAGTCTATGGGCATTTGGATGCATTCGTATATTTTAAATATCTCCTCGGGAAATTAATATTTTTAACCTCTATTTTTTGTGTACACTTCCTAAATGATGTCTCTTTTTTTAAGAAGAGTACATAGAAAAAAGATGTTACAAATATGAATTTCCTGAGGAGATATTTTAAATATACGAATGCATCAAAAGTCCATAGACTTTACATTACGGAGGAGAATTCCGAAGCTGAGTGACCAGCCTCCTTAACTATATATCCCTACGAAAGGAAGACCATACGATTACGTCTACTAAGACGGAAACCTGTTTTTTCGGGTTACTTGATATTTCATCTTACTAGGATTACTATTATAAATAAACAAAATAAGTAATCTTCTACAGAAAACTTACGAAAGTGGGTTCGTTAAGAACCTGTTAAGAGGTTTCTGATTGTGCAGTTATTGTTGTGTGATATTCCTTACATAAGGACTATGCAGTTTCTACATTTAAGAAAAGATTCCATTATAAACAAAGTCCGTTTTCCCTGGTTTTACTAAACAAAGTACAACAAAAGCTGTAAAGACAGATTTCCGTCTTAGCAGGTAAATATGTACGGTATTTATTTTGTCGGAAGCGTGAATAAATTCCGTTATAGGCGTGTTCTGGTTTTAGTGGTTTCACTGTATTAAATGCTACTCGGTGCAAACTAACGATTAGCTTGTGTACCCTGAAAAATTGGCGTCCCGTGCAGTGGTTAAGTGTAGAGCCCGATCAAGCTGAATTTGGGCCCAGGGCCTGATAAAAAGTTGGGACCCCCTACCTCCCCATTCCAGGCGACACTTTTAGAAAAATAGTAGGTTCATTTGATGAGTTGACAAAGTTATTTGGGTAAAAGTTTCAAGTTTACAAAAAAATAAATAAATAAATAAAAAAATAACTAACAAGAATAATCAAGAAAATGAATTACCGTCCACCTTCTCAAATAAGCATTTGTAAATTTCACAAACACAGAAAAATTAAATATGGAGTTTCTTCATTATAGTAAAATTTTGTTGTTACGTCAGGGACCAAAATATAAAATACAAACAGTGGAAAAATTAAATTGTGAGAAATACACACAAATTTGTGGGCCCCTGAAATTGGTGGGCCCAGGGCCGAGGCCCCGGAGGCCCGTGCATTAATCAGGCCCTGGTTACGTGGCACGGGTCTTCGAACTCCTGAAAATCGGGAAACCTGGCAACAGTAAGTGGGGAATATCAGTTTGAAACTTAAGAGCCCTGGTCAGTAAGAAAATATTTCGCATTTCTTCGAGAAGCAGCTTGATGCCAATGTTCCCTTATAGCCGAAAAAATTCTAGCCGAAAATCATTAAGAGGGGGAAATGTAAGGGATCGTACAGGAGTTGCATAGTGTCAACGTTTAGTTCTGAATCCGTCTGAATCCGAACAAAATCACGAAAAGCTACTCCATTCTAGAAAAGAACCCTGTGCGGTTTGCTGCTGCGGATCATGTTACGGTTTTATAACTTTTTTTCAACTTAGCCCACTAGTGTTTTACTATGCATTGTATCATCTAACCAATAAAAGGGTAACTAGACAAAAAGGTCTAGAAAATTCTGTCAGAATTGTCTCCTCACAATTAAAAAAAAAAAAAAAAGAAAATATAATTTAACTTTATAATCAATGATTCGTGAAACTATAAAAAATTTCTACTGAATGAAATCTATGTCGAATTAGTAATTTGTACGAATTATTTTTTGAATTCTTAATTTTTAGGCATAACTAATTTACAAATTCATAATTAGTGTCGACGATAAAGAGAGAATTATAAGCAACAGCAACAAAGTACGTGTGCTGTGCTCCTACTGCTGTTTCTTTTATTGTTTTAAATTATTTTCATGAAGTTTATTATTATTATTATTATTTTTTTTTTCCTGAATGCCATGTGGCTATTTTTGGAAAATATTTATCTGTTTTTCTGGCGTCTCTCTATGCGTTACACAAATTTTGTGGGCGCTTTAGCTCTTTTTAATATTTAAAAAATGTTTAATTTTTTTGTACTGTTTCCTTATTTACTGATTTGTTTCCTTTTGTTTTGTTTGCCAATTTTCACACGAAAATCATTTGAGTAATACTTTATTATTTTAAATGCTTTGACAATGAAATTGATTTTTGGCTGAAAAAATAAAATTTTGCTAAGAAAGGATTCCATGTAATAATACTTTACTTGTTTAGTCTTTCAAAGTTTGCTGGAATTGATTGAAAAGTATAGGGCAGTGAAAGTGACACTATGTTTAAAGGAAAATATAGATTTTCATTCATAAATTTAAAGTAAATTAATTAAATTCATTGAATACATTTGTTTTTCTTTTTTATGGTCTAAGATTAAAATTCTACAGTTTTAATTTTATGAAAATATGCACAAAAGTAAATTTTTAAATATATTATATTTAAATATACAATTATTAAGGAAAATAGGCGAAAATTATGCCTCTAATAACACAATCATGTTGAGAAGCTTTCTGTGTACATTAAATTTAATCTATTATTTAATCTTATTTAAATTATTTAATCGGCATTTATTTGCATTATCTACATATACATATATTTCAATGTATGTGAAAAAATATGAGTATAATATTTTTGCATGTGTTTAAAATTCGGGTTTAAAAAAAGAAAAAATATATATTCTCTATTGAATATCACATCACTTTTGCATATAAAAGCATGCATTAAAGATTCTAATTTTATATACTTATCGAAACATTTTTATTTTTCTTATTTAAGCTATGGCAACAAAAAAGAAGATGGAAGACAATTTTAAATGAAATGTATCATTTGAAATATTGAGATTTATGAAAATGATAAAGAAATTAAAAAGGAACCTATATCCTATTGCGCTACTTTGAATTATATTTTGTAATATAAATGATATATTTTTCTTCATTTACTTTTAAGGTTGGTTGTATTTATTACGGCCAATTACCAACTCGAGAGATATGGGCCCTAAAGGGGGGGAGGGGTGGGGCTGGCCCTCCGTGCGGGTCTTTCTAAGGGAACCTAACCCGTATTTATGCTAGGAAATCCAAGGTTCGAAGAAAACCACGAAAACTCCGAACGGTTAGGCCGACGGGCGCAATTGGATTCATTTACTTTTAAGAAAAATTAATATTCTAGATTATTGTCCAGATTTCGATCCCAGAAAATACTAATACTTATAAATACCAGTTTAAGCCTAGTTAGTGTACTTTTTGTGCAGCCTTCAGACAATTGATACATTAAACAATTTTGTACATAAAAAAAAAAAACTATTTTTGCTTTTACTTTGGTTGTTTATTTTTACAAATCGATTGTTCATCATACCACAGAAGTTTTTACATTTAGTTTATACAGTTGTAATTTACACGGGAAGAGTTTTAATCCCCCCCCCCCCTCTTCTTTCTTCGCTGTGTCAGTGTCTATATACAAAAACATTATTAATGCAGTTATTTATAAATACACTTTACAAAAGCGTATATTTTTATCCTTGCATGTGCATATACGTTTTTTTTTTTTTGTTTGAAAAAAATATCAAAGCACTTTTTCAAGCACTTTAATTTTTTTGTTTTTCAAGGAATTACACACACCACAAGTATTTATAAATTATTTACTATTTTGTTATATTGAATTCATTTGTTAAAATGGCTCATTTTTACAAAAAGTTTGACTATATATACAGTTGTATATTACTGGTTTGTGATATCTATTTTATAGTCATTTCATTCACAATATTGCGGTTTTTGATGGTGGTCGGTAATGTTTTATTAATGGTTGTATATATATATATATAAGAGCATTAGAGATCCATGTCCATTGCACATATAGTTCCAAAATGTTTAACATTTATTTTTTTTTTAATTTACAAAAGAGAAACATTAAGAAAATTAAAAAAGAGAATAAATATATGTAATTTAATAAATCAAAATAATCATAAAAAATTCTTTGAAAGTTATTCTAAAGCCTTTATACGTATGCAGCCGTTTAAACTTTTTATTCATATAAGGGGAAATAAAAAATGAAATTTTGATAAAATCATAAATTAAGTTTCAATTTAAATTATTTTTGATTTGTCTTCTAAAGTATATTTAGACAACCAAACTATACGTTTATTTTTTCAATACGATGATAAGTATATCACTTTCACTAAATCTATATTATGCATTGAAATGTATTTATTGAATAACGTAGTTTATCTTTTGCGCCATGCTATCCGAAACCTTAACAAAAAATTATGTAAATTATTTCATTGCGTCATATTATTCATTCGCATACATTTAACTTAATTTAGATACTAATGACGCAAAATAACCATTTACATATTAGGGGCAATCCAGTTCAAACCACCAGGTGGTGTCGCTCGACATTTTTAATTTTCCTAATCTTTTAACAAAGACTTCTTCATAGTTTTCTGAGTTTAAAAACATGACTAAAAAAATTTTTTTTAATCATATACCGTATTTTATGGAAGAAATGCCGCACTCCTCAAATTGGCCTGAATAAGCTTAAAAATATCGTAATCGCCGCACCCATTGTAAACGCCGCATCCATCGGAACGCTACTTTTGTGGACAGCGTCATATTGACTTAACTTTAATCAAAGTTTTCTGAGCAATGTAGAATGCCTCGTTTTTAATATCTTAAGATGTCTGAACTTTTATTTAAAATATTTAAATATTTTTATGGACTTTTAAATTACGGAAACTCAGTTGGTATTTAAAAAAATCGTAAACGCCGCACATGGCGTAAACGCCGCACTTGGAAAAAAATTAACTTTTAAACTCGTAAACGCCGCGGCGTTTCTTCCATAAAATACGGTAGTTTTTTGGAGGGACCATTTTTTAACAAACTACACAGCCATTTTTGGGAGAAAAACGTGTTTTACGGAAAATGCTGTAACTGCTTTATTTTTCTACCTATCAAGAGGAATCAAAAACCAAAATATCCAGCATAAAATTGTCGACATTTTATGTAATTATAAAATTTTCATAAGGATCTAGACCAAAAACATGCTTAAAAATCGAAGAAATAAAAGGTCAAACAGCGTATTAGGCTGCCATTGTTTTTTATGAAGGAAATGAGACTCGCCTTAAATATATATATATATTTTAAGATCTCTTATAGGACTATTCATTTTTATAAATTTCAATTCTGAAAACCGTTTCTCCTTTTTTTTTTTTTTTTTTTTTTTTGTACAGCTTATAAAAAATTGTGTTAAGTCTGCTTTTGGCAATTTTCACTAATTAATATCTCAAGAAAGACTGAGTACGAAATTCTGAAAACTTAGGATAATAAAAATCTTTGTACTATAAAGTTAAATTGTAAATTTTATGACTGAGACTTAACTGATTTTTGAATAACAGTTCACTAAAAATGCACCGCCCCCTCTTTTTGCTTAGGTACGTTCAAATTGACGATAAAAACAAATTTTACGCATTATTGCTTAGTTAAATAGGGCAGTGGCACCTTTTCAAAACTTTCTTGAATGGGGGGGGGGGGTCTTTTGATTTTATTGTGCGCATCTGAAAAGCATCTGATACATTTTTATTCTGACATTTTTTTTAAAATTAACCAAAATACTCGCTCGCTAAGAATTTTATAAAATATCTCGTTTGCATACGCCACTGCTTCTTGCCTTTTACACATATTTGCCTTCCCTCCTCCCCCCCTCACAGACACACACAAAAAATACCGGTTATGTGAATCAGTAATTAATTACGTTAGCAACTTTTATGAATCAAATCTAATAATCTTCCATAAAGTAATAGTTATTCGAAAAGAAAAAAACCCGTCTGTATATTTTGCATTTCAGCACTGTTAAAGAAGAAAGAAATAGTGACCCTTCGTGACCCCGGGGATAAGGCTTTGACTGGGATGCGAAGAACAGTAATGAGAGAGGGTTGAGAGGGAGGGTGAAAAGGAAATAAGAAGAAACTGGACTCCTTATCGCAGTTCAGTATTTTAATTTTTAACAGTCCCCTGTAGGTTTCGGCTAAAATCTTTTCGGCTAGTAAGGAAGTCACGGATGCCAACACCCCAACACCTGTCAAGTAGTCGGAGACTATAATTACCGCGAAGTCCTCCCTGGTCAGTAGATAAAATTTATGACCCCAACGGTAAGGGAGATTTGGACAGTATAGGAAAAACATTTCTGAATTCTTTTTCAGTTTTTAGAAATAAGATGAATGAGGGTACACGACATTTCGGTCCCGACACTTCGGTCCCGCCATTTCGGTCCCGCCGTTTTGGTCCCGAGACATTTCGGTCCCTGGCCATTTCGGTCCCGAGACATTTCGATCCCTGGCCATTTCGGTCCGGAGACATTTCGGTCCCTGGCCATTTCGGTCCCGAGACATTTCGGTCCCTGGTCATTTTGGTCCGGAGACATTTCGGTCCCTGGCCCTTTCGGTCCCGAGACATTTCGGTCCCTAGCCATTTCGGTCCCGAGACATTTCGGTCCCTGGTCATTTCGGTCCCCAGCCATTTCGGTCCCTGGCCATTTCGGTCCCTTGTCATTTCGGTGCCCACCACTTTATAACTCGTATTCTAATTGTCGTGGGCCGCCAAACGCTGTAATTTAAACATTATTTGGGACCTTTTTAAATTTTTTTAACACCCCCCAAATTAAAAAAAAAAGCTGAATATAACAGTCCGATAAATTTAAACTTTTATAACTCGTGATAATGAAATCACAGCGAGCTGAAAATTTGCTTGATTGAACAATGTGATATAATTTTACAAGGGACATTGTCTTTTTATTATTATTATTATTTAACAAAATGGATTTTTTAAGCTTTATTATTCGTTATTAATATTAGGTATTTTATATATACTATAAACTGCCATAGATGATTTTTTGGTTGTTTTCATACGTTTTTTAGAACCTTTAAATTATCATCATTAATTAAATAATTTAAAAAACTGTTCTTATTTTTTCTCCTTCTTACAATTAGATTAATAATAAATGTCTTCAATAATTCAATTGGACACTTATAAGCTATTGTAGGTAAATATTTCCTCAAATCATTCTTCTACATCCTCTCCTTTAATAATTCAGAAATGAGATATATTTATTGGAGCAAAAATTATTTAATTTTTCTTATTACTTTTATAATACAAAGTTATAATTTTGTTTTCATAAGTTACTTTACATTATAAACATTGGGAAAACAATAGTGATTTGGTAATTAGGTGTGCCAGAAAAAATATTTTGTTGTCAGAAAACTCCACCCACCGCTTCATTTTTTTAAAAATAATTATTGGTTGCATTTTTAACAGTCTTCTCACCCATTGCAGACGATTTTTGTGAACTAATTTTATTGAAACTGGGCCTATTTCTTTGTAATAAGATGATTATTTTTTATTTTATGTAATAGTGTAAGTATTATTTTAATTAATTTTATTTTCAATTTTTAACTGACAAAACTAAGGTTTTTAGGTGCGTTCGTAATTATATAAATACGTAGCACCTATAGTCGTCGTTCAGTCCGTCCGTCTGCCCGTCTGTCTGTCTGCTTATAACAGAGCAAAAACAACCCAACCGAATGGTCTGAAATTTTAAATATATGATTGTTGCATAATTTTGTCGAGCCATTTCAAATTTTATGGATATCGGATGCATAGCTTAATTACAGGGACTGTCAAAAGTTTTTCTTTACATTGCGGCCAATGGGAAAAATTATTGCAAGTGCATTTTAATGATGTTACAGCCTTCCGAATGGTCTGAAATTTTAAATATATAATTGTTGCAAAATTTTGTCGAGCCATTTCAAATTTTATGAAAATCGGATGTATAATTTAATTACAGGAACAGTCAAAAAATTTCCGTCACATTACGGCCAATGGGAAAAAAATATTGCAAGTGCATTTTAATGATGTTACAGCCTTCCGAGTGGTCTGAAATTTTAAATATATATATGTTACAAAATTTTGTCCTGCCATTTGAAATTTTATGAAAATCGGTGTATAGTTTAATTACAAAGACAGTCAAAAGTTTTGCGTTACATTACGGGGAATGGGAAAAAATTATTGCAAGTGCATTTTAATGATGTCACAGGCTATGCACTCATGAAGTGCAAAAAAAATATATATATACATTCAGTACAATATGGGGTGCAAAAAATAATTATAAAACTAGTTATAGTACGAACGCACCTCATTTGTCACGTTTGACGAGCAATTTCCAACTTGTTTGTAGTTGTCGTTTATTTATTGATTTTTAATATTACCCTTTTCCTCCCACTTTCCCAGAAAAAAAAATAATAATTTTTTTATTTTAGTTTTATTATTAATTATATTAATAGTTTTAAATTTCGGTGACTTTAAATATAAAATAAACACTGCAAATAAGGGCGTCTTAAATTCAGACACATATGTGACTGAAAGAGTAATTCAGACACTTAAGTGTCTGAATATGGAATTTCAGACATCATAGGTGTCTGAAATTAAGACACTTAAGTGTCTTACTATATGATCATGGTATAAACACTGTAAACTGAAATGTCTGAAATTCAGACACATAAGTGTCTGAAACTGGAGTGTTCAATTTTCAGACATTTTAAAGTGTCTTAATTTTTAAGACACGTGTATATGTCTGAATTTAAGACATTTAAAACATCTGAATAGCATCCATTTTTGATCACCCAGCAAGTTTTGCTATAGGCAATCAATTGTTCACTGTTTTTTGTAAGCTTTATACAAAGTGAAAAATATCCGTTATAATATGGAAATTATATTGCCAATTGGGACGCCAATTTACGTATTTTAATAGAAATTTACTTCCGTAAATTCCAGAAAATTTTCCATTTTTTGTTAAAAAATCGGAATTTTTAAAAAGATATTAATTTTGTCGCACATTTTTTTTTCTCTTTTTTAAATTTTATTATGAAATTCGAAATTATAGCATGTTTAAGATTTACTTAATTATAAACCTTAATTACTTAATTATACTTAAGTAAACTAATTAATTGATGTTTTTAAAATTTACTTTAGAAAAAAAAACTATTTACTTAATTATAAATTTAAGATCCAGTGCAACTTTTTGCACACTTTAACCTTTATAATATTTTGATAATTTAATAATAAAACTTTAAATTGTTTGATTGCAAACGCACTTTAAAATTATCCAAATACGGAAACACACCAAAAAAATCGCAAAAACAAAGGTATATATTAGTACAGTACAGTATTTCATTATTTAACATTTTAAAAGCATTCAGAATTACACCAACCAAAACTTTCTAGCTTGTTACGACGCTTGTATTTTTTTTTACAGCTATAACACTGCCTCTAAAATATGCTAGTCCCCTCCAAATCGCAATTCTGGATGCACCACTGAATCTGTGTGGTATCCAAAGTGTATGCTGATTCTATTTCCCTCTGAAATTTGAAGAAAATGTCAAGTTTAATTACGAAATTTTCGCAAAAGAAAAATAACTGGAATATATCTCAAAACTGTGGCGCCATCTATATTGCATAAGAAATATCGAACTTATTATTAATTTGCGCATTTAAGTGTTCGATGGTGGTTATTTTAGTTCGTTATAACTATTATTTTGGAATTATATGGAATATTTCTGAAATTTTTTACTACATAACGTTTTAACTAATGATTGAGTATTGATTTAATTCAGGAACGATCTCATTTCACCGTAAGAAAATTAGTCTCATCGAAAACTTTTAACCTGTATTTCGATCGAAAAAAAGGAAGATAAAAATTATTTGTGCAACTATAAAACACTGGTTTTTATTATTTTTGAAGAAAAATTATATACAATATTTATAACTGAGAAATTTTGTTCAGAATATATGGCATATGGAATATATAGGAATTAATGAGTCCAATTTAAAAAAAAAATTGCCATATATTCAACCGATCTGAAAAAAAAAAAGAAAGAAAGAAAAATCAAAAAATAGAACACTATATTTCTTCACACACTTTTATATACACATACCTTCGCATTAACATTAAACACAGGCTTTGGGCAAAAATATATGCATTTTTTTAATGAAAAATTGATTTTATTTTTAATGGGCGTTGAATTACGCCCCTTCCCCAAACACACAACTGAAACGGGACAAGCCCGAATTAAATATATATAGATATGAATTAAATATACATGTAATATATATACATATGCACTGTTAAAACATTTTAAATATTTTAATATTTCAAAAATAACGTCTGTTATCTGTATTAACAATAATATTTCTGTTCTGAAAATTTCTTCGGTAGAAGTAGAAAACCTTCTGCTAATCTTACATTGCAGGAAAAGCAAAATATTCAAAATTCTAGAGAGAAGATGTGTGAAATCTGTTAAAATTACAAGCAGATAGACAAAATATTTACCATTTCTGTAAAATAAATTGTGAGTCACACGTAACTAACAATATTTGAACATCCTAGGTGTGAAATCGTGGCCGAGAGGGATTATCGCACAGTCTACGGACCATAAGGTCGCGAGTTCGTATCCCGCGACGGGTAGGTGCAATGTTGTTAAGGTATATGTTAAATTCACTGGTGTTGTAAAAGTAGTTAATCATGTAAAATGTGCAACACTTTGTATTGAAATACATGTGTACCCTTCTCTTTTTTTTTTTTTTTTTTTTAAATACAGAAATTTTCCAATAAATAAATAAATAAATAAATAAATTTTTCCAGAAATTGAAGAAAATTTTCATTAAAATACGTAAATTGTACTGGCGTCTTGATTGACGGTACAATTTTTATATTTTGAAGGATTTTTTATTCTGTGTATAAGGCTTTCCGAAAAATGGCTGCTTTTGCAGAGAAATTAAAGGTGGTCAAACATGGATGCATTTCAGACATTTGAAGTGTCTTAAATTTAGACACATACAAGCGTCTTAAAAATTTAGACACTTTAAAATGTCTGAAAATGGAACACTCCGTTTCAGACACTTATGTGTCTGAATTTCAGACATTTCAATTTACAGTGAATAAACATGTAAAAGATAAATTTCAGTTTATAACTACTATATGATAAATTGAATATAAAATGTATTATGTATTGAGTTTATTTTAAAGTAAAAAAATGTAATGTATATTAATAATGTTATTAATTTAATAAATTAAGGATACATTAAATAAAAATATATTTTATAAAATATTAATTTAATTTATATACTAAAATTCCTAACTTTTTTGAGAATTAATTAATAGCAATTATTAGTAGCAATTATTAATAGCACTTAAAGTTTTTATTCAAAAGTTTTAATTTATAATTTCCAAAAAATAATATAGGAAATTTTTGAAAAATCAGTCAAAAACATAAAGTCTAAGTAATAATTAATTAATTAATTAAACATAATAATAATAATAATAATAATAATAATGCAACATTGTACAAATACGTAAA